>OZ007598.1:69306825-70506825 GCA_963931845.1 Maratus michaelseni
GTATATAACTAATGCAAAAGTGAATGTTTGCATCAGAAAAAGGTTGCTAATTCTGAGTTCTGAGTATATGCAGATAGGATGCGCACATATTGAAGCACTTATTTGCAGTTTTTAAACAAATGCTGCAATTTAGTATTTATGCAAAACTGTAAAAAGCCCCCAAAACTAAGTTCAATTTCTGAAGAGAGTTTCATTTGGATTTTTGAAACAGAATTTCTTTTGGTGGCCTTGGCAACTTTCCCAGGGGGGCGGGGGGGGGGGGGGGGGCTCAAAAATTTTCAGGGGGTGCTCGCTACGGCCCGGAGACAAACACACACACACACACACACACACACACACACACACACACACACACACACACACACAGAGCGAAACTTTCTTTTATTAATATAGATGTATGTGTGTTCATTTTTATACAGAAAAGATAAAACTTCGAGTTGACGAAATGTTTTTCTCCGGTTCGGTTCGCACTGCGGGTCGACTTTAAGCAGAAATTTCGGGTTCGAGGAGGCCACTACAGCCCTACCCGTGCAGGATTCTAGTCGGTACCTACATTAAAAAAAAAAAAAAAAAAAAAAAAAAAGATATCCATCCACTAAATTTCGTAATTTTAGGTGCAGAGGTTGAGGCGAAACAATTTGACTCTGGTGATTTTTGTTATACTTGCAGCACAATTAACGCAACACCAAATATCTCATAAAGGGGTTTGACATACCTAAAACTTTCCTCGTAAAATTACTAACTCACAGTGCAAGTATAATTGAATCTCGTATAATAGAAATTTAGTTATAACTTACATTCTTTTTTCCATGATAAGGGTTCAAGGCATACAATAGATATAAAAATTCTCTTTTTCTAAAAATGCAAAGAGTATGAAGAATCTTCCATAATCAAGGGTCGATTGCAGGGATTTTTTCTGGGGGAGGGCATTTTGTGAAAAGTAAAGGTTATTTTAGTGAAAGATTAACATTTTGTAACGAAAGACGGGATCTAGTAACTCAAATTCGAAACAAGCATATATTAATAACTTCTTTAAGTCCTGCTCTTACAGTTTTCTTTCTGGTAACTTGATTGTAAGCAAATTACGCATTTTAAATTCTTACGAAATAAGAATAATTAATGAAGAGTATGTTTTTGTGGCATCGAATTTTGTAAAGAGCCCTATTTTATTAAGAGGAATTTTGTGAAGAGACCTGTTTTATTAAGAGGAATTATGTGAAGGGTGTCTGTTTTATTAAGTCGACTTTTGTAAATGTGCCCTAAATAGGCATCAAATTTTGCCTAGATCGACCGCTGATCATCCTAATTCACTACACAACAATCGCTAAAATCTTATGTCTTTCCACAATCGAGGTGTTTTTAGCCTAAATGACCCGCTAGTTTTTTAGCGACTGAAGTTATAACAACTCAATCGCTTAAAAAATACAGTAACTTAAAACATAACTACGGAAAAATATGTATGTTTTCTTGAACTAAACTGCACTTTCATTGTAACTGTATCTTAATTTTTATAACTGTTTTGTAACTATAAAACAATACTGATTAAAGAAAAAAGACTGAAATTTGATAGCAATTTTAAAAAGAAATTAAATCTAAATGCTCTCAAAAATCGATGCTCTCGTTTAATATAAATGCAATATAAAACTCTCGTTATCTCAAGTGTTTTCTTTCAAATCAAAACAAAATTTGGATAAAAGTATTTTTTTTGAAGAGAGAAGAGATAAGCTGTATAAACAAGAACAAAGCTACTGACACATTATTTTGACAGCTGAAATCTTATTTCAAATCCTGTGAAGACAGACATTTGAAGATAGCGAAATTTTATTTATTATCCAAGGGCTTTCCACATTTTTTATTCTACAAATAATAAAGTAATTTTTTTTTTTGAAAAAGCGGGCCCAGACCGTAACCCTCGAGAGTAATCTTGAGGGTTACGCCCAGACCCACTATTGGGATGTGGGCAGAAATATCGTAGGTCCAAGTGCATATTAGCGACCGAGTACCGTAATTTCCGGTGTATAAGCCGCGGGTAAATTAAGCCTTTTTCAAACCAGAATTATTTTTATAGAAATATATTCAAATACGTGCCAAGATGTAGCACGTTACATTTCATTAAAAATAATTTCCGGTCCGAAACTGATTTATTTGAGCCGCGGTTTATACGTCGGAAATTACGGTAGATATTTTTATTTGTTTAAAAAACATTGTTACTAGAATTATAGGATCCTCTGATAATGGAAGGTTCCTTAAGTTAAATGTACAGGGGATCAAAGTCTTTCCCTGATTACAAATAATTATTACGAAATAGCCATTGAATGTAATATTGTAAAATTTTTATTATGGAAAAGTCATGTTCATAAGTTTTTTTTTATTTTACTATTTATTATCCATTTTACCAATTTTCATTATTCAATATTCATATTCAATAAAAACATCAAGATTCACATTCAATAAAAAATCTTCACCACTCCACAAAAGCGCTTTCGCCCTAGCTAGAGCATCATCAGTTGTGATCACAACTGATGATGCTCTAAGCTAGGGCGAAAGCGCTTTTGTGGAGTGGTGAAGATTTTTTATTCGAAACTGTTTTTACATTTTTTAAAATGGGGGACGTTTTTAGTGAAATTTTTGACCATGTTTTTTAAATAATGTCTGAATGAAAATTGGTAAAATGGACAATAAATAGTAAATTTACAGACATTAACAAATGAATACCTGTTTTTAATGTTTTTTTTTTTTTTTTTAGTCCAGTCTCTATCGTTGTTCGTGAGTTCCTTGAAGACAAATTTCCTGTAAGATGGGTCGAACGGGATGGACTAACTCCTCTAGATTTTTTCTTTTGGGGGTGCATAAAGGACAGAGTGTTTGAAACACCAGTAAAATATATTGAAACACTCAAGGTTAAGATCACAGATGCCGTGTCTAGTGTGACAGCCCAAATGTTAGGCAATACGTGGCGAGAAATGGAATACCGCCTTGACATTCTTCGAGCTACCAAGGGTGCTTACATTGAAATTTATTGACGTAAGTACTTGTATTAAAAGCTTCATAAATGTCTTTACAGTATATTGAAACAAGCATATGCCTAATTATATTAGTTTTTCTGCATAAATTATTGTAATCAAGGAAAGACTTTATGGCCATCCTGTATATATGTCAAGTTTCAATTGAATCAGGGTTTTATTTCATTTTATCATTATTAAATTATATTTTATTATATTAAATATTATATATAAATTATATAAAATAATATATAAATTCAATTAAATATTTAATCATTATTCTCGGTGTTACAGAACATAATCATTTTTAATAAAACAAGATAATTTTTAATTTAAAAATTACATTTTTACTTTCTTTACATTTAATCTTTAGATTTAAAATATTTTTTAAAACTGCTGGATACTATTAAGCCTGTTTAAAAATCTAATTTATTGAAATATATTTATTGAAATATATTATCTAATATAATCAAATCTTTTTAAAGCTGTGTCGGGGTTTGTCGGACCATTTTTGAATTATAATCGTATTGGTTATAGTTTTAAAAGCAATAATAATAATAAAAAAAATCCGCATATTGTTGACATTTTTAGATATCAGTGTTTATTCGGAGGACTGCAAATCTATTAAAAATACTCAAAATAAGCATCTCTATACTATACTATACTATAGAGAATCAACTTTGGTAAATACTAAATGCAAGTAATATATATATATATTTATATTTATATGCATTGGTTTTTATAAATAATTAAACATTTATGTGTAGTAAAATTAACAACATTTAATTAAACATTACATATAAATGAAACAAACCTATAAACAATTAAGTAAACACTGTATTTTATATTTATTTATTTACATAAATACATGCATTTATGCATATATAACATTAATTAAGTGTATATACTAATACAGGGCTCGATTAAACTTTGAATATAGGAGAAGCATGGTATCATTTTGGGGGGCCCCCTTTCATTTGGCAAAAGTTTTCTTAATTCTTCATTCATGAAAATTCACCAATGATACAAATATTATTCCCGGTAGCAGCTTAGCCGAAGTCACATGTATTTCATTAAACAGCTTTCTTATGTTCCCTGTATATACTTCAGGTATATTTAGTACATATAGCTGTATGCTCAATTTCCCGGATGGTTTCTAACAGGCACATCAGGATGCTATATCATTAATTAACATCCTGTTGACATTCATATTTCCCTGTTAAATAAGTTTCGTGAAGTAGGGCATGGATTTTCCTCTTGGATTAAAAAACTTTCTTTTCAAAATAAATAAATAAATAAATAAATAAAAATACAATGTAAAAAAATGATAATGGGAATAAGAGGACTCTCTTCACAGTTATTTTGGGACCCCTTTTAAATTTTAGAGGGAAGCATGTGCTTCAGGTGCCTTTTGGATAACCAGGCCCTGCTGTTAACCCTGTATTTGTGAAAGAAAAATGTTTTTAAACTAAAGACCCACATCCAGGAAAAATAACTACAAATTCCTTATAATAATAATAAAGCCCCACATTACCATTAAGTAGGTCAACAAAATTTTAGTCTTATACCAGAATTCAATACTTTCTAAATTTATAAAAGTTACATTGACCGTTAAAACCATTCTCATTTTAATTATCTTTCTATCTATTTTCTCATTTCTTTCTTCTTAAAGGAAGCAGAATGAAGTAATCCACGCAATAAATATCCATTTTTCATTTAGTTAAAAGGTATTTTTAATGAGGGCATAAATTTCTATCAGACTGTGTTAATCGAGAAATAGGTCTGTTTAAAAGTTTCCCATTAACTAATTATTCAGCCTATAAATACATTTCACTTAATTAAATTAACAGCCTCTTTTTGTAGTTGACTGAAACAAACTGAATTTTTTTTTCAATTATACACTGCAAAAAAAAGTGTTGATTTTACAGTATAATACTGGCATCCCAGCTGCCAGTATTATACTGTAAAATCAGCATTTTTTTCAGTGTATTTTATATAATCACAAAAAAAAAAAAAAAAAAATGATTAAAGGTTAAAATAAATAAATAAATAAAAATTAGAATTTTTTCTTAAAAACAGAATATAACGTTACTTAAACGTTTTTAAATGTAACCAATATCTGGCTTTTTAATTGGTGCATATAAATTCTATAGATTATATACATGCTGCTCAAAAGATACCACGTACATTTCCGTTTATTGACGGAAATTGCTGAAGGGGATTTTACAACTGTGCTATGTATTTCCTAACTGAAGTAAATTTTAGCTTACTGTGGTATACATACAAATCTATAGATCGTATATACAGGGCTGCACAAAATAATTCGGATATTTTGTTTGAAGATTGGTAGTAATTGCTGAAATTGTGTTTTCAAATGAGTTAAGCGTTTTCTAAATTGTTTACTTATTATAGTAAATTGTATTTTCAGAATTTGTATTTTTTGAATTTTGTATTTTCCGAGTTTGTATTTTTTGAATTTTGTATTTTCAGAATTTGTTTTTTAGCATTACATAGTATAATTATTGATCAGCATCACAAAATGTAATTTAGTAATGCTCAGTATAATTAGGTAAACAAACCTGCTGGGTGGGACTAATTGAGCTTAAGCCAAAAGGTAGCCCCTCCCCGCCCAGGTTGGACCTTGACCTTGTTTACTTATTAAACTGTGAAGTTTTGTTACAGTATTCGGAATGTATTGGGGAGAGTTTCATAATCTATGCTTGACGCATGACTTTTCGTTCTTGTTTAGCTGCATTTTAACTCGTTCGTCTCCGTTCTTGCCATTCTTCAATATTTCAATCAGGGTCAATGTTTTAGACAGTTATCTCTTATCTTCCCTTGCGAATATCTGCGTGGTTCGCTTGACTCTCCTCCCACGGATTCCTTCTAGAAACCTCTTTTCTTATTGACTTTGTTTTTTTCACTCAGGGAGTTCACTTTCTTTCCTATTTGTTTTCCATATTTGTACCACTGGATCAAAAATTTCTTGACAGTAGGTGTTTTACCCTTTAACATCTCATATTTTTTTATGTAAACAATAGTATTACATCTGAACATAATAAAACTATAAAATATCACTGAAATTACAGACAATTTATTACAATTGCACAGAATGTTAAAAACACTAAAAAACAAAAACAAAAAGACGTTTTGTATTCCATAAAATCCCTCATCGGCAAATTTTAATGTAAAAGTCATAAAGGATCAGGGTCTATAAGCCGTGTTTTTGGCCCATGAAATAGACTAAAACTCGATTTTGTTATACTGACTTAATTACTTCACTTTTTAATATTGGAAGGTATATCCCGTACGATTTCAACAATAGTTTTTGCATTTTGTTCAGATTTATATAACTTATATAATCTGAAAGTTCGTATTGTTCGTAGAGTTTGATGAAAAATGCGCAATTTCTCCTAATTTTACCTCAATTATTTATATGAGCGCAATCGTGCAACACTTTCATCTTTACATATATTATAAAATACATCAAAATGTACAATATATGTAAAAATAAATTATTGCAAAGCTTCGCTCATAGTAAAATATTAAAAAATATATTAAAAATGGAGGTAAAATTAGGAGAAATTGAGTATTTTTCATCAAAAACTATGAATAATACGAAATTTGAGCTTGTGCAAGTTATATAAAAACGTACAAAATGCAAAATATATTGTTAAAATCGTACAGGATAAACCTTCTAATATTAAAAAGTGAAATAATTAAGTCAGTATAACAAAATCGAATTTTAGTCTTATTTCATGGGCCAAAAACACTACTTATGAACCCTGATCCTTTGCTGATGAGAGATTCTATGGAATCCGAAACGTTCTTTTAAAATGTTTTTTAAGTGTTTTTAACATTCTATGTAATAGTAATAAATTGTCTGTAATCTCGATATTTTATAGCACTGTTATTGCTCACCTGAGGATGAGAACTGCTAATTAACTGCTCTCGAAACCATAGTCATGTGTAACTAATCACCATTTGGAGGGAAAAAGATACATCTTTCTTTTACTTCTTTAAAAAATATTTTATAAAAAATATTAAATCTAAAGTTTTTTTTTTTGTTAATGGATTGTATGTAAAAAATAAAGCTTGTTACACGTTTAATATTTTATTATAATAGATACTTGTAACAACATACTAATTTATAAACAATTTTTCAGCTATCTTTGACACAAATGTTACACAAATTCCTCTGGAATAATTTTTTTTGGCTAAATTTTCATTATATGTATCGGATTGTTTTGATATCCATTTTCAGTAAATATTAATTAATCTTTTTACACATTTAAAAATATATTATATATTTTTAAATATGTACTTCATCATCACTTCACAGGTTTTCATCTAGTCTGAATAGATTCACTAAAATAATATAAATAAGAATCTAAATGGCTTCAATAAATTTTCTCTATCCCCAAAAAGATAGAGCTATTCATATTTTATTAATCTTTTAAATGTTTAAAAATAAATTATAAATTTTTAAATATGTAGTACTTCATTGATGTAGTACTATACATCAATATATTTCTCTCTCCCCTCAATGGAATAGATTCACTAAAATAATATAAATAGAATAAATAAGAATCTAAATGACTTCAGTAAATTTTCTCTCTCCCCAAAAAGATAGAGCTATTCATCTTTTATTAATATTTTTACACATTTAAAAATAAATTATATATTTTTAAATATGTACTTCATCATCACTTCACAGGTTTCAATCTAGTCTGAATAGATTCACTAAAATAATATAAATAAGAATCTAAATGGCTTCAATAAATTCTCTCTATCCCCAAAAAGATAGAGCTATTCCTATTTTATTAATCTTTTAAATGTTTAAAAATAAATTATAAATTTTTAAATATGTAGTACTTCATTGATGTAGTACTATACATCAATATATTTCTCTCTCCCCTCAATGGAATAGATTCACTAAAATAATATAAATAGAATAAATAAGAATCTAAATGACTTCAGTAAATTTTCTCTCTCCCCAAAAAGATAGAGCTATTCATCTTTTATTAATATTTTTACACATTTAAAAATAAATTATATATTTTTAAATATGTACTTCATCATCACTTCACAGGTTTTCATCTAGTCTGAATAGATTCACTAAAATAATATAAATAAGAATCTAAATGGCTTCAATAAATTTTCTCTATCCCCAAAAAGATAGAGCTATTCATATTTTATTAATCTTTTAAATGATTAAAAATAAATTATAAATTTTTAAATATGTAGTACTTCATTGATGTAGTACTATACATCGATATATTTCTCTCTCCCCTCAATGGAATAGATTCACTAAAATAATATAAATAGAATAAATAAGAATCTAAATGACTTCAGTAAATTTTCTCTCTCCCCAAAAAGATAGAGCTATTCATCTTTTATTAATATTTTTACACATTTAAAAATAAATTATATATTTTTAAATATGTACTTCATCATCACTTCACAGGTTTCAATCTAGTCTGAATAGATTCACTAAAATAATATAAATAAGAATCTAAATGGCTTCAATAAATTTTCTCTATCCCCAAAAAGATAGAGCTATTCCTATTTTATTAATCTTTTAAATGTTTAAAAATAAATTATAAATTTTTAAATATGTAGTACTTCATTGATGTAGTACTATACATCAATATATTTCTCTCTCCCCTCAATGGAATAGATTCACTAAAATAATATAAATAGAATAAATAAGAATCTAAATGACTTCAGTAAATTTTCTCTCTCCCCAAAAAGATAGAGCTATTCATCTTTTATTAATATTTTTACACATTTAAAAATAAATTATATACAGTAAAATCCCGTTACAACGAACTTCACGGGACCGCAAATTTTATTCGTTGTAACGGGAATTTCGTTGTAACGGAATTCAATAGAAAATTAAACATTTCAATTCAGATCCTCATATCATAGTTAATTATAAAAATATAGTAGTATAATACAAATTAGTAGATAATTAATTATTAAAAATAGTAATAAAAATTAGTAGTACCTTCTAATAACGTAAAGTTAGTGTATAATACAATGTATAATATTTTTTATAGAACTGAAAAATTGACTTACCACCATTTCAATGATCTTCAAATTGTACAAGAAAAAATTTAATGCAGAAAATCAGTGATTTTTTTTTGTACAAGGGAGTTTGAAGCTGCGGACAATACAAAATTATGTACATGATTAATATTAGAAAAAATGTTATCTGGTACACTGCTCTGTAAAGAAATAAAATTGCGCACTCTTTCTAAGCTTTCTAAGGCTTCAGCAGATGTAACTTTTGAAACCTCATTTTCTTCATCTTCAGAACTTTCTTCATCATTTTCTAAAATGCGATCATCAACAATAGACTGCACAATATCTGTTGTTGCAAATCACGTGAGCGGCGGAGATTGGCGCCGACTGTCTGTCTACCGGGGAGTCCCCTCTGTGACAGAAGAGAATTAATTTTCAGTATCATGAGGTGCTCGGATCGAAATGGAAGCAAAATGTCGCTTCCTAAAATTTATTCTAGAATATTTTAATTAATGTTTAATATCTATTTAGTGTTTGATGTGTCTGTCTGCGTGTTATGTGTTCGTATATTAAACCAAGAAAAAGACAAATCGTTAGTATTATTTTACCTGAAATACACCAGAATCTCGTAACAAGAAATGATATTTACTGCATTTCTCCAATTCCTTCAAAAATCATGAATTACCAGATTTCATTCAAGAATGTTGATTTCTATATATTATTATGCTCTCCCAACCAGCACGCTTGAGTGATTATTATGATTAATTATTTTTATGGTAACAACAAACCCGGGAGCTTTAATATTAAAGTTCATGATAAAGATTAAGTTCAACATTTTCGAAGACGACTTACTGGATTAAGATTATATCCCGGCAAAATCAGGTACTGTACCTTTTATTTGTTTTTAAAAATGAATCTCGAAAAATTAAAATCAAAGCGCAAGGTAATTAAAACTGCCTGTACGAAATTTATTACAAAAATTGAAACATTTATGGAAAGTGTAGATTTAGAAAGTGAAAATGATTTTGAGACACTCTCGGAATATTTGAACAATTTAATTGAAAAACAAGATGAATTAAAGTTAATAAATCCTAAAATTGAAGAGTTAATATCTGATACTACTCTTTTTGAAGCAGAAATTCAAAACAGTATTGAGTATGACGATACCATTAATGAAGCAAAATTTAAAATTAAAGGAAAATTAAAAAAGTTTAAAGCTAACGCTGAACTGAGCAATACAAGTACTGCATCAAATGCCAGTACAAATGCCAGTACAATTCCGTATCCCCAGATAACAATTTTTGATTTTTAAAACATTTTTCTAACCTTAACATGTAAATGACTAGATGCTTTTTAAAGGCTTTGTGTGAAAAGTGTGCAAACATTGTAAAAAGGATTATAAAAGGTTGCTAGTTGACACAATCTGAGGTACTTTGTAAGTGTTTTAGGACAAGCATACCAAAATGTAGAAATGTAAGGCTAGTTACAGTATTTCTTATTAGCCATTGTAACAAGAATTACAATCAAAGGTAGATAATAATGCTTTTATTATAAGCATCTATAAAGGAAATCAGAAAGGTTTTGATTAATCTGTTAGTTTTAAATCTTAACTGACAGAGGCATTAGATTTTCATCAAAATAACCTGACTTAGAAATGTCCTTTGTTGCTGTGGGAAACTAAATTTTAGCTTAATTTTTATATGCTGAAGAAAAAAAATGGAAAATAAGGATTTTTATTAGCCCACATTATATTTAAGAAATCATAGTAAGTTACATATTTTAATTAATATATTTCTTTTTTTATTTGCTAAAATTCTTTTCCTATGTAATTGCTAAAATTTGAATATATTTTATTTTTTATATTTTAATTAATATATTGCTTCTAAAAAAATATTACTTATTGATAACATTAAAAATTTTTAAATCTAATATGCATTTTGTTAGAATGAACTGTGAGGATTCATTTTACGAAAGTTTTCTAACTTTTGTTTGAATTTGACATAACTAATTAAAATAGATAACTTATTTTTTTTCTTTGTATCTCTTACCATTAATTAGTTTTAAAAATAAAGTCTAAAATATATGGGGGATAATATTTTCTTTTTAAAGTGAATTCGGGCAACAAGAAAATTTGTATAGTATATTTTTTCTTAAGCCCTACTACATTATCCTGAAAGTTTCACAATAGTTTAAATTTCTGAGTTTGGAATTGTTTATGTCTTGGTTTTTATGTTGTCTTTATTTATTGTTTTTATATTTGGAAAGTGATAATGGTCAGCCCACTATCAATTACTGTTATTTATTAGTTTATTGACAAACTGAAGTAAGTTAAACATTCTTGCATAATTTAATTTCATAAAGATTTAAGAACTTCATTTAAGAACTATATAAAACCAAATTTTGGTGTTTATATAATTACTGAGAAAAATTAGAAAAAAATATGCAATTTCCATTTATAACATTTTTATATCATATGCATATTACCTATTTGTTTATTTTTAGTCTACTTTAAGCATGTTTTCATTTTACTTAAAACAGAAGAACAATAATTTTTCAGAATGATTTATCTCTGAATTAAATCTATTGATGCTCCATAATTAAAAATAAATAATAATAATCGGTTAAGATTATTTAGACTTTTCTTTTTCCCTTTTTTCTTTAAAATATAAAAATTCATTTTCAAAATCTTTCATAATTATTAGTATGTATATTGAAACGTTAAAACTTTAAATAGTTTGATTTCATTAAAACTCATTTTTTTAAACTCCAGGAAAATAAAATGTATTAAACAAAGTAATAAAAATAACAATATTTAAAAATTTTGTAGCAGCGCATGCAGTAAAAATTTTATATCTTAAACGTACATAATATAAAAACAATTGTCATTGAATATTTTAAAATGAAATTTTATACAACATAAATTACTAAAATATAAGAAAATAAAACGTATGCGTAAAAATAATTAACTTTGACTAAATTACAGTTTAAATACTAGTACAAAATCTATTATTATTATTATTACGCAATATTTAAAACTTTTGACGGTAATTTTTAAGCACATGAACTATAAGATGAATATTTTAAAATTGGGGAGCATTAATAAATAACATATACGATAATAATATATTGCAAAAGATAAACATAAACAAATGCTATTCTCTATCGTATTTTGCAATGAAAATATGCATATTTTCAAAATCTTTAACCATGGTTAAAGAACTCGCATTAATTCGTTAAGAATAAAAAACATATTATAAATGGAAATTTCAAGAACTACAACAGAAATATGCGTATGTATGTAGTTCTTACAATAAGGTACATCTTTATGAAATTAAATAAATACAAAATAGTTTGACATACTTTTGATGGAACATGATTGCACCAAATGCAAAGCCTGCACTGGCAGAGAGACGCTATAGTGACCTGCTCGCACGCCAATATCACCTTCAATGAGTCATGAGTGAGTGAACGCAAGCACATGGACAATTGGTAGCTCGAAATAAGTTGCGCATGCGCGAAAAATGAATGAGTAAAGATGATTTTAGAGCGTAGGTTTTCTGACGGTTATTTCAAAAATCTAATATTGAAAACATTACTGTGACCATGATATAAGGTAAAGATAATATACCTTTGCAGAAAAATCGAAAGAAAATGAAAAAAGACCGTTTTCGGAACCCTGCTTGCTATCTGGGTCCTAATACACGATCACCTACAATAAATTTACCCAAGATAACTATACCAATATTTAAAGGTGATCCTAACACATTTCTTGAATTTATGAATAGTTTTAAAAGTACTATAGATTCTAATGAAAACTTGAGTAGCATTGAAAAATTCATATATTTGAAATCGTTTCTGTCAGGAGAAGCTTATAAAACGATTTCAGGATTTGCTCTAAATGAACAAAATTATAAATCGTCTCTAGATTTACTAGAAAACAGATATGGAAAAACAGAATATTTGATTAGTGGGTTTATAAATAAACTATTAGAAATTGAGCCTGTAAAGTCTGCTTCAAATACCAGATCGTTACGAGAATTGTACGATGAATGTGAAGTTAGCATTAGAAATTTACAAGCGATGGGGGTGGCTTCAGATAATTTCGGATATTTACTTATTCCAATAATTTTAAGGCAATTACCCCATAATTTGGTTGTAGAATTTCAAAGGAAAAAAAAATGTTGATAAATCTGGTGACGTCAATGAATTAATGAATTTTATAAAGTTTGAAATAGAATCACGAGAAGCGGCTAACGCGGTGTCAGGAATTTCCTTGAAAAATAATGAAACATCTCGATGGGAAAGAAAAAATCCGACTAGATTAAAAACTAATGTTCCCACTTCAGTCGCGCTTAACACGGTTGTAAAAAATGTTTGCATATTTTGCAATTCAAATCATTATAGTCTAAAATGTAAGGAAATCTCGGACGAACAAAAACGTTATAAGTTAAAAAGAAGTGGGAGGTGTTATCGATGTTTGAATAAAAATCACCTATTATCTTCTTGTAAAGTAAAAATTCAACCTTGCGAATTTTGCCAAAGTTATCAGCATAATTATTTATTTTGCCCCACTAAGAAAGATAAAAATCGTCCCGTTGAAAATGCGGAAACACCCGAATCTTCCCGAATTCTCGAAAACCAAACTGTATTATCGTCAGTTATTAAGACTCAAAATTCCTCCGAAAAATATTCAACATTATTACAAACTGCTTGTGTACAGGTGCTAGGTATCTCTAAAACCTTATATACGAGGCTTTTATATGACTCGGCCTCTTCTAGAACGTTCCTTACAAAAAGTCTAGCGACAGCTTTGAAATTAAAACCTAGGAAAAAGGAAAGGCTTCTAGTTTATACGTTCGGAAACCGCAAAGCCATAGAACAAGAGTTCGATGTTGTGAATATTACAGTACGCAGTCGCGTTCCCCCCTACGCTGACATACAAATTGAAGCGCTTGTGTCAGAGGTCATTAGCGGAGCGAAAATTATCGCCTCAGTTGATTCTCAGTTAATAAATAAACTCGGTCTTGCACAAAGTTGCACAAAATTCAAAAGCAGTGATAACAGCCATTAGGATTCAATGGACTGATCGCAAAAAGCGTATTCACGAAGGGAAAAAAAAATCAAAATCCCCAATGCTTGGGTGAGATAAAGTGACAAAGACAACAAAAATGAGTGTGCAACATCCAGAAATGTGACAACCACCAGTAACAGAAGTTACAATGTGACAACCACCAGTAACAAAAGTTACAATGTGACAACCACCAGTAACAAAAGTTACAATGTGACAACCACCAGTAACAAAAGTTACAATGTGACAACCACCAGTAATAAAAGTTACAATGTGACAACCACCAGTAACAAAAGTTACAATGTGACAACCACCAGTAACAAATGTTACAACGTGACAAAACCCACGATAGTGACATAATAACCAGTGAAACTCTCGAAAGAAGACCAAGATTCAAAATGGGAAAACCAGCTCTAGCACAAGCTAGAGGTAAAAATATATCAAGAAAGAGACAAAAAACCAATGAATGATAGACAAAAAACAACCCACAACAGGGGCGAGCCTATAAAAACGCCAAAAAGCCTTGACAGAGACAAATACAACAAGAAGGGAAATCAGCCCATAAAAGAGGCGATAAACACTACAGCGACAACCCACCATGAACGTGACAAGCCAACAGACATGGTAAATATGTAAATCTATGTACGCTAATGGCACCTGGTGCATGTAAAATCCGTCGTGGGTGCAAAGCCCTCCAAGTTACCTGTGAATAATACCTCTGGGGGTGCCTAGTCAGGTGAGGGTCTCGTCACCTGATCAAGGTTCTAAATTACGAGACCTATTAAATCTGTCAATTCAACAAAGTTAAACAGAAACCTTGAACCGGCAAACAAAGATAGCGGTAGCAAATCACAAGAGAGCAAGCACAGCAGCGATGTGAACAAATCAATAGTCAGGTGGATCACAGCCATGCTGTGATCAGGCGATTTCCGCCCCGCACCCAGGTACTAACCCGTTAAGCTAGGCATTCATGCCGGGCAGGTAGGGGCCTGGTTAGCGGTATAAAAAAAAAAAAAAAAACTCGGTCTTAATGAAAATGAATTTGCTGACACATTTATTCATGCAAAACCCATCCAAATTCTTTTAGGTGCTGATTATATGTTTTCAACGATAATTGGAGAAGTTAAAAAAATAAATCAATCGTTGTTTATTCAACCAACGATATTTGGAAAAACTTTAGTAGGTAGAATTTATGGCGCTAAATTACAGAGTACTTCCTGTTTAAAAATAATATGCTCGTCAATAGATAATGACTTAAGAAACTTATGGGAAATGGAATCGTTTCTATTTAATCAAAAAGATAAACAAGATGATGAACATTTTGAGGTCATAAATAAATTCGAGAAGGAAATATGTTTCGAAAATGGTAGGTATGTAGCACCACTTTTGTGGCGATGCGATACGGATAGACAAAATTTATGTAACAATTTCCAAGTCGCGGAAAAAAGATTTGCAGTTTTGGAAAGACGGTTAAAAGATGATCAATCTTTATTTTTAAGATATAATGAAATTATGAAGGAACAATTGAATGAGGGAATTATTCAAAAGTGTAATGATAATTGTTCTGTAAATTATGTAACGCCTCATAGAGCGGTTTTTAGGGAAAAATCTTCTAGCTCTAAAACTAGAATTGTTTATGATGCGAGCAGTCGACAGGATAGTAACAAAAGTTTAAATGAATGTCTTTTCTCAGGGGAAAATTTAAATCCTAATCTCGTAGATGTTATACTAAATTTCAGGCGGCATAAAATTGCTTTTTGTGGGGATTTGGCCCGAGCCTTCCTGCAAATAGAGGTATCGAGGAGTGACAGAGATTATTTATGTTTTTTATATTTTGATGACTGCGACATAAATAAACCACCAACCTTATATCATTTTAATAGACATTGTTTTGGCCTCACCAGTTCCCCCCTACGTGTTAGCTTCAACTCTAAAAAAACACATTAAAAATTATAAGGAGGCCAATCCCATCGCATACCACATGTTAGATAATTATTTATACGTAGATGACTTGATTCACGGAGCATCTACGGTGCAGTTTCAATTTTTAAAGACGCGAATATGAAGTTACGGAAATTTAACTCCAATTCTGTAGAATTAAAGGAACAGTGGAAGAATGCCGACCCTGTAATTGAAATAGAAGAAAAACAATCAAACCTTAAAATACTAGGAATAAATTGGAACAATAAGGAGGACTTTCTGTCCATAGATTTGACATCTTTAGCGTCAAACGGTGATTTAAAATTCACCAAAAGACACGTTCTCCACACTGCTGCTAAAATATTTGATCCTATCGGATTCCTCAATCCCTTTATGATTAGAATTAAGCTCCTCTTGCAGGAATTGTGGGAATCTGGTCTTGACTGGGATGACACATTTTCCGAAGAAATTGTAAATAAATATCAAACGTGGTATAAAGAAACAAAACTACTAGAAAATATGAAAATACCTAGATATTATTTTGATTCAGATGTAACAGTAAACAAAGTTCAAGTTCATGTGTTTTCTGATGCCTCGTTAAAATCCTACGGAGCTGTAGCCTACTTTAGATACAGGACATCAGAAGGCTATTTTAATACCTGCTATATAATTTCAAAATCGCGAGTTGCTCCTTTAAAAAAAGTTAGTTTACCGCGATTGGAGCTCTTAGGAGCTTTAACAGCTGCCAGAATTGCCAACCATATTAAACAACTTTTCAGTTATATTGAAAATATAATTTTGTGGTCCGATTCTACTATAGTTTTGCACTGGATTAAGGGATCGGCCGCCAAGTGGAAACCGTATGTCGCAAACCGCGTAGCGGAAATTCAGGAAATGACCGATCCTAGTTCTTGGCGGCATGTTAATAGCAAAGATAACCCGGCAGACATGCTTACTAGGGGGCTCTCTTCCAAAGAGCTAATAAATTCAAGACGCTGGTGGTATGGTCCTGAGTGGCTTATTAATCCCGAAATTGATTGGCCGAAAGAAAATAAGCTAAAAATCAAATCATTCATTCCAGAAATTAAAAATGAATGCAAAGGCGAAATAATAGTTAATTCAACCATTGTTAATGAAAAAATAATTGATATAGAAAAATTTAGTAGCCTAAAAAAATTGTTAAGAGTCACTGCTTACGTGATATATTTTATAAAATTGCTAAAGGGCAATCACGAGAAAGTCTGTGCACTTACACCAGAAAATCTTCGAGAAGCAGAGCTGTATTGGATAAGGCTAGTTCAAAGTGAATTTTTTTCTAATGAAATACAGTGTTTAAAAAATGCCAAACCTCTTCCAAAAGACTCGCACTTGCTTTGTTTGAACCCATTCCTTGATTCCGAAGGCGTCCTGCGTGTCTCTGGTCGACTTGGGAAAGCTGATTTTTCAACGGATGAAAAACACCCGATAATTCTTCCGTCCAAAACGAAGTTTTCCGAATTGATAATTTGGGATGCTCATGTTAGAGTATTTCATTCAGCGGTTTCTCACACCCTCGTACAAGTGAGAGAAAAATTCTGGTTACTAAAGGCTAGACAAACAATAAAAAATCAACTGAAAAAATGCATTATTTGCAAAAGGTTTTCATCAATTCCAGGAGACCAGACGATAGCTCCATTGCCACCTGATCGTGTCGAACAGTCAGCTCCATATAGCGTAATAGGAGTCGATTTTGCAGGACCTTTATTTGTCAAAGATTCTGACAGCAAACAGTATATATTGCTAATAACGTGTGCTGTAACAAGAAATATCCACCTGGAACTTGTTGACAATTTGTCAACACAAACATTCTTACTTGCCTTTAGACGGTTCATCGCTCGTCGTGGATTATGCTCGGTTATTTATTCCGATAACGCACGAACTTTTAAACGTGCTGAAATAGAATTTAAGAGACTATGGACTATAGTGACTCATCCAGAGGTGAAAGAATTTTTTGCTTCCAATAACATAAAATGGAAGTATATAGTGGAAAGGGCCGCCTGGTGGGGCGGATTTTATGAAAGAATGGTAAGGTCTGTAAAAACTGCGCTGCGAAAGACATTGGGCAGATCTTCTCTGACCCTTAATGAGTTGCATACAGTACTTATTGAGGTTGAAGGAATGGTGAACTCCAGACCCATGACATACATAAGTGATGAAAGGCAGGACCCCCTACCATTAACTCCTGCCCATTTTTTAATAGGGAGAAGAATATCTTCTCTCCCCCCCGTACGGCTTCACCTTGACTCTAATTTCTCTTCTAGGAAAGAATTGCTTAAAGCCTTTAACTATCGGGAAAAATTGATGCGGCTGTTTTGGTCTAGATGGAAGAATGAATACTTATTAAATTTGAGGTCAGCCCACCAAAGTTTAAATAAAACCAATCTTCCCCAATTTAAAATAAATGATGTTGTTTTAATTAAAGATGATAAATTACCCAGAAATTTCTGGAGTTTAGGTAAAATTATAGAAATATTTCCTGGAAGAGATGGCAAGGTGAGAGCCTGTAAAATTAAGACTGAAAAGTCCATATTGAACAGACCTGTACAACTGCTTTTCAATCTTGAACTATAATGGACTGAGATAAAATTTGAACTTTAATAACTGGACTTTAATATAAATTTTCTTATTTCTTTATTTAGTTGAATTAGTGTTGAACTCTCTTTTTTTAAATTAGCCTTGAAGTATGTATAATTTTATTATTATTCTATGTTTGTATTTGATTTAATTTGTATAACTTGTATTATTATTTAATGATTGTATTTCATTTAATTTGTATTGTTATATATATATGTTTAGTGATGAACACCCCTATGTTCATGGTGGGGCAGTGTGTTGCAAATCACGTGAGCGGCGGAGATTGGCGCCGACTGTCTGTCTACCGGGGAGTCCCCTCTGTGACAGAAGAGAATTAATTTTCAGTATCATGAGGTGCTCGGATCGAAATGGAAGCAAAATGTCGCTTCCTAAAATTTATTCTAGAATATTTTAATTAATGTTTAATATCTATTTAGTGTTTGATGTGTCTGTCTGCGTGTTATGTGTTCGTATATTAAACCAAGAAAAAGACAAATCGTTAGTATTATTTTACCTGAAATACACCAGAATCTCGTAACAAGAAATGATATTTACTGCATTTCTCCAATTCCTTCAAAAATCATGAATTACCAGATTTCATTCAAGAATGTTGATTTCTATATATTATTATGCTCTCCCAACCAGCACGCTTGAGTGATTATTATGATTAATTATTTTTATCTGTCTCTGTTAATGAATAACAAGTTGCAGCATTGTCATCTGCAGTTAAAAAATCTTTAAAGCTTATGCTTTGAGACACACCAGATTTTTCTTTTACTAAGTTCCAAGTGGATTCGATCTCATATTCGACTGTCTGCTCCTCATCATGTACTACATCGCTAGATCCTTGAGCCGTCGATTCTTTATTTAAATCCTGGTCAATCTGCGCGTGTTTCCAACAGTGGGCTATTGTTTTCTGGCTTATATCATCCCACGATCCACAGATCATATCAATTGCCTCTTTCATGTTGCACTTTCTGTTTACGTTATTTTGCAGATCACAGAGAATGCGTTTTAATAACATAGTTTTGTATCGTGATTTTACGGCTCTGATAATGCCTTGGTCAAGAGGCTGAAGTATTGCAGTACAGTTAGGCGGGAAATACTCTACACGAATGTGATTCAATATAGGAGGATCATTGTGTGCTGTGCAGTTGTCTATGAGTAGAAGAATTTTACGTTTTTGTTTTTGCATATCTTTATCAAAATTTATCAGCCATTCATTAAAGAATCCTTGCGTCATCCATGATTTTTTGTTGGCTTTGTAGATGCATGGTAAGGACTTAAAATGTTTGAAACAACGGGGTTTTTCAGATTTGCCGATTATGAGTACTTTTCGTTTTTCTGTTCCTGATTTGTTGCAGCAAAATAGGGCTGTAATCCTTTGTTTGGAAAGCTTTCCTCCAATACACTTGTCTCCTTTTAACGCTAAAGTCTTCCTTGGTTCTAACTGAAAAAATATTCCGGCTTCATCGGCATTAAAAACATCGTTAGGACTATACGTCTTGATTATTTTTTGTATTTCACCTTTACGCCATTCGTTTACAAATTCAACTGGGACGTTTTTTGCTTCTCCTGAAATGCATTTTGCCACTATACCGTATCTTTCTCGGAATCGATTCAACCATCCGACACTGGCTTGAAAATTTTCAATGTTTAGCATTCTTGCAAATTCCAAACCTTTTTCTCTAATTAAAGGGCCACTTAGAGGGATGTTTCTATTTCTAGAACGAACATCCATAAACCATTTGTAAACAGCACTATCCACATCTTGAAACTGGGCATTTCGAATTCGTTTTCTGCTGGGATCAAAGACTAACTTGAATTTTTTTCAAAATGCTTTCTTTATCTTTTAGAAAAGTGGATAAAGTAGACGGCGAAATTCCATATTTGCTAGCAACATCAGATTTTTTCATTCCTTTCTCAACTTCAGAAATTATGGCTTTTTTTTCTTCCAAACTAAACTGTTTTCGCTTAACAGCCGCCATTTTATGACCTACTGGTAAGATGAAAATTTTCAAACTGATTTCGAGCTTTGGAAATTCCTTTGCGAAAGTTATTCAGGTAGGGAGGAGAGGGAAGGGGGAATGTGCAATACTCATTTCACGTTTTGTTAAGTTTGCCTACATTGGTTACAGCTTACTTGGACTTCCAAGAAAAAGGGGTGGAGAAAAGGGGAGAGCGAACAAAGGAAACATTCCTTCTGCAGTGAAATGCCTATGCACACCGATTTTACAACAAAGCTCGGAGAAAAGCGATTGCTTTAGAGATAAGCTTGATTGTCCCTAAGACTAGGCATCGAAAACAAAAATTGTCAAGCGATAAAAATGTACAACTGAAAGTATTTGCCGTGTCATATTATTTCGTTCTAACGAGATTATAAAAAATTGAATATTTCGTTATACTGAGATTATGTTAACATTATTTGAATACATTTCAAAACGGGACTCGCTTGCATTTCGTTATAACGGGATTTTTCGTTGTAATGGAATTCGTTGTAACGGGATTTTACTGTATTTTTAAATATGTACTTCATCATCACTTCACAGGTTTTCATCTAGTCTGAATAGATTCACTAAAATAATATAAATAGAATCTAAATGGCTTCAATAAATTTTCTCTCTCCCCAAAAAGACTGAGTTATTATTCATCTTTAATTTTAGTTATTTTTAGCATATTTAGTTTCATGCTAAATAATGCAGAACCAATTCTCAAAATATCCATGTCTGTCTTTATCAGAATGATTTTGACATGTCACGGAAGACGGGATTTAAGAAATGTGTTGCTTCTAATTTTATACATGAATAAAGAAATGTTTGCAAATTTGAAATTGCGTATATATTATATACTAGCAAGCTACGCTGGTCAATTTCTTATAACGAATTTTTAATCCAACAAAATATTGGCATTTCATAATTCACTTTTATATTTTAACAGAATAATAAGGCTACCATAATTTGTGACTCGTGCTATAGCCAATATACACGCCAGGACACGTCGCCTTTATCATTATCTTTTTACGCATGAAAGTTTTGCTATGGTACTCAATTGTGAAATTTGGTAATTTTTCAAATTCAATATTTGAAAAATGGCATAATCATTAGATTTGAAATTTATTATCAAGAAAAATACAATTTTTTACCTTTTAAACGCAGTTTGCCTAACAATTTTCTGACAAATACTTTTTGAGCTACTATTTTTTTTCAGTAACTTCAAATGTTTTATTTTCCGAGATTAATCTGTGGCAACAATTAGCGAAAAACCCAGTCGTCAGAAACGCATAGTTTTTTATTAAAGAGGCTGTTGAAGCAGGGATTGTCACCACCAATTTGCCACCGTCACTTTTGAAATCGGTTCGGTAGTTCTAGAGACTCCATAGAAATTGTAATTTAGAATGTTTTTAGAACGCTTTTCACTCATTTCATCCTTTTAAATTTCGAATTTTTTTTATTTTGTTTTTAGAGAGCATTTACATCTTATAAGTAAGTACAATGCCAAATTTCATATGTCTAGCTGCTTCAGTATTAGAAAAGATCGCAATTTTAGAAGGTTTTTCGCTCTCGCACCCACCTGGGGTAGTGGCACCGATATAAAATATAGCCTATGTTGGAGCAGGGGTTGTCACCATCAATTTGCCACCATCACTTTTGAAATTGGTTCGGTTGTTCCAGAGATTACCCCCTACAAACAAACAAACAAACAAACAATCTTTACTCCTTTATAATATTAGTATAGATATCCGGCGGGATAGAGAATATATGTGAAAACCATTTATTTATTTATTTTGGTTTTTATTGAAAAATAATAGATTTTTTACATTTAATATTTTCTTTAAATTGCTCCCCTAACAACAGCAAAGGGCATTTTTATATGAAATATATCCATTATATATTCAAATGAAATTTTGAAATTTATTAAAAGCGGTAATTTCGTATTGGCCTTGTGCCAGAAGTTAATCCGAATAAATCGCTAAAAATTTCGTTATCTACAGCAGTTAATTTATATTCTGATAATTTCAACGGTTTTAAGCACTTATTTCAATTCCATGTCTGTTAAATTTGTGTTTTATTAATTCTATTTTATTTATAGCTTAATCAAGTTTTAATTTCCTTATTGAATATTAGCTAGAAACAAATGCTGAACTTTTTATATTGTTTAAAGTGCAAACAGATTAATATTTTGCAACCGTCAGCAAGCGATAGATTTTTAAAAAAAAATAATAAATAATAATCATGCTTGAAATTTAATTTAAATGCTATAATAAATTAGTAAATTGCGATACAGTTTTCAGACAAATTGCGTTTGAAAGTAGAATTCCCCCCCCCCCCCATATAACGGTGTAAAAATAAAAAATGTGCGATGTTTCGAAATTAAAAAAATTGCAGTAGCAAAAATCGCAAAACCGAAATTTCATCGTCAGGTGTTGCCATTCGTAAAATGACGTCAGCGTTACGCACGGACAGGGACACGTTTGTCCTTAGATAGATAGATAACGTTTATTAAGAGAGTTTTTTGCACACATTTTAAAATTTCTTTTAGATCATACAAAATGCATTTCATTTCTAATGGTCGACACGCTAAATATATTTAACAAAATTATTAAATTTCTATTTAATTTGCTTAGAATAATATTTTAAAAAGTCAATTATATTTATGAAACGCTTGTATAATAATTTGTAAATAAATTGAATAAATAAAAAATGATTTAAACTGTTTCAATAAATTCTCTACCTTTCTCTCTCTCTCTCAAAAAAAAAAAGTAAATAAATAAAAAGATATTTCAAAGTAAATGATGCAGAACACAACTAATCCACTTTCCCATGCTTATTTTTTTTTAGCGGAATAGTTTTGACATGCTACGGAAGATGGGATTTAAGAAATGTTCCAATCTTACTTTGACGATATACAAGTAGCTATTACCAGTTTAGAAAGTAAGGAAAACCATAAAAGCATTGCTTGTTGAAGCCGATCGAAATTTCTTTTAAAAATAAATATTCACTATAATCAGGACAAATGCCTGGGAAATGAATTATTTATAAACAAGGAAAAATAGTTATAAAAAAAAAAGATTTGTTACATAGCATAGAATAAAGAAGGAACTTCTAAATTAGTAAACAACAAAGAAAAATAATGCATCAAGCATAGATTTATGAAACACTTTTCAACCCTTCCGCAATATTTTTACAAACCTTCGCTATTTAATAAGATACATAAGTAAACATTTTAGAAAACGCATAACACATTTGGAAACCAGATTTCAGCAATTACAGGACATAGCCACAGAAAAGTACTCCAATTATTTTCTGCAGCCCTGTATATAGTCTAAAGATTTGTATCCCTATAGTATACTACGATTTAGTTTAGTAAGAAAACACATAACACAGCTGAAAATTCACCTTATTGTGATTTAATACTGTATCAGTGTTTGTAGAATTATGTTTACAGGGTATGGATTAGTAGTCCTTGTATAAGGATCATTATATTTATTTTAATAACTAAAATTTAATTTAAGAAATGAATCTTTTTCTTTAAACGAGATAATTCTAAGTTATGTAATTATCCCTAAATGGGAAGGTAATCTGAGCGTTAATCCCTTATGCTTTAATATGTTTTGTTTCATTGTTATCCAATTTTTGGATATTATTTCTCTTTCTGTATTCATTTTGTACGTATTTAAATATGTAAATAAATACTCTAGTTATTGTTAAATATCAATATATTTTCTTATTTTGTGTGTAATTAATTATTTTACTTAAGGCATCTAGTGCATTCCCCTTTAATTTACACATTTTACCGTCTCTTGCAATAGTAAGGCTGAGGTTATTCCAACTCCCTAGGCATATAGTTTTTAGAGTTTCGTTTATCTCACGAAACCCTATTACTCTCGCTGCGTTGTCTGTCTGTCACAGAGCCATTCTCAAAAACTATGAAACTTACAGAGTTGAAACTTTGTGTATAAATTTGAATACCAGCTATGAAGAGATCAAAATATTAAATTTTAAAAAATTCGTATTATTTTAATAAATAGAGATAAAAAACCAAAATTCTAACAGCCTTTTCCTATTAAATTGAAACATTTTTCGTTATAGCAGATGCCAAAAATTAAAAATCCACGATGAAATTCTTTCTACAATAATTAATTTTCTCTCAAACGATTTCCACGTGAAAAAAAAGATTAATATGAAATAAAATTGATTGACGTCATAGTGGTAATAAAACGAAAAAAATTCTCAATAAAACAAGGAGTATGAGTATGTGTATGCACACAAAACAGATTAATATCATGTCATTAGAGAATTAAAAAGAAAATCTGACGTCATATCGGAAATTTAAAGGATTTTTCAAATGTTTCAGAATAATACAAAGCGAGTATCAATATGAGTTATAGAGAATAGTGAATATATGAGTTTGAGGAACGTATTAAATCGTGATAAAAATCCGATTATGGAAATATTCGCATATTTTAATATTTTGAAAGTGTACAACATGTTTAATTTTGAAATTAATTTTTTTTTAAATATCGCATTTAGTCCACATGACAGATATTATTATGACAGAATATAATAGCGGGCTGGTTTATAGATATTCGAAAAAACGAGAAAAAAAGACCGCTAAATTTTTACTTTATAAAAAACATGACCTTTTTTTTTTTTTTTTTTTTTTTTTTTTTCCTAAATGAAATTTATTTGGATTTATTAAGGAAAGGATAAAGTGTTTTGAACGGAATATTAAACGAAACCCTTTGAGCGATCTTCGATCACACTTACCCACTTGTTTTTTCTTCATGCATGTCTAGTCAGCTTTATTTCCATAAAGTCATGGGACACTTAAATATACACAACGCTTTGTAAGTTTACTAGAATTATAATTAAGAGTAATTAATCCATTATGCATATGATTGATAATATTTATTTTGATAATATTTATTACTGCTATTTATCCCATCGACCAGGAATTACGTCCTATAAGTGAATCACTTAAACAACTGCACTAGACAAACCAGAGGATAGAGAGAGGTACTCGCCCTTTACCTCATTAAACCCGTTGTTGACATTTCATTTTAGACCCCAGTAACCTAGTTTTTCTAAGTTATTGTCTAGAAATTACCAGCAAAGTTAGCAAAAAATCTTTCAAATGTTTAATAGCATCATTTCAGAGTTCCTAAGAAAGTATATATATAAAAAAAAATGTTGCTATTTGGCTATTTTAATCTTTCATTTTCTCGCCAATGATACATTTTGTCGCGATTTGGCGCAACGGAAATCAGCAGCGAGAACTCTAACTGTATGATACCTATGAACTCTACGTTTCGTAAAAGAAGAACTGCCTACCCCCCCCCCCCCCCTCCCCAAGCTATTTAGTAACACAATTCACCAGTTTGACTATTTGTGTTCGAGGAAGACTCAGATAAGCAGACAAAGATTCAAGTTTGGGCCAAATTTTCCGGACAATTAGTCTCTGTGATTATCATAAAATCCATAAAAATACATCACAATGAAAGGGCTAATAACGCTCCTATAAGTTTTAGTTTTGAATGAAAATATTAAAATTATGGGGGAAATACAGATAGACACATACACAGAAATATACAGAGAGAAAGTTATCAACATCTGACGGCCAGACATAATAAACGTAACTGTCCAATCTAATTTTAGAATGATTACATAAAGCGTGTTAATGTTCGAACTAAGGTCAAGTGGACTTCCTGAAGGGCTTTTTATTCTTCATTCATAAAGGCACGTACATAAGCGCAAATGAATGTTCTCGGATTTCATTTACTCGCATTTTGTCAAAAGAAAAAGAGGGGGAAAGGAAGGGGGAGGGAGAAGGTTAAGAGAATCCTGACAAATCAATGCCAAGAATGTTTTCTTTCACTCAAAACGCGGTTCTGAAAAAAACTTTTGACTATAATCACGAAATAATAATTTTTATTTACCGTGCATAACACTTTCTCACAGTGTTGAATTCAGACATTTTTCTCCGGGAGGGATTTCTGTGGCTCCGGGGGCGACAGGATAAAGTTCATGGGGGGAAATTCCACTTTTGACCATTGAAAGCATAACATATCAAATCTTCCGGGGGGGGGGACATTTCAAAGCTGCGGGAGGACTGCCCCCCCCCCCCTGAATTCAACACTGCTTTCGCATATTCTGTAAATAGTATACCGTGTTCATAAGTTGCGAAAGCGGTAACTGGTGTCCAACTCCTGCAGGGGCATTAAAATTAACAGTAATAAACAGTAAAATGAGCAGTAATACACTACCGCGCATGCGCGGCAGTGTATTACTGCTCATTTTACTGTTTATTACTGTTAATTTTACGGTATAATACTGACAGCTGGGATGCCAGTATTATACTGTAAAATCAACAATTATTTTTTGCAGTGTATTTAGTTCGTGTAGGTCAATAAAATCTACTTATAATACAAGCAAAATTATATTCCCCTTTTAAACCACATTGCCACACATGAGTACACTAGAAAAAGAACAAAAAGTAAATATTAGATTATTATGTAAGTGTTTCAAGAAGTCAGTCACGCCTGGAATGTCTTCAGAGACGGCCCTGTCTGTAAACAAGTGTTTTAAAAATTATAAATTTTGTTTTCTTAGTCTTCCTGTAATTGTCTGTACTGTACATCTTTGATTATCAATTATTTTTAGCTGACTGTTACTTTTTATACGCTTTTCTGCACTCTGATTTTGTGTTTCGACATTTCCACAGGTGTTGCAAACATGCTTTTTTAGGTAGATTTCGTAAGAAATACTACCTATTAACATTCCTCCCTAAGTTGGAATATCTGAAATTTTTTTGCAGATCTACGCCGATCATGACTCCCACCACCAGTTCAAAACTTTATCTATCTATGTCACTTTTTTAGGGACACGATAACTTCAATAATTCCGCACAAATCTTTTCCAAACTGATACATAAAATCAAGGGCCATAAAATATCGTCAAATTCGTTAATGGGCAAAATCGAACCAAGGGGGCGGAAATGGGGGGGGGGGGCTTTTTGTGAAAACAGAAAAATCCCCATAACTTCTTAATTATGATACGTATCGACCCCATTTAAAGTATTATTACTTCTAGGAAAAGGGCCGAAAATTTATGTATAACAGATTTTTGATATCATTAAAAATGACCTCAAGGGGGGGGGGGGGGAGAGAGGGGTTTCAGAAGAAAAAAAATCTTAACATCGTCCATTCACAAGATATTAAATCCGCTTAAATTTATTATAAATCCAATTAATATTATCTACAACTTTTATACTGACAAGTTTTTTATAGGAGCAACCCTTATAGCAATAAATAAATAAATAAAAAATCCCTGCCGTCTATGCCTACAGACACAGGTAGATTTCGAAGTGGGCGGTTCCAACTGCCGCATCATGGCAAAAAGGTCATTTCTTCTGCAATTCCCAACAACAGGCACCCCCACGGTCTGCGTTTTCGAAATCTACCTGTGCCTGTAGGCCGAGCCGTCAGGGATTTTTTTCTATTACAGTACAGGGTTGCTAGTTTGGGCTTTAAATTCAGAAATTCCGAAATCGTACCAAAAGTTCTAAATAGTATTTTTTGCTTTATTTAATGTCAGACATTTCGAGATTACTTAAAGTAAAAATTCTTCTTTGGGAATTTGCTGTATGAATTCATAATTTCCGAATTTGAAAAAGGCCAAATTGGCAACGCTGCTGTTTTGAGTATTGTGAGGCGTTTTGTGGACACTGATACACATTTTTACATTCTTTATTTTAACTTACCATTATGTATATGTATGTGGCAGTCAAATCTTATGACTCATTTGTCACCCACTTCCGGTTAACATAGAACTTTGAAATTTGGAATATATATGTATTCCTGAAGGCAATACATGAATTGGACACTGATTTTTTAAAATTCGAACCTTAAGGGAGGGCAACGTCGGCCCAAAACTTCCATATTCCCCCATAGAAATAACGTTGCGATTGTTAAATATTAATTGAAATAAAATAAGCTCCATCTTGCAACATTCATGCATTTTAATAACATTGTTGCCCGCATCATTACGACGTCAACATTTATATGGAATATATATGAATGCGCATGTATTGATGAATACATATGAATACAATGAGTATTTGTTGAAAAGTACTAATGACGGGGTTACCACAATAGCGCCAGATGTTGACCAACTTGGCGAAATATCGACAAATTTGGTGACAAAAATAAGGTGCTATATAGGAAGCCAACTTGGCAATAGCTGGCTAATTTGGCGAAATTCCCATTTAAATCCATTAATCTTCCATTGGCTACTATTTTCTATAAAATGACAGACAAGTTTTTTTTTTTTTTAAAGGCTATTATACTTATTCTATTATACTTATGAGTATTGACACTAGAACTACCATGAGCCGCCATTTTGACGGTTACCAAATGAATATAATCCGATTCGAACCAGAAATTTCTTTTTAAAATAAATTAAATATAAAACTCACAGAAATACGTTAAATGAATAAGTTAAGTAGTTTTAAATAAAATTTCTGGTGTGAAATAGTTTTAAAAAATTTGAGTAAAATTTCCGGTGTTCTACTGTTAAATGATAAGTAAACACGGACCATTTTGTTAAATTCCTCCTATTAGCTCAAACTCTCTCTATATCTTGTTAAAATTTTCAATCGTCAATAAAATATTTTCTATTCATCCACTCAAGTTCAAATAAATTTTTTAAAACTTGTAGTGGATGTTAATACAGTTTTTTTTTTTCAAATATTAATTAATTCATTAAACTTAATTAATTTTAGTTTTAAATGGGAGAAAAAAATTCCTCCCATTGTTTTCATAAATGAAATGAAAGACTTCTCAAATTAGTGATGCCACAGAATAGTCCAGTCAATCTAGGCTTCTGCCTGGAAAGTTTTGGAGAAGTTTTTTTTTCTTTCTTCTTTTATGTTTTTGGGGGTGATGAACACGAATTTCAACTTTGCCACCTCGTATCTGGTCTGCTTAAAAAATTATAAGCGAAAAACCAAATGTTTGTTTCTAAGATGAATAGTTTTGGCATACGAGTAAAAGTAATTTTAGCGATATAATAGAAATTCCATCATCGGAGGGCGAAAACGCGATCCAGTCACTATGCATCCATTTTAATCACCAATTTGAAGCTGTTTAGTTATTTCTGGTTGCATTTCGAATATGTTTACATTTTCTTACCAAGTTTTAAACCCTTTATAGTACTAAGAAAATAAATTGAAATCAGATGATTAGGAAAGATATAAAAACACAATCACTCTGCATAGATGAGATAATCAATTTTTATTTTTCTGGTATCTGATTTAAGTACAATTATAAGTATTGTAAGTTTAATATAATTGTCTGAGTGCAACGAAGACTCATACACAGCGCAGTATTACTTTGCCCCATATATAGCTACGATGGATATTAAAATCTTTCGTCAAGCATAACTCAAAAAATATTTAACGGATTTCGTTCAAATTTTTACAGCAGGTACCTATAAAAGTGACCACGACGTCTATTTATTATTGTCTGAGTGCAACGAAGACTCATACACAGCGCAGTATTACTTTGCCCCATATATAGCTACGATGGATATTAAAACCTTTCGTCAAGCATAACTCAAAAAATATTTAACGGATTTCGTTCAAATTTTTATAGCAGGTACCTATAAAGGTGACCACGACGTCTATTTATTACCAAGAATAAATGTCAACCCGTTTGGAAATTATATTAAAAAAATAGATAAAAAAGCACAATTAAAGTACATACGTCACAAAAATTTTGTGCGTACGTCATTTTCACTGGCGGGAGATTTTCGTAGACAATCGGAATTGAAAAGTTCATAGAATACATGGAGCAAAAAAATATGCACGCACTAATATTCAGCACAATAAAATATATTTCAATTTAGTAGAAATCGAAAATTAATCTGGATTTTTTTCTGTTTGAAAGAAAAACCCCGCAATAACTTAGTAGACTTGGTATTAGAGATTTGGCGCAAATCTCAGCAATAGCAGCTTTTTTATTTCGCGTGTGTAAATTAAAAAAAAAAAATTCTTTGGTGTTTAAATAAAAGGTTTCGATTTATGGCATTATTTCTTTTTTTTTCTCTTTTTAGCATTTTAAATGGGATTAATGAAAGGCATGTATTTTAAATTAAATGAGTGAAAGGTTTATATTGAAATGAAATGAATTCAATATGAAAATGTTATAGGAACAATATTTGGCGATTTATCAATTGCGCCAGGATAACATAAAAGTACCAATATATCAAAGGGTATGTAGTATGTGAAATGAAACATTTATATTATAATCACCCATCGTACAAGAAAAAAAACTAATATTCTGCATTCAGAGGGAAAAATCCATCTTCTGTGCCGTAAGATTTGGCGAGTTCTGTTTTGGTGATAAGTTTTTCGATGTGATTGTTGGGATCTGCAGGGTTTGGCTTACTTTTTCTAAATCTTATTTTTTTGCATATGTAGTATTATGTAAATATATTTTTTTGCAGATATTTTTCTATTTTGTATATTTGGAATTCTATTTTGTATATTTTCTATTTGGAATTTGGAAAAGAGATTTTTACCTTTTTATCTGTGTCTTCGGAAATATTAAAAAATAAAAAAATATTTACATATATCAAGCGTTTAATTTTTATACGAACCACTTCTCCAATTTTAGATTTTAAATGCTATTTATTATTTACTAGCCTTTTATTAATTGTTTACAATTTACCCCCCTGACAATAACAATTATTTAACACAAAAATGCCTCTTAGGTTTGTTAAATAAGTTTGTTTATGTATTTTCATTACTTATTAAAATATCGAATATGGCGACAAAATTTTATTTTAGCATCGTGCTTAAAGTTTTAAGATGGTGCAAAAACATGCTTTAATAAACGTATGTTTGTAAATATTTGAAAAACATGTTTTACCGCTCTCTTGAAAAAATTTGTAAGATGCTAAAACTACCTTTTGACACCATTTTAAATTTTTTTCGCCAACCGACATAGGATACGAAACTTTTCCCCATTCAGATACACAGGCAAGGCTGGTCTCAAACAAGAGTAAAACTAGCAGCAATATTGTTTTAACTCTATAAGAGTTACAATAATGATGTTAAATACTCCGATTGGCTTTGGGCCCAATTACGAAAGTTTCTCCTAAAAAAAAACTGTAGAAGAAGTCTTTTACATTTGTTTCAAATGAAGCTCGGTCTACAAGGTATTAGTTAATAATACAAACAACACTAATGGCATGGAGGCAAAAAATTTAATTTAAATGTATATATTTGAAACCCTTCCCCCCTACTCCCCCCCCCCTCCCCCGAAAAAAAAGAAAGTTACAGTAATGAATTTAAAATGGCGTTAAGCCACGCTTTCTGACATGAGCAATTGTCTGCAAACGCTATAACGAAACTTTCACTTAACTTAATAACATGTAGCTAATAACACATGGGCTGATAAGTTCCCGGTCTGGAACACAGATGGCGTTGCAATCGCCGAACCGATGTTTTTTTTAGTAAATACTAACCTTTAAAAGGTAGCAGAAAAAATGGCATGACGATTCGCAATGTGGATAGAACGTTAGAGTGGTTTCAGTTAAACGACTTTGTTGATAAACAAAAAAATGGATAAACAAGATTTTCAAGAATTGTTATTTGATGGGAAAAACATCGTTCAAACAAAAGCTTGGCTTGATAAGCGTTATCCGGACACTGCACCAGGTAATCCAACCATTATTGACTGGTTTGCTGAATTTAAACGTGGTCGTACGGACACCAGTGATGCACCACGCAAAGGAGGTGGTTACTCCGGAAAACAAAAAAAGTCCACAAAATCGTTTTGGGGAACCGTAAAGTGAAGTTGCAGGAGATAGTTCAGTCTCTGAAGATATCCAAGGAACGTGTAGGTTTTATTTTGAATGAACATTTGTTTATGAAAAAGCTGTTGTCAAAGTATCTGCCGCGCGTGTTGACTTTTGACCAAAAACAACAACGAGTTCTGAGCACTGTTTGGAGCCTTTTCGTTATAAAATTATGTTATTTATTATTAAATTATTATTATTATTCATTTACTAAATTAATATTATTAAATTATTATTATTATTATTCATTTACTAAATTAATATTACTAAATTATTATTATTAAATTAATATTATTAAATTATTATTATTAAATTAATATTATAAAATTATTATTATTATTCATTTACTAAATTAATATTATTAAATTATTATTATTAAATTAATATTATAAAATTATTATAAAATTATTATTATAAAATTAGTATTATAAAATTATTATTATTATTATTATTATTAAATTATTATTTATTATTAAAGTTATGTTATGTATTAAAGTTATAAAGTTATAAAGTCATAAAGTTATAAAGCTTTGTTAAAAAGTTGTGTTTTCTTTATTAGACCGGGAACTTATCAGCCCATGTGTTATTATAGCCCTCAGGGTACTTTGCAGTTATACAGACCTTGTGGTTTTTTTAAAAAGCTTGAGACAATTCAGGTTTAAGAAGTTGAGATTTACTGTCAAATGATATAAACAACTACGAACACAAAACTGATGAATTATTATGCAGGTTTATGTATGTATTTTTTAAAAAAAATTGCATCTGATTACACTTATTAGATAAATTACTTCTGTTTGCATTTAATAACTGATAAACGGCTTCTATATATTAAATGAATTGTTTAAATATTGGGAAGAGGTGGCGAGAGGTAGAAAGACGAGTAAACAAACGGGTAGACAAACGAGTAGTGAGATGGGTAGGGAGACGAGTAGCGACATAGGTAGGCTGACGGGTAGCGAAACGAATAGACAGACGGCTAGAGAGAAAGGTAAAAAGAGTGTTGATAGAGGGGTAGCGAGAAAGGTTGCGAGACGCGTAGCGTGGTAGATAAAGAGACGAGTAGAGAGATGAGTACAGAGACGAGTTGACAGACGGGTAAAGAGTCGGGTACAAAAACAGACGGATAATGAGACGGGTATACAAACGAGTAGAGAGACAGTAGATGGGTACGGAGAGGGGTAAGAAGATGGGTAGAGAGACAGATAGACAAGTTGTGAGACAGATAGACAAATGGGTAGCGAAGTGGATAGATACACGGCTAGACATACAAGTAGTTATACGGATAGACAGACGGTTGGAGAAATAGATTGGCGGGTAGCGAGACCGGTAGAGAAATATAGAGACAGGTAGCGAGACGTGTAGAGAGATAGACAATCGGTTAGAGAGACGGGCAGAAGAATGGATAGGGAAACAGACAGACTGTGGAGAGACAGACAGACATGCAAAAGAAAAGTCTGCGGATTGGCGCAGTAAAGGCGCATTAGAAGTATCTGTTAAGCTTAACTTTGTAATATATATAATTTTTTAATTTTGCCGATATGGAGATTTAATGTAAAAGTTATTTTACAGAAGTCATCGAAGATTTTTTGTATACTTTAATATTAATTTAGACTGTAGTTTTACAATATGGTTTGTAGCAAAGCATGCTATCAATGTGGTTTGAAGTGTAAGAGTTTCTATAAACAGTTATACAAATAATAGATATATAATCAAGTAAGAAAAATTTTTAAATTCACACACAAAAAAAGGTGCAACAATGAAATTAAATTCGCGTTAAGCCACGCTTGATAGAATAATCAGTTGGCTGCAAATCCAATTACGTAACTTTAAAAAGCTTGGCGTTTTAAAAGATCCAGCGTTTTTTTTTTCAAGTTTTGCGCAATACGCGCTTAAGAAAATGAGATTCTTTGCCACATGTTAAAAAAAAATTATGACAACACATCTGATGAACGGTACTTCTTTTATATTTTTTTAACAGTGTATATGAGTTTATATATGATATTTTGTAATTCTATCATTTAATTTGCATATTTTGTAATTCTATCATTTAATTTGCTCTTTTTCTTTATATTGTCATTGTTAACCCTATGTTCTCAGCAATATCACTCAGACTAATCCCTTTGAGGGAAGTCCTAGTAATAACATATGTGGAAGATTATAAACAGGAAAAAAGAGGAATGTAGTGTTGTTTTCCAATTAATGTCGTTTTGGTCACTTTGAAGGACCTGGTTGATATTCTTCAACAAGAGGTTCATCGGTATTTTCTTCTTCATCATCATCACTTGATGGCTCAGGTTGTATCTCCACTTGACTTAAAATATCCTGTATTGGGTCGTCAACTTGTGTTTCCAAGTCATCTTCGGCAATGAAGGAGCTGACATTGTCACAATGGCCATCGCAGTTCAGGCAGAGGAGCGAACAAAACAAACTTGCTTTCTTACAGCCACACATTCCACTACAGTTTGTTTTGAATTTACAGGATATCTTTCACAGAACAGTTTCTGGTGCGGGAGATTTGACAGTTTTTATGGGTATGACGCCTTTCTTCGTTTTATTCCAGCCCCATTCCTCAGCATTTTTACAGTTACCTAGCCATAACTGTACTTGGTGGTAAATTCGCAGACAGTGACATCGAACTACATTTTCTGTTGCAGGGAGCGATGCTATATTTGCATATTTTAAAGTAGATTTTATGCAGCACCTGTACCCCAGGCTGTTTAGGGAAGGTGTTGCTTTCCCTCTGAATCCGTATAGGTGTACCAGAAACAACAGCCCAGCTTTAATAACATCATAGGCTAGACCACTAGGGTTATTAAATATATCTACCCCATGTTGCAGGTCGGAAAATTTCTTCAAAATGTGAAGGTATTTTGTTTTTCCTTGACTGTACAATGCAGAAGTGGTATCGCATCCACTCATGGCATGTAGAAATAGGATGTGTTTGGCAATTAATTTGTCTACTGCACAAAAAGGTGAATAGATCTTATGGGGACTTTTCCCTTTTCCTGGTTACAAGAATTAAACATTGAGAAAATTGCAAAGTCCAATTAAAATTACCAGAAGGTCTACATCTTCACCAATGATTATCACGTTCTCATGGTTAGGTGCCAACTTGTGAGCAGTGTTGATAATGAGGCTGTTGCGTCAATTCGTCGCGCACAATTCATCGTGGAGCAATTCATCGCGGCGACAACTCATCGCAGCGTCAATTCGTCGTGGTGTCAATTCGTCGCAACGAAAATGTTTTTGAAGGCTATGATGATAAAATTAAAGATAATGTAGTAAAATTATTTAATGATAATTTGTTTTTTATATATAGAGAACTATAACTAACAATTTACATCATTAAATAATTTTACTAAATTAGTTTTACTTTTATCATCATAGCCTTCAAATATATTTTCGTTGCGACGAATTGACACCACGACGAATTGACGCCGCGACAAATTGACGCTGCGATGAATTGTCGCCGCGATAAATTGTTCCGCGATGAATTGTACGCGACAAATTGACGCAGAACCGATAATGAGTATGTCGGCATCTTCTTTTGCCTGCTTACAAGCCATATTTTCAGAGCCAAATCTGCACATCAGCAGGGCTATTAAACGGTTTTTTTCTTGTCGTTTGCGAGAAATTTTCCCTGAGAAACCGTTGGTACCATAGTCTCATTAAAAACAACTTCATTAGATACCGTTTTGCGAGATCGCCTATCACGCTCAACAAATTTAGTGCTCATTTCAGTAATGTTTTCTGGGGTTTCAAGGACACCCTCCCACCCGTTTTGTATTCACAAAACCATTACATTCAGCGTTTTCGCCAACAACACTACATTCCTCTTTTTTACTGTTTATAATCTTCCACATATGTTATTATTATATTAAACTTACAATACTTATAATTGTACTTAAATCAAATTACTAGAAAAATAAAAATTGGTTCTCTCATCTATGCAGAGTGATTGTGTTTTTATATCTTTCCTAATCATCTGATTTCAATTTATTTTCTTAGTGCTATAAAAGGTTTAAAAGATTGGTAAGAAAATGTAAAGATATTCGAAATGCAACCAGAAATAACTAAACAGCTTCAAATTGGTGATTAAAATGGATGCATAGCGACTGGATTGCGTTTTCGCCCTCCGATGATGGAATTTCAATTACATCGCTAAAATTCCTTTTACTTGTATGCCAAAACTATTCATCTTATAGAAACAAACATTGTATATGAAAAATGTAGGAAATGTTTTCTAGTTTAATTTGGTGCGATAAGTTTTTCCCAAAAATTTAACCATTTCCGGAATACAGGGGAAAAATCGAAAAAACTCCGATTTTTTTCATGGTTTTTCGCTTATAATTTTTTAAGCAGACCAGATACGAGGTGGCAAAGTTAAAATTCGTGTTCAGCACCCCCAAAAACATAAAGGAAGAAAGAAAAAAAAAACTTCTCCAAAACTTTCCAGGCAGAAGCTTTTTTTGGTCTAAATTTACTGGACTAAGAAATAAAATACCGCAACGATGATTATAAAATAATGTTCAATAAAGATAACGTGGGACATTAATGCTGCACGGGTTTATTTTATATATTTATGATAAAAAAGTAGGAATTGACTTAAAAAATTGTTTTTATATTACTTGTTTTCTATTATACTTATGATTATTTTGAAATGATTTGTAAACATTGAGCAAAAATGGTGATTTTATGGACATTGGCCCATTTTAACCAAGATACAAAAGTAAAATCAGAGAAAGTTATATTATTTTATTAATATTAGTTTCATTGAAAATATTTTGCCAAAAAAAAGTATGGAGTTATAATCAGCCTATATTTTGTTAAAAACTATTCACTTTGTCTAACTTGACCAAGAAGCTAATTTTCCATTAACTATACAAAGTAGAACTTGACAAGAAAGCTTTTATTTGAAACGCCTCAAGGCTTAAAACAACATTATGTACGAAAACTTACAATGAAGGTATTGAAAAGTTTTAACAACCCTAATTCATCACCGATAACAAGAGGGTTTTGTTACAAACTGTTAAAAACTCGTTGTCGGAAATGATGTATCATTTTGGCTTCGTGAAAAATTTCATAACGACTTGAAAATATTTTAAACTAGTAAGGCAGGATTAAAAATTTAAAGCAATGTGCTACTTATCTGAAAATTTCTAGATTATTTTCTCTTAGAATTTAAAAGTTTAAACTGGAAAAAAATTAGTAAAGGAATATTCAATTAATCTCGTAATTATTTTTTAAAATATATTATTTACTTAAATAAGTATAAAAGTAAAAATATTGTTTTTAATACACTATTTCATAAGAATTCATTGTTTATCTTGAAACTCATCGCCTAATTTCATGACTGAAATTCATGATATCTTCAAAACATTTCCGCTACAATACCTTAACTTGACGTTGGTACAGAACCCGATTATAGAAAATTCGCCACTTTTTTTACGCTGGTAGAAACGCCAGGTATTGAATTTATTTAAAATATATGATTTTTGTTCTGTTTCTTTTTAAAGATGTCTGGCAACAGAGAAGGGGGAAAAAAGCATTATTTAAACTATCTTTTTTAGGATTTCAAAATTGATTTCTCGACGTACAATCATAATTTAATTAATATGAAACTATTAATTGATTAAAGCGTATTTTTAAAAATATATATTACACTTTATTTTTTATTTATATTTTCTGCTTTTTAATGTTTAAAACATTTCACTGTTGCAGTTCATAGCCAATTAACTCATTTTGAAGAGCGTAGTTTGGAACTTTATTAAATCAATTGTTGTTGTGACTCGTATACAATCGTAACCATAAAGAATATTTGGAGATCTATCACCTGCGGCACGGGCTAACAGAAAAAGTGCCTTAAAATTGAGTTATTAATTTATAAATAAGTTCTGAAAATATTAAAATGTTGTACTGTCATCGGAAACACGCTTGCAAACTTTTTTTTTTTTTTAATTCTAGCTATTAGGAAGTGAATGAAAAATCTATTACAAAATTCCATCCTGAAATACAAAAACAAAGTTGAGTTAAATAAAAGAGATTAAAAAAGAAAAAAAAAAGAAAGAAAGAAAAAGAAAAAACCATGTTTCTGAATAGTTAACATTCAATAGCTTTAATTTTAACAAACTAATTAAGAAAGTTTCTGTATTCTGTTAACAAAAGATAAATGAAATAATAAAATTTTCTAAAAAAGATTATAAATCTTTATTATACTTTGGTTTTATCAGAAACTGTACTGCAAAAATAAAACCAAGACAAAATGTTTACCATTTTATTGCCCTTAAAAAAAAAGAGATAATTAGAAAAAGAAAAATAATCTCCTCATCCGAAAAGTGTTTCCTATCCTCTTAAGGTCAAGGTTGATATGAAAACTTTTATAACACAGAATGCCATCTGGCAACACTTGATACTATAATTAACCCTTTCTAAAGCAACTAGTCGTTGGGGGCCACCGTAATACTTACCCATCATGGATATGCATAACATAAAATATGAAAATAAAACATGTGCAAACTACTTATAAAATGCATTGCAATTCGAATAAAATCGTGGCTTGATGACGTCATCAACTTTAAATGCTCTATTACTGAATTGCGTAAAAGAAACATTCTTATAACTCCAAAATTGATAATCCTATTAACTAACGGTTTACTGCGTCGGATTTAGCGCCTCATTTCCAATTAAGATATATCTTTGAATTGAAATTTGAATGAAATGCAGGCTCAGGAAAAATCGAAGAGTGGAAAATAGGATTACAAATATCTCGGAAAAAAAAATCGAACATTTTTATATACCTTTTATCAGAGCGAATAATTCTAGAGTCCAAAAAAATAGTTCCGGATAATCGCGGTTAGTGAAATTCAATAAGCTTCTTCCCATTATTGCACACTAAGTACATACCAAATTTCAAGTCTATATTTCAATTTTTTCGGGAGATAGAGCGTTGACAGACATACAGACACACACACAGACGGACGGCAATTTTTTTTTCTAAAAATATGTTTTTCGGAATCTCCAGTGTCTGAAACGTGTAAATCCGTCAAAAAATTTGTTTCGATTTTCAAAACTATCACAAGACTTACCCTATGATGGGTAAATAAAACAGTTGTGAATTCCAAAATAATTACTTGATTAACATCTGTCCTTCATTTGCCCTCTTCCCAAAGACCTTTCAATGTTCAATCAAAAAGTTTAAAGTTGAAGGTGTTTGGAGAGCGCAGTGCAGTTACTCCATTTTTTTTTTTTTTTCTTCTTTTGAGTTGCTATTGTCATATAAATTTTTCTTTTACATTTCAAGAAGGCCTAACAAGATAAACTAAATTTAATACAAAAAAATCTAAAAAAACACATGTTTTTTTAAATCAATTTTTTTCCTATGTAATGAATCCAAAATACTAATATCATGAACAAGGTGAAAAAAAATATGCATCACATAACAGATTTGTCAGAAAAAATTGCGTCATACAGAAAAAAATAAATAAAATAAGGAATTACATAAACGTACAGCAATTTTAAAAGGAAAAAAATAACTATCAAAGACCCATTTCAGCGGAAGTATCAAACAAACATTTCGACAAATAATCCGATGATAAAAACATTTTTTTAACACCAGCTCAGCAAAGACGGGAAGGAAAAAAAAAAAATTTCAAGCAACAGGTAATAATAATCACTGTATTGGCACAGTTCCCAAAAGCAGCAATCTTGTCACAGAGCGTAGGATTCGATTCACCCACGCGTCTAAAGCAGAAAAGAAAAGAAAGAAAAAAACTTATCTACCAGAAAAAGTTTAGAGTGAAGACACGGATTCCTTAATTTCTGTCTCCTTGACATCAGCACCTGCGAATCATTCGAGCACAGATCCGGTCTCTACGTCATTTATGTTTTCCTTCTGCCTACAAGTTATAGAAAGGAGGGATGGCGGATCTTTTGGCAATATAAACAACCTAAAAGAAAGTTTAAGTAACCGTCTAAGCTTACAGCATTAGTTCGTAAATCTTTTTTTTTCTCTCTGGAATGGCATTTTAAAGTGCGATTAAGTTTCGATTACAGGCTATTATTAAAATGCCGGAAAAATTTTAATTTCTAAAATTGATGGCTAATGCGTTTTTTGGGTCATTCCATGGTAACTTACGTTACATTTAGAATAACTTTCTTTAGTAATTTGCATAATATAACACCAAAAAATATTGAAAATGTAATGTTGATATGATTTGTTAATTAAACCTATCCAAAGCGAAATTTGGTTGAAAATTACCTACCTTTAGGTCAATTTTTTTAACACTGGCCATTATATTTATTATGGTAACTTACTTTCTTTTTGTCAGAAACGTAAGTTACATAGTAAATATAATTTTTAGCGTTCAAGAAATAGTACTAATTTTAAGTAATTTTTATCCAAATTTAGCTTTGTACAGGTTTAATTAATCAATCATGTGAAGATTACATTTTGAATATTTTTTAGTGTTATATTACTAAAATTACTGAAGTCAATTACTCTAAATGTAACGTAAGTTACCATGGAATGACCCTTTTTACGAATTTACATTACAAAGAAGTGTAGAATATTCCACAGTATAAATATGTATGAAGGGCCATTAACCCCTTCGCGACAAGCGCCACGTATACATGATGCATACCTCGATTATTCCTACCAGTAAATTTGAATAGAAAATTATATCTCTATTAAATAACATAAGGCAAAAATTTCTTTTCGGAATTACCGATGTGGAAAGATTAAAAATTCTGTAAAGGAAAGCTCGTCGGGAAGGGGGTCCAAAACTGTATTCCTTTACCGAATAAGTTAAGTTTTTTGCTTCAGATTAATATTTTAGGATCCTGTACAGGCAGCATGACTGAATATTTCCTCAGGGGACTTCCGGCGACTTGTTGAGTCAATGCCACCTCGAGATGCTGAACTTCGTCCGACAAAAGGAGATCCCACGCGATATTAGAAGGTATGCCATCACTTTGGCATACGCTTAAAACTATGAAGAACGCTTAAAAAATACTAGAGAATACGCTTTACTACTGAGAACTTGAAAATTAAAAATTAAAAAGTATCTTTTCCAGCTCCCGTATGATGTAAGGTGCGATTAAATAATGCACAATAATAATTGTTGCAACCCGTGTTTTGTACTGTACTTTTGTGAATTTTGAATACCGAGTCATATTGGTAAATGCGTTACTTTTAGGGAATCCAAAAATATCTTAGTTACCAAAAACTTACTTCTTTTGAAGCTTCTGCTTTTAACTTTAGAACGGCAAAAGTGTGGAATGGAATTTAGAAGTAGAGATTGAGGAGTCGATTGAGCAAAGAGCTTTATATTTTCTAGCTCTGGTAAGAAAGCATCTGAACGAGTTCAATACGCTATGGGGAATGAACACATAGGTTGTAAAACAGAAGCATTGTGTAATGAAAAACTGTGTTCTATTTGTTATCTTATTCAATTAGTGGACTTGTCTGAAGACAAGAGATTTACAACAGGGTAACTAATCGCGATAGATTAGCACACATTTTTTCGGCGAGATGCGAACAAAACCCCCGCAGACCATAAACACCACGGACAAAATTCCCACCGGAGAAGAAAGCCAAACTGAAAAAAATAAAAAATCTTTATCTGGTGCAGGGGTCGGAAAAACTACTTTTTTATTGTAGCCAACTACAACTACTTTGTCGAAAATGTAGTTAACTACAACTACAAGTACTTGTTTTAAAAAGTAGCGACTACAAACTACTTTTCAAAACTAGTCACTACTTCGCTACTTTCAAATTTTCTCAAAGTGTTCAATTTACACTAGAAATTCAAGACACGGATTAAATAATAAAGTGATCCCTCGTTATATCGCGTCTGCCGAGATACAATTAAGTAATTAAGAAAGATACCATACAAGGAAATGTTTTGTGTTCGTCTCGAAAACGCTAGTTTATACACACTTAACAATTTCGTAGCAAAATTAAGAAAGATATTATAATCTAGAAAATTGCAGAAAAACAACCCTAAATGCAAACAATAAATAAATCTGTAAATGGAGCAATTCCGAATGAGAAATCTGGCGTTAAAACATGAAGACATCTTAACAAGTAAATAGACAAATGTTGCCAACAAGAAAATTAATTGCTTTGGTGGGTTAGTACTTGATTTCAGCAGCAAGTGTCAATGGAAAAAATCTATGACTTCATGCGATGCGTTGCTACACACTGCAGCTGAGATTTGCCACTGCGATTCGGAAATTTTTGAGTAGAACAAATTCTGCACAAAAGAAGCGAGTTTCGTTTCAACCACGTAATTTGCAGAATGGCACTTTTTTATTCTCCTGAAGTAGCGTTAAAAGTAGCGTCGGTTCTCGCTACAAGCTACTGATTTTTTGTATCGCGCTAATCGCTACACTACATTGTTCAAAATGTAGCGCGCTACACTACAAACTACTGTAAAAAGTAGCGACTACAGTAGTTTCGCTACTTGTAGCGCGCTACTTCCGACCCCTGATCTGGTGTTATGCAGAATTACGCCAAATTCATGGTACAAACTTTAAGGGTTGGTACAAGACACTGTAACAAACAATTTTTGTTTCGGAAAGCAGGGGCGGAAATTCATTTATATAGTCAAAAATACAGAGCGTCTTACTTCAATCCGAAATCGCGTTTTCGTTCATAACTTTAACAGTAGTGAAGATAGTTTAACGAAATCCTTACAATATGCTTATGATTCATCAGAGATGAATTTGTTGCGAATTTTGTTAAAGTATCTTCACTTCTGTTAAAGTTATGAACGAAAACGCGACATCGGATTGAAGAGAGACGCCCTGTAATTTTGACTAAATAAATGAATTTTTGACCCTGGTTTCCTATACAATAAATGTTTTTTATAGTGTCCTATACCAACCTACTGTAAAAATCATTTATTGTACAGGAAACCAGGGTTAAAAACCCATTTATTTAGTCAAAGTTACAGGGCGTCTCTCTTCAATCCGATGTCGCTTTTTCGTTCATAACTTTAACAGTAGTGAAGATAGTTTAACGAAATCCTTACAATATGCTTATGATTCATCAGAGATGAATTTGTTGCGAATTTTGTTAAAGTATCTTCACTACTGTTAAAATTATGAACGAAAACGCGACATAGGATTGAAGAGAGACGCCCTGTAATTTTGACTAAATAAATGAATTTTTGACCCTGGTTTCCTATACAATAAATGTTTTTTATAGTGTCCTATACCAACCTACTGTAAAAATCATTTATTGTACAGGAAACCAGGGTCAAAAACCCATTTATTTAGTCAAAGTTACAGGGCGTCTCTCTTCAATCCGATGTCGCGTTTTCGTTCATAACTTAACAGTAGTGAAGATATTGTATCAAAATTTGCAACAAACTCATTTTATATTAATTGTAAGCAGATTGTAAGGATTGCGTTAAAGTATCTTCACTGTTAAAGTTATGAACGAAAACGCGACTTTTCGGATTGCAGTGAGAAGCCCTGTATTTTTGGCTATATAAATTGATTTCCGACCCTGCTTTCCTGTACAAAAATTGTTTGTTACAATATCCTGTACCAACCCTTAAAGTTAGTAGCATGAATTTTGAATAACCCTGATTATTGAGAATCTGCTTCTTATAAATTTATCTGGAAAGCCGTCATAGATTTTATGTCTTAGCAATTTACGAATACAATTATCCGTTTTCTGATTTGATTATTTTCATGGAAAACTCCGAAAAGAAGAAAGCACTATTAAGAATAATTCTCTTGATCTGATGTCTAAATGACCCAAATTGAAACATAACTAACAACCACAGTCTTCAAACTACAAATTATAATACTAAATTTTTTTAAACATTCTTATAAAATTGAAAGAAAATTTAGAATTGGTCTTCAATTACATGTTAAAAATTTGTTCTTCCACATAAATAAAAATTAATTTGATATCAAATAAAATATACCTTAATTTTTCATGAAATGTTTTCAACGCAACGGTTGCACTGAAAAGAATCATAGCTCACGAAAATGCAACAATGTACTCACCTAAAAAAGAAACAAATTGCATGTAAATCTCAAAAAAAAAAAAGCTCATACATTTATATTTTAGTACTATAAATGAAAACATACACTTTCATACTAAATTGAAAACGGAATTGGGAAACATTTATTTTTTTCAAACAAATTGCATTAATATGTTTTCAAACAAACTGCATTTGCAAAGTATATATTTTTTTTTTCTATTCGACGGTGTGAAAATTTAAATTATGCTTTAGAAGTTAATAATTTTGCTTAAATGAAAGTTATTACCCAGGTCGTTGCCACTGTCGATATGATATCAGTTACTCACGGACATGTTTTTATAATATAGATAGATACTTAAATATTTAAGAAAATTTTACTCTTCCCCCCACCCCCCAAAACGACTTGTTTTTAACACTTTCCAACATAGTTGAAAAGTGTTTATGAATTCGGTTTGTCTGTCTGTCGTCTGTCTGTCCGAGCTCTAACTCGCGTAAATATACTTGGTTCGTCATGCCATTGATATATGTTATTGAGGCTTACTGTGGCGTGCTCAGTATTAAAAATTAAGTGTGTAGCACTTAGTTTTTTTACATGGCCATTCAAAAGAATTCCGTTACATTGCGGTCTATGGGGAAAAACCATTTGCGGTTTATTTTAATGATGTTACACAATTTCAAGCATATTGAAATTGATATATATCACTGAGGTGCACTACAAGAGACTAATTATAGAATGTGGTGTGCATAGCACTTATAGTTTCTTTACAGGGATACTCAAAAGAATTCCGTTACATTACAGTCTATGAAGAAAAAACGTTTGCAGTTTATTTTAATAATGTTTCACTATTTCAAACATATTGAAATTGATATGTATCACTAACGTAGATTACAAGAGGCTTACTATACAATATTGTGTGTATAGCTTTCATCGTTCATTTACAGGGGCACATAAAATAATTCGATTAAAGTACTGCTTATTAATAATAATTGCTGGAACTGTTTTTTCAGCTGCTGAACGCGTTTTTAAATTTAACGTTTTTTGTCTATTACTTGGTGTGTATAAATTGTATACAGAGCAGCACAAATGTTCTTGAGTACATTTTCGTCGGAAATTTTAAACTGTGCTACGCGTTTCCTAACTGAACTAAAATTTAGCATTCTATTAGGGCTGCACAAAAGAGCTCGGATATTTTCCCAAATATTGTTGGTAATTTCTGAAATTGGATTTTAAATGCGTTAGCTGTTTTCAAAATTGTTTAGTTAGATATCATCTGACACCTTACGGTAAGGATTTGCAAAATTATTTTGGAAGTGTTGGAAAGTGTTACATAATCTATACTTGACGCATGATTTTTTGTTCTTGTTCTAAATAAGAACGGTATCATTCAGTTGAGTTTTCCCCCTAAAAGATAATGTATTAGAAGCCATAATACTCCGAGTGGTGAGAATGCATTTGGGTTGAAAATTTTCGAAAATGTATAAAATATAAAATTCATTAAATTAAAAATATAATAAATTATAACACCTTGTAAGTATTAATATGTTTCTTTTAATAGCTAAAAGGCGTAAAAAACCTATATTTGTAACCATAGAGTAACTAGAGCCACAATTTTGGTAAGTTAAATGATGCTGCATCGTTACATATTGTATTTTTACGAGTTACAATCTTTATGGTTTCTCTTATAATGGATGGAAAATTATCTTACTTTCATTGAAATTTATTTTAATAAAATTTTAAATTTTTAAATAAAATTTTTAGAAGAAACCATCCAAATAAATTTCAATAAAAGTACACTGCAAAAAATAATTGTTGATTTTACAGTATAATACTGACACCCCAGCTGCCAGTATTATACCGTAAAATTAACAGTATTAAACAGTAATATAAGCAGTAATACTGTAAAATCAACAATTATTTTTTGCAGTGTAACATAATTTTCCCTTCAATCTATATTATCATTCCATTATAAGAGAAATCATAGAGATTGTAACACATAAAAATACAATATGTAAACAGTGGTGGCTCGTAACTGGTTTTTTAGGGGGCACTAATTGCCTGACGAAAAAATGTATTCTTTTCTTATCATTATTTTTTTTTAAGAAATGATTTCCTTGTTTAATGACAGAACTTTCTGCAAATAAATAAGGCAAAGATTTCTTTTAAAAAATAGTAGAAAGAAAACAATAAATTTGACAGCCATGAAATTAGTGGCTCAAACAAAGCAAGGCACGAGCCGCCACTGTATGTAACGATTCAGCATCAATTAACTTTCTAAAATTATGGCTCGAGTTACTCCATGGTTACAAATATGGAAATAAAAATCCAAATAAAAATAACATGCGTAATTTGAAAAAGTACGTGAAAAATTAAAGGATGGCGTTTCAAATAATAACTTCATAGACCGTGTAATTGTAGAATATTCTTATTTGTTTTGATAATGGTTCCGATGGAACCGAAACATATCAACAGTCTAATAAAAGTTATTTTACTGTTTATAAAGTTTTTATTTTATGCCTTTTAGCAATTAAAATAAGTATATTCTTTAAATAATTTGACATTTCTGGTTACAAAAAGATCCTAAATGCTTATTTTCTAATAACAGTATATCTCAGCAACTGTGTAATATTCAATTCGATATAACTCCTGCATATATATAAATACTTCAATATTTTTCAATTCCTACTTATTAGTTCACACATATTTATATATCTTGTTCAAATTTTCAATCGTTAATAAAATACTTTTTATTCATCCACTCAAGTTTAAATACATTTTCTTAAACTTGCAGTGGATGACACTTGATGTTAATACAGTTTTTTCAAATATTAATTAATTAAATTAAATTAATTTTAGTTTTATATTTATATAAAAATCGGTGCTTTCTTGTTATAGGAGCTTCCGATGTTTAATCGTCAAGTAACCAAGATACTTATTTTATTACAGAAATGAATCTGCAAACGATATAATTCATTTCACGGATCTGAATATTTATATAACTAGCTATAGTTCGAACGCACCTCATTTGTCACGTCTGACGTACAATTTCCAACTTATGTTTTTAATTAAATTTAATTCATTAATTAAAATTAAATTAATTTTAGTTTTATATTTTCAAATTCTCAATCGTTAATAAAATATTTTTTTTATTCATGCACTCAAGTTCAAATACATTTTCTTAAAATTGTAGTGGATGACATTTGATGTTAATACAGTTTTTTCAAATATTAATTCATTAATTAAATTTAATTTCTATTTTGCCACTTAATATTGTGATTCTGTCATATGTATATAGATATTTATATTAATTTTAATTATTTAATAAAAAGTAACTAAAATAGAAAATTTCTTTGTTGACCTAAATAGGAATCGACTTAATTTTTTTTTTTTTCACTTGTTTAAAATATTTATCATGATCATTCTTTCAATCTATGATGCTTTTATTTTACTTCAACAATATAGCATTAAGTTTTCTTCTAAAACGATAGCTTCAAATACATTCTCATAAATGCGAGACAGCTGGAATCTACGAGGGTGGAGCAAGAACCAGAGATCCCTAAAAAAAAGCACGTTCTTTCTCTCTCCCCCTGCGACTATTAAAAAACGCATGCAATCGATCATCAGGTGATATTATAATTTATAATGCTATTGTTATTCAACTGGGGTTCTCTCTTAAATGATGATTTATGAGAAACTATAAGCGGTTGAAAATACTGTAAACAGTAAGAATGGTTTTGGGTTGAAAATTCGGATATACTTAAAAAATGTTTTTACAAATGCTATCTCACTCGCCCGGCGTTGCCCGGACACGTAATAATAAATTAAAAAAAAAAACCAAGTTTTTATTATTTTATATTTTTAACCCGATTGTGTATAAAGTTATATTTAAAAATGAAAAATTCGCGAAAAAAATATTGATGTTTAGTGATAAAAGCACTCATTTTCTTGTTCTTTTTCGTCCGAACTCTTTGAAATCTTTGTTGGTTATAAATAAAACTGTTTTACAGCCCGTGTAAAAATTTCGTGAAAAAATATTGTTATCTAGTTGTAAAAGAACTGTTTTCTTCTCTCTTTTTTGTTTGTTTGTTTTCGCGTCGGCTCCTTTAACATAGCAATAAAAAAATAGTTCTCATCTTCCTAACTCTTTGACATTTCAATCGGTTAGAAATATAACTGTATCCAAGCTCTCTTTAAAATTTTACGAAAAAAATATGCATATTTAGTTTTAAAAACATGAGTTCTTAAAAAAAAAAAAAAAAAAAAAAAAAAAGCAGCTTTCAATGCAACGGCTATAATATACTATCCACTTTCAATCAACGCTGTTCAATCCCCCTAGACTAAACAGGTGAGCGCTAAAAACGTTTCCCGTTTCTGAGGGTAGAAGTCTTTAAAAAAAAAAAGTTGAAGCATGCGCAAAGAGACGATTTTCGTGTAGAAAATAGTGTGAATCTGACAGAATGAGCTTTTCGCTTTAAATATATAGATTCTTAAATTAGTTAACTCTTTGACTACGGATCGGAACATACATATTTTTTAATCCATCTGTACCATTTTTTGAAAAATAATCTCTGCCATACACTTATACTAGAATATTTTCAAGAGGAATATACAATAAAGAAATATTTTTGTAGATTGTGGTGCGATTGAATATAAAAATAATCGCCAGTCCTGCCCCGTAATTAAAAGGGCTAAGTTTTTTGATAAAAATATCCCCAAGGTAATAATATTAATCTAAAAACATTTACTATTCGTATAAAGTACTTTTTAAATCGCGTTATATATTTTTTAATTAGTAAATCTCAACAATTGCGTAGTATCCCGCTCAGTATTGGGATGTAAATAAAAACACGCTTAGAAAAATACAGAAACGCCATTAAAGCTTGCTCTAAATATTTGGGAATTATTAAAAGAAAAAAAGAGGCACTTCTAAATTAAAATGAGCACGTGTCCTAATAATTTTATTAAACACTTGATAGGCAAAGGTTTTATACTATTATTTTTTTTCACAGCCGCTTTTTCGCGAAGCCACTTTTGGCTGACGCAGAATCCGAAAATCTTAATAGAAGCCAACCCACAATTAAGGCATGTCATACCTTTTTTCTTTTTTTTTTTTTTACATATTCTTACTCCTTAAACCCTGAAAAACTTTGTGGTAAAGCAATTTTTTTCGAAATTTGTATTGGTTCAAAAGTTATTCACCTTTACTTACCCATCATACGTAGTACAGGGTAAGTCTTGTAATCGTTTTGAAAATCGAAAAAAAAAATTTGACGGATTTACACGTTTCAAACACTGGAGATTCCGAAAAACATTTTTAGAAAAAAAAAATTTGCCGCCCGTCTGTGTATCTGTAAACGCTCTATCTCCCGAAAAAATTGAGATAGAGACTTGAAATTTGGTATGTACTTAGTATGTAATAATGGGAAGAAGCTACTTATTGAATTTCAGTAACCTCGATTATCCGGAACTATTTTTTTCGGACTCTCGAAATATTCGTTCTGATAAAAGGTATATAAAATTTTTCGAAATTGTTTATTTTAAGGAGTAAATATAAAATACAATAAAAAAACATAAATTTTGCATAAGGCATGAAGTCGATCGGATAATGAGTTGCCGAGATATTTGTAATCCTATTTACCACACTCTTCGATTTTTCATGACCCTGTATTTCATCCAAATTTCAATTCAAAGATATATTTTAATTGGAAATGAGACGCTTAATCAGATGCAATAAACCGCTAGTTAATAGGATTATTGTTTTTGGAGTTATAAGGATGTTTCTTTTAAGCAATTCAGTAATCGAGCCTTTAAAGTTTATGACGTCATCAAGCCACGATTCGAGGCTAACGAAAAAGAAAGGCTACCGCGATGCTTTACGCCTATCTTTTTTTACAGACCGCCGGAGTCACGTGATGCTCGAATGCACCAATGCAGGTGCACGAAAAGGGCATCACGTCACTCTAGCGGTCTGTAAAAAAAGATAAGTGGAATGCACCGCGGTAGCCTGTCTTTTTCGTTAGCCTCGGCCACGATTTTATTCGAATTGCAATGCATTTTATAAATAGTTTACACATGTTTTATTTTAATATTTTACATTATGCATATCCATGATGGGTAAGTATTACGGTGGCCCCCAACGACTAGTTTGTGTTGCAGTATAGGCTCATTTTTAGCGTATTGTGAGCGAGGTAGAAACAAAATAGAGAAAGAGGAAGTCCAGGAGAGTTTTATTATATAGGCCTGGTGCCTGGTATATAGATGTTTATATGCAAGTTGAAAATTGTCACTGTTATCTATGTTTGTTTAAAAACATTGTAAAACTTTAAACCTGTTTTTCTCGAAACTCTGTTTTACAAATCGGTACCAGGTAGAACTCAGGTAACAAAAAAGTATTATAAAAAAGTGATTTTATATTGAATTGCTGTCAACAAAATGTTAACTATTTAAGAAAATATCATGGTCATCCTTTCAATTTATGCTGCATTTATTTTGCTTCAATATTACAGTATTCAGGGCCTGATTACCGCAACAGGCCGAGGCCTTGGGTCTACCGCAAACGGGACCCCAAACGGAGTAAAATGCTTTCGAAAAATATCCTTAAATCTCATAGAAAAAATTTAATTTGTAGCACCGACATCTAAGTAACAGATACCCCCTATAAACATCTTGCCTGTACTTTTCCGTTCTCCGATAAAGTCTTAAATTATGTATGTTACAGACAAAAAAATTTTATTGGAATTATTTTTTAAGAAGTATTTCAAATAAGAGATATTTAAAAGGTATTATAGTATCAAATAGTAAAAGAAAATTTGAGTTTCATGAGCATTTTTTTTTTAATACAAGAAAATTTTCGTACACTTCTGAAATTTTTTTTTCTAGCTATAGCCTAGGTTTGTGGAAGCGTGGCTGAAAATCTGCTTGGTCCTGATCCTAGAAAACCTAAAAAAAATCCTAAACAACTTTAACCCATTTTAGGCAAAGCATACAAATTTTATAAAATGTGGTATTATTTGCATTGAAATTTGCTTAAATTACATTCATTAAGACACCAAAAAAGTTTCATGCATGAAAAATAATATTTTATTTAATTTGACATTAACATTAATAATTTACCATTAAATTTAAATCAAAAAGTTTAAATTTTCTTATGGCATTTGTTTTATTTTTATTTTATTTACAGAACTTGCAACTTTACTCCATTATAAAAACATATGATTAATCTCAAGTGGAATAATTATACATTTTCAAAAAGTTGAATTTGTCAATAACTGTTTCAAGAAAAAATTAGCGTATTTTGAAAATTTCTCAACAGAAAGTGATTACTTCAATTGAATTACTAATATTTTATAGATGTCTCCAGAACCCTTAAAAATAGCAGACAAATAAAATTAGTGAAAAATATACGTTACAGTGTTAATAAAAATATATGTATTGAAATGGTGCGTTTACGCACCTTTGTCCGAAAATGGGTTAATCGGGCTCTGCCAGCATTAAGTTTTCCTAAAACGAAAACTTCAAATGTATTCTCATAAATGCAAGGCAGCTGAAAATCTACGAGGGTGGAGCAAGAAAAGATATCCTAAAAGCACGTTCTCTCCCCAAGCACCTATTTAAAAAACGCATGTGATCGATCAGGTGATATTATAATTTAAAATGCTATTGTTATTCAACTGGGGCTCTCTTAAATGATGATTTATGAGAAGTTATAAACAGGTGATAATACTACGGGCGGCAATGCTTTTGAGTTGGAATTTCGCGTAAACTTATAAAAATTTTCTATAAAAGTTTTTTTTTTTTTTTTTTTTTTTTTTTTTAAATAATAAAGTGTTCTGAGAGAAGGACAAAAAAATCCACAAATAATAAATTACAAATAGATTACAATTTCTATCAAGGTTTGTTATATTACTTTATATATATTTTTAGTAGTGGTAAATCTCAACAATTGAGGGGTTCGAGGCAAGAGAGCCCCAAGCCACATTATTGAACTTCTCAGATATTTCAATTTGAACATTTGATCAAATACTCAAATCAAGATACATAACCTATAGTTTTTTCGCCAAAGATTTAGTAACATTTGAGATATTCTGAATAACAATATGGCATTACTTTAATGATATTACTATTACATTTTCTGTAAATTAGCTCTCTTCATTGGGGGGCAAAAACGAAACCTGTCACATACGCTGCCCCCAAGTGACATTAGAAACAAATTATATGTGGGATATTATAATTTACAATATTAAGCAATAGATTACAGTGTTAGATTTATTTCACCAGAAATGTGGCTTGTCACTTTCTTGCCCCGACCCCCTCAATTGTGTAGCATTTATTACTATGTTTAGTTTTGAATAGTACATAAAAGACTTTCAAAAATAACGAAATACAATAAATCTTGCTCTAAATATATTTTGGAATTGTTAAAATAAAGAGGTGTTTCTAAAGTGGAAATATATCGAGTGATATTATAGTTTAAAATGCATGATTCTATTGTTATTCAACCGGCGTTCTCTCTTTAAATGGTGATTTATGAAAAGCTATAAACAGCTGAAAATACTCAGAGCAGCGACAATGCTTTTGGGATTGAAGTTTTGCGTAAACTTGTATTATTTTTTAAAAAAATTCTTATATTATTTATGTTTTCAGGAGAAAAAAGTCTCTAAGGGCTATTAACTCCCTCACTCACGAACTATTTAAAAAAAAAAAAAAAAATCCTTCTTTTAAATTGGCATGATCAAAATATTATTCTAGATTGTGCAGGAAAAAATAATTTATAAAACATATAAGGCATTGATGTTTAATAACAGATGTCAGTCACAATAACGAAAACAAATTTTAAAATACTGATTTTTGTAACTTAACAGCCTTATATAAGGTCCAGGTAAACTAGAGAGTTAATTAACTAACAAAAATTGCTATTTGTTAATGGATTTGGTAAATTACATGTTATTTCTCAGAAACTGTAATACTCCATTCAATTTTGAATAATAAATAGAATGACTTAAAAAAAAAGGGGGGGGGGAAAGAAAGAAAAAGAAAAGGAAAAAAAATACTGAAATACTACAAATTTTGAACTACAGATAATTTTAAAATTATTTAAAAAGAGGCGATTCTAAATTAAAACAACATATACCACCTGTACACACATAATTTTCGCCCCCGCTCCCTTTCGGTGTATTTTTCTCATCTCCAGTTTTTTGAAAGATATTTTCAGCAGTGTTGAATTCAAGGGAAGGGCCGGGGGGGGGGCATTCTCCCCCCCCCGAAAGATTTGAGATTTTATGCTTTCAATGGTCAAAAAGTGGAATTCCCCCCCCCCAGAACTCTATAATGTCCCCCCCCCCCCCCCCGGAGCCACAGAAATCCCACCCGGAGAAAAGTGTCTGAATTCAACACTGATTTTCAGGGAGAAAGAAAGTAAAAAACATCCGTGTATTTTTTTAACATCTAGTTTCTGTACCGATATCACTTCCTTGGAATGATACTGCCTTTGTTGGGAAAAGGGTTTTACAGGTAGGTTTCAGCGCCAAAGTGCTCTTTTATACTTGGCGACAAACATGCCAATCAGGTTTCCCAATTTGGTGCTAAAGCCTTTTCTAGAAGATTCCAGAAAGCCATAGTATTCGATCCGATACTGTTTTCATACCCAAGTCCAGTTTCCAATTTAAGGCAAACCTTCCTATTTTTATGAAAGTGGTTATATATCGACTTCAAACACTGAATCTGTTGTTCAACTAAATGAACACAGATGGTAATCCAGTAAAAAGCTACTAAGACGGGGATCATAAGTACCTGAATTTTTTTTTCAATTTTGCAAGCGCACCTTTTATTATTGTATTCTTGGTCTTGTACTTTTTAAACCTGACGAAAATCAACAAAAAAAATTCAAAGTTTGAATTGGTGTATCTTCAAAACCTTATGTGTAAACATGAAATTTTGACAATTGATTAATAATATTGGGCTTTTTAATGTACTACCACTAGAAAATGACTAGATATTTACAGAATTTGAGCATTGTTGAAATTACAATAACTAATTTTTTTTACTCCGTAAGTCATTGCACGCATGATATCCAGAGAACGTATGTATGGATTGTTATGAAATTTTATGTAGATAGATGTGTTTAAAATGATCTACTTTTAAGTATTTGGTATAAGATTTTTAGTTATGAGAATTTTTTTATCATTAAAAAATGTAAAATTTTGGTTTACAAATATAATTTTACATGGTTAATGAAAAAGTTTTTAAGAGTAAATCATTTTAAAAATACATATGTGCTTATTATATACATCAAATTTCATAACAATCTATGCATACATTCTCAAGATATCATGCGCGTAAGGACTTACGGAGTAAAAGTAAAACAAGTGGGTAAGTGTGATTGAAGATCGCACAAAGGGTTTCGTTTAATATTCCTTTCAAAACACTTTATCCTTTCTTTTAACCAGTCCGATAGCGGGCTAAGCCATTGCCCCCTCTACAATGCCTTGTCGCTGAGCAGACGACAGGCCTGTGACGTCACCGACTGGAGGCAGATCCACTAACCCTACACGCGGCCTTTCGCCTCCAGAAGAACGAAGTTTTAGCGGGCAAAGTCACGTTGTCGTTGTGATCGGTACGGTACGAGTCTGGAAGATTATTAAATATTTGATCTTGTTACAGAAGAAATACATGAAAAGGTAAGAATTTATGCTATTTAATATATTGTATTCATGTTTTTTATATTCATTAAGTTTTAAATATATTATTATTCATAATATTTTTCATTTTATATCGTTTTTTACAAAACATATACTAACCCTAACATTAGCGATATAGGATGTTGTTCTCCATAGATATCTTGAATTAAAAAAAGAGTATTTATGCATTAAAATAATATTATAAATCCGTTTTTTCTTATTGTAACCTGTTCTTGTATTCAATAACTTTAATTTATTAATAGTATTTATAGGAATTTAATTTCTTGAAGATTATTTTCAGTCAGTAGTATTGAGTTTGTTTATCAGGAATCGATGCATGTTTCTTTTTTTTTTTTTCTCTCTCTTCTTGGAACATTTTATGAAAAGTAAAAGTTATTTTTGTGAAATTTATTATATTTTTGTGAAAAATAATATTTTGTTTCGAAATATTAAGTCCAGTTGCTCAAATTCAAACAGCACTTATTAATAATAATTTCAAGTCCTGCTAAAGTTTTCTTTTTTGTAAATTACACATTTTAGAACATAACAAAATAAATAATGAAGAGTATGCTTTTCTGAAATAAACTTTTGTTTGTGAATGAGCCTATTTTATTATTTTAAGTTATTTCGTCAAGATTATTTTTAGTAATAAAATTTTTGTGAAAGGGTCTGTTTTATTAAAATGGATTTTGTGAAACAACAAGTTTTATTAAAAGGATTTTTCTGGAGAGCCCGAAACAGGTTCTAAATTTTGCGTGGATCAGCCCCTGTATACATTTTTTATATTCTAACTTTTAAAATATTATAAATTAAAAATTGACTTCAAGGTTAACTTATTTTGCCTCTTTTTTTTAAATTGTGAATTAAAAGTAAAAAAAAAAAAAAAAAAAAAAAAAATTTAGAATAAAATCCAATAAAATTTATAATTTGTATCTGATAAAATGTATATCCATGAATCTTTTTTGTTAGCAGATCCAAATCTTGCATATTTTATTTTTGCGTGTGTAAATTAGAAAAAAGCTTTTGATGTTGAAATAAAATGCTGTTGGTTCATATTGTTTCTTATTGATTTTTTTAATGAAATGAGTGAAAGGTATGTATGGAAATGGAAGTGTGTTCTTTACAAAAAGTCTATTTAAAAAAAAAACACTCAGCATTATTTATTTTGTTATGTTTTAAAATGTGTAATTTGCAAAAAAGAAAACTTTAGCAGGACTTGAAATTATTATTATTAAGTGCTGTTTGAATTTGAGGAACTGGACTTAATATTTCGAAACAAAATATTATTTTTCACAAAAATAACTTTTACTTTTCATAAAATGTTCCAAGAAAAAAAAAAAACACATGCATCGATTCCTGATAAACAAACTCAATACTACTGACGGAAAATAATCTTCAAGAAATTAAATTCCTATAAATACTATTAATAAATTAAAGTTATTGAATACAAGAACAGGCTACAATAAGAAAAAACGGATTTATAATATTATTTTAATGCATTAATACTCTTTTTTTTAATTCAAGATATCTATGGAGAACAACATCCTATATCGCTAATGTAATGAGTTTTGTAAAAAACGATATAAAATGAAAAATATTATGAATAATAATATATTTAAAACTTAATGAATATAAAAAACATGAATACAATATATTAAATAGCATAAATTCTTACCTTTTCATGTATTTCTTCTGTAACAAGATCAAATATTTAATAATCTTGAATCTAATTGAAATAGGTAAATATTCATTTGAAAGATGAAAAAATTACCCATAAAGTAAAAACACTCATATTTTTAAATCACCATATGAGAATAAATTTTGACATATGATTTTTTTTTTCTCTGAAATATAAAATTATTAGGTCAGTCCATTAATTACCATGTTAATTTATACTGTAGATCGGCCATTTTAAAATCTTCTGTAAATCATTGGGGTTTAAAAAAATTGAACCCAAGTAATTTATTATTCAATGAATTACTTGGGGGTGACACCAGTATTTTATGCTCGTTATGTGATTTAACTTATTTTATTTAATAAAATTTCTTGTTTGATTTTATTTCATAACATGAAAGGGATGACAGCTATAATACTAATTTTAAAATGCTATTTTCCAATCTGGTTAAAAAATAAATCTAAAAATTTAACATCTGGTAAAAATGACTATATATATATATATATATATATATATATATATATATATATATATATATATATATATATATATATATATATATATATATTTAAGATATAACATCTTTACTATGAATCACATCCCCCCCCCCTTTTTCCAGAAAACTAAAAGTATTAATTTAGTTGTATATTGATGAATATTATAGATTATATAACATATTTCGGGTGCTAGAAATTTAACCAATATTAGTATTATATTTTAAAATATACTTCAAAAAATTTAAAAACCATAGCAAATTTATAACACCAGTATTTTTAACAGACTCAAAAAAGGAGGAGGTTATCAATTCGACGTGTATGTATTTTTTTTTCATTGTGTTTATTTACATTAAAAGAAAAAAAAAAGTCAAAAATAGGAAAATTCTATATAATTTCTAAATTTTTACTTTCATTTTTTATGTAAATAAACACACACAAAGAAAAAATACTGGCTGTCATTATTAAAAGATTATTTTATAAATTTAAGTTTTTCTCTTTAAAATATATTTCCTTCTGCCGCGCCGTAACAAAACGAATGGCGCGAAATTTTACCGAACTCCGTCATCACCATCCTACGCTCACGACAAAGTTTGAAAGAGAGGGTGATCGTTGTCAGGGAAACCGCCTTCACCTTTGACGTCACGAATTTCAGCGCATAGGCATTGTAGAGGGGGCAGTGGCTAAGCCCGCTATTATACTCTGTCATAATAATATATGTCATGTGGCCTAATGCGATATTTAAAAAAAAAATTCAAAATTAAACATGTTGTACACCTTCCAAATGTTAAAATATGCGAATATTTCCATCATCGGGTTTTTATCATGATTCAATACGTTCATCAAACTCAAATAGTTACTATTCTCTATTACTCATATTGATACTCGCATTAAAATATTCTTAAATCATTTGAGAAATCCGTTAAACTTCCGATATGACGTCAGATTAATTTTCTTTTTAATTCTCTAATGACGTGATATTAATCTGCTTTCTGTACATACACATACTCCTTGTATTATTGAGAAATCTTTGAAAATTTCCGTTTTATTACCCATATGACATCATAATCTTTTTTTTTTTTCAATTGATGAAACTTTTAATTTCATTTTCATTTTTCACGTGGAAATCTTTCAATAGAAAATTAATTATAGTAGAAAGAATTTTATTGTATATTTTTAATTGTTGGCAACTGCTGTAACGAAAAATATTTAAATTAATTAGAAAAAGGCTGTTAGAAATTTGTTTTTTTTTATCTCTATTTATTAAAATACGATTTTTTCAAATTTTTATATTTTGAGCTTCATAGTTGCTATTTAGCTATAACTATACAAAGTTTCAACTCTAAGTTACATAGTTTCCGAAAATGGCTCTATGACGGACAGACAACAGAGCGGGAATAATAGGGTTTCGTGAGATGAACGAAACCCTAAAAAGAAAAGTGCCCAGTTAAATTGATGGCATTGAGCTCGCAGGCTATTCACACTAATTGTATATTATACTCTTATTTCAAAGAAAAAACACATTTAGCTAAATTAAAGGGGGGGGGGGATTCGCTCCCCCATTTCAAGAAATCGAAAGCTTTCACGTAATGCGAATGAGACAGAACGTGTTGCCACTTAGCTAGTCTAAAATAGCAAAAAAGAAACATAAAAGTACTTCCAAAACTATCATTTATAAATACAGATTAAAATTTATCATTCTGTTTCCCTAATAAAAACACAGCTCCGTAACTATATGAAATAAAAAATTCCTAGTAGTATTTAATTTGTATGAATATATTTCTTTGACATACACATACATACAATAGTCAAAAACTGCTGAAATAAGATTAAAATAAAAATATGGTGAAAATAAAAGAAATGCGATAAAAAAATAATATTATTCCAATAACATCCAATATGAACTATTTCTTTTCTACCGAAACTGAAAACAATCGATAAACAACAAAGATCATATCCGCTAAAGTTCGCCGTTTATTTATTTATTTTGTAATCACAAAACAATAGCAAAAAATCGTTTTTTCCAATGTTTTTAGGTGATGTTTGGAAGAAAAACAGCGAAAACACCAAAATAATTCTCCATGGAATAAAAATCTATGCTATTAAAATGTTATTGCACTTGAAATGTATTTCATCTATTCACCCGAGAAATATATGATAGAGTGAAATGAACATAAATTATTCGTAAAGACCCATGGATATTACAGTAGCTGTTGAAATTTATTTCCTGTAATAATTTCAAATGGTGGAAATTGGGTTATTTCACTGGGAGAAAAGAGAAAATAACGAAGATTTCGTTTTGCCTGAAATGTGGGTTTATTAGATATGTGCGCGATTTTTAGTTATTTATTGGATTACACTTTTAATATAACTAATACAGTCGAACTCGTTTAATACGATCACAGCTAAAACGAGGACACGGTTACAACGAGCAATTTGCAAGTTAAGAATCATTTAAACTATATAAAGATTTTCACGCTTTTTACATGCTAACCAAAACGAATCGCGGCTACTATGGGCAAAACATCTGTTCATTTCAATGTGACTTTCGGCGAAAAGTAGTGTAGAATGAGGGAAAGCAAGTCCTTTCTTGTCAAACATTGTTCTCTTTTAGCAATAATATTTTCACATTACAACAGTCTGTCAAAATGTAGTAAATTATAAGTTTTATCAGACAGAATTTCAACCTCAAGGATAAACCCAAGAAAATGCAAAGGAATGTTCTGAAACTTTGAAAGAATTGAAGAAAGAAGAGAGAGATAAGGATATTTAAAATACTACTCCTTTTAAGACTTGCAACTGAGCCATGGAAAGGAAGGAGCATAGAAGAATTTTTCCCTCTTAAATCCACACTGTCATATTAACCAGCCTTTTCGTGTATCTTATTGCACGGTTAAAATGGAAAAAAAATATGTGAAATCAATAGCTCGGAAATTGTAGTGACTATTTCAATGTTAGCCGAGTTTTCCGGGTAAAGGGAAGTGATCAGTTGCATTACTGTATGCCGTTCATGCCATTTGGAATCAGTAGTTCTTTAGAGGCTTTAAAGTGGTTCTCAAATTCCCTGCTCAACAACGCGAAACTTGGATTCATTTTTAAACGTAAAAGCATAAAATTGGTAGGTCTGACTATTGAACCGTTTTAAGATCGAAATCAGTTTTCCATTTTTAGGGTTATGTACTTAAAAAGTAAAAACGGAACCCATTATAAGATCACTCCTGTGTCTGACTTTCAGTCTGTCAGAGCCCTAAAAACGCATTTTTCTGTTATACACAAACTTTACTTTTCTGGCTTTCATCTAGGGAGTTGACGAGCGCTCTAGGTATCCATCGACGCAGAATTATCCAAGGATATTTGATAATGATTTTCGAAAAAAAATTGTCGGTAATTAGTCGAAATATTAAGTTACTTAAAAAAAAATATATTTTTATGTAACGTGTATGGTATCGTTCGAAAGGTCTCATAACAACGAACTCAAAAATATATTTATTTTAATTTTGGTATTATATTTCCAGCGATATCGTCGAAAGTGTACTGCAAAAATATGTCCTATTTCCGAATCTACTGAAATTAAATTATGAACAAAAATAAGGGTAGTAGGAGTTTGTAAGTTAATTAATAAATTTAATGTACGAAACATTTGAGCACGAGTTACTCACACTTGATCGATTTTTATTTGATAAATTACTTATCGAGTTATAAGCGATTCGTGTCACATGACGACACGATTTCCTCCCTTTTCGCTTTGCTGCATCGGGAATTTGGTTCAAAACGTCGACTTCGACAGTATTTTCTGAAAGATCATCTGAATTTACTGATCGTCTGAAATCCCTAGATTAAAATTTATTTTGTTTTCCACAAAAGCTAAAGTGCAGCAATAAGTAAATAAAATATTACTGGCAGCATTTTATTTATATGAATACCTTTTTATGATACACAGATCATTTAGTCAAAAAATGGCTGAAATATGTGAAATAAAGGCAGTAAAAAGGTAACATTTTTCTAATGACATTCAATTTTAACTGGCGAATTTCTTTTCAACAGAAAACAATAGATGACAAAGATAATATTTTCCAAATGTTGCATTGCTTGTTTTTTCTGTGAAATTATTACAAAAGGTAGCTTTTCCTTATATTTTTAGATCATGTTTGGAAGAAAATACCAGAAATAATTCTCCATTCAATGAAAATCTATGCTATTAAAATGTTACCGTATTTGTACTTTGTACTTTATTTAACTTGTTTTTTGTATGTAAAGACTGAATTTTGTCATCGATCTTTCCCTCATTTTCTGATAGGCTAGAATTGTAAAAATTATGTACATAGGTGTTTTCGATGACTATACAACATTTTAATATTTTTAGAACTTAATTATCAATTAATAAATTAATTTTAAGGCATTTTTACGTTGACTGGGCGCAGGTGATAAATTCCCAAACAATTTTATGGTTACAAGTTACAACTATATAAGAGTTACAACAATTGAGTTAGTTATGCGTTAAACCAGTCTTCCCCGTCATTGGACAAAGTTCAATCATCATATGATTTTATTAAATTCCCTGAATTTTCCAGATTTTGAATAAAATATTTAAATTTTTTGACTTTTTTCCAAATTTCCTGACTTTTCCAGATTCTCCAGGTTGTGTAGCAACTCTGATCAAGGTACTTCCAAAAGTATCTTTTTAAAATAAAGATTAAAATATATCTTTTTTTTCTCTTTTAAACAGCGGTAAATAAAATATTCCTGGTAGTACTTTGTTCATATGAATATATTTTATGATATACGGATACATTAATCAAAAACCGCTGAAATATAGAAATTGAAAGAAGTACATTACAAAGTCAATATTATTCTAACATTCATAATTTAAACTTGCTTTCCTACAGCAACTGAAAACAATAGACGAAGATCATATCTTGTGAAGCTCCATTGTTTATTTTTCACCGTAAAAAAAGTTTTTTTTTTTTCCTCCTATATTTTTAGGTGGTATTTGGAAGAAAAACACGAAAATAATTCTACATGCAATGAAAATCTATGCCATTAAAATATTACTGTATTTCACATTTAAGGTAACAAGCGAATATGAAGTTTCCTCCGAGAATATTATGGATTGAGAACTGAAAAGAACATAAATTATTCGTAAAGATTCAATGATATTATAATAGCTCTTGATATTTAGAAATTTAAAATTATTTCTTTTTTAATTTTTAATGAAATGTCTAATAAATTCTAAAGGTGTGAATTGGGTTATTCCATTATTATGGGATATAAAACAAAATGGAAACTGTACGTTAAACGTGACAAATGAGGTGCGTTCGTTTTATAACTAGTTTCACAATGTAAAAAAGTCATCATTATTATTTCAGTGAAATGAATTATGTCATCTGCTAGGAGCGAAATAAGCATGCCTTTTTTTTCTTATCACGTATGCCACGTTTACCAATGCGCAATTCTTTTTCTACACCAGAGAGCGCTGCAAAATTCACCATGGAGATCTTGCTTTACGAATTATTACCTCCATGGTTTAATAATTTATGACTCATAATGAAGTAATCTCCTGTGTTTATTTACCCTAATGGATAGAGATATTCGACTGTTAACCTAATTTTCGCTGAAGTTATTTCAGAAACTGTACTTTTTTTTAATGTAACTCATCTCTCAAGCAAACATTTTTTTGAACGGTCTTTCTAAAAATTTAACTTTTATGTGCAATTTTATTCGAAAAAATAATTTTTAATAAAAATGGCTGCCTGGCATATGAAAAACGAAGTTATTCGCCCGTATTTGTTTTCCTCAGTCACATGACTTGTGCTTTTATAATATAGACTAGCTGGCTTCGTCCGCTAGCGGGCCCCTAATTTACATCGATGCCTCGAATCTTGTATAACCTCGAATAAGATAAATCTCGAACCGAACGAACCTCTTTTTTTTTTAATCCACAAAAAAACGAAATAACTCATGCAGTGCAAAAACGAAAAGTTACATTTTCACTTATATAGCCTAAAATAACAATACACATTACCAAAGTATTTCCAAAAATATCCTTTCTAAATAACGATTAAAATTTATCGTTGTTTTTCCATAAAAGCTAAAATACAACAGTAAATAGGATAAAATATTCCTAGCATTATTTCATTTATATGAATATCTTTTGTGGCATGAGGACGCATATTAGTCAAAAACTGCTGAAATATAGAAAATAAAAGAAATGACAGTAAAAAGACAATATTATTCTAATGATATTCCATTTGAACTGGCGTATTTTTTTTCTGCCGAAACTGGAAAAACAATCGATAGACGCAAAGATCATATCTTTTAAAAGTTCCATTACTTGCTTTTTACCTCAAAATAATTCAAAAAGTCGATTTTCTATATTTTAAAATGGTGTTTGGAAGAAAAGCAAGAGAATAATTCTCCATGTAAATACAATAAAAATAAAATTATATAAAAGAAATATGAACCAGTGAATCGATTGTGTTTGCAAGAAAAGGCAGAATCTGTTTTAAAACATGATTGAAATTGGATAATTTGCAAAATGTGCATATTTATTTTATTTATTTATTTTATTTATTTATGTTTTGTTCAATTTCGAAATGAGAAATAAACTGGAATATTGGGGGAAATTTTCGTAAAATAAAATAATAATCAAGAAATCAATTTTTTTAGATCTTAGACAAATGGTGATGATACATTTGTAATTTTAATTTTAAAATATTTTTCAATTAAAAATTAATCAAGGGGTTTTTTTTCTTCTTTTGAGCTACATTTTTAGAAGATGGTTGGAGAATGGAGGGTGGGGCACTCTAATCATTCTCCGTGTAATGAAAATAAATGTCATAAAAGTTTAATACATTGAACAGGATTAAAAAACAAAAAACCACTTCGCCTTGATACATCATCGAAAAATTCAGGAATCATTTACAAAATACCCTCATATTTGAAAAGATTTTTTATTTTTAATTTATTTATTTACTTTTAAGGGAAAAATCAGGTAAAGTTATTTTAAAACTCATTATCTAAAAACACAAATGTTTTAAAACCTACATCTGCAAACTATCTATGATTTGCTTGCCATAATTTTTCGTTTCTGCTTGTAAGAAAACAAAATGGAAAGCCCAGAATGATTTTCTGAGTGATAAAAATAAAAGGTCAAATAGTATTCTAGAACAAAAAATATAAATTTATTCTGAAAAATAAGATAACAGTCAATCTGAATACAAAAGGCGATACTAGTACACCATCAATTGTCAATAACAGATATCGCTGACTTATTCGAAAAGTCAAGTTAAATCAATCGATAAAAAAAATTAAATCAATAAATATTTCCTGACTAGTTTGAAATGGTTCAGTGCACGACTTGTATGTTACTTGTCCGGTGACCATTGTCTGATGTCATGTCCAGTTTCATCAATAAAATAACGTAAAATTAAATCAATAGGTAAAGAAAAGTAAATTAATACATATGCCATGACTAGTTCGAAATGGATCAATGCATCACCAGTATTTCATGACCAGTCCAGTTTCATCAATAAAATAAACTTAAACCAGTAGATTAAAATAGGAAATCAATAAATATTTAATGACTAGTTTGATTAAAATTGATCGATGCACGACTAGTAGGCTTCATGTCCAGTGACCAGTGCCTCATGACTAGTCCAGTTTCATCAATAAAATAAAGTTAAATCAATAGGTAAAGAAAAGTAAATTAATAAATATTTCATGACAGGTTCGAAATAGATCAATACATCACCAGTATTTCATGATCAGTCCAGTTTCATCAATAAAATAAATTTAAACGAATAGGTTAAAAAAGTAGTAAATCAATAAATATTTCATGACTAGTTGGATTTAAATTGATCAAAGCACGACTAGTAGGCTTCATGTCCGGTGACCAGTAATCTCATGACCAAACCAGTTTCATCAATAAAATAAAACTAATTCAATAGGTAAAGAAACGTAAATTAATAAATATTTTATGACTAGTTTGAAATAGATCAATGCAACACCAATATTTTCAAAACCGGTGACCAGTCCAGTTTCATCACTAGTAATCTTTTAAATGCATTCGTATTTAGTAATCTGAAATTCATCTTTTTTTTTCCAATTGCGTTATTTTACGAATAAATGTGCAATAATATCTTTAGATTAAATACTTTCAATGAAATCTTTCCGCTTATCGAAATTGACGAAATGAAAAATTTGCACAACTTACAGCGCAAAGGTCATTTCACCATATCATATAATTTAAAGACCAATTCTTCTAAAATTAAGTTACTTTTATATCGCATTACAAATAACTTTAAAAAAAAAAACATTATACATTACGGGCGGCTTTATTTAATTAAAGGCTTTCAAACAAACCAAAACCATTCCATTCACACAATAAATGACCCTGAATCGAGTCATTTCACGACATTCAGCAGCGGCAAATTAAACGGGTGATTACCGTTTAATAAAAACCATTAAGTCAAACACAGATGTGGTTACAGTTAAGTTACCAAAGACATGCGCTACTCAAAATTCGCAGAATACGGGTCGCAAGCCAAATTTTACTAAAAGTTGTTTTTTATCGATCCAAACATACAGTAATTATGCTATTTAGATACCGTCGGTCTTTCACATAGTAGTTGGCTTGTTGCCAAGCGGGGGCCCATTAGGGTCAAGGAATTTTTTTTTCCATAGTAGAAATACGGGAGGGAAAGTCTCAGAATCATTTTCTTGATGAATCTTTTGTTGAAAAGAATCATTCGAAAGGGACAAATCAGTGAAGTAAATAGATTCGTTCATGTTGGTCAAATCCAATATTATTAGTTTAAAGTTAAGAAAAGTGTTTATGAATTCGGTTTGTCTATGTGTCTGCCCGTACTCTAACTCGCGTAAATGTACCCGGATTGTCATGCAATTGATATATGTTATTGAAGTTTGCTATGCCATGTTCACTATTGAAAATGGAGTGCGTAGCATTTATAGTTAATTTACAGAGACACTCAAAAGAATTGTTACATTACGGTCTATGAGGGAAAACTCGTTTGCGGTGTACTTACACTATTTAAACATATTGAAATTGATATATATGACTGAAGTTACACTACAAGATGCTTATACTATAGAATAAGGTGTACGTAGCATTCATCGTTCATTTACAGGGGCCCACAAAACAATTCGTTTATAGTATTAAGTATTGAATATCAATAATAACTTTATAACAATTGGTGGAAGTGATAAAGTCCTTCCGGCCTGTACCGGGAGGAAAAGGTAGCTTTCCCATATCTTCGTTTTAAAATTTTAGCTACGGTTATATGAAAACAGCAAGTTAAAATGCAAAGAAAACGTTTACAAAAGATTCGTTAATACTGAATTTGAATAAGAAATTCGCCAAATTATTGAGCAATAGCCAAATTGGCTTAATTTATGAAGACTTATTTTGGTCGCCAAATGTCGCCAAGTTTGGCGAGAATTTGGCGCTAACGTATATGAATATATAGTTTTATGCGTATGATTGGGAAAATTATTACAACAATGAAAATTTTTGTAATGTGCTGTCTTGTTTCAAAATGTCAGCCACCCTAGAATTTCAAACTGCTCTATCTCAGCCATTTTTTAAGATAGAGGTAAACCAAAAACTGCTCTAGAATCCTCGTATCAAAGCCTAACACTTAATTAAAAAATAAATTTGAATTTTTAACTTTTTTGTATATTTTAATTTTAAATTTTTAAGTGGCCGCCATCTTGAAACAAAACGGCGGACCAAGCTGGCCAACGAACTCGGTCGAGACATGGGTGAGCTTAATACACATAATTAGTTTCATCAAAATTGATTTATAAATACGAGCGTTATCGTATGACATAGATCAGATATTATATGTACATATATATATATATATATATATATATATATATATATATATATATATATATATATATATATATATCCATATATATATCTGACCTATGTCATACGATAACGCTCGTATTTATAAATCAATTTTGACGAAACTAATTGTGTGTATTAAGCTCACCAATGTCTCGACCGAGTTCGTTGGCCAGCTTGGTCCGCCATTTTGTTTCAAGATGGCGGCCATTTAAAAATTTAAAACTAAAATAAATATACAAAAAAGTTAAAAATTCAAATTTATTTTTTAATTAAGTGTTAGGCCTTGATACGAGGATTCCAAAGCATTTTTTGGTTTACCTCTATCTTAAAAAATGGCTGAGATAGAGCAGTTTGAAATTCTAGTGTGGCTGCATTTCGAAACAAGACAGCACAATTACAAAAATTTTCATTGTTGTAATAATTTTCCCAATCATACGCATAAAACTATATATTCATATCCGTTAGCGCCAAATTCTCGCTAAACTTGGCGACATTTGGCGAAATATCGTCAAATTTGGCGACCAAAATAAGTCTTCATAAATGAAGCCAATTTGGCGAATTTCTTATTCAAATTCAGTATTAACGAATCTTTTGTAAACGTTTCTTTGCCTTTTAACTTGCTGTTTTCGTGTAACATTAGCTAAAATTTTAAAACAAAGATATAGGAAAGCTACCTTTTCCTCCCGGTACAGGCCGGAAGGACTTTTTTGTATTGAAAACTACCTAATAATCAAAATGTAATTAATCAAAATGTAAATTATAATATAAAATGTTACCGATATGTAAAATGTGAAACGAAAAGTTTTTTTTTTCTTTTCTTTTTCTATACCCTATATAAAACTAAACTCAATTCAATAAAATTATTAAAAATATTTTTTTTAAGTCAATGAAGCGTACTTTACAACTGGGTGAATTTACATTTGAAATCAGCATTACTATTCTTACTTTTATTTTAAATATACAATATGCTTATTAGTCATTTCTAGCATTTTCAAGTAAGGGCAGTATAGATTGGATTTAATTTATTTTAGTCGTTTTTAAGTGGGATAGTTTATGTCAATTTTTCCACCCCTCCCTCATTTTTTTTAAAAGTAAGTTTTAAATAAATTAATATATGTCATCTTATTTTTTTTCCAGTAAGTTTTAAGTGAAGTAGTTTATGCCACCTTTTTTTTTTCAGCAAGTTTTAAATGAAGTAGTTTATGCCATCTTCCTTTTTTTCAGCAAGCTTTAAGTGAAGTAGTTTATGCCATCTTCCTTTTTTCGGCAAGTTTGAAGTGAAGTAGTTTATGCCATCTTTCTCTTTTCAGCAAGTTTTAAATGAAGTAGTTTTATGCCATCTTCCTTTTTTACTTACCCATCATACGTAGTATAGGGTAAGTCTTGTAATCGTTTTGAAAATCGAAAATTTTTTTTTGACGGATTTACACGTTTCAGACACTGGAGATTCCGAAAAACATATTTTTAGAAAAAAAATTTTGCCGTCCGTCTGTGTGTCTGTGTGTGTGTGTGTCTGTAAACGCTCTATCTCCCGAAAAAATTGAGATAGAGACTTGCAATTTGGTATGTACTTAGTATGTAATAATGGGAAGAAGCCTATTTCATTTCATTAACCTCGATTAACCGGAACTATTTTATTCGGACCCTCGAAATATTCGTTCTGATAAAAGGTATATAAAAATTTTCGAAATTGTTTATTTTAAGAAATGAATATAAAAGACAATAAAAAAACATAAATTTTACATAAAGCATGAAGTCGATCGGATAATTAGTTGCCGAGATATTTGGAATCCTATTTGCCACACTCTTCGATTTTTCATGACCCTGTATTTCATCCAAATTTCACTTCAAAGAGATATTTTAATTGGAAATTTGACGCTTAATCAGATGCAATAAACCGCTAGTTAATAGGAGTATTATTTTTGGAGTTATAAGGAAAAACCTCTTTCAAGCAATTCAGTAATCGAGCCTTTTTATGACGTCATCAAGCCACGATTTTATTTGAATTGCAATGCATTTTATAAGTAGTTTACACATTTTTATTTTAATATTTTACATTATACATATACATGATGGGTAAGTATTACGGTGGCCCCCAACGACTAGTTTCAGTAAGTTTTAAATGAAGTAGTTTATATGCCAAATTACTTTTTTTAAAGTAAATTTTAAGCGAAGTAGTTTAAGTCATCTTTTTTCAGTTAGTTTGAACTAGAATATCTCATGTGATCTTTCTTTATTTCAATTAGTTTTAAGTGGAAAAGTTTATATCTTTCTTATTTTAATTCCTTTTAAGTAAAGTAATTTATGTCATTTTCATAATTTAGTTAGTTTTAACTGTAATAATTTACATCATCTTTATACATTTAGTGCGTTTTTAATAGAATATGTTAGATCATCGTTATCAGTTTAGTTCGTTGTAAGTGAAATAGTTTATATCATCTTATTTTAAGAATAGTTTATGACATTTTTCTTATTTTAATTAGTTTACTTTAGGATAAGTCAATGACATACTTCTTATTTCAATTAGCTTATTTTAGAATAGTTTATGTCATCTTTCTTATTTTATTGCTTTAAATTATAATAATTGATGTTATCTTTTTTATTTTATTGCTTTAAATTATAATAGTTGATGTCATCTTTCTTATTTTATTAGTTTAAATTATAATAGTTTATGTCATCTTTCTTATTTTATTAGTTTAAATTATAATAGTTTGTCATCTTTCTTATTTTATTAATTTAAATTATTATAGTTTGTCATCTTTCTTATTTTATTAATTTAAATTATTATAGTTTGTCATCTTTCTTATTTTATTAGTTTAAATTATAATAGTTTATGTCATTTCTTATTTTATTAGTTTAAATTATAATAGTTTATGTCATTTCTTATTTTATTAGTTTAAATTATAATAGTTTATATCATCTTTCTTATATATTAGTTTAAATTATAATGGTTTATGTAATCTTTCTTATTTTATTAGTTTAAATTATAATAGTTTAATAAAAGAAGAAATATGACAAACTATTACAATTTAAACTAATAAAATAAAAAAAAGTTTCAATTATAATAGTTTATATCATCTTTCTTATTTTATTAGTTTAAATTATACTAGTTTAATAAAAGAAGAAATATGAAAAACTATTATAATTTAAACTAATAAAATAAGAAAGATGATAAATTATAATAGTTTATGTCACTTTTCTTATTTTATTAGTTTATGTCATCTTTCTTATTTTAATTAGTTTTCAATGGAGACGTTTATTATTGTTTTTCCTCTGAAAAGAGGAGTGTCAAATACGTGGTAAAATGAATTGGAGACATGATCCTGACATTATGGCATCTTTATCATCTTATCAGATTTCGAACACGTAACGACAATTCCTTATTCTTTCTGCTAGAACTGACATATCTTCTGGACCATCTATTCAAGCAAGCCGTGAAAAATGAATCAAAGTCTGTTTTCTGATGCGATGATTACTAATCATCATACTGATTACGAATGTGTCTGCTGAATTAATTTCCGATTCTTCACTGAAACAGCTTGGTTCCTTTCATGTCGCACATTGTTCAATATGGTTGGTCAACCACATGTCCTTTATTTTAGAGGTCCCTTATTTCCCTGCTCTGTTCCTGTTAGATTTGATTTTGTGTAAAATGTCACGACTTGTACTTTACTTAGTGATATTTACTCAGCTCTAATTGGCAGTGCTGCAGCCCGTAAACAATGCATCGGTAAGAATCTTACCGATTGTGCAGCTAACCTAATTTTAATTGAATTTACTCAGAATCTATACACTTTTTTAATGTAACTCATCTCTCAAACAAACAATTTTTTAATGTAACTCACCTCTCAAACAAACATTTTTTTAATGTAACTCATATTATCTTTTTAAGTTTCGATTCGATTGTCCTAAAATTTGAAATGACTCGACAAAATTCCGCAACGATTATATATATTAAATTTCAAACCATTCGGTTGGGTAGTTTTTGCGCTCTGTTATATGCAAACAGATAAAGAAAATAGGTGCTACGTATTTATATAATTACGAACGCCCCTAATAACACTTGCCTCTATTCAATTAATTTTTTAAAAAAAATTCTAAAATAAGACAAGGGTAAAATTCTAAGCCCAAATCCTCCTTCGAAATATTTTTTTTTTGGAAAAATTCAGCTTCTTTGAGGGTAATCTCTCCGACGCTTGTAACTTATTTCTTGCATAATGCAAAACACATTTTGGAATTTCACACAAAAAGAACTGAAAATCCTTTTTGCCTTTTCTTTATTAGAATTTTAATATGCCACAGAAACACTCTTTTAGATGTTATTTTAAGAATTAAGATTTGAGAGGAAATTGTTGAACACACAACTTGTCAAATACTTCAGACGAGTGGTGTGACATAACTTTCTGAAAAACCGTCAATAAGAAATACTTCTCACAAAAAATGCACCTTTAACAGAGAAAACAGCAATTTAAAAAAAATAACTACAGGGGTTTTATTATTTCTATAGAAATATTTCTTTTATGAATAAATGCGAATAATGAACAGCATACTATGTAAAAAAAAAATAATAATAATAAAAATAAAAATAAACTTGGAAGTTACTGATAAATAAATTAATAGGAGTTAAAAGTAAATTATTAAATCTAAATAAGTGATAAAATAACATAATATAAATTATTAAGAACCTAAAACAGTATCACTCTAGCTTCTTAGAACATGATCGCACCTGATGCTTTATTTATATACCTATTTATTTGTCAAAACAAACTTACGAAATTTAATCTTTTGTTTTCTTTTTTAAACAAATAACAATGCTTTGTCTTTCTGTATTGGCAAATAATGTACTGCTGAAAAATCCTTTTAAATATCGTTTGCAGAATTATGATTTGACAGGAAATTATTGAACGGCAAATCATGAGATATTTTCAGCTTATCGCATGACTCGACTTTTTGGAAAATCGACAACAATAACATATTTCTCATAAAAATTGAGTAATGAAACTTCAACAGAGAAAAAGATAAAAAATATAGATAGATAGATAGATGCGTGGGTTTTATTATTTCTATAAAATATCTTTTATGATGAAGTGTGATAGTTAACAGGAAAGTAGAGGAAAGTAACCTGCAAATTAGAATATTTTCTTGTTAAATGTTGCCACATAATAAAATGTAAAAAGAAAAAAAAACTTAGAAGCGGTCGATAAATAAGTTAATACGAGTTATTAAAGTAAATTATTAAATCTAGATAAATAAAATAATATAAATTATTAAATCTGAATCCATACAGATCGGCTGAATACGAAAGCATTCAATTGGAAGCTTTTCGGAAATAAATAGAAAATTCAAAGAACAAAGATAATTGAAATGCTTTACTGAAAAGCGTCTGCAAGGAAATATTATTGCATATTTAATGTATTAGAAAAATAGTGGAAAAAGATATTTTTAATTTATTAACAAGGGAGGATCATCAACCCATAAATTAATATATATATATATATATATGAAAGTTTGAGGATATGTTGGATTTATGGGGGTATATAACACTTTTTTTTGGGGGGGGGGGGGGTATGCACGAACTCATTTTAAGGATGTAAATTTAACCACCAGAATATTTGTGTTTATTTATCAAGTCATTAATGGTAAGATATAAAGTTTTAAAATAAAAGTTATCTTTTTTTTAATACTTCTACCGAACGATAAGAAAATATTAAATTTTAATAACATTTAAACAAGAATTAATTTAAAATAATCTAAAATATATTTTGTGAAAATACTCTGTATTTCTTATTCTGTTTATTTTTTTTTTTAATTATTAACACTTGATATTTTATTAGCATTTGTAGAGTTAATAAAACGAAGTTACTTTTAAAATATTTCTTCCATTTCTTATTAACGAGCTATATAAAGGTCGAAAAATATCCCATGCATGCGTAAAATTTAATAACCTCTTCCATAAAAATCTTTAGAATAAAAAACAAGAACAAGAAATCATGAAACACATTCCAACAGTAACAGAATATCAATAAATTTCATGTTTTTCACATAAACGAGATTTCTAAATAATCAATTTCAAAAACACAATGCATTAAAAGCCCATTTTTAGCAATAGCTATCCCTACGCAATAAAGTGTACGAATTCTGTCGTGCACAGCGAATGATCCATAGAATATATTATACACCACATAACACACTAAAAACTCATAACAGAAAACGCACTGCCAGCAATCGATCATATTTAGTCCTGTTGTAAGCTAATTCTTTTGATTGTCACTGTAACTGAACGATATACGCTATGCACTCCATAATCTATGGAAAATATATTGTAATGCATCACGGTGCTCTTTTTAAATTTCATTATGTGTGAAGCATCATAATCAGGGCCTGATTACCGCCGGGGTAAACTTCCACCAGTAAAAAAGTTTTTTTTTTTTTTTTTTTGCTTTACTTACAACAGAAATTCTGCATGACGGCTTTTAAATAAGTCGAAAAATTCTATTTAAATTTACTGGTGGAAGTTTTCCCCGGAGATAATCAGGCTCTGACTATCATTAAAACACGCCACAACAGATTTTTCCCAAAAGATAATGTAATGGAATTATTTTGTGCGTCCCTCTAATTGAGCTATAAATTATACTTATTCTATACTCCTGAAAAAGCATGTTGTAAGTCCATCTCAGTCATCAATTGCATTATGGGTGAAATATCGTAACATCAATAAAATGCACCACAAACGAGTTTCCCCCATAGATCATAATGCAACGGAATTATTTTGTGTGTCCCTGTAAATAGACTATTGATGCTACACACTTCATTTTCAATACCGAACATTCTATTGTAAACCTCAATAATATAAAAATTCTACCACAATACGAGTATAGTTAAGAGAGTTAGAGCACGGTATAGGTGAAAACTGGGAAATTTAGTTAGTAGCCAGTGGCCGGTAGACTCAGTTTCATTAGTGGCCACTTTTTAGAGTTAGTGGCCACTATTATGTTTCAAACTTTTTTGACATCTAGATAAATTATAATCGTTGTATATAAACATATTTTTCTATAAGAGTTTTATACCTATTGTAGGAGTGTATTTCACTTGATTAAACAGTATCTCTTGAAGAAAAATAATCCAACTGGTGAGCATATGGCAGGAGTCGAAATATTGAAGATACCGAAATGACCTTAAAATCCACTTGTATCCAGTGGGGAAAAAAGAAATAAATTACTTGAAATGCATGTGGAATCAAAGCTGATGAATATATTTTGCAGAATAAAACTGCATTTCTTGAAAAAATAATCCAACTAAAGAGCACATGAGAAAAAGCCGAAATATTGAAAATACAGCTAAGTCGTTGAAATCTCTTTGCATCTGGTAAGAAAAAGAATTAATCACTTCTCTAATTAGATGTAATCAATGTAGAGATGCATATTTCCATGAAAAATGATGTATTTCACTCGGCGATCGATAACAGATTTTTTAATCGCCACTTGGCGAGTGGCGACTAGGGTTGCGATCGATGGCTGATTTTTAATCGCCAATTTTTAAAATTTAATCGCCACGTGGCGAGTGGCGACCGCTAATTTTCACCTATAGAGCACGGACAGACAAACCAAATTCATAAACACTGCAAATCTTTATACACTTTTCAGAACATTTTTTAGAACACTTATTTTGTCAACTTTTTTTAGTACACTTTGAAGCGCAGATTTTGAAAAAGTTTTTAGAATACTCCTGAGAACACTTCTTTTGTTCAGCACACTTTCTAGCGCACTTTTATCGGCGATTTCACATGTGTACCCAAATGTGCTCCTAATCTGTTCTCAAATGTGTTCCCAAGTTCAGATTTAACAAATATCCTGAGCAGAACACTTTCGGTACACTTTCTATTATAGCGGAGCATATTCGGAATTCATTTCAGTACGCATTAAGGTAACTGGAACACTTTTTTTTTAATCAAAGTGTTCTAAATGTGTTCCCAATGTGTGCAGGGAATTTGCAGTGAACACTTTTCAAGCATATTTGAAAGTGCTGACAAAAGCTAATTTCAAGGTTAAGCTAAGATTTCTTTTGGCAGGAAATTATTCCACAAGGTTTTCTGAATAATTTCACGTTTGCTGCATGACACAGTCTTACTAAAAAAACAATGAGAAAGTATTTTTCACAGAACGTGAGTAACCAACAGAGGAAACTGTCAGCAGTAAGAGTAGCTGCACGAATTTTATTATATAATTTCCCCCGTAGATGAACTGTGAGCAAAAAAAAATAATAAAACATTATATTGAAATTTGTCTGTTTATATTTCAAAACTATTCCTCCCAGAACATTGAACACAGCGCCATGAAATTAACCCAAGTTATTCGCGTGGATCCGAGAATGTCTTTTAAAATTTGAATTAGTTTCAGATATATTTTTTCTTTCAACTTTTAACTAAGTTTCTCTAGAGATTGAAACTAAACTACTCCAGTTTTATGGATAAAGTAGGGGAAAGGGGGGAAATAAATTGATTATTATGTTTTACAAGTGCCATTTTCTCATTAAAATTGAAAACATATATTTTCAATTTGAATAGATGTCGAAAAAAAATCTTAATTAAATTAAATTTTCCAAGATAATTCGAAAAAACAAATACATACTCTCACATATTCAAGTTTAATGATTAAATTTATTCTACAGAACCAAAAATCGTCTGTTGACATACTGACATTCAGAAATCATTACATGGTACGTACATTTTTTTCAGCAGGAAGATTTAAGCTACTTATATTTAAGTGGACAATTATTGACGACTGTTCACAAGAATTGAATTTACTGAAAAAGCTTATACTATTTTCAATTAATTATTTTTGAAAGATGGCGGTGAAATCGTTTCACAAGGGCACTAAAATTAAAATAGTTTATCACGCAAAAATATGACAATTTTTTCTTCTTGTAAAGCATTTATTTTAATTTTTAAAAACAAATATTTTTTTAAAAGTTCGTTAAGGTTACGTTATTTTTATTTTATCATCTCCGAAATTATAAACCAAATCGATTGAATGTAGAAACTAAAATCGTTCTAGAATCTAGAATGATTCTAGATTAATCGATGATTCTAGATTGATTTATAATTCTAGATAATAGATTTATAATATTTAGTTTATTTGGTTGATTGGTTGGTGATTTATATTCTAGGCATGATTGATTCGTTGATGACTTATTTCTAGACATGATTGGTTGGTTTTATATAGATATTTATTGATTGATTTTGATATATATTGATATCAAGATATGATTGATATATATTGATATCTCTATATTTATCTGGATTAATCATCTAGATAATCTAGATTGATTAATATATATTGATATCTAGATTAGGGATGCACCGAATAGTGATTTTGGACGAATACTGAATATTCGTCACAGAGGCAAACCGAATACTGAATATTCAGCCAGCCGAATAGTATCTTTTCGACCGAATACCAAATATTCGGTTGACCGAATACTTTTATGTTTCAAAATATAAAAAGAAAGTTAAATTGTAAAGCAATTTTATATAATATTTAATACAGGTATTTTGATAAATAAGACCTTTTTACAAGTAAACTTTACACACACACACACACACACACACACACACACACACACACACACACACACACACACACACACACACACACACACACACACACACACACACACACACACACACACACACACACACACACACACACACACAAAAAAAAAAAAAAAGAGTATAGTTTTAAAACTTTTTAAATTAATAATTTAAAGTTTACATCTTCTGTGAATTAAAATGAATGAATAAAATTTTCTTACATTCTAAAATTTTATTTATTTATTTTATTTTTTAATTTTTTTTTTAATCAAAGAGAAATTCTGAAGGAATTGTTAGACAAATTTTATAGTCAAATACTGTTTGTTGGAAGATGTTAAAAAACATTGATGATTTTACCAATTGCTGTTAACTGTGAACGAAAGTGCTTCATTGCATATCTTAAATCTGAAACACAATATACTATTAGAATTCCTTATTTGAAGGTTAGCGTAAGAATTATTGTTTGGCAGGATGTTTTTCGCAAAATTTTACTAAGTGCTTCAAGCTTGAGGCATGTCACAACCATCTGCAAATCGACAACAATAAGAATTTTTTTTTTTTTTTCACAGAACGTGGGTAATTCTGAATTTAACAGAGGAAACGGCGGGTGATAAAAACAGCTTCTCGGGTTTTATTATTACGACAAAAACACACTCCTCTCCTTTTATGGTGAATCTAAAATGTTACCACGTAACGAAATAGAAAAATAAAGGGCAAATTTGAAACAAATTAGTGATAAATAGGTTATTATCAGGTTAGTTTAAAAGATGTGGGAGGCAGAGAGGTAGGGCGATGGGATGCTTAACAAATAATTAACAATAAGGAGTGATAAATACATGACAAACTTGGTTAATCTATAATAATATTGGTAACACAGGGGTACAAAAAAAAAAATTCTACGGCATTACATCTGTTCGCTAATTTTAATTACATACAAAAATTTATAATTATGAAATATAAAATAGTTAGTTAGAATGCCTCTGGTTTTTTGCAAAATTTGGAAAGATTAAGAGCTAATATGATCGTTAAGGTGCATTTTTTGTACACAATCATTTAGACAGATTTCCTGAAAACTTGGGTGATTACAGTGAAGAGTAGAGTGAACGGTTCCACCAAGATATCAGAATAATGGAGCAAAAGTACACTGCAAAAAAAAGTGTTGATTTTACAGTGTAATACTGGCATCTCAGCTGCCAGTATTATACTGTAAAATTAACAGTAATAAACAGTAAAATAAGCAGTAATACGCTGCCGCGCTTGCGCTTTTTTGGTCTCAAGCTTTTTTGGTTATTAAGTATGTTAAAACATGAAATAAAACCTTTTTATTTTAAGATTTTTATGTAAATTATTAGTGTGCATTTATAAGGCAAGTTTCATTGAATAATTCAAGAAAATATCCTCTCATCCACATTATGCATATTTAGTTATGCAATATTATTTATTTACTTGACTTTTACTTTTAATATTTTAAAATTTTCTTAATTGTTTTACTTTATTGTAAGCATTCATTATAATTTCGAGTGCATTATTATATTCAAATGATTGTTTAAAAGATGTAAACAAAACAGTGACAGGAAATCTGCAAAATTCTAAAATCTGCACAGCCTCTGGTTTTAAAAGCTATGCGGATTTAAGGGAGTCTACTGTATATCAAATGAACAGATTTCCTAAGTAACAGCAATAGTAAATCGGAAATCGTTTTCTTGCAGCAATCAAAAAGTATTGACAGCATTTGCACTCAGACCTAAAAATTTCGTTGTAAAATATCAAAGACATCCATGAATTTACTAAGTGGTGTTAACTATGAACAAAAGCCGTTACATTGCATTTTTATTTTTAAATCAGAAACATAATATACAAAAGAACTTCCTGTTTAAAGGTTAGCTTAAGAATTATTTAGCAGGATGTTATTCGACAAAAATAATTTTTTGACGTAATTCAAGCTTATGGCAAGACACAATCTTCTGCAAATTGACAACAATAAGAAAATATTTTTCACAGAACGTAGGTAAGTCGAATTTAACAGAGGATACGGCCATACGGCGGGAAGTAAAAACAGCTCCTCTGGTTATATAAGGTAGGTGAACCAAAGGTGGTCATAGTTAAACTTTGAGGATTTTTTACAATTTTCTGATTGGGTGTGTGTGGCTGAATTTTTGCTTGTAAAATTTTACACTTATCTCTAACGCATATAAAGTGTACTTTTCTTCGTAAAATAAAATTTAATTACTTTTATAATAATACAATTTCAAAATTGTAGCTTGTGGGCCACCTTTGGCGCATAGTGTTTCCAAAGGTGGCTCATGTATTGAATCACTTTTAAAATGTGAAAAAATACTCGGCAAACTATTTTTCTTACTATTATTGCTCTGATGATCCTTTTTTTTTTTTTATCTTTCGAGTTTTTCTTTTTAATCTTATCTTATGACACTAAAAGATAATGAAGCACTTTTTGTGCACGGTAATTCAGGGATCTTCTTCTGGGAGTTACTGACTTCTTTTGAGTGATCTCTGGTGTTAACAATAAATGGTAATAAAGTTTTTTCAGATGTTTATGTAGAAGTTTTGGAAAATCACCCTTACTACACTGATTTCCCCATTTATTTTCTAAGGTGGCTACCTTGGGAACATGTGTATGGCCGCCATTTGAACGACGTGAAAGTATTAATCTGATAAATTTCTTAGAATTGAAGTAAATGTGGTTAAAGAGAAAGAAATAAGCTTTCAGAAAACGTATCATAACTCAAAGTTTTAAGAATGTAAACATGTGTAAATTAAAATATCTTCTTACCTGGAAATTAGAACGACTACTCCTCAAAAGTGAAATCTCTGCCTATACGGCGAAAAGATATAAATTGTGCGATGGTTAGAAATTAAGAAATTTGTGAAAAATGCAAAATAGATTGAGGTCTTTGCCGTCGTCGATGTGACCTCAGCGTTATTCATATAAATGTTTTTGCTTTATAATATAGATAGCGTGTAGTAAAGTTGTTTGTAGAAGGGGATGTATTTTAAGAGAAATATTCAAACATCTTTTGATAGTGAGAATCGTAATCGTTAAATTTTTAAGCGTTGTATCAAAACAATAACACATATTTTAATACATTGGAAATTCTTCCATACAAAATTTCACATGCCTTGCATTCATAATAAAATTTTAATTGCTTAATAGGCGTATAACCAACATAGTGAAAACACAATAGGCGAGTCCCGGCTTGGGTACTTTTTCACATTGTTGGCTATATACCTATTAAGCAATTAAAATTTGATTATTATGAATGCAAGGCGTGTGAAATTTTCTATGGAAAAATTTCCAATGTATTAAAATATATGAATTTATTCAATTATCGATGCTGGATTTTCTTTGATTTCGTGTTTGCCCCGGGGTTGGTGGCCCATGGAAAATATTCCATCTTGTGCTGCGTTTGTAGCCTTGCCAACATGTTATAGTGAGAAAGTTCCAGGCTGAGTAGCGTTCCCAAGTGGTTCAGTTGGTAGAACGTCAATGCGCTATACTGATGACCCAGGTTCGAGTCCCCGGCTTGGGTACTTTTTCACTATGTTGGCTATACGCCTATTCAGCAATTAAAATTTGATTATTACAATAACACATAATTCGTTATCCCCAGGAAACACATTCACATATTTTCAGAAAGAACACAGTTGCTTCAACTTCAAGTGAACTTTTTCTTTATTTCATCTAGACATAAGATAGGCAGGGGTGGTAAAGGTGAAAATAAGCACTCGCCAGCCGCCACTTGTCGATTAAACTTGAAAAACTGGCGATTAAAAATATGGAAAGAACCGACCAAATGTAAGATTTTCAGATTTCCTTTTTTTCCCCGTAAAATTCACGATTTTTCTGGACCCATTCGACGAAATTCATAATTTTTGCTTTCCCGATTGACGAAATTCATGATTTTCCCGGTCTCAATCGACAATATTCATGACTTTTAAGCACCCGTTCGACGAAATTCATGATTTTTATGCGGCCATTCGATTAAATTCATGATTTTTACGTGCCCGTTCTACGAAATTTATCATTTTTACGCGCCCTTTCGAAAAAAATTCGTGATTTTTACACACCTGATCGACGAAGTTCATTATTTTTACATGCCCGATCGATGAAATTCATTATTTTTACATACCCGATCGATGAAATTCATTATTTTTACATGCCCGATCGATGAAATTCATTATTTTTACATGCCCGATCGATGAAATTCATTATTTTTACATGCCCGATCGATGAAATTCATTATTTTTACATGCCCGATCGATGAAATTCATTATTTTTACACTCCGAATGACGAAATTTGGAATTCTTTCTGAAACTAATTGGCAAAATACACACATTTCCTGAATTTCTGGAGATTTAGGCCCACTGGCCACAGGTAGTGCATGTGTAATGTATTACATGCTGTGAGTTTAGTGCATAAACATACCTTTATTATCGTCATATCTTTATTCTAGAAAAATTATTTCAAAAGGGATATTTATGTAGTTAGCTACACAAGTACCTAAGCTTAATGTGACTTATGTAGTTAGCCACATAAGCATGTTGTGTATAACTTTGCTGTTAACTTATTTTTAAATTTAAAATAGATTGGAAATTAATATCTCAAGTTTATTCAAAACAGTATAAATTAAGATATTTTTATTTAGCACATAAATTACTTGTTTACTGTAACTAATTGTAATTGAAAAGTCATTGTATATATATATCTTTAATTAAATATTCAGAAATATAAATGTACTTACTGGCTACTAAAGAAATTATTCATACTAGTCAGTAACTGGCTACTAAAAAATATAAACCTACCGGCCAGTGGCTACTAAGCGAAATTCCTTATTTACACCTTTAAGGGGTGGTCTCCCTTTATCAACTTTAGTAAGGTGTTATCCTCTCAAAGTCTCAGCAAGATCTGATAAACTTTCTCATAATTTGCACTGCCAACATTTGATACACATTAAGCCAAGGTGTCAAGGAGAATTTTTACGTTAAGGGTATTTAATAGAAATATTTGAGTGGGCGATTCGCCAACAGGGCTTTCATATTTGGCGATCGAAAATTTAGTGAATCTACAGTAAATATAGACAACCCTAGTTAAATAGAGAGTAATAATCATTTTGTTTATCTAAAAGGTCTTTAACTGATTTTATATGATTGCAATATTGACATATTTATTATCTACTTACATCTGTGCGAGCTTATAAAATGAATTAACGATGATTGATAAAGAAATATGACCGTTATACATTAAGAGAGGAAGTAAAAAATAGATTTAAAGTCGTTAAAAAATATGAAAGAGTTACTTCGCTTTATATTATGCCAAAATAATAAGTTGAAGATTGCTTTATTTGAATGAAATAGATTTCGGCCGTTATAGTATAAATACTACAGCAAATTATTATAAAGTCGTTACGGAAAATTTATAGCATGTGTAATGTTTATTTTCAATTGTGAGGATAATGATTATGTTAGTTATTTTCTTCTTTTGTATATCATAAACATGAATTGATTTTAAGTAGAAAAAGACTAATAAATAAGAGTGAAAGTTTTTTTGAAACAGAAAAGAAATATATAAAAATAAATTTATAACGTACATTTGGATATTAACAAAGATAGAATTTAATATGAGAAAAAAATTTCTTTTTGAGGTTAAAGTAAAAAAGATCTTTTTTGAATAAAGAATTTAATTAAAGGTGTATTCAAATCCAAACTGCTTATTTTGAGACACATTTTTAAATTCATTTTTGCTCTAAAATGCATCCAGGAGACAGGTTCTCTTATTCAGAAACTTTATAATGTCCGTATTGTCTCGATTTTTTGATAAATGTAGAATATATTTCAAAAAATGCTGTCAAAGTGGAAATTTTGAACCGAATTTCCCGAAGCGATAGCGCTGGAAGCAAAATTATCGTACTGTGAAAATAATTGTTTGTAAATCAATTTCTAATTAATTGAACGAAAAATAAAAACTTAGGTCCCTTATAAATCTCCTCATAAATCACGCCGCCAAGTTTCATGGTTTTACTTTTAAAAATGAATCTGAAAATCTGTCTCAAAATTTTGAGTTGTTGAGCGTGGAAAAATATATATTTTTTTTTAATACCGCCTTAATACACCAAAAATTAAGTTAGAAACAGGTAATTTTGAATAAAAGAAATAGATATATGATTAATATCATACAGCGAAAAAGGATCCAAAGCATATTCACTTTGGTCCAAAAGAATTTTTGAAAAATTAATGGTTAAAAGCGTTAACTACAAACGAGTGCATTTTAGTGGCGCTCCTTTATCGAAAATACAATATGCTACAAAATTCTTTAAAAAAAGTTAGTGTTAGGAACAGGACGTTACTCAGCAAAAGTTTTATGAAATACTTCAAGCTTGCGGCATGTCACAACCAACCTTCTGCAAATCGACAACAATAGGAAAATATTTTTTTTACAGAACGTGGGTAAGTTGAATTTAACAAAGGAAACTGTGAGCGATAAAAACAGCTTGCCGAGTTTTATTACTCCGACAAAAACATATACTTCTTTTATGATGAACGGCGGACAATAAACACAATCTTTTGCTGCTAAATTCCCCGCCTATAAAAACCTTAAGATAAGTCTGGGATAGGTTCTTCTGCGTAATGGTGTCACACAATAAAATCTAAAGACTTCCACCGGGTTATTGATAAATAAGTTATTCATTTAAAATGGCATGGGGATATGACGTGGGCTACCTGGGTTACAGAACAGAGATGAATTCGGGTTCTTTTTTCGGGAGCCCGACGATTTCACATCCGAGCCAGCCCGAGCCAGAAAAATTGCGCGTGATCAGAGAAAAAGCCCGATATCGAAAATACGCTGCAGAAAATTGTTAATAGCAGTTTAAAAATTGTTTCAAGATTAAATTTCACATTTAACAATCTCTTCTTACATAGAAATAATTATTAATCCTAATTATTCCATGACAACGCTTCAAGATTTTCATGTCCCTGAAAATCTCTTTAAAATAGCAAACATGTTATTCATAACCTACCACTGGCAAAAATCTGCAAAGTCACAATTTTTATTTTCTTAAAGTATCGTTGTACAACCATCACAGAAAGACCTGAATTGCTTAAGAGTAATTCTGTAAAAGAACGTCAAACAAAAGAGCGAAGCTAAACAAGGGATATCCCCCACGGCTTCTTTATGTTACTAACACTGAGCGTGCAAAGATTTCAGAAGAAAGACTATTTCTTCTTACATCAATAACAATTCAATTCCCTTTTAAATTGATTTTTAGATTGTAAAACACTAAGAAACTTATAATACATTCTTGTTTCCCAAATAGCTTGTTTCCCTTATTTTAAGTTTGTGAATAATATATAATTGTTTTGTTTTGTTTTGTTTTACTTTAAGCCTGAGCCTGAAGACTGGTATACAAATCGAGCCTGAGCCCGTTTCATCTTTATTACAGAGCAAAATGACAATATTTTTTAAATTGTAAACTCTAGTATATATATATTTTTATTTAATATATATTTTTTAATTGCTCACCAACTATACCAAAAAGCATTTTTATATGAAAAAATAACAATTATATATTCAAAAAATAAAGTTTTAAAATTAATTAAAAGCAACATGTTTAAAAAGCAGGCTATTTACTAATCTCGTTTATAATCAATCTATACATGCGCAATTTCAAGGTAATTATTTCAGCCATTTTAATGCTGAGCATTTTTCATTTTATCACTTTATTACAAAGTGGCAGCCAATTATGCGATAATTTAAAAAAAAACTCACTTTTCTAAAAATTAACCCCCCCCCCTCCCCCCCAAAAAAAACACCCACACCCAGACGTAATCAGCTGAAAATGATGCATTTTATTACCTATTAATGGTTTAATATAAAAATAATTGCAAATTTATATATATATATATATTCTAAAATTCTATTAGAACAAGAAAATCTGTAAAAATGAAGCTCGTGTTTTGCGAGAATTCTGCAATTGTAAGTCTAAATTATTTTAAAACTTAAGCACTCCTTACATATATTTTAACTATTTTTATTATTCTAAATGGTGCAGTAAAACAGAACAAAACAAAAAAAGTGACTTTAGTGAAATATTTGATGTAGTACTAGAGTGTTTAAAAAACACTCTATAGTCTATAAACACTCTACATCACTGGTCACCAAATGGCGAACCGCGGTCCGGATCCGGACCACCGACAAGTTTTGTACGGACAGCGGCGAAATTGCGCATAATAGAAAATATTAATGTTTCTGCGTACAACGCGTAATATACAAGCGGTAATCACGGACACGGCCCAAAGCGGGTAAGTTCTAGAGATGGGGCGGGCTCAGCCCAAGCCCGAGTCTGACACTGGAAACATATGAAGCCATATAATAATGCAGATATTGTAAAAGAGTGCGTGCTGGTTGCTAGAAATGCGTCATTTGAGAACAGAAAGGATATCGTTGACACTATTTGACATATTCCATAAACTGCTTCTTCAAGCACAAAGAATACACAAGTTTTGTCAGAGGAAAACTATACAACTTTGAAACCAACCTTAGCTACCTTAGATTGCTATTCATTGACTTTGGACGAATCTTGCGGTATTACAGATACAACACAGCTAGTTATTTTTCTGCGCTATCTGGACAGAACCCGTGAACAATTTTTTAAGAACTACTGGCTTGTTTGCCTACGTCGTGAACTAATACAGGAGAGGATTGTACAAGGCTGTTACAGAGAATTTCAACCAAGCTGGATTAGACATGAAAAACGTTATGTCGGTAACAACAGACGGAGCACGGCCAATGTTTGTGTGTAAAAAAGGCTTGGTTCAGTGACTCAGAAGTGATAAAAAATGCAATGAAAATTTTATGTGCTACCAATGCATCATTCATCAAATTGTGTTGTGTTGAAGTCTGAATCCCAGTCTTCTGAATAAAATGCAAACGGTGATACAAATAATAAAAGGCCAGAATCATCTCTTAAGCACCGTCAATTTAAATCGCTCCTTAAAGAGACTGATGCTCAGTTTGACGACTTGCATGAGAGAATAACTCAGTTTGACGACTTACATGAACAATGTGAGATGACTAAATAAAGGCTTGGTACTTGAAAGATTCTTTGCCATACTGAAGGACATGAAAGAGTTTCTTTCAACTAATGATCAAAAAGTAGCAAGTGAACATTTAGGTTTCCTGAATGAGTTTGGTGAAAATGTGGCAACAATCGCATTTTTTAACCGATCTATTTCGGCACCTGTATCTCTTAAACCCCAAATAAAGGTAAACTTGCGTGTCAACTTCTTTCAGAAATAAAAAGTCTTTCAAAAATGATTGACGTCTTCTCTTATGATATTAGAGGAGAACGTTTATACTTTTCACCCCCTTAAGTCAGTTTGTGACAGTAATGAGGGTACTGACATCAACCAATTCAAAAAAGTTTGCAAAAAAATTAAATCTGAATTTTAAGAAAGATTTTCTGATTTTGGACAAATTGAGAACGTTGTGCAGGTGGTATTCATTTATGCCTAATGGCGTATGGACGAGTGAAGCGGAGAATGTTTTCAAGCGCAACAAAGCTGCTCTGCAGTTGCAAATAATTGAGTTCCAAAAAGATGTTTTAAAGAACACTTTTGATGAAGTTCCAAACACTCTTGGGAATAACGAATTTTTAATTAAAAATGTGTGTAAAAAAAGTATCCAGAAGTATGGCACAATTTTATGGCTTTAGCTATAAAATTGTGTACCATGTTTGGCTCAGCTTATGTGTGTGAAGCAACATTCTCAAAAAAGAACTTTATAAAGAATCGATACAGATTTCGACTCACAGATGACCAGCTTAACAGTTTGAGGAGAATCAGTTGGAACAACTTGACCCCAAATTTCAGGCAAGTTGTGCAAAATAAAACTCGCCATTTTCGCCATTGAACATCAATCACAATGAACTTAGTGAACAATCTTTTTGAATTAATATGTACTTTGTATTGATCGTCTTGAATTCTGAAAATCATTATAAAAAATTATTGATTTGGTATTAATGCACTTCATTTCACTGGTATGTATTATGTTAAACACCTAAGATAACAAGTAATTTCAAAGAGAAGTTTTGCTAATCAAAGAAGGTGCCCTAGATTAGTAAAAGGCTGATAGCGTGATGAATGTAGAGTGGGGGGTGGAGGGAGTTGGGGTAGACTTAAGTCTTCCGGACCGCGAAAGTTTGACTATGTTTTTAAACGGACCCACGGGAAAAATAATTGGTGACGACTGCTCTACACTCTCAGCTGATTACGTCAGGTGTCACCACAAACGATTTTTCCCCCTTAGACAGTAATGGCAACTTTTATGTCCCTAAAAAGATTTTTCAAAACTATTGATTACTGAACATGCAGTCTTCCGTTTTTCAATCCGATGTATATTTTTAGAGTTATTTGACCGTTTCCAGACTTTTCAATGGAAACGATTCTCATTGCATTGTACTCGATTACAGCACCATCTAAGATTTTCCGAAGAAAATGTTCAATACGAAAGTTACGTATTTTTTCCCGTAGAATCCGAATCTGCAATAAAAAAAGGAGGCTTATTATTTAAGATTTCAAAATTGCCCCATGGCATGTTCGCTGTTGAAAATGAAGTGTGTAACATTTACAGTCCGTTTAGGAACGCACGAAAGAATTCCGTTAAATTATGGTCTATGGGGGGGAAATCATATGCAATGTATTTTAATGATGTTACACTATTACAAATATATTGTAACTGATATAGATCATCGAGGTGAACTACAAGATGCTTACTCTAAAATATGGTGTGCATAGCATTTATTTTAAATAATTCGGTATGAGCGATAATTGCTGTAAGCGCGTTTCCAGTTGTGGTACGTGTTTTAAATTTAACTAATTTTTGCATATTACTTAGTGTGTATGAATTCTATAGATCATATACAGGGCTACACAAAACAATAAGAGTACATTTCTGTTTATTGTTGGGAATTGATAAAGGGCGATTTCCAACTGTTATGCGTTTTCTAATTAAACTAAATTGTATCATTACTCTATATGATATATACAAATCTATATATAATATACAGGGCAGCACAAAGTAATTCGGATATTTTTCCGACTATAGATGGCAATTGCTGAAATTAGGTTTTGAAATGCGTTATATTTTTTCTAAACTGTTTACTTTACATATCTTCTTTCACCTTATTTAACGGTGAAGTTTCGTTACAGTTTTCTGGCTGTGTTGGAAAGTGTTTCATAATCTATGCTTGACGCATGATTTTTCGTTTTTGTTCTACTCGTTTAAAGCATGTTATAACTTTTTTTTTTACATATTTTTATTTTTTAAACATTCAAGAAACTCGTATTGGTTCAAAAGTTATCTGCTTTTTGGTGTTACAGTGAATAGGGCTCATTTTTAGCGTATTGTGTGCGGCGCGAATGTAGAAACAAAAGAATTGAGGAAGTGCAGGATGGTTCATTATATGGACCTGGTATAGATGATTTTATGTAAGTTGAAAATTGTCACTCTTATCTATGTTTGTTTTAAAACGTTATAAAAATTTTAAACCTGTTTTTCTCGAAACTCTGTTTTACAAAGCCGTAACCAGGTATAGAACTCGAGATTGGATCGACCGATTTGGTCGAAATTTTCATGCTTTTCTAGTATATACTATTTTGTAGTCCCTCACGGATGCGTTTTTCAATATTCAAATCATAAAAAAATAAAAAAAAAAAATGCGCGATTTAAATCCGAAAACTTTTGTCTAAATCGACAACTTGAAATTAGAACGGCCGCCATTTTCTTTAAGATAGAAAAATTCATAAATTCATCCGAGAAGGACTACAAAACTTCGTAAATTTTAAGGGTTTTTTTTATTGTTGTTATTTTGTTACAGATAAGCAGATTCCGCGATTCATCTGGTGTAGCGGAACGCTTCAGTTTTTGCACACTCCTGATATCAAAGGCAGTCAGGGGACCCTTTTTTAACCAATTTCCAAATAAAAAATTGTTTTTAAAACTTCAAAATATGCTCTTTCATATTAAAAAAAAAAAAAAAAAAAAAAAAGTTATTATTACTGCATAATTGCGCTAAAAAAAATCGCAAAAAAGTAGAGAAATTTTGTGTTTTTTAAGTTATAACATGCCTTAAGAATTTTAACTTAAAGGTACGTTGGTCAAAGAAAGAACATTATTAAATTATAATACAGTAAAAACCCTCTATAATATTTTGTAAAAAAAGATCCAACAGGGTCATAGAAAATATACTATATTGAAACCGGAAGTAAAAAGGGAGTCCATTCATAAATCTTTCGGAACAAATATTGATCCGGCAGGCCAATTTCTGAGCATACATGTGACAAAGAAAATGATAATAACCAATAGGGAGGGCTGACTGGCTAAAGAAATCTAACATTGGCACGAAAAAGGCGATATATTTTCTCTATTTGAATTGGACTTACGATAATTGTATCTCAATACTAAATTCTTCTAAAGGGAAAAAAATCTGTTGCACAAATATAAGGAATATCAAATGAAGAAATCAAATTTATCGTAATAACACAGCAGAGAAATAATCTAGATATTTCGAACTAGATAAATACGGAGGTAAAATTTACTGGAAAGAACTTCCAAAGTAATATTATTGTAACTCTTAGAAATGAATAATTTTTCTTTTTCTTTTTAACCCTTACAGTTGAAAAGTATTTTTGACTTCAATTTGTCTAGCCGTCTATCTCTCTCTGTCTATCCTTACTCTAACTTGCGTAAATGTACTTTGATTGGTAGTTTAATTTTAGTATAAACAAGAACGAAAAATCATGCGCCAAGCATAGATTATGTAACACTTTCCAGCGCTTCCAAAATAATTTTACAAATCATACCGTTTAATAAGCTGAAAGATAACATCTAAGTAAACAATTTGAAAAATGCATAACATATTTAAAAACATAATTTCAGGAATTTCCAACGTATACAATATTTGGAAAAATATCCGAATACTTTTATTCAGCCTTGTATATGATCTATAGATTTGTATATATACTACATAGGATGCTAAATTTTAGTTCAGTTAAGAAACGCGTAGCACAGTTTAAAATTCTCCTTCTGGAGTTTCTGTCAATAAACGGAAATGTATTCGCGAACTTTTGTGCTTCCCTGTATAGGATCTACAGAATTTATACACACCACGTAATAAACAAAAAGCGAGTTAAATTTAAAATCGCGTTCAGCAACTTAAAACGCACTTCCAGGAATTATTGTTAACTGACAGTAGAGAATTCTTCTGTGTGTCCCTGTAAATGAACGATGACTACTATACACACAATATTTTGTAGTAAGCCTCTTGTAATGCACCTTAGTAATATATATAAATTTCAATGCGTTTAAAATAGTGAAACATTATTTAAATAAACCGCAGACGATTTTTCTCCATAGATGTAATGTACCGGAATTCTTTTGACCGTCCCTGTAAATTAACTGTAAGTGCTATCCACACCCTATTCCATATTAAACTTCTTGTAATACACCTTAGTGATATATATCAATTACAATGCTTTTGCAATTGCGTAACATCATTAAAATAAACCGCAAATAATTTTTCCCCATAGACCGTAATGCAACGGAATTCTTTTGAGTGTCCCTGTAAAAAAACTATAAGTGCTACACACTTCAGTTGAAATAGGGAATGTGCTATAGATAACGATTATAACATATAAAAATTGCAGGGCAATCCGAGCATATTTACGGGAGTTAGAGCACGGACAGACGGCCAGACAAACCGAAGCCATAAACACTTTTCAACTAGGTTGGAAAGTGTTAAAAAGACGGATTTACGTGTTTCAGACACTGGGAGATTCCGAAAAACATTTTTAGAAAAAAAAATTGCCGTCCGTCTGTCTGTGTCTGTAAACGCTCTATCTCCCGAACAAACTGAGATAGACTTGAAATTTGGTATGTAATAATGAGAAAAAACCTATTGAATTTCAGTAACCTCCATTATCCGGAACTATTTTTTTCGGACTCTCGAAATATTCGTTGATAAAAAGATATATAAAAATTTTCGAAATTGTTATTTTAAGGAGTGAATATAAAAGCCAATAAAAAAAAAAAAAAAAAAAAATTTTTGCATAAAGCATGAAGTCGATCGGATAAAGAATTGCCGACATGTTTGTAATCACATTTACCACACTCTTCGATTTTTCATGACCCTGTATTTCATTCAAATTTCAATTCAAAAGATATATTTCAATTGGAAAAGAGACGCTTAATCCGACGCAGTAAACCGTTAGTTAATAGGATTATCAATTTTTGGAGTTGTAAGGATGTTTCTTTTACGCAATTCAGTAATCGAGCGTTTAAAGTCTATGATGTCATCAAGCCACGATTTTATTCGAATTGCAATGCATTTTATCAATAGTTTACACATTTGAATCCATTTGGACACTACACTGTTAACTAGTATTTTAAAAACACAAATTGCACAATTTGTGCAATTTGTGTTTTTAAAATAGTTTACACATGTTTTATTTTCATATTTTATATTATGCATATCCATGATGGGTAAGTATTACGGTGGACCTCAACGACTAGTTTTTATGATTTCTTTTATATTTGCTAGAACTGGGATATTAGTTGTGTTATGCATTTCTTAGCCGAATGAAATTTCACCTTAATATGTGGTGTGTATAAAAATCTGTAGATCATATACAGGGCTGCACAAAAAATATCAAGTACCTTCTATGGGCGGTAAAAGCTGAAAAAAAATTTTCAAATGTGTTAGAGTTTTATAGCTGTATTAAATTTTAGAAAAGCACGTATTTATAGATCATATACAGGGCTGCACAAAAGAATTCGAATATCTTATCGAGTATAGACGCTAATTGCTAAAATGGAGTGTTTAACTATGTTATGCGTTTTCTAAATTGTTTATTTAGATATCTTCTTTTACCGTATTAAATAGAGAAGTATTCTTTACAAAATTTTGGGAGTATTGGACACTGTTTCATAATCTATACATAACGCATGATTTTTTTTTTTTATTATTATTATTTTTTTTTTTTGAACAGTCACTGCTTAGCCTTGATCGAGAACTTTAATGTATAGCCTTATGTAGCTTAAAAGTAAAAGAAAATTCATCTTTAATTTAAAACAATAAAAGCCAAAACAATTATAAAAGTCACTACATACTTTTGTCCTAGAATTTTATTTCAAATCAATCATTTTGACTGAGGAGGAAAAAATTACTGTAGGTGAATTTACAAAAGGAAGTTAAAGACGCTTTTTATTAGTCGAGAATTTTACTCTTTAATTTGCTTGAGAAAATAAAATTACTTTTCTCGAATAAAAACAATAAACGGATTTTAATCATTGAGATTCTTGTTCGAGAGTAAAAATATCAAACTATCATAGTTTCCGATATCTTTTAAGTCAAACATAACAGAAAATTTATTTTAATAAAACGTGTCTTGTTTAATAAAATGAGTCTTGCGTAAATTTTAACTAAAAGGTATATGTTGTCAAAGATAGAAAAAAAATTGTTAATTACTATAAAGTGAACATCTGTATTTTATACTAGCTGACTGGCCCGACGTTGTCCGGGACCACCCGGGATTAAAAAAATCAGAGAGCGAGAGAAAAAGTCTCGCGAATACGTGAAAGGAGTTCCAGAACCGAGTTTTTTTTATATAGAAAATATTAATGCTTTTTTAAAACAAAGACATTGTTAGAAAAGAATAAATGCTATCTGTAAGTGTTTTTTTTTTTCTCCGCTTTTGTATTTTGTTCATGATAGCGAATGCAGAAAATCGCTGAATCGGTTCTCCGAGAAAAATAAAAAATGAAAGGATAAATATATTTTTTTCCAACGGATTGCACAGATAGAAAGATAGAAGTATGTAATATATCCTCCTGGTATTTTTTGTATTTCAAATATTTAACACGATACGAACTTCAAAAAACATACATAAAACACGAAAAAAAGATTTTTGAAAATATTTTGATAAACCGTTAATAGACATATTTTTAACGGATTGCACAATTAGAAAGGTTAAAATACGAAATTTAAGCGTGCACTTTTTGTTTTATCTTATTTCAAACAGTTAGGCCGATTCGGAAGACGCCAAAAAAAAAAACTCATTTTCCGACTGTCGGTTCTTCATTTGCGTAAAGGACTGTCGGCCACATCACAAACTTTTTTAAGTCATTTTGTGATGTCCGTTATCGGTTTTTAATTTTAAAGAACTAAAAAATCTATTTAAAAAATGGTTTTGAGGTGCATAACTACAGAGATAGAGTTACCTTCCTGCCAAATCTCGTAGCTGCGCGTGCAGCTGTCTTTTCAGAACACATAACACGTACACAAACATACAGACAAACTTCTATCCTTATTATTATACTATATCCAATAGGAATATTAAAAATACAGATGCTCATACCGGAAGTAAAAAGGAAGCTTCATCTATTCTTAACTTCCTTAACAAATAATCAATGCGGCAGGCAAACTTCTGTGCGTGAAAATGAATACCCAATAGAAAAAAAATACAGACTAAATAAAACATTGCACGAAAAAGGCAAGATAAGAAGTTTCTTCTTTTGAATTAGACTTACAATAATTGTACCTTCTTTTAATGGAAAAAATATCTTTTTGCGCAAATAAATAGAATAAATGATATCGTAATAAAATAGCAGTAGAGGGAAAAGGAGAGTTCAACCTCAGGAGGAGCAATGAGGTGGTGGTGGTGGTGTTAAATCATACTGTAGTACGATGTGAAAATAACACTTTAAAACGAAGGGTTCGTAAGGGTGTACTATAGGAGGAGAGTATAAATGTGAGGGGGCTAATATTTTTAAGGGGTGGCTTATTTTTGAGGGGGGCTTATTTTTGAGGGGAAGGGCTTATTTTTAAGGGGGGCTTATTTTTGAGGGGGCTTATTTATGAGGGGGGGCTTATTTTTGAGGGAGGATTACTTTTAAGGGGGGCTTAATTTTTTTTTTTTTTTTTTTTTTTTTAAATTTTAGAATTGACTTTCAGTTTGAAGGTGAAACGGAGATCATTTTTTTAGGGGGGCTTAATTTTTTTTTTTTTTTTAGGATCAAATTTAAATGTTAGATTGAAGTATGCTATAGGAGAGGGGTATAAAATGGAGGGGCTTGTTTTTGAAGAGGCGGCTAACTTTTTTTTAAGGGGGGCTTAATTTTAATTTTAGAATGGATTTTCAGTTTGAAGGCGAAACGGAGATCATTTTTTTTTGGTGGCGCCCTCTATCGGAAGGGAATGCAATAACAGATATTTAAAATAGGTTTTCTTGAAAAGATTTCACTGGGGTTTGAACCTGCAAAATAGCTTCTTGACTTGATAATTTGTGATAGGTTTAACTGATCAAGCCAAGAAGCTACATATGAATGTCGAGATTTTGAGTGTTTAAAGAGAGGTATCGTGAGAGTGACGTATCATCTGTTAAAATGACTTGAGAAAGGAAGTGATTAGCGTCGTGTTTATATATATAACGGTATGCATTGTGTTTTCGCTCATTTATATGCTTACCGGAAGTGAAAAGTTTAAGGTTTATTTTATACTGAATTTAAATGAAACCGGAAATTTATCTTTTTCGATATGATTGGATTGAATATTAACATATTTATTTTAAAATGTATAGTGGAAGCAATGGTAAAAAGAAGACATCTTTAGGGGTAATTACTGTTTTTATTGTGTTTGGTGTAGAAAACATAGGAAAGAGGTATAGTTTAAAAAAACAAATTCAATTTTATTAATAATTTTCTCAATGCAATACATGTGGACCCACTTTTCGTTTTTTAGTGGGTTTTGACAAATCTAATACAGAATCTTGTTTAATGTTTGTTGACAAATATTTATTTTTAATAAAATTTCGCGGGACATTCATTTCGTTTAATGTTTCTAATAATTCTTTCTGCGCCTTGATCGGTTTTCTTTTATTCACAGAAAACAAAAGATTAAATAAATCTGCCAAGTTCGATTCGGGGATAGGTTTTCCTTCGAAACTTACAGTCAAATTTTTATCTTTTCGAAATTTTCTTGGACGTGCCGTGACAAACTGAACTAATGCTTTGATAATTTAGGATAGCTTTATCTGGATATTATGATTGTTAGATTACGGATATTTGTGTTTGGAATAACGTGATTTTTAATTTTGCCTGTTCAGTTTCAATTATATTGTGAAATGAGGATTTATTTTTGAAAGATAATATTAACTTTTTGTGATTATCTTGTAACAGACTGCTTTCATTAAAAGTATATTTTAGAATTGTAAACTACAATTTTGAAATTTTCGTCTGTTTTGAAAAAAGCACAGAAAAAAAATAAAAGTATTAAAAAAATAATAAGAACAACTGTTCAAAAATATAATAACAACTAAACAAATGATCAAAAATAATAAAAACTATTCAAATAATAATAACTGTTTAAAAATAATAAAAACTGTTTAAAAAATAATAACAACTGTTAAAAAATAATAAACGATTGACTTTATACAACCAACATTTAAAAAAGATAATCGAATCTAGTTTTTTCTAACATGACTTATTTGAAATATTCACTTTTTCTAGTTAGATTTATAACACATAAGTGATTTATAACACATAAGTAAAATATTATTTTTAAAAGCACTAAATACGAGATTAATAAGAATTTTTAACTTACAAACATATGAACTTCTGATACACAAGTGATTCGACCAGTAAAACATTAAATACGAGAATTTTTGACTTACAATTATACGAACTTCTGATATGTAACCCTTTCTGAATCAATGTTGTAAGAACTAACTGACTATTGAACTTATAACAGAGTATGATAAAATAACCACGTGACTTTTTAAACCAATAAAATGTTAATATTTTTAAACAAGCGCCCTCTATCATTTTATGAACTTCCAAGAAACGTGTTAATATGATTATATTGTTTCCTGTTACCGCTGTGAAAGGTTGTGTTTTAAATTAGTTTACATTTAAGTGATTACGGAACGACTCATGGATTCTGCTTTGTTAAATGTTAATGATATGTCTAACGTGAAGAGTGAACCCTCATCACCAGGATTAAATGACCATGATATGGAATTTTTAATCCAGCCTAAAGAAGAACCCGTTTCGAATTGTAAAGTGAAACCCACCTCATCAGGATTAACGAATCAGAAGTTACCCTTTGTGTGTTCTACTTGCAACAAAGCTTTTCCCCGAAAGGTTAACTTAACGTTTCATATGAAATGTCATCTGGAGAAAATACCTCTTGTGTGTGTAATCTGTGAAAAAACATTCGCAAGAAAGTATCATTTATTAAATCACATGAAGATTCATTCAAAGACCCCTGTGATTCATAATTGTAATGTATGTGGCGAAGTATTTTCACAAAAGAGTGATTTATTAAAGCATGGGAAAATTCATAACACTTCCGAGCCAAAACAAAGGAAAAGTAGACCGTCACCCAGTCACTGTAAATGTGACGATTGTTTTGAAACATTTAATAACAGATCTGACTTAGTGAAACATAGAAAAATTCATCTTTCACCTAAAGAACTTAACCCATCTGGTCGACTTTCCTTTGGAAACAGTTCGAAATATGAAATTTCAGACATCACTCAGTTTAGTAAAATATTTAAGTTTTTCGATGTTTTTACTCCTGCTCATTGGAATTTAGGAGAGGAAATGATTGTTGAAGTACAAATGAATAAGAACTATGAGCTTTATGTTCACATACAGAAATATGAAGAATTTGAAAAGAACGGTCGTGAACTTACCCCTACAAATGAAGGCATTACATTATCATGTGCAACATTCGACAAATTTGAATCGAGATTGGATAAATTTAATTACGCGATCTTAACCTTCACATTACTAATGATGTTTATATCACATAACTAATTGTAACTATCACAAAATATATTTATAAAAATATATTCATAAATTAATAACTAATTTATTTGTGTATTCTTTTGAAAAGCATAGCATTTTAAAATAAAAAATTAATTAATTATTAATTTATGAATATATTTTTATAAATATATTTTGTGATAGTTACAATTAGTTATGTGATATAAACATCATTAGTAATGTGAAGGTTAAGATCGCGTAGTCACGTGATTAACCTGTGGTGGATGACGTTACTAGTAACGTCATCATATTACATGATATACACTTGTACCAACTTTCAAATCTCTACAAGTCCTCGCAAGAGCCAGACCATGCATGAACCATGTTGTCAAGCTCATAAATAAGGTAAGTTTAATTTTCATGTGAATTAGTCTTTTTCGCTTTCAAAATAAAATTAAAGTAATTCTAAAAATAATGTGTAGTTAAATTGACAATGTTCATTTTTTAACTAAATAAAGCCGTTTTGTAAGAACTTATTTGCAAATATGTTGCACGATCTTTTGTTCGACATTTAAAAGAATAATTTAGCATAAAACAATTTAGTCTTTTAACATTGTGATTTAAAAGTAGCTGGGTATGAAAAGAAATTTTTTCCAATTAGTTTATTTTCCAAAAAGAAAAAATGGTACCCAATAAAACTTACCGAACCACAATTCTCGACGGCATAAGTTAAAATGACCAACATGCTGTTTATAGATGTTATCGGCTTGAACATGTAACTGATAAGGTCTTGACTACGTGCGTGATAAAGAAGTAAACTGATAGTTTAACCTTATTCTGTTATAGACCATACACTTGATGTTAGCAAGCTGAAATGTATGGACCCCTTTTTAAATTATCCTGTTTTGTAAGTATATAAATTACATTTCTTTGTTAATGTTTTAAAATAGGAACGATTATTTAAAAATCATAAATTTTCTAAGAATGAAAGATATTCGACTTGTATAATATAGCTAAGGTTTTAAAGTACAACTCAAGTTAGTGCATAAGTCAGTGTTTTTTTTCTGCGCATGTGCAGATGCAAAGTATATGGTTGGCTAGGCAACCAGTTGGTTGGTTGGAAGAGGGGTAAGCAAATGATTATGGGGATAAACAGTTAGCTCGATATTTAAAATATTGAAACTTACATTTACATAAAACTAAAAATCAATTTTTATTAATTTGAAGATTTTTAAACATAACTTAAAAATTTTATAAACTTTACTTTTGTTAATTTTTATTTTAAAATTTTATTTTATTCAATTCTTTTGTTAACTTATAATTTTTATAAACTTATAACTTTGAAACTTTATTTTTGTAAACTTTTATTTATAATGAATAGAGGAATTATTTATTTATTTTGTTAACTTTAACTTTTTATTATTTTAAATTTAAAATAAGCAATTTTCTAAAAGGTTTTATTATTTTTAATAATTGAATGAAGCCTTCATAGCGTAATTGGTAGAAGGCGATCTGTTTTTTCATTAATTTTCGGTTTCACAAACGCTTAGTAACACTGAATAAACCTAGACAAACCTTTAAATGCACTTTCAGAGGTATGAAGTTATGACATAATGATTAAAATAACATACAAATCATTGTGTCACTATTTCATTTTGTCAAGTTCGAACCTCTAGACTGTTAAAAACTATCTTCTAAAATAAATTCAAAATATATATGGAAGGACCAAGAATAAAATCTGTCTTGAAAATTTCAATCAAACATATCTTATAATATTTAAATCCGTAATGTGTTTCGTATATATTTGTTAAATTGTATGAAATTTAAAATAATTTTATTAACTTGTGATATTTTTTTTTCTTTTACTAATATGTATATTTCCATTCAATAGTTGAATATTTTTGCAACAGTGAAAATTTTTATTTTGTGCTAAGTTATATAGAAAACATAAATTCTAACTGTTCACTTAAAAGTTCTACTTAATGCTAAACTAATAAATACACACACACATACATTTTGTAAGTTACTTCAACCCCTCTCTTTATAACATATACCTTCTTTTGCTTTATTAACTTTATTTTGATAAATTTTATTTTATTTTATTTTATTTTATTTTATTTTATTTTATTATATCTATATATATTTTGTTTACTTTTACTTTTTTTGTTTACTTTTATTTTCAAACTATATTTTTGTTAACCTTTATTTATTTATTTTTTGTTAACATGTAATTTTGATAAGTTTCAATTTCATTAACTTCTAATTTTTTTTTTCGAACGTAAATATTTTCATTTCAATTAATTTTTTGTAATAGATTAATTTTTTTTAATTGGATTACATGACTTCACTTAAAAGTTCTACTAAATTATAAACTATTAAATTCACTCATAGACACTTTGCAAAAAATAAACACACAGAACTTAATCAAAAACATTTTATTTTCAGGTCTTAAATAATTCATTACAAATAGTTTGTTCATTAATTTTACATAAAAAGTGTTCACTAACATTATAAATTCCGTTTAGAAACGTTGAAGTTACATAATCGAAATCTACGAGCATTAACAAAGCTTCCCCTAATTGATTAAATTTTTCCCTATTATTAAATGTGAAACAGGAGTGAAGGCTTTTGCTCGAATGTCGTAGTGTACATGCATGACATTCATACAATTGATTAAGTATTGATAACATATTATTCTCGATACATGTGTTAAGTTTATACTTTAACACCTCATCATTTTCTGTAGATATATTACTCACCATACATTTCTTTTTAATAAGAGATGGTAAAAGTTTTGTATACATATGTTGTAAAAGTGCACTATTTAAATGAGAGGTACTTTCTTTTAATTTTTCTAGTTGATGTTCGTTTAAGTCAATATAAGAATGATTCTTTAAATTTTTAATTCGCATTGTAGAATTTTGATTTAACACTAAAATCATGTTATTAGAAACAAAGGACGTGCTTTTGTATCTTAAATTAAATGCAATAAGTTTATATTGAAACTCAAACCAGCTAGGAATATCCATATTAACCACGCGGTTTGTCGGGATTTCTTCATTAGTAGATACATTGCGTTTAAATTCTCGTATAAGTATATAATATTGTTTAGTTCTTAACTTCAAAGTTAAATAGAAACAGTCACTTAGTTCTTTGTGAAACACATAGGAATTGCATAATTTATCACTTTTAATGTCATTTGCAGGTGAGATGGTGGTTTGTAATTCACCACTTGTTTGCGAAAGGTTGCTTGCTTGTAGCTCGTTGACCTCGCGTTTAACAGTAGTCTGTAAAATATTATTTGTAGGTTCTTGAAACGCTAAGGTAGTAGAACAATCTAAATTTTCAAAATTCATGTCCTCGAAAAATGTATTCAAATAGTCCGTGGCAGAATTTGGCATTCGACCGGGATTCTCGAAAGATGTTGTATCATTCCCATAGGCAAAGTTTGAAAAATTCATAGCGATCTCGGGTTTCACATCTTGTAAGTCCTCAGTAGTTACACAGTTATTACCCATTTTAGAAAGTTTTAATCTTGGTTCTTTTAACTCCTTCTCATAGGTATTTAAATTTTCCATGGGTTTTTCTAAACGTAGACGTTTTGAAGGTGAAAGTACTTCTTCGTGAGATCTTTTCTGCATATTAATGTCATAAAATATTTTTAATCAGCATTCCACTAACTGGTGTAATCTCGATAAAAGTCTACAGTAAACTGATTGTGTTTCCTGGAAACATTTACTTATCTAGATTAAAAGCAGTCACAGTTATAGTTAATCATTTAAATTACATTTAGGTTAAAGATAAAATGTTTACTTATCTATAATAAATACAGTGACGGTTTAAGTTAAACATTTTCTTAACTATGTTAAATACTGTAATGTTAACTGTGGGATTGAAATTATCAAAACATGCAATGTCATTGTTTAAAAGAAGAGAAAAATTAAACTTTCTTATCAATAAATAAGTTTAATACCTATTCAAATAAAAATAATAAATTTTTCATTTAACCAAAAAGTGTTAACTTTAAAGACTACAATTAAAAAAATTTTGCCTACTCATAAATATATGTTCACTTTTTTTTCTTGAAAATAAAACTTCAAAGATTGATTTCATAAATAAAAAAAAAAAAAAAAATAGACATGTGAAATAAAACAGATATGTAATATATAAACAAATATTTATTAAATAAATACATTTCTATGTCAATTTATAAATACATTGTTTAAATGGTTATTATAAAAGTCCATATTCATAGTTTCCAAAAATAAATTAGTATAATTACATGAACATTGCTTGAATAGGTTTTTTACAAATTCAGTCACGTTGAAATTTAGCAGTGCACTCTCACTACACACCAATTATAATTTCTGCGCAAATTATAACTATCACACTCGTGTTTCATATTAATTGGTTCTCCGATTGAACATTGATAGCAATCAAACACGCGAGAAACGGATGACTTTAACTCGTCATCGAAACATGTTAAGAAATAGTTCAAAGTCTCTTCGATAGTGAGGTGGGTACATTTACATTTGTTTAAGTTTTCTAAAACCGAAACAGGAATCAGTTTAGTTAAAAGCGTCTCAATGAGACATTCGGTAATTTTAAAGCGATTTTTCACTAGTTTCAAATATTGATCTTTTGTAAGCAGTAAAAAGTCCGACTTTAAGCAAATCCCAAACTTTTTCGATTTGAATAATTTTTGCAGTATGCATGATTCCTTATTTACATAAGCAATTAGTAAGTCATTATTACATACGAATGTATCTTTTTCAGAAACAAAATTAAATTTATCCAATCTCGATTCAAACTTGTCGAATGTTGCACATGATAATGTAATGCCTTCATTTGTGGGGGTAAGTTCACGACCGTTCTTTTCAAATTCTTCATATTTCTGTATGTGAACATAAAGCTCATAGTTTTTATTCCTTTGTACTTCAACAATCATTTCCTCTGCTAAATTCCAATGAGCAGGAGTAAAAACATCGAAAAACTTAAATATTTTACTAAACTGAGTGATGTCTGAAATTTCATATTTCGAACTGTTTCCAAAGGAAAGTCGACCAGATGGGTTAAGTTCTTTAGGTGAAAGATGAATTTTTCTATGTTTCACTAAGTCAGATCTGTTATTAAATGTTTCAAAACAATCGTCACATTTACAGTGACTGGGTGACGGTCTACTTTTCCTTTGTTTTGGCTCGGAAGTGTTATGAATTTTTCCATGCTTTAATAAATCACTCTTTTGTGAAAATACTTCGCCACATACATTACAATTATGAATCACAGGGGTCTTTGAATGAATCTTCATGTGATTTAATAAATGATACTTTCTTGCGAATGTTTTTTCACAGATTACACACACAAGAGGTATTTTCTCCAGATGACATTTCATATGAAACGTTAAGTTAACCTTTCGGGGAAAAGCTTTGTTGCAAGTAGAACACACAAAGGGTAACTTCTGATTCTTTAATCCTGATGAGGTGGGTTTCACTTTACAATTCGAAACGGGTTCTTCTTTAGGCTGGATTAAAAATTCCATATCATGGTCATTTAATCCTGGTGATGAGGGTTCACTCTTCACGTTAGACATATCATTAACATTTAACAAAGCAGAATCCATGAGTCGTTCCGTAATCACTTAAATGTAAACTAATTTAAAACACAACCTTTCACAGCGGTAACAGGAAACAATATAATCATATTAACACGTTTCTTGGAAGTTCATAAAATGATAGAGGGCGCTTGTTTAAAAATATTAACATTTTATTGGTTTAAAAAGTCACGTGGTTATTTTATCATACTCTGTTATAAGTTCAATAGTCAGTTAGTTCTTACAACATTGATTCAGAAAGGGTTACATATCAGAAGTTCGTATAATTGTAAGTCAAAAATTCTCGTATTTAATGTTTTACTGGTCGAATCACTTGTGTATCAGAAGTTCATATGTTTGTAAGTTAAAAATTCTTATTAATCTCGTATTTAGTGCTTTTAAAAATAATATTTTACTTATGTGTTATAAATCACTTATGTGTTATAAATCTAACTAGAAAAAGTGAATATTTCAAATAAGTCATGTTAGAAAAAACTAGATTCGATTATCTTTTTTAAATGTTGGTTGTATAAAGTCAATCGTTTATTATTTTTTAACAGTTGTTATTATTTTTTAAACAGTTTTTATTATTTTTAAACAGTTATTATTATTTGAATAGTTTTTATTATTTTTGATCATTTGTTTAGTTGTTATTATATTTTTGAACAGTTGTTCTTATTATTTTTTTAATACTTTTATTTTTTTTCTGTGCTTTTTTCAAAACAGACGAAAATTTCAAAATTGTAGTTTACAATTCTAAAATATACTTTTAATGAAAGCAGTCTGTTACAAGATAATCACAAAAAGTTAACATTATCTTTCAAAAATAAATCCTCATTTCACAATATAATTGAAACTGAACAGGCAAAATTAAAAATCACGTTATTCCAAACACAAATATCCGTAATCTAACAATCATAATATCCAGATAAAGCTATCCTAAATTATCAAAGCATTAGTTCAGTTTGTCACGGCACGTCCAAGAAAATTTCGAAAAGATAAAAATTTGACTGTAAGTTTCGAAGGAGAACCTATCCCCGAATCGAACTTGGCAGATTTATTTAATCTTTTGTTTTCTGTGAATAAAAGAAAACAGATCAAGGCGCAGAAAGAATTATTAGAAACATTAAACGAAATGAATGTCCCGCGAAATTTTATTAAAAATAAATATTTGTCAACAAACATTAAACAAGATTCTGTATTAGATTTGTCAAAACCCACTAAAAAACGAAAAGTGGGTCCACATGTATTGCATTGAGAAAATTATTAATAAAATTGAATTTGTTTTTTTAAACTATACCTCTTTCCTATGTTTTCTACACCAAACACAATAAAAACAGTAATTACCCCTAAAGATGTCTTCTTTTTACCATTGCTTCCACTATACATTTTAAAATAAATATGTTAATATTCAATCCAATCATATTGAAAAAGATAAATTTCCGGTTTCATTTAAATTCAGTATAAAATAAACCTTAAACTTTTCACTTCCGGTAAGCATATAAATGAGCGAAAACACAATGCATACCGTTATATATATAAACACGACGCTAATCACTTCCTTTCTCAAGTCATTTTAACAGATGATACGTCACTCTCACGATACCTCTCTTTAAACTGTTGAACTCTCCTTTTCCCTCTACTAATAGCAGATGAGTATCAAAGGCATCTCGTATTAGATACACACGAAAGTATTTTTTTTTTTTTGGGGGGGGTGGGGGTGAAATACAAATTATGAAATTACAATACTTTTACATTTAGAAAGCGGGAGAAGTAACGGCAGCTTTTATACCCAGTAGAAAAAACTACAGGCTAAATAAAACACTGCACGAAAAATGCGAGATAAGAAGTTTCTTCTTTTGAATTAGACTTACGATAATTGTACCTTCTTTTAATGAAAAAAAATATCTCTTTTCGCAAATAAATAGAATAAATGATATCGTAATAAAAAAGCAGATGAATGTCAAAGGCATCTCGTATTAGATATAAATACGAAAGTAAATTTTTTTGGGGAAAAAATACAAATTATGAAATTACAATACTTTTACATTTAGAAAGCGAGAAAAGTAACGGCAGCTTTTTTACCCAATAGAAAAAAACTACAGGCTAAATAAAACATTGCACGAAAAAGGCGAGATAAGAAGTTTCTTCTTTTGAATTGATAATTGTACCTTCTTTTAATGGAAAAAAATATTTTTGCGCAAATAGATGGAATAAATGATATTGTAATAAAATAGCAGATGAATGTCAAAGGCATCTCGTATTAGATACATACGGAAGTAAATTCTTTGGGGGGTAAAATACAAATTATGAAATTACAACACTTTTACATTTAGAAAGCGAGAGAAGTAATGGCAGCTTTCATATAGTCTCAATAAAGGTAATACAAGTTTTGCTAAAGTAAAGATATAATTGAAAAGGATGGCATTGTAAACTTTCAATCTTAATAAGTTTTCTGTATATATATTTCCTTTATATTCACTATTGCTATTTGCGAATACAGCAGGGAAAGGCTGCTATTGTGCAATTACCTTATTGCGTCTGTAATTATTTATTTGTAGCCTAAAATTAATATAATTTTTAAAACGTTCCAACATAGTTCAAAAGTGTTTATGAATTCGGAATATTTAACAGTACTCTAACTCGTGTGAATATACTCGAATTGCCTCGGTATTTAAAATGAAGTATGAAGCATTTATAGTTCGTTTACAGGGGAACTCGGAATTCCGTTACATTATGATCCATGGAGAAAAATCGTTCACCGTGTATTTTAATGATGTTACATTATTTCATTTCAAACATATTGAAATTTATATGCAACACTGAGATACACTATAAGATGCTTACTAAAGAATATGACGTGCATAACATTTATCGTTCATTTACAGAGACACGTAATTCAGTTAAAGTACTATCTATGAACAACAAGTGCGCGGAAGTGAGTTTCCAATTGCGGGGAGGGGGGGGGGGTGTCGGTGCAAAACAGTGCTAAGCCACAGTTGTAAACTTCTGAGATATATCAGTTTGAAAGTTATATCAAATGCTCGAATCAAGATATATAACATAAAATTTTTTGCCAATGTCTTAGTAACATTTGAGATATTCCGAATAACAAAATGGCATTACTTTAATGATATTACTATTACGTTCTTTGTAAATTATCTATCTTCATTGGTTGCCTAAACGTCTGGCAAACAAGTGACATTAGAAACAAATAATATTATAAGTCACAATAATAAGCAACAGATTACAGTGATTTATTTCAACAAATATGTGGCTTGGCACATTGCTGCCCCAACCCTCTCAATTGTAGTATGTGATTTTAAATTTAGCTAGTTTTTGCATATTACTTGGTGTCTGTAAATTCTACATATTATATACAGAACTGCACAAAAGAGTTCGGATATTTTTCTAACTGTAGATGCAAATTGCTGAAATTAGGTTTTCAAATGTGTTATGACGTTATGATTTTTCAAAATTGTTCGCGTAGACATCATCTTTCACCCTTAGTAAACTGTGAAGTTTTGTTCCAGTATTCTGAATGCGTCGGAAAGTGATTTTTTTATACTCTCTACTGTACTTAACAATTTGTTTTTATTGCTTTAGCTAATAATTTTTATTTACAGATGAGGAATTTCATACTAAAATTTTATATTAACAAAGGAAAAAATAAAACTGCTCTAACGAAGCAAAAACTGCGTAGAATATATTATGAAAAAAATACCTAATTAAAATGCTTAACCCATTCGGGACCATGGGTGCATATATGCACCCTCAAAAAGGCATACAGAATTTATTTTAGGCACCAGTAAAAAATAAAAGTAATATTTGCTTTCTCTAATTCGAGCACTTTTGCGATAGTTTAAGTAAAGGTAGCCTTTTTTTTTTAAAAAGTGGTGTCAACCGAATAAAATTTGTGTAAAAGCCGCCGGTCCCGAAAGGGTTAAAGGATGCATGCTTATAAAGGAAATAACAAGAACGAGAAATTTAGTTGGAGCTTGATTCCGAGTTGAGAAAATTTGTAGTTGCAATTATCTGCAATATAATTGTATACGTATAAACAGAAATTTCGTCAAATAATGGGATGGGGAGGGGGGTCGGTTCCGGCTACAGTGCTGCAAAAAAATTTTACGGCATGTAATTGCAACTATAATTAATTACCTATAATTAAATTATAATTACATTGCAGATAATTGCAATTACAAATTTTCCCAACTCTGTATAATCTATAAATAATCTATAAATTTAAATTAAGGAATATCTCACACTCTGAGAGCCCTATAGGTTTAAAGAAGAATGATATTTCAACAAACTAAAATATTAGCTTATAACTCGCAGATCATTTCATAAGCCCTAAATAAAGGAATTCAGTTTCCCAAAAATATAGAGAAGAATTGAATCGGCATAAGCACACCGGATGTTTAACCCCTTTGCGACGAGCGTCACGTATTACGTACGTAGAGAATGCTTAGAATCCTTGACTACTTCTACCAGGAATTTTGAATAGAAAATTTTGCCTTATTTAACTTATATTATTGCTCCTTTCGAAATTTCTTTCTGCCTGCGCCCATTTAAACTATAATGATTTTTTGATGAATCTCTTTTTGTATGTAAATGTCACAGTTATTAATAATCGTCATATTCCATGGCTTGGAGAGTTGAAAATCTGGAAAATGTCAATGCTATATAGTAAAATCTTCTAAAACGGAATCGCATAGCAGAGAAGAAAAATCCGTTATATCCAGATTACCTTCTTAGCAGGTAAATCGTCTACCGTAAATGTATTATATTATTTTCGCACTGATTAATATATTCATTTTGCACGGAACAACACATTATTCCGTTTAAGATAGTATTTTGTCATAGACAGGTTCCATTTCACTGATTTTACTGTACTTTTTTTTCTTTTTGCTCCAAAAATGTATGCGATATTTTTTTTTTAAGAACAATTGTAGAATAATAACTATTTAAAAATATATGGATTTTTTGAAAAAAATGTTTGGCCATGCAAAATTTTACTGATTTTTGCACGGGCCGGGCGAACGATTTTAATACGGACTGGGTCGGGACCGCGCCTTAAAATTTCGGCCCGTGCAGACCAGTAGATATAAAATAAGAGTTCTACGCCAGTGGTGGAGATGGTGGTGACCTCTGAAGGTGAAGTTCAAGGTTACCGGAAGTGGCAGGTGTGGACACCGGAAGTCGCAGGTAGGGATAACAGGCATGTTGAGACAGGAAGTGAACAGGAAGTACGATCGGAAACGCGAAAGGAAGTTTAACCGGAAACACCACAGGAAGTGAATGCGATAAGGAGAGAGGGGGAGGGCTTATTTTTGTGGGGGGCTTATGCTAACCTGAAATAAAAATGGAATTATTTCTTACTTTGTAAAAATTTAACATAAAATGTATCTTTTTTTTTTTTTTTTTTTTTTTTTTTTTGCTAACTAACACATGAAAGAAAATGGAAATCTTTCTGACTTTGTTTTACTTTATAAAAGTTAGCATGAAATTTATTTTAAGACTGGAAACGCGACAGGAAATAAGATCGGAAACGGGATTAGACATGCTTTTTCCAAAAAGGGTTTTCAGGAAGCAGTAAACATGTTTTAGGAATATGTTTGGGAGCGTGTTCGAACAGGAAAGGTGATTTGTAAGACCGGACGTTATTAAGGTGTGAGTGATAAGGAAAGTATAGTTTTATACACATAGATTTTGTTCTTTGTAGAGGGTTAAATTATTTTTAGATGTTATTTATTTTTTAGTGTTTTGAATTTTATTTATTCTTAAACCGTTATAAATTATTTTTTTCTATCATTTTAATTTTTAGTGACACCAATTTTAGAAGTAATTGCTCATTAAAAGAATTATTTTTCAACGCTGACACAGGCAGGAATTGAACCCACTATCTTCTATGTGGAAGACCAATGTGTTTATCCACTGTGCTAGCGGGAACTTGTAATGTTATATCTTTAAATGCAAGAGATGGGGACTTCAGACATGTATTGAGATATCTTTATCATAGTTTTAATGAACTGCAGGAAATTTTCTTTAGCTATTGAGTAATTCGAGAGTTTTGGTTTAATATGAATGCTATTACATCTGTTTGTTTAATTTATAAGCACATTTCTCTTACAACTCTCTGTCAACAGATCACTTCCATATTCGAAATAATAATTTAGAGGGAAATTTTTTTATCTGAAAATACTATAAAATTTTATTTATAGAGATTGACAAAAATAGTATGCCTAATTCTTTCTTGTATTAACATTATATTCGAAATAGAGTTTTGTTACGAAAAATAACGTGTTTACATATTTTAAAAACGAAAGCAAAGTGATTAAAAAAAAAATGTAAATATAAGCTATACACCCACGCATTTATGTTATTGAATTAAATTACAAGGCTTAATATTGTATTCAGCGTAATATTTTCTTATAAAAGCCGTTTCACAAACTTGTATACTAAAAGTAATGTGTCATTTTTAGGGGAAAAAATTAATTCAAGTCATTGAGACTAATCCTTTATGGGGGAAAAATTTGTGTTACATTATATCTTCCGTTTTTTAAGTTTACAAATTTGTGGACTAACTTAAATAATCGTTTTTAGGATACTTAAACAATATATATATATATATATACTTTTTAATTATATAATTTTTTTAATTGACTTGTAATATAGCTTTTTTTTTTCTTTTTTTTTTTTGTTCTTTTTTTTTTCTTAAAAGGGTACTGTAGAATAACTTATGTCACAAATACTACATCCTTCTTTAGTTAAATATGTTTCACTTAAGACATGACAAAGTGTCTTAGAAACATTTCATTTTGGAGTTAAGTGATTAAACAAGAAAAATATTATTTATAAAAACACAACACATAAGACCAGTGACTGAGAGGTTCTGGTTTTAAAGCTACTAGACGTTTGGGTTTAAACTTCTCTCGCGCTCGTCGACCTAACCGTTCGGAGTTTTCTTCGAACCTTGTCAATACGAGTTAGGAGCCCTTAGAATGACCCCTAGAGTGACCTATATCCCAAGCGTAGATAATCGGTTTTAACAAATAACCAACCATCCACAACACATAAGACATTTTAGATCATTTTAGATCATTCCATTTAGTTAATAAGTGATTTAACGTGCAAAATATTATTCATAAAACATACAATAAGAGAATTTTAAAGAATTTTTTCTTTCAAATGAACAATTTTTAGTGACTGTTTAACTTATTAAAGAGAGCGGGTATTTTGTTTATAGTTATACGATTAAAATAAATTTTCAATAGATTTGATTTTATACAACCAACCTTTTTAAAAAAGAGAATGGAATCTAGTTTTTATAAATTAACATATTTCAATTTTACAAATACTTCACACCCCGTCTTTTTTTCCCCTCTTTTGGTAGACTTTATACACATAAGACATAAAAAGCGTTTTAGAATTACATCATTTAGAAATTAAGTGGTTTGATAAATAAAATATTATTTATAAAAGCAATAGATACGAGAGTAATAAGGATTTTTACTTACATATGTACGAACTTCTGATAGGTAAGACTTTCTAAATCATTGTGCAAGAATTAAGTGGTTATTGAACTTATAACATTATAGGATGAAATAATCACGTGACGTATTTTTAAACCAATAAAATGTCAGTATTTTCAAACAAATAAAAAGTTAGTATTTTTACACGAGCGCCCTCTATCATTATATAAATTTCAATGAAACGAGTTCATAACATTCTACTGGGACCTGATATCGTTGTAATAGGTTGTATTTTTCATTTAAGTTATTGTGGAACGAGTTATGAATTCTTATGTTGGTGATGTAACCAACTTGGAGTGTCAACACTCATCACCAGAGTTAAATAATCAAGAGATGGATTCTACACTTTTATCCAAAGAAGGACTCGTTTCGAATTATGAAGTGAAACTCACCTCATCAGGACTAAAGAAACAGAAGTTACCCCATGTGCGTAAGATGTGTAACACAGCATTTCCTCGAAAAGTTAACTTAGTGTTTCATATGAAAAGTCATCTAAAGGAAAAATATTTTTGCTGTGAGGTGTGTGCTGAAGTTTTTTCACAAAAGAGTGATTTACGTAATCATCAAAAGATTCACAAATTGCCCAAACAATACAAGTGTAGTGATTGCAACGAGATATTTTCAAGAATGTCTGACTTATTAATACACAAGAAGACCCATAAGATTCGTAAACAATATTCATGTGCAAAGTGTTGTGAAATATTTAAGTGTGAATCGGATTTTTTACAACATTGTGATACTTTTCATAAAGTTTTACCTAACATTGCGAAATCACCCTGTTTAAAAGATTTGTTATTTGAACTTATAGTGAAGCTTATAGATTAGTTCGAACTTATAGTGAATTAAAAGACAAAATGATATGCAAAATATATGAACTAGAATTAACAGACCAAAACATACATGTACATGCTGAGAATGCCTTTTTAAAGTTGTACAACGGCTTTGAAGATTTCACAGAACGAGTGTTTAATTGGACATTACGAAAAATTTTGAAATTAGAATTGATTACAGCTCAATATGACAGGCTTATTTGATTTGTATTATTTTAAATGATTAATAAATAGTTTGATTTCGAAAAAAAGTGTTTTCTTTAGCATACACTGTGTGACTTTTAAACTAATGTTGTGTATTTTGAATGTGTCAGACAAAACAGGAGTGTGTTGACATTTAAAAAAAAAAGATTTTACATAATATAAAAGTTTTACAATAAAAATTGACTTACCTAAAGTTTTTTCAAGATAGTCACGATATCCTTTCCATTACAATTATTTTAAGGAAATAGAATTTAATTTTGTTGTGAATAACACTTTGTTGTTAACATCACGTGGTTTGTCTTATCATAACTATGAGATCCTAAGATCACTTCCTATTAACATGATAACGAAGAGTAAAAAAAAAATGACTAATGCAAGCCGATTTTCCTGCCTAAACTTGTTATCAGCTTGCATGAGTGACTCATCTTTACATGTGTGGATTTGTATGTTGAAAAAATGATTGCTATGTTTAACCCGTGTAGACGATTTTTATCCGGAAGCTGTTTGAACTACCAAATTTCAGATATCACACATTTTACTAGAACATTTAAATATTTTAATGTCTTTTCGCCCGCAAATTGGAAACTTAGGATTATCACCTTTACATCGAGACATGGAAGGTAGAAAAATAATAACTTTACACTTAGACAATATTTTAATTTAAGAAGAATTAGACTTAACACATTGTTAGAGTTTCTTTGAAAAATATCTAGTTGGTTGTAAATTTTAGAAAATTCGACCTAACGAAATTAACACACTTAAAAATATCTAGTTGGTTATACATTTTATAAAATAAGCAACAAATAAACATTTCGATACATTGACAAAAGAAAATAATTAAGTTTAAGTAAACTTTACACTTAGACAATATTTCAAACTAAGAAAAATAATAACTTTACACTTATATAATATTTTCAACTAAGAAAAATTAATAACTTTAAAAATCAGACTTAACACATTGTTAAAGTTTTTTTAAAACAACACAACATTTTCAAAGCAGTGGAAATAGTATACCTGAAAAAAATTCAACTTAGTGGAATTTAATAGTGAAATTTTTTAACCTCACTCATTTAAAAAATAAAACTTTGTAAATTTTTTCCATTTTTAAAATAAAACTTATTTAAAAAATAAATAAGCAACTATTAAACATTTTGAATGTCTTAGACAAAGTGTGAATAAATTTGTTGAAATTATATAAAACATGAAAAATTTCATTACTTTTAAAAGAAATTTTATTTTTGGTGAAATAAACTCGAGGTATTTATTATATGTTACTTAAACTACATGAGAATTGATTGAAAATGTGTTACTTTTAATCACTCACAAGATAAGACATGATGTTACAATATACACATAGGAATGACATAGGAATTTCAGATGGGTTTTTCTCCCACACATGACGTCACTGATAACATATTTACTGATCAAGTCATAAAATCATAGTTTAGGGTAGGTTTTTAAGCACGAAGTTTAGTTGAGATTTAAGATATTTGAGAAATATAAACTACAACTTTGGCTACTTTTTGAAATTTCCCCCTACATAAGAAAAAGAACATAGAAAAATAAAATGAAAAGTCGTATTTGAATGGAATCAAATTATTATCCTTTCACTTAACAGCTGAATGCGTCGGTAATTACATCACAAAGGCACTGATAACAACTGATTGAATATATTGTGTTTCTTTTTTAAGGTTAAATTGATTTAATATTCAAGTTATTTCTTAATGATACACTTAAAAACAATAAACTTAATTAGCATTCAAAAAGCAAACGATCACATTATTGTGTAAAACAATCAAATGTTTTAAAAGTCACGAGTTAAAATTTGAAATGACTTAGAGTTTAAGTAGAATTTAGATGTGAACCTTTTAAAATGAAATAATAGTTTTTTGTATCGCCCTCTATCGGTGGGTAATAGAATTAAGAGATAATTAAAAGTTTTAACTTGAATTCGAGCCCACAACAAAAATTATTTTTCGGTTTTATAATTTAGGGTAGGTTTAACTGAGCAAGCCATGATATTTCAGTATTTATAGACGATTTAAGATATTCGATAAAGCAAATCATTTGAATTTTTAATTTAATTGAAGGGTTTACTGCTTAAAGTACTACAAAATGAGTACAACACGATGCATAGTTTTTTAATTAATTATATTTTTCGAAAGGTGACTTATTGATAAACTTAGGATTTATGTTTAAAGTGAATAAATTTGACATGTTAGGTTCACTTAATAACAGAGGGTTGAATAAGTTATTTTTAATAAAAATAAAGTTTACTAAAAGTTTTTAAAGTTAAAAAAATATAGTTTTAAAAAATTTAAAGTTTACAAAAAGTTTAAAAATCTTTAAGTAAATCAAAATTAACTTTTTAATTTTAACTATTGAGAGACTATAATCTAACTGTTTATCCTTGTAACCAACTGGTGCATATCAACTATATACTCTGTATCTGCATATGCGCAGAAAAACATAGACATTTAATCTAACTTGAGTTCGACTTTAAATTATTTGCCAACTTTTAAGTTTAATTACTATACACAACTCGATTACCTTTCCCACAAAACACCTTTCGAAACAAAACAGAAATTAACACTTACCGAAAAACACGTCCACTTTGGGTGTTAGTCTTCACTCAACTAACGTTTCTCCCTTATCTTTGCTAGGGGGCGCTGCAATCGCCGCTAGAGGCGTTAGTAGTCTTCAGGTGTGTGATAAGAATAAACTTTAAATCCAACTTACACTCGCTCAGTCATTCTTGCTTCTCTCTACCTTGCTAACAACCGTTTGCTGCTGGCTCATTGTTTGGTTGTTTAAACTTGTTGAATGACGTCATCATGTGTTTGTCTAAACTTGTCCAGTCTTCTTTTTATGCAGTACGTCTATTTAGATGAGTCATCACTCGTTTATCTTGGTTGACTTGTCCAAACTTGTTTTTGTGTGGCATGTCTATTTGGGTGAGTCATCGTTCGCTTATCTTGCTTTACTTGTTTGAACTTGTCTAGTATCCACCACCTCATGTCTTTTGTCATAGCTTGAATATACTTTACACCAATCACTTAAATATAAAAGTCTTGTCACAACTTACTTAAACTTTGATAAAAATATTAATTATTTATAAATTTCATCAAATTCTTATTTTTCTGACACATTTACTATGTAATTTTCGTTCAAAAATATGGTAAAGCCCGATTTTAAATCGAAGTCTAAGATAAATTCCCCAAATTTGTAACATTTTAACACTAATAATAAATATTGTAAGCACCCAGTACATACAAGTTTTGTAAAAATAATATTACTTATAGCTAACTCGTTATGTCCCATGATACAAAACTTCAATATAACTAAAATCAGTGTTAAACGAAAATCTAATCACGTGTCTTTATATATTATTTTGAAATGCAAAGCATTATATCTAAACGAATGATATAAGGAGTAGTTAGACTAGTTCTTATATTTTTGTTAGTAAAAAATTTATACACATTATCTTACAAGGTTGCAATATTCAACACACGGTTCACCATATTTAAAAACGATTCACCATGATTTAAAAACTTAGTAACATATTTTAAATTTATAAATTTAAATTAAAAATACTTAAGTATTTATAATTGTTTATTTATAAAAATATGTTTTAATTTAAATTTATAAATTTAAAATATGTTACTAAGTTTTTAAATCATGGTGAATCGTTTTTAAATATGGCGAACCGTGTGTTGAATATTGCAACCTTGTAAGATAATGTGTATAAATTTTTTACTAACAAAAATATAAGAACTAGTCTAACTACTCCTTATATCATTCGTTTAGATATAATGCTTTGCATTTCAAAATAATATATAAAGACACGTGATTAGATTTTCGTTTAACACTGATTTTAGTTATATTGAAGTTTTGTATCATGGGACATAACGAGTTAGCTATAAGTAATATTATTTTTACAAAACTTGTATGTACTGGGTGCTTACAATATTTATTATTAGTGTTAAAATGTTACAAATTTGGGGAATTTATCTTAGACTTCGATTTAAAATCGGGCTTTACCATATTTTTGAACGAAAATTACATAGTAAATGTGTCAGAAAAATAAGAATTTGATGAAATTTATAAATAATTAATATTTTTATCAAAGTTTAAGTAAGTTGTGACAAGACTTTTATATTTAAGTGATTGGTGTAAAGTATATTCAAGCTATGACAAAAGACATGAGGTGGTGGATACTAGACAAGTTCAAACAAGTAAAGCAAGATAAGCGAACGATGACTCACCCAAATAGACATGCCACACAAAAACAAGTTTGGACAAGTCAACCAAGATAAACGAGTGATGACTCATCTAAATAGACGTACTGCATAAAAAGAAGACTGGACAAGTTTAGACAAACACATGATGACGTCATTCAACAAGTTTAAACAACCAAACAATGAGCCAGCAGCAAACGGTTGTTAGCAAGGTAGAGAGAAGCAAGAATGACTGAGCGAGTGTAAGTTGGATTTAAAGTTTATTCTTATCACACACCTGAAGACTACTAACGCCTCTAGCGGCGATTGCAGCGCCCCCTAGCAAAGATAAGGGAGAAACGTTAGTTGAGTGAAGACTAACACCCAAAGTGGACGTGTTTTTCGGTAAGTGTTAATTTCTGTTTTGTTTCTGAAAGGTGTTTTGTGGGAAAGGTAATCGAGTTGTGTATAGTAATTAAACTTAAAAGTTGGCAAATAATTTAAAGTCGAACTCAAGTTAGATTAAATGTCTATGTTTTTCTGCGCATATGCAGATACAGAGTATATAGTTGATATGCACCAGTTGGTTACAAGGATAAACAGTTAGATTATAGTCTCTCAATAGTTAAAATTAAAAAGTTAATTTTGATTTACTTAAAGATTTTTAAACTTTTTGTAAACTTTAAATTTTTTAAAACTATATTTTTTTAACTTTAAAAACTTTTAGTAAACTTTATTTTTATTAAAAATAACTTATTCAACCCTCTGTTATTAAGTGAACCTAACATGTCAAATTTATTCACTTTAAACATAAATCCTAAGTTTATCAATAAGTCACCTTTCGAAAAATATAATTAATTAAAAAACTATGCATCGTGTTGTACTCATTTTGTAGTACTTTAAGCAGTAAACCCTTCAATTAAATTAAAAATTCAAATGATTTGCTTTATCGAATATCTTAAATCGTCTATAAATACTGAAATATCATGGCTTGCTCAGTTAAACCTACCCTAAATTATAAAACCGAAAAATAATTTTTGTTGTGGGCTCGAATTCAAGTTAAAACTTTTAATTATCTCTTAATTCTATTACCCACCGATAGAGGGCGATACAAAAAACTATTATTTCATTTTAAAAGGTTCACATCTAAATTCTACTTAAACTCTAAGTCATTTCAAATTTTAACTCGTGACTTTTAAAACATTTGATTGTTTTACACAATAATGTGATCGTTTGCTTTTTGAATGCTAATTAAGTTTATTGTTTTTAAGTGTATCATTAAGAAATAACTTGAATATTAAATCAATTTAACCTTAAAAAAGAAACACAATATATTCAATCAGTTGTTATCAGTGCCTTTGTGATGTAATTACCGACGCATTCAGCTGTTAAGTGAAAGGATAATAATTTGATTCCATTCAAATACGACTTTTCATTTTATTTTTCTATGTTCTTTTTCTTATGTAGGGGGAAATTTCAAAAAGTAGCCAAAGTTGTAGTTTATATTTCTCAAATATCTTAAATCTCAACTAAACTTCGTGCTTAAAAACCTACCCTAAACTATGATTTTATGACTTGATCAGTAAATATGTTATCAGTGACGTCATGTGTGGGAGAAAAACCCATCTGAAATTCCTATGTCATTCCTATGTGTATATTGTAACATCATGTCTTATCTTGTGAGTGATTAAAAGTAACACATTTTCAATCAATTCTCATGTAGTTTAAGTAACATATAATAAATACCTCGAGTTTATTTCACCAAAAATAAAATTTCTTTTAAAAGTAATGAAATTTTTCATGTTTTATATAATTTCAACAAATTTATTCACACTTTGTCTAAGACATTCAAAATGTTTAATAGTTGCTTATTTATTTTTTAAATAAGTTTTATTTTAAAAATGGAAAAAATTTACAAAGTTTTATTTTTTAAATGAGTGAGGTTAAAAAATTTCACTATTAAATTCCACTAAGTTGAATTTTTTTCAGGTATACTATTTCCACTGCTTTGAAAATGTTGTGTTGTTTTAAAAAAACTTTAACAATGTGTTAAGTCTGATTTTTAAAGTTATTAATTTTTCTTAGTTGAAAATATTATATAAGTGTAAAGTTATTATTTTTCTTAGTTTGAAATATTGTCTAAGTGTAAAGTTTACTTAAACTTAATTATTTTCTTTTGTCAATGTATCGAAATGTTTATTTGTTGCTTATTTTATAAAATGTATAACCAACTAGATATTTTTAAGTGTGTTAATTTCGTTAGGTCGAATTTTCTAAAATTTACAACCAACTAGATATTTTTCAAAGAAACTCTAACAATGTGTTAAGTCTAATTCTTCTTAAATTAAAATATTGTCTAAGTGTAAAGTTATTATTTTTCTACCTTCCATGTCTCGATGTAAAGGTGATAATCCTAAGTTTCCAATTTGCGGGCGAAAAGACATTAAAATATTTAAATGTTCTAGTAAAATGTGTGATATCTGAAATTTGGTAGTTCAAACAGCTTCCGGATAAAAATCGTCTACACGGGTTAAACATAGCAATCATTTTTTCAACATACAAATCCACACATGTAAAGATGAGTCACTCATGCAAGCTGATAACAAGTTTAGGCAGGAAAATCGGCTTGCATTAGTCATTTTTTTTTTACTCTTCGTTATCATGTTAATAGGAAGTGATCTTAGGATCTCATAGTTATGATAAGACAAACCACGTGATGTTAACAACAAAGTGTTATTCACAACAAAATTAAATTCTATTTCCTTAAAATAATTGTAATGGAAAGGATATCGTGACTATCTTGAAAAAACTTTAGGTAAGTCAATTTTTATTGTAAAACTTTTATATTATGTAAAATCTTTTTTTTTTAAATGTCAACACACTCCTGTTTTGTCTGACACATTCAAAATACACAACATTAGTTTAAAAGTCACACAGTGTATGCTAAAGAAAACACTTTTTTTCGAAATCAAACTATTTATTAATCATTTAAAATAATACAAATCAAATAAGCCTGTCATATTGAGCTGTAATCAATTCTAATTTCAAAATTTTTCGTAATGTCCAATTAAACACTCGTTCTGTGAAATCTTCAAAGCCGTTGTACAACTTTAAAAAGGCATTCTCAGCATGTACATGTATGTTTTGGTCTGTTAATTCTAGTTCATATATTTTGCATATCATTTTGTCTTTTAATTCACTATAAGTTCGAACTAATCTATAAGCTTCACTATAAGTTCAAATAACAAATCTTTTAAACAGGGTGATTTCGCAATGTTAGGTAAAACTTTATGAAAAGTATCACAATGTTGTAAAAAATCCGATTCACACTTAAATATTTCACAACACTTTGCACATGAATATTGTTTACGAATCTTATGGGTCTTCTTGTGTATTAATAAGTCAGACATTCTTGAAAATATCTCGTTGCAATCACTACACTTGTATTGTTTGGGCAATTTGTGAATCTTTTGATGATTACGTAAATCACTCTTTTGTGAAAAAACTTCAGCACACACCTCACAGCAAAAATATTTTTCCTTTAGATGACTTTTCATATGAAACACTAAGTTAACTTTTCGAGGAAATGCTGTGTTACACATCTTACGCACATGGGGTAACTTCTGTTTCTTTAGTCCTGATGAGGTGAGTTTCACTTCATAATTCGAAACGAGTCCTTCTTTGGATAAAAGTGTAGAATCCATCTCTTGATTATTTAACTCTGGTGATGAGTGTTGACACTCCAAGTTGGTTACATCACCAACATAAGAATTCATAACTCGTTCCACAATAACTTAAATGAAAAATACAACCTATTACAACGATATCAGGTCCCAGTAGAATGTTATGAACTCGTTTCATTGAAATTTATATAATGATAGAGGGCGCTCGTGTAAAAATACTAACTTTTTATTTGTTTGAAAATACTGACATTTTATTGGTTTAAAAATACGTCACGTGATTATTTCATCCTATAATGTTATAAGTTCAATAACCACTTAATTCTTGCACAATGATTTAGAAAGTCTTACCTATCAGAAGTTCGTACATATGTAAGTAAAAATCCTTATTACTCTCGTATCTATTGCTTTTATAAATAATATTTTATTTATCAAACCACTTAATTTCTAAATGATGTAATTCTAAAACGCTTTTTATGTCTTATGTGTATAAAGTCTACCAAAAGAGGGGAAAAAAAGACGGGGTGTGAAGTATTTGTAAAATTGAAATATGTTAATTTATAAAAACTAGATTCCATTCTCTTTTTTAAAAAGGTTGGTTGTATAAAATCAAATCTATTGAAAATTTATTTTAATCGTATAACTATAAACAAAATACCCGCTCTCTTTAATAAGTTAAACAGTCACTAAAAATTGTTCATTTGAAAGAAAATATTCTTTAAAATTCTCTTATTGTATGTTTTATGAATAATATTTTGCACGTTAAATCACTTATTAACTAAATGGAATGATCTAAAATGATCTAAAATGTCTTATGTGTTGTGGATGGTTGGTTATTTGTTAAAACCGATTATCTACGCTTGGGATATAGGTCACTCTAGGGGTCATTCTAAGGGCTCCTAACTCGTATTGACAAGGTTCGAAGAAAACTCCGAACGGTTAGGTCGACGAGCGCGAGAGAAGTTTAAACCCAAACGTCTAGTAGCTTTAAAACCAGAACCTCTCAGTCACTGGTCTTATGTGTTGTGTTTTTATAAATAATATTTTTCTTGTTTAATCACTTAAATCCAAAATGAAATGTTTCTAAGACACTTTGTCATGTCTTAAGTGAAACATATTTAACTAAAGAAGGATGTAGTATTTGTGACATAAGTTATTCTACAGTACCCTTTTAAGAAAAAAAAAAGAAAAAAAAAAAAAAGAAAAAAAAAAGCTATATTACAAGTCAATTAAAAAAATTATATAATTAAAAAGTATATATATATATATATATTGTTTAAGTATCCTAAAAACGATTATTTAAGTTAGTCCACAAATTTGTAAACTTAAAAAACGGAAGATATAATGTAACACAAATTTTTCCCCCATAAAGGATTAGTCTCAATGACTTGAATTAATTTTTTCCCCTAAAAATGACACATTACTTTTAGTATACAAGTTTGTGAAACGGCTTTTATAAGAAAATATTACGCTGAATACAATATTAAGCCTTGTAATTTAATTCAATAACATAAATGCGTGGGTGTATAGCTTATATTTACATTTTTTTTTTAATCACTTTGCTTTCGTTTTTAAAATATGTAAACACGTTATTTTTCGTAACAAAACTCTATTTCGAATATAATGTTAATACAAGAAAGAATTAGGCATACTATTTTTGTCAATCTCTATAAATAAAATTTTATAGTATTTTCAGATAAAAAATTTCCCTCTAAATTATTATTTCGAATATGGAAGTGATCTGTTGACAGAGAGTTGTAAGAGAAATGTGCTTATAAATTAAACAAACAGATGTAATAGCATTCATATTAAACCAAAACTCTCGAATTACTCAATAGCTAAAGAAAATTTCCTGCAGTTCATTAAAACTATGATAAAGATATCTCAATACATGTCTGAAGTCCCCATCTCTTGCATTTAAAGATATAACATTACAAGTTCCCGCTAGCACAGTGGATAAACACATTGGTCTTCCACATAGAAGATAGTGGGTTCAATTCCTGCCTGTGTCAGCGTTGAAAAATAATTCTTTTAATGAGCAATTACTTCTAAAATTGGTGTCACTAAAAATTAAAATGATAGAAAAAAATAATTTATAACGGTTTAAGAATAAATAAAATTCAAAACACTAAAAAATAAATAACATCTAAAAATAATTTAACCCTCTACAAAGAACAAAATCTATGTGTATAAAACTATACTTTCCTTATCACTCACACCTTAATAACGTCCGGTCTTACAAATCACCTTTCCTGTTCGAACACGCTCCCAAACATATTCCTAAAACATGTTTACTGCTTCCTGAAAACCCTTTTTGGAAAAAGCATGTCTAATCCCGTTTCCGATCTTATTTCCTGTCGCGTTTCCAGTCTTAAAATAAATTTCATGCTAACTTTTATAAAGTAAAACAAAGTCAGAAAGATTTCCATTTTCTTTCATGTGTTAGTTAGCAAAAAAAAAAAAAAGATACATTTTATGTTAAATTTTTACAAAGTAAGAAATAATTCCATTTTTATTTCAGGTTAGCATAAGCCCCCCACAAAAATAAGCCCTCCCCCTCTCTCCTTATCGCATTCACTTCCTGTGGTGTTTCCGGTTAAACTTCCTTTCGCGTTTCCGATCGTACTTCCTGTTCACTTCCTGTCTCAACATGCCTGTTATCCCTACCTGCGACTTCCGGTGTCCACACCTGCCACTTCCGGTAACCTTGAACTTCACCTTCAGAGGTCACCACCATCTCCACCACTGGCGTAGAACTCTTATTTTATATCTACTCAGACCTCTGAAGAATGAAGTCCAGAGCCGTTTCGGCCTTGAAAAAAGTCTTCAGAAGCCCAAGCCTTCAGAAAACAGTAAGTAAATATTCATTATGAAAAATATCGTCTGCTCCGACAGACACACCAATTGTAATGAAAGGTAATAGTATGCTGTATGCTGGCAGGTGGAACTACCTCCTGTTCTTTGAATTGCACATGCGATTCAACGTTGCATCTGGTAGTGCCTTGAAAACTGGAAAAAGTTTATTGTTCCAATAGAAGCATAAATTGCTATTTGAAATCTTATTGTATTCAAATACATAAATAGAATATTACTTCGGATAACGAAAATAATTCATTCCGGAATCGCATTCATTAGCAGAAATCAACGTTAATCAAAACGTGATTTTTCGTCCAATTAAAATACAACGTAAGACGCATTATGTTAGCGAGCGCATCCAATAAAACATCGGTTAGCCAAATCCATATTTATTAGCAGAGTCCGAAACACGACAAAAAGAAAATTTCGTTAACCGAAAAATACGTTAGCAGTGGTAATCGTCAGATGAATCCATATTAGTTACAGAGTCCGAAACACAACGAAAAAAAAACTTCTTTAACCGAAAAATGCGTCAGCAGAGGTAATCGTCAGCCGAATCTTTATATGTTAGCAGAGTCCGAAACACGGCGAAAAGAAAATTTCGTTAACCGAAAAATACGTTAGCAGTGGTAATCGTTAGCTGAATCCATATTAGTAAGCAGAGTCTGAAACACAGCGAAAGAAAAAAATAACTTCGTTAACCGAAAAATGCGTTAGCAGAGGTAATCATCAGCCGAATCCTGGGGGGGGGGGGGGGCAGACTTCGTTAACCGAAAACTACGTTAGCAGATATATTCTTTAAGAGAGGTTATCACTATACATAAAAATTTAACGGAACCTGTATAAATAGAAACCCTGCTTTAAACGGGGAAATTACAAGGTCTCAACGAAAAGAGTACAATATATTAAAACTTGTTAGAATGAAATCTTAAGGGACAAGGAAAAAAAAATTCCGTTTTAACAGGTTCATCATCTGTTGTAATTGTACCTTTTCGCCGAGACCATATTCTTTTTCTCTTTAAGGCATAGTTCCGTTTTCAAAGTTTTTTACTGTAATAACGCGGAAATCTAACATGAAATTTTTCCACGATCCCTTAAGATTCCGTCTTAACAGGTTTTACTATATTTAAATTAAGGAATCATTTCAAGTCGAATGTTTTTCAACAAATAGAAATAAGAGCTACTCTGTCTTTAAAAATACATTTCATATAATTCACATATCCTTCTCTGTCCTAGGCTCTAAATAAAAACGGAATTTTCTAAAAATACACAAGGATATTGAATCCACATAAGAACACCGGAAGTTTAAGGGAAACGATGAAAGGTGTATTCATTGCTCTGAGTGCATTCATTCTTTACAAACGACCAGGGAATAAATTTTATCGTATTCCAAGCACAGCTATAAAGTGAATATTCATTGCGAAAAATGTCGTCTGTTTTGACAGACACACCTACTGTAATGAAAGGTAATATCAAGCTGACAGGTGGATTCCCCATCTCCCGTTCTTTGAATTCCATATGCGATTCGGCGTTCTATCTGTAAATGCCTTGAAAATTGAAGAATGGCTATTGTTCCAACAGAAGAATAAATTGCACGCAATCTTATTCTATGGAAATGTAGAAATATTTCTGGAAATGTTTCAGTAAGTCACAGGCAGTTTTTATTCGGAAAACTTCGCTTAATTTCATTGTATTTTATTATACAGGGTGCCCACTAAAACACTGTCTTCCCATCATTAACTCCAGGGTATAGATAATCATGAACGTGATGGCTAGTACAGAGATGAGATGAGCTCTTCGAACCCGAAACAGGCTTATAGCTGGGATGCTAGTATTATACCATAAAATCAGCATTTTTTTTTTTTTGGCAGTGTGAGAAAAAGGTAAGTGTTAACTTTATTTTTAACAGATAAAGTTGATATAATTGTGAGGGTGTGTATAAAATTGATGATCCTGAAAGTACTCGAGAACGCAAATATATATATATGTAACATATTATAAAGGATTAGAAGATTTTGAGAAATAAAAAATAATTATGCACATTAAATGTGAAAATAGTGGTATTTCTCATACATTTTATTATCTATAATATTACATCTACATACATTCTATGGTACATACAATTAAAAAATAAATTTTATGAGTCCAGTATTGCAGTGTACGTTGAGCTCCACTAACTGCTTTGTCAGAGCCCAACGCGACGTTGCGCCGGCCCTGATCACGTCGTATCCCCAGGTTATTTTAAATGAATAACTTTTTTATCAATAACTTGGTGTAACTCTTTACATTTTTTAAACAAATCATTATATTCAAAATTATCAGTTTTCCAGTTTCAAAAACCAACTTTTACACAACACAAATATGTACTACTAAATCTATCTATACTAATATTATAAAGCAGTAAAGATTGTTTGTTTGTTTGTAGGGGGTAATCTCTGGAACTACTGAAGAGATTTCAAAAGTGATGGTGACAATCCCTGCTCCAACATAGGCTATATTTTATGTCGGTGCTACTACCCCCAGGGGATACAGGAGCGAAAAACGTTCTAAAATTTCGATTTCTTTATACTGAAGGAGCTAGAAACATGAAATTTGGCATGGTAGTTACTTATAAGATGTAAATGCTCTCTAAGAACAAATTCTAAAAAAAAAATCGAAATTTAAAAAGGTATGAGATGGGCGAAAAGCGTTCTAAAAACATTCTAAATTACAATTTCTATGGAATCTCTGGAACTACAGAACCGTTTTCAAAAGTGATGGTGGCAAATTGATGGTGACAGTTCCTGCTGTAACATAGGCTATATTTCATGTCGGTGCCACCACCCCCATGGGAGTGCAGGAGCGATAAACGTTCTAAAATTTCTATTTTTTTTTTATACTGAAGGTGTTAGAAACATGGAATTTGGAATGGTAGTTACTTATAAGATGTAAATGCTCTCTAAGAACAAATTCTAAAAAAAAAATCGAAATTTAAAACTGAGATGGGCGAAAAGCGTTCTAAAAACATTCTAAATTACAATTTCTATGGAATCTCTGGAACTACAGAACCGATTCCAAAAGTGATGGTGGCAAATTGATGGTGACACTCCCTGCTCAACACATAGCCTATATTTTATGTCGGTGCCACTAATTCCAGTGGGGTGCAGGAGCGAAAAACGTTCTAAAATTGCAATTTTTTTTATACTGAAGGAGCTAGAAATTGGAAATTTAGCATTGTAGGTACTTATAAGATGTAATGCTCTCTAAGAACAAATAAAAAAATTTGAAAAGGTGAAATGAGAGAAAAGCGTTCTAAAAACATTCTAAATTACAATTTCTATGGAATCTCTGGAACCACAGAACAGATTTCAAAAGTAACGGTGGCAAATTGATGGTGACAATCCCTACTCCAACATAGGCTATATTTTACGTCGGTGCCACTAACCCCAATGGGGTGCAGGAGTGAAAAATGTTCAAAAATTGCGACTTTTTTTTATACTGAAGGAGCTAAAAATTTGAAATTTGGCATTGTAGTTACTTATAAGATGTAAATGCTCTCTCTGAATAAATTTTTAAAAAATTCGAAATTTAAAAGGGTGAAATGAGAGAAAAGCGTTCTAAAATCATTCTAAATTACAATTTCTATGGAATTACTGGAACTACAGAACCGATTTCAAAAGTGATGGTGACAATCCCTACTCCAACATCCTCTTTAATATAAAGCTATGCGTTGCTGACGACTGGGTTTTTCGCTAATCTTTGCCACAGATTAATCTCGGAAAATGAAACATTTGAAGTTACTGAAAAAATTAATAGCTCGAAAAGTATTTGTCAGAAAATTGTTTGACAAACTGCGTTTGAAGGATAAAAAATTGTATATATTTCTTGATATAAATTTCAAACCTAATGATTATGCCATTTTTTTAAATATTGAATTTCAAAAATTACCAAATTTCACAATGGAGTACCATAGCGAAACCTTCACGCGTAAAAAGATAATAAGGGCGACGTGTCCTGACGTGTATATTTGACTATAGGACGAGTCACAAAGTAGCCTTATTATTCTGTTAAAATATAAAAGTGAATTATGAAATGTCAATATTAATTTAAATTTATAGATTATTTATAGATTATACAGAGTTGGGAAAATTTGTAATTGCAATTATCTGCAATGTAATTATAATTTAATTATAGGTAATTAATTATAGTTGCAATTACATGCCGTAAAATTTTTTTGCAGCACTGTAGCCGGAACCGACCCCCCTCCCCATCCCATTATTTGACGAAATTTCTGTTTATACGTATACAATTATATTGCAGATAATTGCAACTACAAATTTTCTCAACTCTGAATCAAGCTCCAACTAAATTTCTCGTTCTTGTTATTTCCTTTATAAGCATGCATCCTTTAACCCTTTCGGGACCGGCGGCTTTTACACAAATTTTATTCGGTTGACACCACTTTTTAAAAAAAAAAGGCTACCTTTACTTAAACTATCGCAAAAGTGCTCGAATTAGAGAAAGCAAATATTACTTTTATTTTTTACTGGTGCCTAAAATAAATTCTGTATGCTCTTTTTGAGGGTGCATATATGCACCCATGGTCCCGAATGGGTTAAGCATTTTAATTAGGTATTTTTTTCATAATATATTCTACGCAGTTTTTGCTTCGTTAGAGCAGTTTTATTTTTTCCTTTGTTAATATAAAATTTTAGTATGAAATTCCTCATCTGTAAATAAAAATTATTAGCTAAAGCAATAAAAACAAATTGTTAAGTACAGTAGAGTATAAAAAAATCACTTTCCGACGCATTCAGAATACTGGAACAAAACTTCACAGTTTACTAAGGGTGAAAGATGATGTCTACGCGAACAATTTTGAAAAATCATAACGTCATAACACATTTGAAAACCTAATTTCAGCAATTTGCATCTACAGTTAGAAAAATATCCGAACTCTTTTGTGCAGTTCTGTATATAATATGTAGAATTTACAGACACCAAGTAATATGCAAAAACTAGCTAAATTTAAAATCACATACTACAATTGAGAGGGTTGGGGCAGCAATGTGCCAAGCCACATATTTGTTGAAATAAATCACTGTAATCTGTTGCTTATTATTGTGACTTATAATATTATTTGTTTCTAATGTCACTTGTTTGCCAGACGTTTAGGCAACCAATGAAGATAGATAATTTACAAAGAACGTAATAGTAATATCATTAAAGTAATGCCATTTTGTTATTCGGAATATCTCAAATGTTACTAAGACATTGGCAAAAAATTTTATGTTATATATCTTGATTCGAGCATTTGATATAACTTTCAAACTGATATATCTCAGAAGTTTACAACTGTGGCTTAGCACTGTTTTGCACCGACACCCCCCCCCCCCTCCCCGCAATTGGAAACTCACTTCCGCGCACTTGTTGTTCATAGATAGTACTTTAACTGAATTACGTGTCTCTGTAAATGAACGATAAATGTTATGCACGTCATATTCTTTAGTAAGCATCTTATAGTGTATCTCAGTGTTGCATATAAATTTCAATATGTTTGAAATGAAATAATGTAACATCATTAAAATACACGGTGAACGATTTTTCTCCATGGATCATAATGTAACGGAATTCCGAGTTCCCCTGTAAACGAACTATAAATGCTTCATACTTCATTTTAAATACCGAGGCAATTCGAGTATATTCACACGAGTTAGAGTACTGTTAAATATTCCGAATTCATAAACACTTTTGAACTATGTTGGAACGTTTTAAAAATTATATTAATTTTAGGCTACAAATAAATAATTACAGACGCAATAAGGTAATTGCACAATAGCAGCCTTTCCCTGCTGTATTCGCAAATAGCAATAGTGAATATAAAGGAAATATATATACAGAAAACTTATTAAGATTGAAAGTTTACAATGCCATCCTTTTCAATTATATCTTTACTTTAGCAAAACTTGTATTACCTTTATTGAGACTATATGAAAGCTGCCATTACTTCTCTCGCTTTCTAAATGTAAAAGTGTTGTAATTTCATAATTTGTATTTTACCCCCCAAAGAATTTACTTCCGTATGTATCTAATACGAGATGCCTCGAAAATTAATAGCTCGAAAAGTATTTGTCAGAAAATTGTTTGACAAACTGCGTTTGAAGGATAAAAAATTGTATATATTTCTTGATATAAATTTCAAACCTAATGATTATGCCATTTTTTAAATATTGAATTTCAAAAATTACCAAATTTCACAATGGAATACCATAGCGAAACCTTCACGCGTAAAAAGATAATAAGGGCGACGTGTCCTGACGTGTATATTTGACTATAGCACGAGTCACAAAGTAGCCTTATTATTCTGTTAAAATATAAAAGTGAATTATGAAATGTCAATATTAATTTAAATTTATAGATTATTTATAGACAATATATAGATAATATAGACTTATTATTCTGTTAAAATATAAAAGTGAATTATGAAATGTCAATATTTTGTTTGATTAAAGGTTCGTTAAGAGAAATGAACCAGGGTAGCTTGCTAGTATTTGATAAATTTCAAGAGCAGTTGTTTATATTTTCCAACCGAATTTACTCAGTATCTAAAGTGCCAAACCTAAAAGTAGGTGATTGTGAATCATTTATAGGTCGAAACAAATGCAGGCTTCATTTCACCTATAAACAAACTACATTTACACTGCATTATCCCAACTTTGCCTTTTCTCAATAGCATTATTGTATTTTCTCAATTGTTCATTTTGGATTTATCTTTTTCTTAATACACCGTTTTGAAAAGCGAATTTTCGATCTATTGATTTATACTAGCGGTTTTGTTGTCATGTTGTTTAATATATTCTTTAAATTATAAAGAAAGCAATTTCTAGCCATTTTATTGTATTGCATTCAATATTATTATTTTCCCACTTTCAAAATACACTTTTTAAAAAACACAAGTGTATCCTACAAAATAAAGTTTATAAATTTCAAGAGCAGCTGTTTCTATATTCCTACCGAATTGCTCAGCATTTAAGTAAAGTGCCAAATCTATAGGCAGGTGATTGTGAATCATTTATGTCGAAACAGATGCAGGACTACATTTCGCCTATAGACAAACTACATTTATACTGCATTTTCTCAATTGCTCATTTTGGAATATATACATTTTTTACAACCTTGTTCATATAATTTACCATTTTGAAAAGGGAATTTTCTTCTATTGATTTATTCTAACACTTTTGCTGTCATTTTGCTTAGTATAGTCTTTAAATTGTAAAGAAAGCAATTTCTAGCAATTTTATTGTACTACAATCAAAATGATTATTTTTCCACTTTCAAAGAACACAAAGTAGCCTACAAAATAAACTTGATAAATTTAGAGAGCAGCTGTTTCTATATTCCTACCGAACTACTCTGCATTTAAGTAAAATGACAAACCTATAGGCAGGTGATTGTGAATCATATAGGTCAAAACAGATGCATCTACAGACACTGCATTTACACTACATTTTCTCATGTTTTCCTGGAATTACAGTAGAAAGGGAAAATCAAATTGCGTAATTTACAGCACTTAAGTCAAGTACAAAACCTAGGTGATTATGAATCATGTAGGTCAAAACCAAAGTTTACATTTGCACTGCATTTTTTCAATTGCATCATTGTACTTTCTCAATTGCTCATTTTGGAATATTTTTTAAAACCATATTCAAGTAATATACAATTTTGAAAAGCGAATTTTCCTCTATTGATTTATGAAAACTGTTTTGTTATCATATTGCTTAGTAGAGACTTTAAATTGTAAAGAATGCAATTTCCAGACATTTTATAGTATTACATTCAAAATCATTATTTTTCCATTTTCAAAATACACTTTTTAAATAACACAATTATCCTACAAGATAAACTTGATAAATTTCAAGAGCAGCTGGTTCCTATATTCTTACCAAATTGCTCAGCATTTAAGTCAAGTGCCAAACCTAAAGGCATGTGATTTTGAATCATATAAGTCGAAATGGATGCAGGCTTCATTTCGCCTTATACACAAACTACATTTACACTGCATTTTCTCAATTGCATCATTGTATTTTATCAATTGCTCATTTTGGAAAAAAAATTTTTAACCTTATCCATGCAATATAAAATTTTGAAAAGCGAATTTTTCTCTATTGATTTATGAAAACTGTTTTGTTTGCATATTGTTCAGTATAGGCTTTAAATTGTAAAGACAGCAATTCCCAGCCATTTTATAGTATTACATTCAAAATTATTTTTTCACTTTAAAAATACACTTTTTAAAGAACACAATTATCCTACAAAATAAACTTTATAAATTTCAAGAGCAGCTGTTTCTATATTCCTACCGAACTACTCTGCAATTAAGTAAAATTGCCAAACGTATAGGCAGGTGATTGTGAATCATATAGGTCAAAACAGATGAGTCTACAGACACGGCATTTACACTGCATTTTCCCATGTTTTCAATTGTTTTACTGGAATTACAGTAGAAAGGGGAAATCAAATTGCGTAATTTACTATATAGAACGAAGCTCAGCAGGAAATGTTTATTTCCCGAACCGTCGCAAATTACTTCACGTAGAGAGTAACTGAACACGAATCAAAGCCACTAAAACAAAGGAATGGGAACATTTATTTATACAATGGTTTTGATGATTGAATTAACAATTACTCTAAATGCAAATAATAAACGAATCCTTTTAAAATTACAATGAAAGTATAGACGTTAATAACACAGAACACATTAACAATATAAGGAATATACAGTCGAGGCTATATATAACGAAATCCATTGTTCCAATCAAAAACTTAGTTATATAGAAAAAATTCGTTATATAGAGAGAAACAAAAAAAAAATCCTATTTAATATATAAATTTTGAAAACAAATATATTTCTAGGGTGTTTAAGATTTTGCAATGTTTAACTCTAAATATTAATTTGATATTGTATTTTTTACTTTCTTCTATCTTTACAACAAGAAAGTATTGGATTCATGAAAATTTTCGACTTCCGGTTTTCGACGGATTTATACGTTTTAGAAGGTCCTGAACACAATTTGACTATTTTTAGAAAATGTCTGTCTGTATGTGACAAAAAAATTGTGGGCATTTTATCTCAAGAACTAATGCACGAAATTTAATAAAATTTTATATTCAGTTAGTCCCTGATACAGAATGGTGCTGATTAGTTTTTGGAGATATAATAGGTGGCGCTGCTATGCTGCATTTTTAACAATTTCCGCAATACCTCTATCTCAAGAACTAATGCGCTTACTTTCATCAAACTTCAGATTCAGTTAGACCGTGACATAAATAAACATTGATTACCTTTTGGTGTAGATATCCCAACAGGTGGCGCTGCTATACCACTTTTTTCCTGATTTTTGTGATAGCTATATCTCAAGAACTAATGCTCGGAATTTTATCAAACTTCTGATTCTTTTAGACTTTGACATAAATAGATGCTGCTTACGTTTTGGTGTAAATAGTCCAACAGATGGCGCTGCTATGCTACTTTTTTCATTATTATCACGATAACTATATCTCAAAAACTAATGTACGGATTTTCGTCAAACTTCAGATTCAGTTAGACGTTGACATAAGTTGTTGATTAAGTTTTGGTCTAAATCTCCCAACAGGTGGCGCTGCTATGCTACATTTTACAGGATTTACACGATTTTAGCAATAGTGCTATCTCAAGAACTAATGCACGGAATTTAATAAAACTTTAGATTCTGTTAGACCTTGATATAACTTGGTGCTGATTACTTTTACTGTATGCGAAACCTGTGTGAGATAGAAGTAAGTTTTGGGATTGGCACATCCGACTAGTTAATTATTGCTGTTCCAAAACGGAAAACAAACATTTATTTGAAAGCATAGTAAAAAAAAAAAAAACGCATAAGAAAAACTTACATTTGTTTTAGATGAAGAAAGCTTAATTTTTGGTTGTTTTGACTTCAAAACTGTTAAAAACTCGTAAAAGTTTTCACACTTTAAGAAGAAATGTAGAGCTAGACTAGTTAATTATTGTGGTTCCAAAACGGAAAACAAACATTTATTTGAAAGCATAGTAAAAAAACGCATAAGGAAAATTTAAATTTGTTTTAGATGAAGAAAGCTTAATTTTTGGTTGTTTTCACTTCAAAAACTTAAAAACTCGTAAAAGTTTTCACACTTTAAGAAGAAATGTAGAATTATATATAAGAAAATCACTTATTAACATACTAAAGTGAAAATGTATGTGCTTAAAGTGATAACAGTACACATAAAGGTTTATAAATACCTTTTAATAAACGGATCAACAAGTTTCGTACGCTCAAACGGAAACATTTTCAAGATCAATAATGATAAATAAACTGATTTTGCAAAGTTATTGTGAAAATGAAATTGATAAACCAAATAAAGAATAATATGGAGGTACTGAGAGCTTCGAAAGATAAACCAGAAATCAGGGAATGAAAATTGATTCTACGTGGTTTGGAAGTTTTTTCTGAACAAATAAAGAAACAAAATTTTAAAAATTCGTTATATGGAGCTAAATCTTTCGCTATAAAGAGATTATTTTTAACGTAATCATGAGAAAAAAAGTGACTGTTTCTGCTAAAAATTAGTTTTCTGGAAGCTCGTTATAAAGAGACTCGACTGTATATACTATTATATAGAGATTATTTTAATGCAATCATGAGAAAAAGTGACTGTTTCTGCTAAAAATTCGTTTTCTGGAAGCTCGTTATAAAGAGACTCGACTGTATATACGGTTATGTCGAGATTTTAATGTAATCATGAGAAAAAGTGACTGTTCCTGCTAAAAATTAGTTATATGGAAGCTCGTTATAGAGAGACTCGACTGTATATACGATTATATAGAGATTATTTTAATGTAATCATGAGAAAAAGTGACTGTTCCTGCTAAAAATTCGTTGTATGGAAGCTCGATATAGAGAGACTCGACTGTATATACGATCAGCAATGTTTACTATTTTCAGTTTAAGGGTCAAGGTCTCTTTAATTCCACTCTTCAATGATAGATTTCTCCTCAGAAAATTAATATTTTTAACTTTTTTTGTGTGTACTTTTCTTCCTGTCAACGGAAAAGAGCGCCTTATCTCGAGTGCTTTACAAAAGGTGTTTCGACGAAATATTTAGGAAGGATTTAATATTTCCCAGGAACACTAAACTTAACGAACTACGTTGTTTGCGATTTGCCCTAATCTCAGTGGCGTGCATATACAGGGTAAGTCCAAATGAATATAGCGATTACAAACGGCTATAACTATTTAATGGAATAGAATTTATCGATAAGATTAACACAGAATGCAGACGGAACTTCAAAATTTTGTATACATACGTCATAGATGTTCTATGTGACTTCCCTTGGTCACACGGACAACATCTAGGCGATAGTCCATTTCACGCCATACATTCTGAAGCATTTGTTCAATCACCGACGCAGGCGCATTACAAATGCGTACTTTTAGTTCTTCCATTGTTTTGGGCATGGGAGGCACATGTCTTTCACATAGCCCCATAGAAAAAAATCGCAGGGTGTCAAGTCCGGAGATCTCGGTGGCCAAGAGCAGAAGACATCGTCGGCTCCACTTCGACCGATCTATGGGGTTATGTGAAAGACATACGTGCCTCCCCCATGGCCAAAACAATTGAAGAACTCAATGTAGGCATTTGTAATGCGTTTGCGTCGGTGACTGAAGAAATGTTTCAGAATGTATAGCGTGAAATGGAGTACCGCTTAGATGTTGTCCGTGTGACCAAGGGAAGTCACATAGAACATCTATGACGTATGTATACAAAATTTTGAAGTTCCGTCTACATTCTGTGTTAATCTTATCGATGAATTCTTTTCCATTAAATAGTTATAGCCGTTTGTAATTGCTATATTCATTTTGACTTACCCTGTAGAACATTTTCGATTGAGCTGTCATTTCAAAACCAACATCAGCCTCCGTCACAAAAACTAAAGTTTTTCAGAAACTTGCGTAACTACAATATTACATTGAATTTTCGTAATTTTATTTTTATTTATCTATTTATTTTTATTTATTTATTTTTTTTTGTATATCACAGAAAATTTCTGATTTTTTTTTTTTCACATTAGAGATTACTTCAAAGAACTCTTTGAATATACAGAACAAGTCTCATTTTCAATATCCAGTATGTTTTAAACACCATGTAAAATAGATAGTGTTTTTAGAAAAGGCATTAAAAAGCATGTACTATGAAAGTACATGGTATTAACGTATTTTATGAAGTGTCCCAAATATAATTTAGTTTGTAGTAAATAAAAATATGATTAAAAATAATTTCAAAATTACTAAAATAAATTTAATTCTTAGTAGGTTATATATTTATATATATATATATATATATATATATATATATATATATATATATACAGGGTGATTATAAAAAAACTATCCCGATATATGAGCCCCTAAACTGTCATACCGTTCACAGAAACAATGAAATTCTGGCCTAAAGTATTTTGAGGTATGCGCTCAAGAATCATGTGAAAAACAACAGTTAAATTCTAACAGTTACGGTTACAGTGACAAAATTTCGAAAATTTCAAATGGCAACACCTACTTTTTTTTTATTGGAATGTGATCTTCGTAGTGAAAAACCATAAAAAGCGTTGGAACGGTACCTGTAGCGCGAAAATCGCCGGCGCTAGACAGACTAAGAAGAAAAGTGAAAACAACCAATAAAGGACAGAGAAGCAACAGAAAGTAAAACATTTTATTGTTCAATGCTATCCACCATCTGCGGCATGTAAAGTGTCGTCGTGTGTGAAATGGAAAATGTATGAAACACAATAAAATGTTTTGTTTTATGTTGCTTCTCTGTCCTTATTGGTTGTTTTCACTATTCTTCTTAGTCTGCCTAGCGCCGGCGATTTTCGTACTACAGGTACCGTTCCAACGCTTATTATGGTTTTTCACTATGAAGATCACATTCCAATAAAAAAAAAAAAAAAAAAATAGGTGTTGTCACATTTGAAATTTTCGAAATTTTGTCATTGTAACCGTAACTGTTAGAATTTAACTTTTATCTTTCATATGATTCTTGAGCGCATACCTCAAAATACTTTAAACCAAAATTTCATTCAGTTTCTGTGAACGGTATGATAGTTAGGGGCTCATATATCGGGATAGTTTTTTTTTATAATCACCCTGTACTTAATATACAGAATAAGAAATTTAACTTTTTGATAGAAAAATCCATAATATGTATTTCTTTATGAATCAAACAGAATTAGGAATGTATTTCATAATAAATTATATTTTTGATATCTGAATAAATTTTTAGCTACAACGCTAATGTCAAAATACTTCATTTGATATTTCAAAGCAAAACAGTATATGAACTTTTACAAAATTAATCGGAATTTTACCTTGGCTTACAGCGAATTAAAATGGGTCTTTCCACACAGCATAAAAGGTAATTAGTTATCAAAATATTTTTTCCCATCAAATTTTCCAATCACTGCTGCACTGAAAATCATCACAGCTCAGAAGATAATATAACATAGCACTTACCTAAAAAAGAAAAAAAATCATGAATGTAAGTCTCAAAAGAATAAGAGTTCATACATTTATACAGGGTCATCGAAAAAGGTTGGACAGATTTAAAAGAATCATAACTCTAAAAATAATTGAGTAAACACAATTATTTTCTTTCCAAAGTACTCGGTAATTATTCAAGATTTGTTAGATGTAGCAGTCTTAAAGTCGTGACATTCAGACGATGCGCAGAATCGATCTGAAAATGCAAATCGCACCACACATTCGTAATTTTCACGTTTTGCTTAGGCCATTCGTGTACATAGTGGATACTTTCCTACTAAATCGACGATGCTGAAGAGTTTTCTATCTGACATTTTCCCCATACCTCCAACAGTTTTAGACTTATACGCTTTCCACTCCGGAATCATTGAAGAAAATTGCGAATGTGTGATGCGATTTGCATTTCCAGATCATAGATTCGGCGCATCGTCTGAATGTCACAACTTTAAAACAGCTACATCTAACAAAACTTAGATAATTGCCGAATACTTTGGAAAGAAAATAATATTATTAACTCAATTAATTTTAGAGTTATGATTGTTTCAACTCTGCCCAACCTTTTTCGATGACCCGGTATTTATTAATATTAAAGAAATTAAATAATACATTTTCAAACTAAAAAAACTAAAAATTAAATTAAATATAACAAGAACGAAAAATCATGCGTCAAGCATAGATTATGTAACACTTTCCAACGCTACCAAAATAATTTTACAAATCATACCGTTTAATAAGCTAAAAGATAACATCTAAGTAATCCGAATACTTTTATTCAGCCCTGTATAGGATCTATAGATTTGTATATATACTACATAGGATGCTAAATTTTAGTTCAGTTAGGAAACGCGTAGCACAGTTTACAATTCTCCGTCTGGAGTTAAATAATACGGAGATGTGTTCGCGAACTTTTGTGCTTCCCTGTATATAATCTACAGAATTTATACACATCAAGTAATAGACAAAAAGTGAGTTAAATTTAAAATCGCGCTCAGCAACTTAAAACACACTTCTAGGAATTATTGTTAACAGACAGTAGAGAATTCTTTTGTGTGTCCCTGTAAATTAACTATACACACAATATTCTGTAGTAAGCCTCTTGTAATGTCCCTTAGTGATATATATAAATTTCAATGCGTTTAAAATAGTGGAACATTGTTTAATTAAACCGCAGACGATTTTTCTCCATAGACGTCATGTAACGGAATTCTTTTGACTGTCCCTGTAAAGTAACTATAAGTGCTATGCACACCCTATTCCATGTTAAGCTTCTTGTAATGCACTTTAGTGATATATATCAATTACAATGTGTTTGAAATTGTGTAACATCATTAAAATAAACCGCAAATGATTTTTCCCCATATATCGCAATGTAATGGAATTCTTTTGAGTGTCCCTGTAAAAAAACTATAAGTGCTACACACTTCCGTTGAAATAGGGAATATGCTATAGATAACGACTATAACATATAAAAATTGCAGAGCAATCCGAGCATATTTACGGGAGTTAGAGCACGGCCAGACGGCAGACGGCCAGACAAACCGAAGTCATAAACATTTTTCAACTAGGTTGGAAAGTGTTAAAAAATGAAAAAGAAAAAAATTCTTTACCAATCTTCACGCCCCGTTTCTCACGGTGTTTATTATCGATGATATTCTAAAGAACAAATATTAAAAATCTAAGTCTTATTTTTGTTTCAAACAATATACCAAATATAAAACCACTTTAGACAGGTTAGCAGATTTCGCTGAGAACTTGATATTTTCCGTTTAAGACAGGTTTATTTGATATAAAGGTTTTACTGTATCATGCACGTTATATACCCATTTTTTTTCCCTGTGGATTAATTTATATTTTGTATTACATCAAGTATAAAACATGCGAGCGTTTTTGCAATTATACAAAGTGTTTAAACGATTCTTTTTTTTTTTCCCGCGGACGATTTAGAACTTCAATAATTCCGGAATAATGAGGATTTACTGTGCCTTATCTTTAAACTTCAATTGTTTTCATCTATACTTTTTCTCTGTATTAGCAAAAAATCAAATTCTAAAGAAGAAAAATATTACGTTTTGTAGCTAAAGATAACAATCTTTCTTTAAAATGAATAATTTCTACTTTGACCATATAATTTAAAGAAGGAATTATGAATTACTATACTGTCCTTTATATGTGCTATAATATGAAGTTAAAAGAAAATAAACACACACATTTTGAAGGGATGGACTATTGTGCCTCCATCTTCTACAATTTGATTTTCTAATGACTCTATGCTCAAGTATCTTCAAGTCAGGAACATTTTTAAAAAAGAAATGGTGATGAAGAAATCGATGAAAATAGCATTTATGTGACAATAGATTTATAAAAAAACCAAATATATCTCCAGATAAAAATAACATCGCACGTGTAAAAATAAATTATCAATGACATATATTGATATCGTTCAGTAATACTTTATAACAATAGCCACTATCCGAAAACAATAAGACAACATCAACGTTAAAAAATATAATCGAATCACTCTCAGTTTAAACGATATATAATAGAGCTGTTCGAAAGAAATTGAAACACTAAAAATAATTCCTAATATAGAATTAATTATAAAGCAGTTACAACACAGCATCTACAACACAGCTCAATGGATCATAGAATGTAAGTTTAACCTTTTTATTGTCAACTATTGTCATAAAAATAGAAAGGTTTTCGTTAATCTTTTTATTTTTCTTTCGTTTATAGCTAGAGAGTCTATGAAAGATTTACAGAAAAATGCGAAAGTTAATCATATTTATAGATTTTTAAAAAAAGTGGTTTGTCATTTCTGACTTTTTTTTTTTTTTTTTTTTTTTCAGAAACACTATTTCAGAAAAAAAAAAAAAAAAAAAAAAAAAAGTTATGAACTTTTTTTTTATTATTTAATGTAAAATTTTTAATTTTTACTTTCTTCTATCTATGCAAGAAGAAAGTATTGGATTCGTGAAAGATAGATTTCGACTTCCGGTTTTCGACGGATTTATACGTTTTAGAAGGTCCTGAACACGATTTGACTGTTTTTAGAAAATGTCTGTCCGTGAGTCTGTGTGCCTGAATGCGACACAAATTTTGTGGGAGTTGTATCTCAAGAACTAATGCACTGAATTTAAATCGCACGTCAGATTCAGTTAGACCTTGACGTAGATTGATGCCGATTCTGTTTTGGTGTAAATCGAGCAACAGGTGGCTCTGCTATGATGCATTTTTAACGATTTCCGGAATAGCTTTCTCTCAAGAACTAACGCACAGAATTTCATGAAACTTCATATTCAGTTACAGTTTGACATAAATAGACGCTGATTAAGTTTTAGTGTAAATCGCCCCGCAGGTGGCGTTGCTATGCTGCATTTTTCGCGATAGCTATACCTCAAGAACTATTGCACGGAATTTCGTCGAACTTCATATTCTGTTAGACCTTCACATAAATAGTTGCTGATTAGGTTTGGGTGTATATCGCCTAACAGGCGTTCCTTCTATGCTGTGTTTATCCCGATTTCCACGATAGTTATATCTTAAGAACTAATGGATGGATTTTCATCAAACTTCATATTCTTCATCTAAGTATTTTGATGGGAAAATAATCATAAAAAATAAGTGTTATGAGATGATAGTAACCATGTCAGAAAAAGTCTTTGTAAAACTCTTATTTAAGGTAAAGTATAAAGTACACCTCCTTCATGTGTAAGACTCTTATTTAAGGTAAAAACCCTAAAGCTGGCACTTTAAGCATACTCCCTCAGTGTTTTGTTTAAGTAATGTCTTTCAAAGTAATTTTCTTTTACAAAAATATTTTTGTTAAGAACAATGTTTTCCTTAAGATTTGCATTCTTCATTCGTTCGAATTTTGTAATACGTACTTTTCTTTCTTTCTTTCTTTTTTTTTTTTTTTTTTCATTTATGTAATTTTGATAAGTTTTGTTGAAAAACTTATCAAAAGCTCATCTTTTAAAATTATTTTATTAACCGAATTAAAGGAATTCAAAATAATACAACTACTATGCTGAAGATTATTTTTTTGGAAGGGAGACATTTTTTCCCCTGCCAATTTCACTTCCAATTTGCAGAACCCTGAATATTTATTTGCATTCTCTCATGTATACTAGAGGCAAAGTTGTAAAAAACCCGGGAAAAAAACATCCCGGGCGGGTAGCTGGGCGGGTACCCGGGCAGCTACCCACTACAACCCTAACTAAAGGGCTCTGTCCTTTACGAGCTTACGCTCACCAACTCCCAGTTCCAGGGCTCCCAAATGGTCCGCCAACTGAATACCAATAATATTTAACAGACATTTTCATGGTAGGTTTCTACAACACTTCCGCTAAAATTTACCTCTGAAGGTGGTTTCTGCAAAATTTGCAAGAAAATTCTAAAAATAAATTTCTAAGAAAATACTGGTATTCAAAAAGTTGACCAAAATGAAGCCCTGCAGTTCACATTACAGCGGGTCTAAAAACAGGGTCTTTTGCTCTGTATAAACACTCCTTCTGTTGACTACCATGTCTCCCCTCCCTCATAGACATGTCGGAATTAAAAATAATAAATAGTATTAAAATAAATTTTACCGATAATATGTGGACATTTATTAAGTATAAATATAAATATAAGTAAAAACATCTGAGCAAATTTGTAAGATTTTTTACATATTATTGAAAAAAAAAAATAGCTATTTGCACCTTTTCTATGAGAATGACGCAAAAATACTGATAGAAATAGAAGCAAGAACAAAAAATCATGTGTTAAGCATAGATTATGAAACGCTTTCCAACACATCCAGAAAACCATAAAGAAACTTCGTCATTAAATAACGTGAAAGAAAAAATTTAAGTAAACAGTGTATGAAACATATAACGCATTTAAAAATCCAGATTTTGCAATTACCTTCCGTAGTCAAAAAAATAGTCAAATTATTTTTTACAACTCTGTATATTATTACCTATAGATTTGGATATATACTACACAGCATGATAAAATGTAGTTCAATTAGAAAATTCACATTTGGCAATTTTACCTATCAATCGATATGCACTCTAATTCTTTTGTACAGAATTGTATATTATCTAAAGACTTTTGTACACACCACATATTAAGTTAAATTTAATTCAGGTAAACAACGCATAAGGCAACTAAAACGCACTTCCAGCAATTAAGAACCAGAAACGACAATGTATCTTGTTCTTTGCGTAGCCCTGTCTATGAATTTGTTTATATTCCACAAACTTCTATTAGTCTACTAAATATAGTTAAGCAGGAAAATTCGTAACACAATTAAAAACTACCTTTAAGCAATTCACCCCCATAGTCAGTAATACTTACTTATTTTTTTGTTTTTTTGTGTAGCCTTGTATATGATCAACAGAATTTCTATGATTTGCGTTTTAACTAAATTTTTGCAAACGTGAAAACGCACTTATCACACATAGCCTGTAAGTATCGCACATAGACTGCAACCGAATTATTTTGTATCTTCCTGTAAATGAACGATAAACGAAATACACCATATTTTTCAGTGAGCAATTCATAGTGCACCTCAGTAATGCATATAAATTTCACGATGTTTGAAATATTGTAACATCATTAAATTACACTGCAAATGATTCCCCCCCCCCCCCGTAGACTATTATGTATCAAAAGTCTTTTGTGTGAGCCTGTAAATTAATAATAAATGCTTTGCATCCCATATTCTGATGAAAGCATGTTTTAGTGCGTTTCATAATGGTATATCAATTTCATTAAGTTTGAAATGGCGTAACATCATCAAAATATACGTTTGGAACGATTTTTCCCATTGACTGTAATGTAACGGAATACTTTTCACTGTCTCTGTACACGAACTATAAATGCTGAATACTTCATTTTCAATAAAGATCGTGCTATAATAAACGTCAAAAACATATGGAAATTACAGGGCATTCTGGGTATTTTTAAGAGCATTTGGGTACGGACGGATGGACAGACAAACCGAAGTCAAACACTTTTCAACTGTGTTGGAAAGTGTTAAAAATAAATACAAACTAGCTGGCCCACCCGGCGTTGCCCGGGCCCGTGATAATAAGTTTAATATTTTATATCTTTAACCCGATTTTGTATGCAACAATATTTTTAAATGTAAAATTCGCGAAAAAAATATTGATGTTTAGTGATAAAAGCGATCATTTTCTTGTTCTTTTTGACCGAACTCTTTAAATCTTTATTGATGATAAATAAAACGGTTTTACAGCCCGTGTAAAAAATTTCGTGAAAAAATATTGTTTTCTAGTCGTAAAAGAAATGGTTTCTTCTCGCTTTTTTGTTTGTTTGTTTGTTTTCGCGTCGGCTGCTTTAACACAGCAATAAAAAAATAGTTATATTCCGAATTCTTTGAAATTTCAATCGGTTATAAATACCCGTACCCAAGCTCTCTTTAAAATTTTATGAAAAAAAAAAGCATATTTAGTAGTGAAAACATAAGTTCCTTAAAAAAAAAAAAAAAAAAAAAAAACTTTCAACGCAATGACCATATTACGCCATCCATTTTCAATCAGCCCTTTTCAATCCCCCCTGTGTCTAAACAGCTCTAGGCTAAACACGTTTCCCGTTTCTGAGGGTAGAAACCTTCAAAAAAACGTTGAAGCATGCGCAAAGAGACGATTTTCGTGTGGAAAAGAAAGTGTGAATTTGACAGAATGCGCTTTTCGTTTTAAATATATAGATGTAATTAAAAACTATATAAAATATTGAAAATAATATTAACTCATAAATTTGAATGATGGGTCCATGATAAATGTGTGTAGCGCCCTTTCTTTAAATTATATCATAACTCAAGGAATTTGTCTTTTTTTAAAATAAATAATAACAATTCACATCTAAAGAAATACTAAATAAAATAAAACTTCACACAAACATCATTTAAGCAAAATCAGTTCTTTTCAATTAGTTCTTTACAATAAAGTCTTTATATAATCTTTATAATGCTTGTAAAAGATCTTATTTATTTGAAAGATGAAGAAAAAAAAATATTTAGCATGATTGATTTAAACGGTATTGTATATAAATAAATGCGGGAACAATAAGAATATCAAGAAGCAAATGCTATGAATAAAACTGATATTTGCGTGACCTTGAATCTAAAGAAGATTATGAACAATGTCAGCCACAAAAGCCTGTACTAATCCGATAGGATATTGTCACAGTTTTGTCACAAATGCGGATAAGAGGCTAATAATAAACACACAATCGCGGTCTGTTCTTTTAAATAGAAATTTGTGTTAAGAGCGCTCTCAATTTTATACCTTAAGCGAATGGTATTGTTTATGCTTGAAATATGTAGAAATTATATAATTTTTTGTAATAGTCTCATGCCGATCACAGAAGGATTTAAAAAAAATCCCTGACGGCTCGGCCTACAGGCACAGGTAGATTTCGAAGATGCAGACCGTGGGGCGCCTGTTTGTTGGGAAATGCGGAAGAAATGACCGTTTTACCATGATCTGGCATTTGGAACGGCCCACTTCGAAACATAACTTGTTTGCAGGCGGAGACGGCAGGGATTTTTTTTTTTTTTTTTTTTTGGCTATAAGGGTTGGTCCTATAAAAAACTTGTCAATATGAAAGTTTTAGTTAATATTAAGAGGATTTATAATAAATTTAAGCGGATTGGATATCTTGTGAATTAACGAAGTTATGAATTTTTTTCTTTTAACCCCCCCCCCCTTTTCTTCCCCCTTGGTGCCATTTTTAATATTATCAAAAATCTGCCATACATAAATTTTCGGCCCTCTTCCTAGAATTAATAACTTTAAACGGATTCGATACGTATCATAATTAAGAAATTATGGGTTTTTTTCTGTTTTCAAAAAAGCCCCCCCCCTCCCCCCCATGGTTCGATTTTGCCCTTTAACGAACTTGACCGAGATTTTATACCCCTTGATTTTATGTATCAGTTTGGAAGAGATTTCTACAAAATTATTGCAGTTATCGTGTCTATAAAAAAGTGACATAGATAGATAGATAAAGTTTTGAACTGGTGGTGGTTTTGGGTTCTGAGAGTCATGATCGGTGTAGATCTGCAAAAATTTTTCAAAAATTCCAACTTTGGGGAGAATGTAATAAGTAGTATTTCTTACGAAATCTGCCTAAAAATGGTCCAACCAAATGTCCATAAAAATAGTACTGCACAAATTTTGACGTCTATTGTCAGGGCCTCACTAATTCGGGGCATGCGTTCTCCATTTGAGGGGAATTGTATTATTATTACGGTCTTATGGGGGAAAAAATCATTTGTAGTGCATTTTAAAATGCTAAGTAATTTGAAATATAATGAAATTGATGTGCATTGCTGAGATGCACTACAATAAAAGAAGAATGAAGTTCAACAACTCATGGAATCCAAAGGCAAATCCATTTGCCACTTTCAAGATGAAAACTGGTAAGAGATTTTGAATTTTTGGTGCACCAAGAAAAAGTCAACTGGTTCATAATCTTTAGTGACTGTATGAAATCAATTGAGACAAAATTAATGCTATGGAAACGTCAGCTGAAAAATAAAAACGCCATTCACTGTGCTACCTTAACCCATCAAGGACGGAATTATTTTTCTGTTTAAAATGCAAAAATTGCATTTCGAACCATTTTTCACAATAGAAACTTTGGTGCCATTTTATCGGGGAATTTCTGTTTTCAAATAAAGTGAATATTTCTCTTAAAAAAAACTGGTACCAAACAGCAAAACGATTGGAAGATATTCTGGTACAATACGGTACCAATAGGCTTTAATGGGTTAACGGAGTTATTAAATAAAACTACAGAATGTGATCTATATATATTTCAAATGTCATATCAGTGCAGAATTCGAAAGCAGATTTTCTTTCGCCAGTATGAAATTCCGATGAGAATGTTCTCTTCGCCATTTTCGGTTGATATCGAAAGTGTTCCACCTAATTTACAGTTGGAATTTGCAGATTGCACTGTGATTTACTATTGAATTCAGAGGGTAGTCGGGGAGAAACAACCCCTCTTCCCGGACGATTTGGGATGACAAAACGTAATATTTGCCAATATAAATAAACGAAATATTTTTCTATTAATCAAGAATACGATTTTTTTTTAAATTTCACAGCCTATATATACAATCCTGCCCTGTTATGAAATTTCCCCTTGATTTTGGCATGTATACATTTCTTGCCTATAGAACTATAAGAAGTTGCTGATGTGAACCACGAGCGCGAAAGGTTGAAGATCACCACACGACAACATGCTTAGTGTAGAATATGGGGTGCATAGCATTTATTTGTTCATTTACAACCGGGACACGAAAATAATTCTGCTACAGTACTGTCTATAAGCGATGATCGCTTTTTAGCTGTATTTAGATGTGTTATGCGTTTCCTAACTGAATTAAATTGTAGCTTAATATGTGGTGTGTATAAAAGTCTATAGACACATATAGGGCTGCACAAAATAGTTACAGAGATTACCCCTTCAAACAAACACACAAACGTTACATAAAACAAATTTCATAAATTTACAACCATGCTTTCACCAGGATGTTTCCCACATACATATGCATAGATTGGTATACCACACAATCCTCTTTGACGAGCAATAGCCAAGTGAAAAACACACTAAAATAATATTTCTAAAGGTGCAGATATCTTCAGGTTGTAAAATATAGCCTATGTTGGAGCAGACATGGTCACCAGCATTTTGCCACCATTTTTTTTTAATCGGCTCGATAGTGGCAGCGATTATCCCTAACAAACAAACACACACAAACGTTATATAGAACAATTTTCATAAGTTTAAAGCCAAGACTTCGCCAGGATGTTTCCCACATACATATGCATAGATTGATATACACATCCTCCTCGACGTGCAACGGCCAAGTGAAAAACACGCTAAAATAATCTTTCTAAAGGTGTAGATAGCTTCAGGTCGTAAAATATAGCCTATGTTGGAGCAGAGATGATCACCAGCATTTTGCCACCGTTATTTTTGAAATCGGCTCGGTAGTGGCAGAGACTACCCCTTACAAACAAACGTGACATAGAACAAATGTTATAAGTTTACAGCCGTGACTTCGCCAAGATGTTTCCCACATACATACATATAGATTGATAAACATATAATCCTCCTTGACGAACAACAGCCAAGTGAAAAACACGATAAAATAATCTTTCTAAAAGGTGTAGATATCGTCATGTCTTCGCCCATATTGTCTTGAAATAATCATACACATTTAAACAACAATCCTTATTTATAAGCTACTGCTACTCATTTTCACAGCTGTTTTGTTAATAAATTGTTGTTAATTACGCTTTAAAAAAGAAAATCTACAGCGTGATTAGAGAGTGCCAAGTCTAATTTACTTCCAACAAATTGAAGTTCTATTTGAAAGTACAGGAACAGAGCTAGTAAGACGAACTTTGCCAGACAAGGATTAACAAATTTTATGGCGTATCGTTTGGCAACAGCCTTCAGTCTTTCAGTGAGTCTGACGTCATATTTTATTTTCAATTTTAGCAAATGCGCGGAAGCTTTCTCTTCCCAAATCTAAATGTACGTCGAGAACGAACTTCTATTTCCGTTTTGCTCCAGCAACGTTTTCTTCTGCTGTTTACTAACAATTGTCTGGAGCAGCCATACTCATTTTTTTTTCCTTGCGGGCTGCAACACACTTATATAAAAATATAAAAAAAAGGGGGTAGTTAAAATAGTAAGAAAAAGAAATGTAGTTTAACAAAACATTCTAACAAAGTTAATATTATCAGTTAGGGTTGGAACGTTTGTCGCGGAAGAAATATAGCCAAAAATTGTATCACTATTTTCCAAACATAAACTTTGTGGTAGATTTCTATTGCAAATGTTGTAGAAATATAGGCCTCGAAGACTGTTGTTTGTAAATAGTGCTATAACAAGCTTTTGGTGCCATTTTTTCCTCGCAATAACCCTAATAAACAGTATTAGCTATATAATGAAGTATAAAACATAATAATATAACAATGCAGAATTTCAGAGTTCTAAAGAAAAATAAATTCAGTTATTCTTTAATAAATCAGTTTTTATGCTCATTGCAAAAACTTTTTTTTAATGTAGAAAAATATAGTGCAAATTTAATTTGGAATAATCTTTAATTGGCGTTGAAGATTGAGGAACGTATACACCACTGTTGCACAAATAGGACTGCGTGTAAAAAGAATCTGACTAAGCAAACGGCATATTATTGATTATAAATAACAGGACAGATCTTGCCTTCCCATGAAAATATGTGAAAGAACAGTGAAGGTCTTAAATACCCTTTTATGCACATCTCAATTTTATAAGTATGTATGGATTAATGATTGTATGTCTCGGGTCTCGCATAAAATAATGGCCGCGGCACATGCTGCCCGCAGGTTAAGTATGGCTGGTCTAGAACGAACTCACACAAAAGTTAGGCAAAGCAAAGGGCGTTCGTTCCATAGAAATAGAGTAAAAATGTTCAAAAAAAAAAAGGCAAAAACAACTCAAGAAACGCAAGTATAGCTTTATTTTATATACAGGGTACGTCAGAAAAATGTATACATTCACTGTTTAACTGATCACAACTTTCTAATATTTCTTTCTTTTCAAAGTGTAATTAATTGGAAATAATGATTGGACCAAGATTAACTTTTGAAAAAGGAAAATTTATTTTAAAATACCGGGTGAACTAAAAGTTCGTTAAAACTTTAAAAACTCATAAAAAAGGGAAGAAATTATGATAAAGAAATGCGGTTTGCAAGAAAGGGCTCACAAGGTAGTCTGATTTCGTTTAGCAGCAAAAAATTGTTTAGTTGAAAAAGTCACCGGTAGATGGCGCTAACATGCGAGAGATTCCGCAGAATTATGCAAATTAATCCTGCAATAAAAGACCCGGATACAGGAGAATTTCTCATTCGCTTTCAGAATGTTATCATTACCCGATCGAGCGTTGTTGATGAAGTTGTTCTATTTGAACAGAGCGTCAGCAACTGTTACGTTGCGAAAATTTCGCACGACGAAACGACTGAAGACGAAGAATGTGGTCTGGAAGTCATGTTGAACAATTGTTATTGCAAGAATAAATGGATGGAGCGTTATAAGCAATGTATTGATTGGTAATAATTTTGAATATCTGCGGTAGGAGGTAAAGTTATACATTTTATGTTGATTCTTTTGCAATTTAAATATTCATTATATGTGAATAAAAAATGGAGTTATAATCATTCAAAGTGAGTACACATTTTTTTTCTGGCGCACCCTGTATATACAGATTTTTTTTTTTTTTAAATATATTCCTTAGCAATGATTCTATTGTTCAGAATACTTTGGATAAAAAGAAAATAGATTGAACAACATTAAGATTATTGAAAAAAATTGTTTTGTAAAAAGAAAAAAAAAACATTTTTGGCTGTAGGGGAGACTGGTACACAGTGGACCACTTTTTAGTTAATTTTTTTTTCTATTTAACTGATAAACCTATCTGCATGAAAATATTTGTGAATAATCCTTAAACCTTTATACATTCATCATAATTTCCTCAGAACATAGTTTTCCATACATTTTTCAAAAAAAAAAAAAAAAAAAAAAAAAAAAAAAAAAAAAAAATTATACGCACGCGTAAAGTGGACCAGTGTGCCTGGGAAGAAGTGGGGCACTTTGAAAATAATAACAGATTAATACAGGAACAATTGCAATTTAGTTGAAGTTATTACTTAATTACAAAAAAAAATCAGCGCACATTAAAATTTGCAAATGAAATTCCAAAATACTTATGAGTAAGATTGCGCCTGGAATTTTCCTGAAATACTTTTGGGTCTGGAAGCAACATTATGAAATCATCGACATCAACAAGAGATTCATCTACAGCTTCGGGAAAAATAAACTGATCTCCATTCAATTTGCGTCTCATGAATCTTACTTGAATAGAATCATCACCAATTAGACTACAGTTATATTTATCAAAGGCAGTAAATACAAAACAAAATATTTCTTACTATGTGAAATAACTTGTTATTTTACTTTGTTTACATTATTTTACAGTTAAATAACTACTTTAAAACAATATATCTTTATAGAAAATAAGAAATTATTAAATATTTTGAACATTCTGATTACAGGAGCAGAGTGGACTGTGGACCACTGTGCCCCAGAAGTGGGCGGTCCACTGTGCCCCATGTTGAAGTTCAATAAATAATCATATTAATATTGTTTATAGCTTTCTTTTAAACATATTAACTTTAAAGTTAAATAAAAACAAGTATCTTAGCTTTGCAAAAAGCTGTTTTATCTCATTTATCTACAACCTTTAATTACTAAAAAAATAAAAATATGACTAAGAAAATTTTTACCTTTAGAAGCTCAAAACAACCAATCAGGATAAAATACCTCAATCTGAGCTAAACATATTTTCTGAAGGCTATAAATAATCAGTGTAGTGCTGTGTCTATTAGGATATAAGAGAAGCTTAAAAAATTTTTAAATAAATAAAATATTAGGGGTGGTCCACTGTGCCCATAGGTCCAGTGTGTACCAGTCTCCCCTACCTTTTTTTTTTTTTTTTTCAATGATTTCTTTATGATTTTGATATCGTTATTTCTTTCGTTTTCAAATAATCATAATCGAACACATTTAAGTAACAATCCTTATTTACGAACTATTGCCACTCATTTTCACAGCTGCTTTGTTGATAAGGTTATCGTTTCTTATAATTAAAAGAAAAGAAAGAAAGAAAACCTACTATGATTAGAATCAGAGTATCGAGTAGAGGTCTACACGGGCCGAAATTTTCGGGTCCAGCACGGCTCATTTATACACTCATGTCCAAAATTAAGGTCACAAACATAAAATCTGTGAAAACTGATGAACTATTCACTGTGTTGCCACGAAATTTGGCACAGAAGTATATTACAATGGGAGTAAGAATATAGCAACATAACAATATGGAAAGGATTTTAATTGTGAATTAAGATACAGGGTATATTAAAAAGTGTTAAATCATGAATCGGAGGCAATCTGATATGGAGTGGGTTGGGTTGGGCTGGGTTGATTATTGACGGCCAATTATCTACACTTGGGATATAGGCCCGGGGGGAGTGCCCTTCGTGGGGGTCTTTCTAAGGGAACCTAACCCGTATTTACGCATGGATATATCCACGGCTCGAAGAAAACCACGAAAACTCCGAACGATTAGGCCGACGTGCGCGATTGGGATCGAACCCAGCACCTCCCGTCTACCAGCTTCGACAGATATGGAGAGTGACCACTGTGTACTGCTATACAAGCCTCACGACGAGCTCTCATACTGTTTATGAGGGTGTCAATAAATGCTTGTGGCAACAAAGCCCATTTTTCCAACAGCGCGGCTTTTAACTCCTGCGGGGTCCTAGGAGTGGGATTACTCTGTGCAATGGCTCTTCCTAGACCATCCCAAACATGTTCAATAGGATTGAGGGCCAATATCCTCCTCTTCAGGAAAATCATCAACAATGTGAGCACTGTGTGACCTCGCATTATCGTCCATAAAAATGAAGTCTGGGCCTACAGCACCCCGGAACAACCTCACATAAGCTTCAAAGACCTCATCCCTATATCGATGTGCATTGACAGTACCCGCATCGAAGACGTGCAGTGGGGTACGGCAGCCCAACATTAAGCCGTCTCAAACAAGGATTCCTTTGCCACCAAATCTGTCGATTTATTTTACGTAGGAGGGATGATAGCGAGCTCCACGTTCTCTCCAGATGAAGATTCGACTAGAATCACTTTCCGTGGTGAATCCGGACTCATCACTGAAAAGAACACGCTCCTACTCTTGTTGTGTCCAAGACTGATGTCTTCGGCTCCACAACAACTGGACTCTTCTGTTCGATGCAGTGAAAGGGACACACACGATTGGATGCCGGATATAAAGTGCCCACTCTGCTAGTCGTCTATATACTGTTTGCCTGGAAATTCTTATTCCAGACGCAGCAGTAAGGTCACCAGCAAGCTGAAGAGTCGTTGCCAGCCTATGTCGTCGTGCGCTTAACGCCAAATAGCTATTCTGTGCAGGTGTCGGTGCTCTGTGGCGGTCTTGGCTGGCCTTCCTGGTGACATTGGGATGGTCTAGGAAGAACCATTGCACAGCGTAACCCCCCTGCCATGACCCGCCAGAAGTTAAAAGCCGCGCTTTTGGAAGAAATGGCTTTATTGCCACAAACATTTATTGACACCCTCATAAACAGTATGAGAGCTCGTTGTGAGGTTTGTATAGCAGTGCACAATGGTCATACTCCATATCAGACATATTTTTCCTGCGATAAATGCTTTATCTCTGATTCATGATTTAACACTTTTTAATATACCCTGTATTTTAATTCACAATTAAAATCTTTTCCATATTGTTATGTTGCTATATTCTTTCTCCCATTCTAATGTACCTCTGTGCCAAATTTCGTGGCAACACAGTGAATAGTCCATCAGTTTTCACTGATTTTATGTTTGTGACAATTTTGGACATGAGTATTTTCGAAGTTCATAGCCCGGCCCGTAAAAAAAGAAATGAAATCAGGCGCGACCCGACTCAATCTCTACAAAAAATTGAGATTTTTCTTAACATCAGAATTAAGATTTTTTTAAAAAAAAATACTGCATACATATTCATGGGAAATATTTATAGCATATTTCAATGTCCGCAAGCCATTAAATATAAAATAGTAACATTAATGCTCACTTAGATTCATAGATAATTACATTCAAATAAAGATTCGTTAAAAAAAAAAAGAAAAAAAAAAGTAGAATGAAAAAAGACAGTTAAAAACATAACTTTTAAAACTGTATATTTAAAAAAAAAAAAAAAAAAAAAAAAGTAGATTTTTGAAAATATTTCTCTGTAATTGATTAAAGTATTTTTCCAAAGATTCCTCCGTTAACAAAAGTTCATTCTCACTATTATTTTTACAAAAAAAAAAAAAAAAAAACTAGTCATTGGGGCTACCGTAATACTTACCCATCATGGATATGTATAATATAAAATGTGAAAATAAAACATGTGTAAAATATTTATAAAATGCACTGCAATTCAAATAAAATCCTGTCTTGATCACGTCATAAACTTTAAATGCTCTATTGCTGAATTGCGTAAGAGAAACATCCTTATAACTCTAAAAATGATAATCCTATTAACTAACAGTTTACTGCGTCGGATTAAGCATATCTTTAATAATTAAAATATATCTTTGAATTGAAATTTGAATGAAATACAGGGTCATGAAAAATCGAAGAGAGTGGAAAATGTGATTACAAATATCTCGGCAACTCATTATCCGATCGACTTCTTTCTTAATGCAAAATTTATGTTTTTTATTGTCTTTTATATTCACTCCTTAAAAAAACAATTTCGAAAACTTTTATATACCTTTCATCAGAACGAATGTTTCAAGAGTCCAAAAAAAAAAATAGTTCCGGATAATAGAGGTTATTGAAATTCAATAAGCTTCTTCCCATTATTACATACTAAGTACATATCAAATTTCAAATCTCTCCCTCAATTTGCTCGGGAGATAGAGCGTTTACAGACACACAGACTGATGGACGGCAAATTTTTTTCCCTAAAAATATGTTTTTCGGAATCTCCAGTGTCTGAAACGTGTGAATTCGTCAAACAATTTTTTCGATTTTCTAAAAGACTTACCCTATACTACGTATGATGGGTAAGTAATAAATTACCTAAACAACACGTCCTCAGAACAATTAAGTCCATGTCCTTCCTTGCCCGAGTATGTAGAAAAAAATTTAAGCCTAAACACAGCCAAAGTCAGATGAAAAAAAAATAATAATAAGCTGGGTTCAGACACGATTAACTGTCCGATGCAGATGTGTACGTCGGACATGTTAAATTTCTGTATTGATGTTGTCGAACTAGCATTGACGTGTGCAACACATTTATAACTTATTCTCGGCCCAACCAGGTCCATTGGAAATTGTTTATATTTCGTGTTGGCTTAATCCGACCCTTTTAAATGTGTTATATCGGGCCGGTCGGCCGGCTTAATTTATCGGCCTGGCTACTCCGTTTAATTTTTTTATCGGCTCAGGCAGGTACGGTTACGGGCCCGACCCGAGCAGATCTCTAGTATCAACAAACAATTCTACTTGTAAGTACAGAAGCATAGACAGTAAGTCGGAAACTTCGCCAGACAAGGATTAACAATTTTTAGGGCTTATCGTTTGGCAAAGACCTTCTTTCAATGAGCAGTCTGACGTCATATTCTATTTTCAATTTAGCAAGTGTGCCGAAACTTTCTCATCTCAAATCTAAATGTAAGTCAAGAACGAAATGCTATTTTCGTTTTATCCCAACCTTACCTTTCTCCTGTTTACTAACAATGGTTGTCTAGAACAAACTAGCGAAAAGTTAGGTAAAGCAAATATACAGGCTGTCTCAAAAATATCAGTAGGTGCAAACATTTAGAATTGGTAACACAAACAAACAATTTTTGTATAGGAAATGAAGATGGCAATTTAATTCAGTGAAAAATACAGGGCGCTCCTTAATCGGGAATCTCTCTCCAAGCAGACCCTGGTTTTTTGTTCAGAACGTTACCAATAATAAGATAGTACAGCGATATTTTCCACAGAATTACTCTGTTTTTAGTGCAGTGCGATTATACCACCCGAAATTCTGGTGATATAGTACTATTGGCCAACATTAGCGTCCAAACAGCACCGAGCTAGAAGCCTCTTAATTCAAAATATAACTCAAAGCACACACGATGCAACTGATTAAATTGTAGTGCATTTCCAGCACACAGAGTAAAGTTAATCTGTTGAAAATATCGGCACAATACTTATATTATTGTTTAAGTTATGAATTTAAATCCTTGTTAAGGGTGAGACATGTGTATTTTTTTGATTGAATAAGAGGGTTGGGACTAGTGTTACCAAGTACAGTAACAGTAAGGCAAAAAAAGGGACACAGAAACTAAAAAAACGGGACGAACGCACCTCAGTCGGAACACATACGAACATATACTTCTTTTAAAATATCTTTATAAAATTTGTACTTGACTTAATTAAATATACGAATTATCAATGTAGGTACACTGTTTTTTAATACAAATTAGCTTCTATAAGTCCAATTAGCTTCTATAAGTTCAATTCGCTTCCCTTGTCACATATTTTTATGGACCCCAAATCAACATATATTAAAAAAATAAGAAAAATAAAATAAAAATAAAATAAAAATAAAATAAATAAAAGAAAATAAAAGAAAAATAAAAGAAAAATAAAAGAAAAATAAAAGAAAAATAAAAGAAAAATAAAAGTTTACAAAGAAAAAAAGTCTCACATAAACATGAGATTGTTGCATTTTTACCCAATTATATTTACTTCTTTTTGGAATTTTATAGTCTTCAGTGTGTCATAAAAATTTCACACTGCAACCATAGAGATGAAGTCTTTAAAAATTGAAGTCTTTTAAATATTTTTCTTAAAATTTCCAATGTTTTAAGAACTTAAAACAGAGTTACAGAATGGCATGATTAAAAATTAAAAGAGGTTGTGCATTTTGGAAATTCGGAACATTTGTCGGCCGCGAAATGGTTCTGTGTGACGTGCCTTTTAACCCCAAAGAATTGGGAAGTTTGATGTCAATCAGAACACCTGACAACATTAGTTGCAACCCTGTTTTACTATACAAATGTTTGCCTTGGAAGTGTTATTACCCTTAAAAGTTTAATAATTTTGAAGCATCTTGCATATGCATAGGAGATGTATTAGAATATAAGAAATCAATTATTAACCAGATGGGAAGACCGAGCTATGTTCGGTTAAAATTAGCTTTGTGTTCAACTCGCCAAACTTCAATCTTTCCGTAGACTACTAAGAATTTTGTAGATCGGTAGATTCACTGTCCAACTTCAGACACTTTAAGCTTCGACCAAGGCACTTCCTTATATAGGTGTGTGATTAATTGCGAGAAAGTACCCCGATTGGTTGAATTCTGTTTTCGAGAATGTACTATGGACGCTGATTGGTTGAATCGTGTATCTAGGCTCCTATTGGGAATTTCTAGAAAATTCCTCAGATACAAAAAGCCAAATTTTTCGCCAAATGTCGCTAAAACTTGGCGATATTCTTTCATTTGGTGCCAAGCATGTTTTGGCACTGGTAATGGAAAGTCGATTTTCCGGCCAAATCTCGCCAACGCCACTAACATTTCGCCAAATATCGCCAAATTTAGCGAACTGTTGCCAACTTGGCGCTTTTGTTTACTGACAACTGTTCAACTTAATAATTGATTTTTTTCAGCAGAGCATTTACATCCTTAGTTATAACTTAATTGTTTCAACCTTCATTCCCATTGAATTGCATTGACCCGTGGTGACCACAAAATGACCCACTAATCAAATTTTCTCGAACACGTGACCTAGACCAATCATCGTCTCGTAACAAAAACGAAAGGAACCAAAATTTAGTCAAAATCATTAGAGCCGCTTTTTAGATAAAATTTACATACAAACACGCAAGATTTGCTCGCATTATAATATAAGATAAACAAGATAAGTTGGTTTCAGATTTAGTTAAATCATCCCTATTTTCCTGGTCATATCAAACACTGGTTATTGACCCAACCCTATTCTCACATTAGTTGCAGACCGGAAAACTGCATGCTCCTTAACAAGATGAAGCTACTACCATTATGATTGTAAAATTTTCCTACGCTCGCTTAACTCTGCATATTATTGCTACATTTACGTGGGCTTAAAGCCAAGGATAACCACGTTAGCGTTCATTGAATGATTGAATGTATTTAGGATTGCTCAATGCATCATATTTCTACGCCTCTCTACACTAGTTGATCTATTCCTCGTCTTCTTTTGTGTGAATGTGTGTGTATAGTGTGTGTGTGTGTGGGGGGGGGGGGGGGGGGATTGCAGTGCAGACACAAATTTCATGAAATTTAAATTGTGAATGAATCCGATTACTTTACTTTCTGGATCAGGTACACATAATACCACCTAAACGGGTGGTCTAGTGGGTTCCGGATTAGAATCCTGCATCGCGTCAGGTTGCCCAGTTTTACTCGACCGGACGCTAATTTTTTTTTTCGGTGCCGGTCAGGTTCGGATTGATCCAAATTTTCAAAATAAAGTCCTGAATATTTTTTAATGAAAACAGGAACGAAAAATCATGCATCAAGCACAGATTATAAAACACTTTCCAACACATCCAGAAATTTACTTTCTGGGCCAGGTACACATAATACCACATAAACGGGTGGTCTAGTGAGCTCCGGATTAGATAGAATCCTGCATCGGGTCGGGTTGCCCAATTTTATCCGACCGGACGCTAATTTTTTTTCAATGCTGGTTGGGTTCAGACTGACCCGAATTTTCAAAAGAAAGTCCTGAGTATTTTTTTTATGAAAACAAGAACGAAAAATCGTGCATCAAGCATTGATTATGAAACACTTTCCAACACATCCAGAAAACTATAACGAAACTTCGCCGTTTTATAAAGTGGAAGAAGATATGTAAGTAAACAGTATAGGAAACATATAACGATATAACACATTTAAAATTCCAGTTCTAGCAATTACCTTTCACATTATAAAATGCAGTCGAATTATTTTGTGCAGCCCGGTATATGATCTATAAAATTGGATATACACTACATTGCATAATAAAATTTTGTCCATTTAGAAAATTCATATTTTGCACTTTTCGCTAATCGATGGAAATGTACTCGAAATCTTTTGTACAACCCTGTATATTATCTAAAAACTTTTGTACACACCCCATACTAATCTAAAATTTAATTCAGGTAAATAACGCATAAATCAACTTAAAACAAACTTCTAGCAATTACCAACCATAACGACAATGTACCTTGTTCTTTGCGTAGCCCTGTACATGAATTTATTTATTTTCCACAAACTTCTATAAGTCTACTAACTATAAGAAAATGCGTAATGCAATTAAAAACTACCCTAAACAATTCACTCCCATAGTCTCTAATACTTACGAATTCCCTTGTGTAGCCCTGTATAGGATCAACCGAATTTATACACACCTCGTACTAAGCAAAAATTTAGTTAAACTTAAAAATGCAAATCAATGTTAAAAACGTACTTATCACATATAGACTGTATTTATTGCGTATATGCTGTAACCGATATCTCTTGTGTGTCCCTGTAAATAAACGATAAAAGCAATACACACATATTTTTAATAAGCAATTTATAGTGAACCTCTGTAGTGCATATAAATTTCATTATGTTTGAATAGTGAAACATCATTAAATTACACTGCAAACGATTTTTCCCCGTAAGAACAATGTGCAAAAGTATTCTTTTGTTTGACCCTGTAAATGAATAATCAATGCTTTGCACCCGATATTCTATAAAAAGCATGTTTTAGTGTGTTTCATAATTGTATAGCAGTTTCATCATGTTTCAAATGGCATAGCATCATCAAAATTCACTTGAAACGATTTTTTCCCCCATTGACTAATGTAACTGAATACTTTTGACAGTCCCTGTAAAAAAAGGTATAAGTGCTACACACTTCATTTTGAATAGGGATCATGCTATCGAAAATAAACGACAATAACATATAAAAATTTCAGGGCATTTCAAATATATTTACACGAGCTAGAGCACGGTCAGACGGCATACAAACCGAAGTCAAACACATTTCAACTAGGTTGGGAAATGTTAAAAACTGTGTATTTGAATTATTAATGAGTGTGTGTGTTCATTTTTAGGTGCGTTCGTAATTATATAAATACGTAGCACCTATAGTCGTCGTTTGGTCCGTCCGTCTGTCCGTCCGTCTGTCTGTCTGTCCGTCCGTCTGTCTGTCTGTCCGCATATAACAACGCAAAAACTACCCAACCAAATGGTTTGCAATTTAAAATATATTATCTTTGCAGAATTTTGTCGAGACATTTCAAATTTTATTAAAATCGAATCAAAACTTTAGGAGATATTAATAAAAATATTTATTAAGAAATTTGATTTTTTTTTTAAATCGGTGCTTTTTTGTTGTGGTTCCGATGGATGTTAAATCGTCAAGCGACCGAGATACTTATTTTATGACAGAAATTAATCTGCAGACGATATAATTCATTTCACAGAATTAAAAATCATCAAGATCTGAATATTTATATAACTAGCTGATACATATATATCTGAATATTTATATAACTAGTTAAGATATTTGTATGAACAGTGTCATAAAATATATACTTAACTAGCTGTTTAACCCGTTCTACGCACGGGATATCATGAATTTAATTCTAAAACGTGCGTACGAACGCACCTCGTTTGTAACGTTTGACGTACAATTTCAAACTTGTTATAATAAAGATATAACTGATATGTAACAAATTATAACACCGAACAATAATATACCTCATTAAATTGCTAAAAAGGTGCAAAATAAAAACTATAAATAATGTAACTTCAACTCGATAATAACCCGAACCCAAAGTATCCCAACCCGAACCCGATATTACATCATAGATCGTGCAACTATAGAATATTCTTATTTCTTTTGATAACGGCTGCGGTAGAACCGAAACATGTAAACAGTTTATTATTTTTTATACTTTTTAGCAAATTAATAAAGTATATGATAAAATTTATATTTGAGATATAATTGTATTAAAATGTGGATTTTTTTTCCGTTCGGTTTGGGGTTTAAATATTTTGGGTTCGGATGGGTTTCGGGTTGACGATTTTTTTTTTTCGGGTTGTGTTAACTTTAAGCAGAATTGTCGGATTCGGGTGAAGGACTAGTGTAGACTCTACTCCGGATTAGTAAAATCTGGATTAAAAAAATATAATTTTTAGTCTTAACAAATTTTCAAAAAAATTAAATAAATAAATGAGGGCAATAATAATAAACTGTCATGGCTTTTTCTTGTTATTCAGAGGTTAAAACAGTAAGCATTCAAAAAAGAGGAAAATTCACGAAATTTTGGAAGTGTGCTAAGAAATAAAAAAGAAGAAAATAAACATATGTGTTTTTAATTATTGATATTTTATTGAGACGATTCCGACTGGAAAAATAAATGCCTGAAAATTTGTTCTCCCCACTTTAAGGAATTTTCTGTATTGGACCTAATTTGGTCGATGAAGAGTAAAGTCGAGGGAATGGTTTTGAGATATAAATTTTATTCATAATTATGCTATTATTAAATTATAAAAAATATTCGATATTTACAAACTTTGAAGCCCAAACTCTATAACCAGCCACGAAAAAAGAAAAAAAATCGTTTACTTCTGAGTAATAGTTTTTTTTTTTTTCCCCTGAAAACTGACTTGTGATTTTTGAAATGACTGATTCAATTTAATAATTGATTATACCAATTTTATCTTTGCTGAATTGGAACTACCATACCGATATGCTCTTAAGAGTAATATGGTTTACAGCTTATGTTTCAATAGTGAATAGTAATTGTCTTTTATATAGTGTGAATTATTTCAAAGGCTAATAATATTTAAATAAATAATTTCAAACTGTGTTTTTCCGAGGTTGTTTAATTCGTACAAATTTAATGCAATAAAATAAGTGCTATATTCAGTGTATAATTATTTATATTATCCTGATTTATTGTACACTCTCCTGTACTTATGTTGTTTATTATGTGTTATTCCGATTGGCAGGTCATTGGCTCGCTTTTTTAATCTTCTCGTCCCACTATATTTGCCACATTCCCGGGATAATTTTTAACCACGACTCAAATGCAACTCTTATTACTGCCATAATGTAATTACACTGTTTTTCAGTTGTCTGAAAATAAACTTTATATATATATATATATATATATATATATATATATATATATATATATATATATATATATATATATATATATTCTGTACTAAAAAATGAAATAAGCAAGCAACAGAGTTATTCTTTGAGAAGATTTGTCAAATTTTAAATATAGCTAAAACTTATGTTTTCTTTATAAACTAGCTGTTTAACCTGTTCTACGCAAGGGAGTTCATGAATTTAATTCTAAAACCAAAATTAAAAATCAGTACAACCATAATTATATACTATTATATAAAGTTCAATAACTATTCGATTTAGAAAAATATTTTTCTACTACTGTGCATTTTTTTAATGAAATTTATCATGTTGCTATGGCAGCAGACGATAAAACGATATCTTTGGAATAAGGGAATAAATAGAATAAAAAGTTTTGTTGATGTTTGTGATAAAATGTTTTTTTTTTTTTTTTTTTTTTTAAAGGGTAATATTTAAGCGCAATTAAAAAATCTCTAATTATTTGCATGCGAGGTAAAAGAATTATCGTAATACCCGCTACAGCTTCTTAGTATTGCAGCGTGGTGTACGTAATATGTATATCTCACTTTGCAGTAAACATTTAGAACTGCCTAGAGCTTGCGCGATTATTAGACATTTAAAAAAAAGGCAAAAATTCATCAAAAACGTAAAATAAAAAAAGTATTTAAAAATTTCGAATTTTTTGCCCCAATCGTTTTTGGACCCCCTACCAACCAGCAACTCATGTGGCCAAATTTCGTAGCCCTGCGCCCTGTGGTTTCCGAGTTTTTGAGGTTACATAGATAGATACGCGCACGGATTGTAATAGGGTTAGATTTTTATTTTTCTTAAAGCTTTTACACGTGAAAAGGAATGTATATATAAAACACATATTTCAAGAAAAGAAGAAAAGCGTAAAAAATATTTCTGAATAATTCATTTCTAAATTTAAAATAAAAAAGTTATAATTTTGTGTCTCATGCTACCTTAATAGAAAACGAAAATATAAACAACCTAACCAAGCCTCAAACTTCTCATTTCAATTAAACAAATCACATGGTCTATTTTTTTACAGGAAAGTACATTTATTTACTCTAATTATTAAATAAACATACATATTCTTTTTTTCTACCCACTCATTCTTCTCTCCAAAGAAGAACAATTATAGGTCATGAGTGCCAGGCAGCAAACGATTTCTTGAACATGGAATCACGGATATTCAACCAACCGAAATAAATCACAGAAAAACGAAAATTCTCAAAAAGGCGGATAGTCTGACGTTTATTATGCGAATCGGTTACGTTTTTTATTCATTCTCTCCCCTATCTTTTGTTTCTTTTTTGTTTTATCATTCACGGATGAGATGTGGACGAACAACCATCTAAAAGAATCTTGTGTGTTTTCTTCTTGGCATTCTATTTCGGAATAACACTGGGAAAGTATTCAAGAAAAAGAATATTTAATAATTACGAGAAATTTTCGTATTTTATAAGTAGAAGTATATTTAAAGTTATATCTACTTCATTGCAATTCAGGACAGCCAGATAGCAAACGATTTTTTCAACGTGGATGAAATCGCCGATATTCAACTAACCAATATAAGTCATAGAAAAACGAAAATTTTCAAAAAAGTGGATAGTCTGACGTTTCTTATGCGAATCAGTTACTTCATTTATTCATTCTCTCCCCTATCTTTATGTTTTTATCATTCACGGATGAGATATGGACGAATGGCCATCTTAAAAGAATGTTCTGCCTTGAAGTCTTTTTGGCATTCTATTTCGGAAGAACACTGGAAAACTATTTATTCATCTACGACTAAAGGAAAATAATTTTTAAACTTCGAAGAATTTATGACACTATGTAGAATATAGTTAGATTAATGAAGATTATGGGACATACTACTGTAAAGTTTTTCTTCTTTCTCTATTTTCTGATTTATATTTTATCTTAAATTAAATTTACATTCAACTTTTATTTAAGGTTAAACAAAGAAAACTACGTACTTTATTCGTTCAAGAAAAATAATGTTTAACTTCAAAGAATTTCTGACAATATGCAGAAATTAGTTTCTATTAATTATGAGAACAACCAATATTCAACTTACATATCTTAAATAAAAGTTAAATGCAACTTAAAAAAACAGACAATGCGTTGAATTTATTTTCGATTAATGGGAATAAAAGACGTTTAAACAAAGTTTTTTTTTCTCTTTAATTTGTCTAAGTAAAAGTTGGCATTTTACTTTTATTTATGGTTAAACAAACAAATCTCAAGCAAGTATATTTGAAAGAATCCTTTTAAAACAAGAAATTACTATAAATGCAGACAGAAAAAAAATCATACAGAAAACGCTGCGTATTTTTTTTTAATTATATTTATTTAGTTTTATTTTATTTTTTATTTTATTTTATTTTTTTATTATTTTTTTTATTTTTTGTGGAGGGGGGGGGGTGTCTAAACATCGATACGTATTGATGAAATATAGACGTTGTGAGATTGTCACTGTTGTAAAAATTATTTTTTGGATATTATCCAAAAAATAATTTGGCTATGATGTCTTACACTCACGCACCGTTTATTTTTTTAATCGGTTATAAAAAGGAAAAAAGTCGCCAAATTTTGGGTTTTTTTTTCTTTAATGGTAACTTGGCTATTGTATTAAGTTATTGGTTTGGAGTCGGCTTGTAAATATTGCCAATCGAAAACTCGCCAAATATCGGTGCGTGAGTGTAACACATGTGTTCCAATAATTTTTACAACAGTGATATCGCATATCCTCAACTAACCAAATTACATGCTACAAAAAATTAGATAAGAATTCTTAAAAAAACACGGATAGTCTAACAAAATAACTTTTTATTCTGGTTTGTTTCCTATCTGTTTATTTGTTTTATCATTCACGGCTGAGATGCCAAGGAAGAATTATCTGAAAAGAATCGTCTGCCTTGAAGACTTTTTTCTTGACATTCTGTTTCGAAACAACAGGGAAAGCTATTTATTTATTCAAGGAAAAGAAAAAGTGTATTTGAACTTGAGAGAATTTCTAACAATACCGTAAACAATAATGTTCAGATAAATGAAATTAGGTGATATTTAACTTAAAAGTTGTGTTTTAAATTTTGTAAAATCTGCAATAATGATTTCAGGGAATATTTTCAAAACAAAAAAATTACTTTGTCTGCAGACAAGAAATCTTGCAACTTGTTTTATATACCGTTGCCATTTCTATGACTATTCTTGAAAATGAAATTGCAGTATTTACCCAAATGGAAAACGTATTAGAAAAATCAAATTTTTCAAAAAAAAAAAAAAAAAAAAAAGGAAAGGAAAGGAAAAGCATCAATAACTCTGACGTTTGGTACGAGAATCAGTTACAATTTTTTAGTTTTTTTGTTTGTTTACTTTATCACTCAACGACGTTAAAGAGGAATTATCTAAAAAAGAATAATCTGCCTTGAAGACGTTTTTTTCCCTTGAGGTTTTATTTTGAAACAACAGGGATAGCTATATATTTATACACGGTAAAGAAACTGTATTTGAACTTCACAGAATGTCTGGGGATACATAGTCTAATTCAGATTTAAAGAGAAACATTTTGAAAAAAAAATCAAATTTGAAAATAATAATAATAATAAAAATAAAATTATCTTAATTTTCAGAAAATTTGAAAATAAACCAATTAACTTTAAATTTTCTTTTGGGTGAAAATGTTTTCCACTAAAGACATGCATCCAGTTGGAGATTTTGTAAAAAAAAAAAAAAAAAAAAGATATATTTCCATTTAATAACCAAATTTTCAGTTTTAACGTTGTATAAAAAGTTTTTGTACCAAACATCTACCACAAAGTTGCAATTTTTATTAACATCAACTTGCATAAAATTATCCAGCGCCTCGTGCAGAAACCAAATTTTGCTATTAATCTCAATCGAATGTGTTTTGGTAGTGCCTTCTGAAGGTCCCGACGAAGCACCGATTCAACTGTGCACCTGGTGCAGGGGTATTGTTCACAGAATGCTTGCTTCAGCTCTGAAATTGTCTAATAAGTTTGTAATTAATGTATAACCATGTTAGCTAGAAAGACTAGCACGTCATCCTAGCGGAATGTGAATGAGTTTCACAGCTATAAAGTTTCGTGTAACTATTTTTAATAGTAATTCTTAGTCTTATTTAATCTCAGAATTTCTTATCAAATAAAATGAAGATTTCTTTTTTTTAAAAAAATGGTACCAGAATTGGCAGCTATGCGCCTAATTAGTAATAAAATCTCTCCGGGGATGGCATGTCTCTCCAGCGCAAGTGGTAAACCAAAACAGAGAATATCGATTTAACGAATAAGAAGCCATTTCTTGCAAATTTAGTGATGAATCTATATACAATGACAGCTTTATAATAATGAAAATAACTTCTTAAATACATCATAGAAAGTGATAAAAATATCAACTTGTTTTGAAAGAATGAATCTTTCTTCTTCAAGTGCAAAAAGACTTTCTATCACTGCGAGAACAGATCGGACAGCAGAGAACAACCAATAAGAAAACAGGAGACAAACAACCAATCTGAAGCTGGCATAGCAAGTACAGTAAAAAGGAGGGAGGCGAATTAAATGAAACGAAAAATCAGTAACAACAAGTTGGAAATTGTACGTCAAACGTTACAAACGAGGTGCGTTCGTACGCACGTTTTAGAATTAAATTCATGATATCCCGTGCGTAGAACGGGTTAAACAGCTAGTTAAGTATATATTTTATGACACTGTTCATACAAATATCTTAACTAGTTATATAAATATTCAGATATATATGTATCAGCTAGTTATATAAATATTCAGATCTTGATGATTTTTAATTCTGTGAAATGAATTATATCGTCTGCAGATTAATTTCTGTCATAAAATAAGTATCTCGGTCGCTTGACGATTCAACTTCGGAAGCTCCTATAACAAAAAAGCACCGATTTAAAAAAAAAAAATTCAAATTTCTTAATAAATATTTTTATTAATATCTCCTAAGGTTTTGATTCGATTTTAATAAAATTTGAAATGTCTCGACAAAATTCTGCCAAGATAATATATTTTAAATTGCAAACCATTTGGTTGGGTAGTTTTTGCGTTGTTATATGCGGACAGACAGACGGACGGACGGACAGACGGACGGACCAAACGACGACTATAGGCGCTACGTATTTATATAATTACGAACGCACCTAAAAAGAGAGGAGAAAATAAATAAAATTTAAATGCATAAATAATACTAATAAATAAAACAATTAAAAGGGGAAATAAATTAAACAAAAATAAGTGTAAAGAGGATAGTTAGAAATTACAATAATTATACGAAAAATAATTAAATTGAAATTATTTCTTCGTTGAAACATTTCAGTTTAGTGCCAAAGTGTTGTATTTTATTTTATCGTTGATCTGATCTTAGGATTGATCTTTCGTAATCGGATCTATAGCCAAATGGAATAGGGCCCGATTTTTCCTGCCGGTACAGACCGGAATGACCTTTTTTTCTTTTTTTTCAAATTAACCTGTGAATTACATAGTTATCTAAATGACTATACTAATTCAATCATAAAAGACTCTTCTAGCTTAATAAACTTTATCATGTTAATAACGAAAGAACATGAATAGATTTTTAGTATCGAAGCATTTTCTGATAAGGTTAAAAAAAGGTATCAGAAAAATGGTTCCCATGGCTTACTGGGAAAAATTTGGCAATTAGGTCACTGACAGAATCCATACAAAATAGAATCCGAGATAATCTGGAACAAATCATTTTTTTAGATTACTTCAACACTGTTCATTTATTTACTTATTTTCATTTATTTCAATTCATTTATTCATCATTTGTTTATTTGTATCAAAAATTCAATAGGTTTTGGTCTTTTATTATTATTATTATTTTAGACTGTTTTTACGAAAGCTGTTTAAAACATGTGAATGTTATAGAGATTGTCCGGTAGAAAATTTCTCTGATAATTTTGAACAACACTGAATTGTCACGCAATGTTCATTAAATAATTACATACATGTAAAAAAGAAAAGAAAAAAATCCCTGACGGCTCGGCCTACAGGCACAGGTAGATTTCGAAGACGCAGACCGTGGGGCGCCTGTTTGTCGGGAATTGCGGAAGAAATGACCTTTTTTACGATGATGCGGCAGTTTGAACCGCCTACTTCGAAACCTAACTTGTTTGCAGGCGGATTCGGCAGGGATTTTTTTATTTATTTATTTTTTTTTTTGGTATAACGGTTGGTCCTATAAAAAACTTGTCAATATAAAAGTTTTAGATAATATTAAGAGGATTTATAATAAATTTAAGCGGATTTGAAATCTTGGGAATTCACGAAGTTATGCATTTTTTTCTTCTAACCCCCCCCTCCCTCCCCCCCTCTTAAGGCAATTTTTAATTATATCAAAAATCTGTCATACATAAATTTTCGGCCCTTCTCCTAGAAGTAATAATAACTTCAAACGGATTCGATACGTATCATAATTAAGAAATTATGGGTTTTTTTCTGTTTTCACAAAAAGGCCCCTCCATCCCCCCCCCTGGTTCGATTTTGCCCATTAACGAACTTGACCGAGATTTTATGCCTCTTGATTTTATGTATCAGTTTCGAACAGATGCGGGAGTTGGAACCGCTTAATTCGAAAAATAACTTGTTTGCAGTCGGAGCCGGCAGGGGTTTTTTTGTTTTTAAGTTTTTTTGCTATAACGGTTGGTCCTATAAAAAACTTGTCAATATAAAAGTTTTAGATAATATTAAGAGGATTTATAATAAATTTAAGCGGATTTGAAATCTTGGGAATTGATGAAGTTATGAATTTTTTTCTTCTAAACCCCCCCCCCCTTCCCCCGCTTAAGGCAATTTTTAATTATATCAAAAATCTGTCATACATAAATTTTCGGCCCTTCTCCTAGAAGTAATAATAACGTCAAACAGATTCGATACGTATCATAATTAAGAAATTATGTTTTTTTCCTGTTTTCACAAAAAGCCCCCCCCCATACCCCCCCCCCCCTGGTTCGATTTTGCCCATTAACGAACTCGATCGAGATTTTATGCCCCTTGATTTTATGTATCAGTTTCGAAAAGATGCGGGAGTTGGAACCGCCTACTTCGAAAAATAACTTGTTTGCAGGCGGAGCCGGCAGGGATTTTTTTTTGTTTTTAATTTTTTTTTTTTTTTGCTATAACGGTTGGTCCTATAAAAAACTTGTCAATATAAAAGTTTTAGATAATATTAAGAGGATTAATAATAAATTTACGCGGATTTGATATCTTGTGAATTGACGAAGCTATGATTTTTTTTTCTTCTAAAACCCCCTCCCCCCCCCCCTTGGAGCCATTTTTAATTATATCAAAAATCTGTCATACATAAATTTTCGGCCCTTCTCCTAGAAGTATTAATAACTTTAAATGGATTCGATACGTATAATAATTAAGAAATTATGGGGGGTTTTCTGTTTTCACAAAAAGCCCCCCCACCCTCCCCCCTTGGTTCGATATTGCCCATTAACGAACTTGACCGAGATTTTATGCCCCTTGATTTTATGTATCAGTTTGTAAAAGATTAATGCAGAATTTTTCCAGTTATCGAGGTCAGAAAAAAGTGACATAGATAGATAGATAGATAGATAGATAGATAAAGTTTTGAACTGAGGGTGGTTTTGGGTTCTGGGAGTCATGATCGGCGTAGATCTGCAAAAATTTTTCAAAATTTCCAACTTAGGTGAGAATGTAAAACAAGAAATATTATGCATCACACGAAGATTGCAATAAACTTTCTAACATTACAAGAAATATGTTGCGAAATTCCATGGCTCACCGCCGCACAGTGGGGTGTTTTGAGGATCTAGGTGGACAAAATTATTGCGTTGAAGTTTACTTAGGTTTTGCAGGGTTTTCGAATGTATCAGTAATAAAATAATGAAACAGTGATAAATATTTGGCTTATTTATTCAAAGTTTCAGATCCATCGGATAATGAAACGTGGTTTAAATTGGTTTGCAACATTTGAATTCACTCAAACATACACTTCAAGTTAATATAACTCAATGATTCGCAAACTTTCGCAGGAGCTTTCTTAAGTTTTCAATACTTTAGGAATGGCACTTTGATTTTAAAAAATGCTTATTTCTTAATAATGCTTAATACTGTATTAAAAGTCAAGATGAAGTTTGAAAACAAGATGGCGCTTATTTTCAAACAACAATAGGTTACTCTTGTGACAAAGATGTGACACATATGTCCAGTAAACTTCTGCTTTCAAATAAAACAGAAAAGTTACGACTTGCCTTCGAACTTACAGAAAAATAGTGCAACTGTTGAAAGTTGAAACTCAATCAAACCAACTGTCTTGTTTACGGTCGTAGTTAATCCACACATCGGATTTTTTCGACAAAACTTGTACAGATCTCGACAGAAGAGACATTCGGCTACTATACGCGGTCTTGTTAAATTCCGAGATAGTCGGAAAAATGAATTTTGTCCACCTAGATCATCAAAACGCCCCACTGTGCGCCGTAAGGAAAAGGAAGGTTTCAAAAGTATTCCCAATTCAAATGAAGACAAAATTTTCCAGCTATTCTGACGACTTTTATATTTTCAGAATTCTTATCCAATATTATGATATGTATCCGATATTTTCAAAATAGTCAACTTATTAATTATAAATATTTTCAGACTCAATATAAACTAGATATTAAAACATCTTGCACTTAGCATGAAAACTTAATAAAACAATATTCTAAATGTTTTTGTTTTTTATTTTTTGTCACTTACGTAATAAAATTGAAAATCAACTAACTGAAAATAGATACAATATGATTTTTACACCCACAAAAAACAAACTATCGGATTTAGTAAGTATTAAGAAAATTTTGTTTTAAATATAAAAAAAAAATTAAATACAAAATAATTTGTTTACATATAAAGACAGAAAATTTACTTAATGGTACATAAAAACAAGAACAATTGTATGAACTTTATATATATATATATATATATATATATAATATCTATGAATTTCAAAAAACATATCAAGTTCTTCTTAAATCTCGAAAGAGATAATTAATGATAATGTGAAGAAAGAATACCACATAGCTAATAGTTTAACTAGTGCAATCATAATATTACCATAGCTTATGCTTCAATGGTAATTGGCCAAAAATACAGAAAACATGAAGAAAATTTAAAAAGAGAGAGAGAAAGATAAAAAAAATAAATAATAATTTGGAGTTGCTATCAATTGAATAAAAATGGATTAAGAAATGAAATATGAACCATATACAATGGGAAATTTGACAACAAGAGAATAAAATCAGAATTGGATATGAAAAAACACATGTAGATATAATCGTCAGCCTGGATGTACCCACATGTGTTTTTAAAAAATAATTCAGTATTTCATAATTCTACTGGCATATATGCTAAGATCAGTAGAATCACCCAGGTATACTGAATTATTACCAGAAAACAATTAGAAATAATAAAATGTGAAATAAAATCCGTAAAGAATAGATAAAATATTATATATATATATATATATATGATTTTCAATTTTATTGGAAAAATACTACTCATATGCATTTGTTTTTAATTGCTACGCCGTAAACGAAATCTTCACCGAACTACACCTACTAATATATTATACAGTAAAAACAGTGAAAATCGAACCAGCCTAAAACGGAATATTTTTCTATCCCTAGCGATTCCATTCTTGCGGGTTTTATTCTATTCAGAAATGCCTGTAAAACATCTCCAACAGCAACAGTAGCACGTGTGCAAGGAAGGCCTTTCAGGGACAAGCAATTTTGTTCCTAACGTCGAATTCACATCGGTATTTACGAAAGAATTTAGTTCAAAATAAGGAAAAGCAATTTTTCAACTTTTCCAAAGTTAAAAAAGTAAAATTTAATTAAAAGTTTCTGGTTCGAATCGGATTAAAATTAGGTGGGATATAATATATCCCACCGCCCCTCAAAGGGTTAATGTACGAGTAGCTGGGTCGCAACCAGTTGTGTTGCGTTTCAGAATTTTATCGAGTCATTTCAAATTTTATGAAAATTGAATCAAAACTTAAAAAGATATTAATAAAAGTTTTCTTCATTCTATTAAATTCTATCATATGTAATTAATTCAATGATATCCCATGATAGGTAACGATTCTATAGGTTACCATGGTGATTACGTCCTATTTGAGATGGAGTCATTATTTCCGTATTACTGAATTTAAAAACCGAATTTGTATACTAAAATTATTTAATTATAGCAATCCTATAATCTGCCAACAGTTTTCTGGATAGATGTTTCCGGAGAAATAGATATTAAATGGAAAAAGAGTCTAAACATGGATTAAAAGTTCTGAAATTTTCAAAGCTAGCCTTATGTTTCCCATTGGAATTTTCAGTGAATGTCAACAAAAGAAAAAATGTTGCCAACTTAAAATGTATTTATTTTATTACGGAAATTAATCATATTGATGGTGAGAAATACCACCATCTAGATCTAAACTAGCACACACTATAAAAAAAAAGTATTTGGTTTTTTTCTGCATATTAGCAGAGTATTTGGTATCATTTTAATCAGTGAACAGTGAACAATACAAATTAATGATCCATTTTAGGATCAGCGCATACAGATAGATAATTGTGGAACAAAGTTAACCACGGCAGTCAAGGAAATATTTGGTTTTACGTTCCCACGAATGATTTAACTACACCTAATAAAAATGTCATGGAGAAAATTGTCAGAACAATAATATGACACATTTATTTATGAGAGCTTAAATAGGCACGAAGACCTCACAAGTAAAAGCATCTTTACCTCCCAGACACAGCACGGCGTCAAGAGGAATCGCTATTGTACCGACGGACCTATGAAACACTCAAGGGGAGTACCAAATTTCTCCTGCATGCCAATGGTCATCTCTCTAAAATCAGAGGTATGGCCGAAACATGCAAATTTTCAAGAAGTTAAAACGTATAAGGCCTTAATTTTATGTGAAAAGGGAAAAATGGTTCCATCCCTTTTTTTTTTGCTCCACGAAAAGAATGTGATTTTTCTTGAGAGTTCAGATTCAAAAAAGATGGAAAAGTAGAAGGTTGACTGCTCTCTAACTAAAAAAAAAACAGATTTTGAGTGTGTGTGCCAATAGATGGAAATGTACGCGCTAAGAAAAAGCGAAAACGCGTCAGCCATTACCTCCTGCTGTCAACGTTATCTAGTAATATAAGGTAACAAACAATCTTCCTTCACCATTGTTCCATTTTATTTAATTAAGCTATATTCTTTTAATAATACGAATTTACGTGTGTATGAAGATCCTACCCCGATCTAAACATAAAAAGGCTAATCAAATAAATACTTCTAGGGTATGGAACTCTGCCTTTCAAAATCGAATTTGTTAATTCGGTAAGATAAACTGTAATTCTCAGAAAATAAATGTTGAGAATACAGTTCTCAACTAGGATTAAATATTTTTATTTTTTTAAAACATTTATATTTGTTTTTAATCATATGCTTATAATTACCTTGTAAATAAACTCAATTTTATATTCAATTAATTTTAGTCAGTTTTCCTTTTGTTTACTTAATTTATTGAATTAATATTAAGTCTTTTATTTTAGGAAATGTTTTCTTTAATATTACAATCTAGGTTTTAAAATAAGCCATTATTTATTTAATGTTACATAACTCTCTGCAGGTAACCTTTGATGATTGTAATTGGCTCAAAGAGGATCCGAACTTCAAAAATAATTCACAACGCAACTTTTTCTTTTCTATAATTAATTGATAATTTGTCTAATAAAATTTTCTAAGTATAAATTATCATATCAGATCCTTAGAGTCATAGGTGCAAAATAAATACTATACGTCTCGGATAATTTAAAATACTCATATTAATCAATTAACAGCAATATAGTGGTAAATCCTATGCAGTCAGACTTAAATTCAAATAATGTAATTGATCACTCTGTAGCATTCCATCATAGGGTTTACCGAAATAGAAGTGGTGCCGTGACCAGGATTCATCAAAAACAGTTATTCGTTGTATTCGCTACAGATGCTAAGGTGCCAATCATTCGTACTGTCGTATGCAAAAGACTTTTAGCCCAACTTGGATTAGACATCTTCAATGAATTTTCTTGTTGTGCAACAACTGATAAACTTGTAATACCTTCCCAACCGTTATGATCCTCGATCCAAGATTCTAGTTTTTCTTTTACCAATCTAGAAAAGCATTCATACATCACATCCACGATTGATTTCGGTAGTTTTTTGTAAATACACATAATAGTCAATTCTCCAACGAAAACAAAAAAGGCTATAATCCGGCTCCAGGTTATACCTTCTGAAAAGAGTTCATTTGAAACACCTAATAAAATAGAGCCTACGGTATCCTCGGTTATTACATCTATTTCTGTGCAGAGACTTTTCACAGGACCTGCATAACTGTCTCTAAAAGCATTGAGTGTTTCTTTCATACCATCGAAGATGTCCTTTTCTTTTTTATTCATGGCACTAATAGCATCGAAATTATAATGATGTACACATTTTATAATTTTCCATTATTGTTTATTTACAGTACATTGAGGACAGGTTACTATTTAAAAAAAAAAAAAAAAAAAAAAAAAAAAAAAAAGATCATTTAGGGAGGATACTGCAAGTTTTTTTTTCTTTGCTACACAGTGTACTACTGAGGGATTTGGCTCGTCAGAGGGAGTTATGAACAAACATGCACGTTAAATAAAAAATAATAATAATTACGGTAAAAATAAAAACAGAGGCAGCCTTGCCAGGGTATCACCCTTTCAAACCCATTTTATACTAATTTATATAACAAAACAAAAAAAAATTTTTAATATATAACCTTACCCCCTCTACTAAAAGTGAAAATAAAAGTCTTTATATGTAGCACAAAACATATAACTAATCGATTTAAAATTACAAGTCAACATCTATTCACTCGGCGACACAAATATAAATAATAATAATACAACATTTTATATTGACCAATATTTATAATAATTCATCCTTTGCTTAAAGCCACGGATTGACGAATCCACTTGAATTATTATAACAAAAAAAAAATCGGTCAGATTTTACAAAATTATTTTAGTTTAATATTTGATATAATCTATAACTTGGTTAGAACAACGCGTTTCAATTTTAATTTTAGAATAATCGTACGATTTCATATTATAAAACAAACAAGTAAAAAAAAAAAAAAAAAAAAAAAAAAAAAAAAAAAAAAAAAAAAATTATTAGTTGTCCCTAAGGATTAACATTTCAGATAATTTAATTACAAAAAAAAATAATAAATAAAAAAAAATACCATTGAACGTTTCAATTATTACAAAACATAAATTGGATGTTTAATTTATACCTTAAATATTTAGGTAAATTATTTCATACTTAAAAAATAATAATAATAAAAAGGTGTTGGATACATGTCAAGGATCATTTCAGCAATTTATTGGATGTTAAAGTCTCGTTTTTGCAGGCGAAATTGAGACTATCTGCGCAGAGCATCTAATAATGCATTTAGCTGAGATATTTCTAATTAACTAAATTTCCAAACTTTACAAAAAAAAAGAATTTGTTTAATTTTTTTTTTCTAACTTTATGTAATATTTTATAAAACAAAAAATAATAAGAGAAAAGAAAAGCGAACGCTCGCTTTCGATTCCTTAAATATGTATATTTACACGTTAATATATTTTAAAATAATAATAATAAGAAGAATAAATAATTAAATAAACATTTCACAATTGCATGCACATTTTCGTTTGTGCAAAGCAACGCTCGCTTGTTCTCGCTAACTTAAATTGTAACTAGAAAATCAATATTATATTAAAAAAATATATATATTATAATACATTACGTTTTTATACACAATATAAATAAATAAGTAAATATATAAATTGACGAGAAGATAGTGCGATGCAAACGGATTTGACCACGTTACACGTGTACCGATTTTTTTTTATAGAAAATATTAAACAGATATACAGATTTAAACATACCCCTTTTTTTTTAAATCCAAGCCGGGTATACACGACTTTTTTTTATTTTAATCACACATGTAATCTTATTTCAACAATAAAATACAGATAGCTGAATTTTGGCGAGTAATCCAAAATCTGCACAGACACACGTGCAATCAAATCGTTTCACTGATTTTTTTTTTTCCCCACTGTCAGTAATACAGGAGTTTAGTAAACGTCACCCACAGGTGAGGAAAGATACCTAATACACGGCTTATCATTTCGCAAATCGTCCCCTGGGTACAACTGAATCCGAAGGTAGGGAGATGAGTCATTGTCCACAGGTAGGGTCATCTAGCTGTCATTCTCTATCCTTCCGCTTAGCGGTGATGGATTAGAGGGAGAAAAGATTACTGTTTTTTTTCTTTTTCTTCTTCTGCCTTGTTTTTTTTTTTTTTTTTTCCCAACCCCGTCCATTCCAAGGCAGGCAGTTTAAAAGGGTATTGTGTTTGACTTTATAGATGGATATTTAAATTTTTGGTATCGAAAGAAGAAAACAAATTTTCATTTTTTCGATCTGTTTCTTTTATGAAAATATATTATTATTGAGAATATCTTTCATTCAGAAAAGTAGCCTTTTCACATATTCCAAAACAATTGTTTTAGTAAGAATGATAAGATTTTTTTTTTTTTAACATAACATTTTCTTTATATATATATAAAAAAAAATAAAGAAGTTTTCCTTTCTGCTCAAGAGAAAATAATTCATGTGAGAATTAGATTATAATGTTTATAATACAGATTGTAGTACAACAGACATGTGATTATATAGATGTGTTTTCTCTCAATGTTTTTCATATATTATATAATTTTTTTTTTAATTGTATGGTATTCATTATCAATGCATACAGCTTACTGATTATATTGAGTATTTGTTTTAAATGATTCTGTATATTGTGTTTCAACGTATGGGTACCTAATTAGCCTGTAATAATTAAAATAAAAGATTTGCCAATTTATATGTATGTAATAACTAAAAATATAAGAGTGGAAAAGAAAATTAATTTTTTTTTCTTTCTTCTCTCGGGCATTTTATTTTATTATTTGGCTTATTCAAATTTTCCTGCTTTATTTGGATTTGGACCTATTAAAACTCAAAATTTTAATAAATGTTTTTGGAACAATGGAAATTGAAACCAACTACACATGATAACTTGCTGAAGAAGTCATGTCTTTCATCAGATTTTTCAACAGTGAACTTTTGATTACGCTTTATTTCACCAATGTGTAAAACTTTTTTCTGGTTTTGCAAACCTACTTACACTCCAAACCTAGTGACACTCCAGCTTATCCCAAGTTCCTAGACTTTTCCATGTGAACATTTTCAGTTTTGATCTTCAATATAATACGACGATGGACTTTCATCGAGTACTTTGTGGCTACATATGTATATAAAAAAAAAGATACTGTGGACCTTTTTTTTTTCTAATGTCGGGGGAAGAGATGATGGTGAGAAATACCACCATCTAGATCTAAACTAGCACACACTATAAAAAAAAAGTATTTGGTTTTTTTCTGCATATTAGCAGAGTATTTGGTATCATTTTAATCAGTGAACAGTGAACAATACAAATTAATGATCCATTTTAGGATCAGCGCATACAGATAGATAATTGTGGAACAAAGTGAACCACGGCAGTCAAGGAAATATTTGGTTTTACGTTCCCACGAATGATTTAACTACACCTAATAAAAATGTCATGGAGAAAATTGTCAGAACAATAATATGACACATTTATTTATGAGAGCTTAAATAGGCACGAAGACCTCACAAGTAAAAGCATCTTTACCTCCCAGACACAGCACGGCGTCAAGAGGAATCGCTATTGTACCGACGGACCTATGAAACACTCAAGGGGAGTACCAAATTTCTCCCGCATGCCAATGGTCATCTCTCTAAAATCAGAGGTATGGCCGAAACATGCAAATTTTCAAGAAGTTAAAACGTATAAGGCCTTAATTTTATGTGAAAAGGGAAAAATGGTTCCATCCCTTTTTTTTTGCTCCACGAAAAGAATGTGATTTTTCTTGAGAGTTCAGATTCAAAAAAGATGGAAAAGTAGAAGGTTGACTGCTCTCTAACTAAAAAAAAAACAGATTTTGAGTGTGTGTGCCAATAGATGGAAATGTACGCGCTAAGAAAAAGCGAAAACGCGTCAGCCATTACCTCCTGCTGTCAACGTTATCTAGTAATATAAGGTAACAAACAATCTTCCTTCACCATTGTTCCATTTTATTTAATTAAGCTATATTCTTTTAATAATACGAATTTACGTGTGTATGAAGATCCTACCCCGATCTAAACATAAAAAGGCTAATCAAATAAATACTTCTAGGGTATGGAACTCTGCCTTTCAAAATCGAATTTGTTAATTCGGTAAGATAAACTGTAATTCTCAGAAAATAAATGTTGAGAATACAGTTCTCAACTAGGATTGAATATTTTTATTTTTTTAAAACATTTATATTTGTTTTTAATCATATGCTTATAATTACCTTGTAAATAAACTCAATTTTATATTCAATTAATTTTAGTCAGTTTTCCTTTTGTTTACTTAATTTATTGAATTAATATTAAGTCTTTTATTTTAGGAAATGTTTTCTTTAATATTACAATCTAGGTTTTAAAATAAGCCATTATTTATTTAATGTTACATAACTCTCTGCAGGTAACCTTTGATGATTGTAATTGGCTCAAAGAGGATCCGAACTTCAAAAATAATTCACAACGCAACTTTTTCTTTTCTATAATTAATTGATAATTTGTCTAATAAAATTTTCTAAGTATAAATTATCATATCAGATCCTTAGAGTCATAGGTGCAAAATAAATACTATACGTCTCGGATAATTTAAAATACTCATATTAATCAATTAACAGCAATATAGTGGTAAATCCTATGCAGTCAGACTTAAATTCAAATAATGTAATTGATCACTCTGTAGCATTCCATCACATATCATAAAACAGACGATATAATTATTTTTTTCAGTGAAATAATTACGATGATTTTTTTTACGTTGTCTTGTACTGGATATCTGCGCATAGTATAAATTTAATGTAACAGAATTGTAATTAATTGTTTGTAAAAGTGTATTGAAACTTAATTTCATAAAATAAAATTAATATCTATAATATGAAAGTCTGCACATAAAATAATTTTTGCATTCATGCATTTTTGCGTAAGCGTGCAATAGCTATTGCACGAAGATCTGAATATTTATAAAATTATTATAAAATATTATTTCATTTGTCACGTTTGACGTACAATTTCCAACTTTTTTTTATGGGGGGGGGGGGGAATTTAATTGTATTCTACATTTTAAAATATTTATAGGGCGGAGTGGGGTGATTATTGGTCACTTTTCATAAAGATCCATATAACTCAGTAACTAAATTGAATTGAAACAAAAATTTTACACTTGTAGAAAGAGAATCTATAATCCCTAACAATCTTAATTGGTTTTATTTTTTTTTATTATATATAATATTAAAAATATTAAAAAATGTCTGACCAATAATCACCCCGGCAATGGGGTGATTATTGGTCATTGTTTTATGATCAAATACCAACATTTTAAACACTCAAAAATTTAATAAATGATTGAATGAAACATTCTTGGAATAAATTTAATACTTTATATTGTTTGTAAATATAAACAGAGTTATGAAAAATGTTATAAAATAAAGAACATTACTAAAATGGTTGGAACTTCAAATATATTTCACAAAATAATAAATTTATTTACAAAAAACTTTTTGGTATTTAATGTATGCAGCTTGCATTTCATCTTCCTCAATCTGAAATAGCCCTGTACCATAGCGTCAACTGGTCCATAAAACACATAGGAGCGCTTCACTGGCGCAAGATCCATTTTCTTTGCCCAGCGATAATTTCCTCCTAACTTTTCCAAAAATTTGCAAGACGAAATATCATCCAGAATACTAATAACACGCCCGATATATGGCGTCTGTTCAAAGTAGATAGCATAGTACTTCTCTACACATATGGCTTTATGTATTTTCCTTAATTTATTTGTAATCAGATTTTTTTTTTTTTTTTAATTTTTTTTTTTTTTTTTTTGCAGTTGCGGAATTTTATTAGCTTCACCCGTTTCCACTTCCATATCTATATCCGTATCTTGTGTGCATTGCTGTGTTTTCTTTCTACTCTCAGAGGATGATGCTACTGCATCTTCAGCTTTATTCTTGTATAATGTAGTTTTCTTTTTCTTTTTTGATTCTTTTTCTTTTTCAACTTTTTCACACAACTTAATGAAATCCTCGTTGGTGATAACTGCTGCATTTGTTTCTATTTTTCTCCGTGCACTGGATTTACATGTGCGTGGTACAATTTGCAGACGTTGACTGCGAAGTGAATGAAATGAACCCAAATATCTCTTCAAGAAATGGATAAACAAAGGTCCAGTTATTTCAAATGTAATTTGTGTTATGAGTTGATGAAAAAATCAAAACAATGTGGTTCACTCTTAAAGTGTTGCCACATGAACTTAAAAAAAACTTTTGAATGCAGACGCTGCCATTTAAACTGACAAATATTAAACATTTCTGCACTATTTGTGAGTTTATAAGTAATTTTTAAGCTAAAATTACATGACCAAGAATCACCCCATGCTGACCAATATTCACCCCATGTTGACCAAGAATCACCCCATGTATACAGGGTGATGTTTAGCCCTCTATTTCCCTAATGTATATACTCATACAGTGTTCATATGCATACATCATCATGTAGCTAAATTTCATATTACAGCCACCTTATGAAAAAAAAAAAAAAAAAAAAAAAAAAAAAAAAAACATGATTTCGTAATCCCTTATTTTTTGCTCTTAAAAGTTTTATACATATGTCTAGTTAAAATATTTTTTCATGAAATTATGTTTTGAACCAAAAAAATGTTTGTGTTACTGAATAACAATGAAATTGTCTAACATCCAGTTATTTTTTTTCTTTTGATTCTATCATTAGTATTAATGAAAATTTAATTGACCAGTAATCACACCATGTTGCAAGTGACCAAGAATCACCCCGGTCTGCCCTAATATTAATTTTATAATATATATATATATATAAAGAATCATATTTACAATTAGAATGTATAATTCATAAACTAAAAATGTAATTAACATTTAGACATTAACATCTTTGTAATTAACATCTTAATTAGACCTTTCAATCGCCCTAAGATTAGATTCTTCAAAATTGATCAATAAGTTCTCAAGTTTTTGAGCAATGAAAGACTGGTTGATTGATTGATTCTCTCGGTTTTCCCCAAAACTATTTTAGGTATCAGAATGCGACAAACTGCAGATTGTAATAAGAATTATCATTTATAAATCTTATTCCTTTAAATCGCCGTAAGATTAGATTCCTTAAAATTGGTAAATAAGTTCTCAAGTTTTTGAGCAATGAAAGATTGGTTGATTGATTCTCCCGGTTTCCCCCTGTTTTCTAAAAAACTAATTTGGATATCAGAATCAGAACGCAACAAGCTGCAGTTTGCACTGTACCACAAAACATCCACTAAATCAGCCTCTGATAGTTTAGTTCTATTAACACCTCGGGTGCAAAAGGTAACCGTAGCACCCGCAAATAAACAGCCTGATAAGTTTAGCGTTTGTTATGCAACCGTTTCTTAACCCATTCCAGACAGACAGACAATTTTTTAACGTTATTTTTTTACTATACGTATTCTAAATAGTTGAATGTACTTAGAAGTAGATGCTGTTTCTAAAAAAATTACAGACAGACACTACAATTTTATATAGATAAAATTTCATTCATTAAAAACAAAAAAAAACTTAGACCATCACTGAAAAAGTATTTCAGACAATATTGATTAAAGTATTGGAATTACTTTAGACAAATATTAAGCTTATAAAACTTTAAAATAAGCAAATAAAAATTCGGACCTAAAAAATTAGAAAATTACGAAGAATTCCTAAATATCTCTTTTTCACGCTCAACAACGGAAGACTTTTTGAGACTCATATAATAAAGATATACTCAGATAAACTCAGATAAATTCAGGTATACTCAGATAAACTCATCTTCATTCCTGAGTAATTAGTTTTCAATTATTCACAATCGGTAGCAAAAAAAAACAACTTTGACAAAGTTTTCCAAAATTCGATTTTTCATTTTTTTTTTTTTTTTTTTTTCTACAAGATGTAAAAATATGGTTCGAATATTAAATCGATATTATGAAAGTTCGAATATTATGAATCTGAATATTAAAATATCAGCAAATTTATAAATGAAAATTATTTCGGGAATATACAGTGTCTCACATAAGTGATGGGACACTTGTGCTTTACAAAAGGAAACTAATCAAATAAATTAAAAAAACATGTACACATTTTTTTTGTGGGTGTGTTTCATACTTAAATTTAGTAAAGATTATTACATAACATACATTTTGTCAAAATATTAAAATATTAATTTAATAAAAATACAAATGTTTAGAACGGAGCAAAAAATAGCTCACATAAGTGATGGGACACCATTATATATGCAACAAAAATCATCTGAAATAAGCAATAAAAATATTTTTTGGGGTTTTATTTTTACTTAAAAGCAATTGGCAATAATTTATAAAATCGTCTGCAGTATTTCTCTCCAGTTTGTTTTGGAATTTTTGTGTTTTTTAGCTCTGTGTAGTCATGAATGCTAAACGAAAAGAAACTTCGCCTGAAATTCGAAAATTAGTTATTAATTTGCATATTGAACGTGGAAAATCTATTAGAAAAACTGCTGAAACAGTTAACTTGAGTCGTTCAACAGTTTTCAATATCATTAAACGATATAAAAAGAATCATATGATTCAGGATAAAAGAAGACCTGGCTGACCATCAAAGCTATCCAATGGAATAAAGCGAATTATCGTTCGAAATATTAAAAAAAATCCAAGAATTAGTGCTTCAAAAGTTGCTGCTGATTTACAAGCATTATATGGAATAATTGTTAATCCTGAAACTATTAGAAGGGTAATTCGATCTGCTGGATATCACGGTAGAGTAGCCAGGAAAAAATTCTTCGTAAGTGAAAAGAATAGAAAACTCAGACTAGCTTTCGCAAAATCCAACATAAATAAGAATTCTGATTACTGGAATAAAGTTATATTTGCTGATGAGAGTAAATTTAATATATTTGGTTCTGACGGTAGAATCTTGGTGTGGAGAAAACCCAGGGAAGAACTTCGCAAACAGAACTTGGTACCAACAGTAAAACATGGTGGAGGAGGAGTTATGGTATGGGGGTGTATGTCGTCCGCTGGAGTTGGTAATCTTGTTTTTATTGACAGTATAATGGATCAGTACAAGTATATTGATATTTTAAAGCAAAATTTGAAATCTTCAGCACGAAAATTGAACCTTCATAACGATTTTAAATTCTACCAGGACAATGACCCCAAGCACACTGCTCTGAACGTTAGACTCTGGCTGCTATATAACTGTCCTGAAATAATAAAAACACCACCACAATCTCCAGACTTAAATCCCATAGAGAATATTTGGCAAGAATTGGAATCAAGAATTCGCAAACACACCATTTCTTCAAAACAACAACTAAAATCGGTGCTTCAAGAAGAATGGGGTAAAATCACTCCAGAAATCACAAAAAAAATAGTCGAATCCATCCCAAAAAGATTAAATCATGTTTTAAAAGTAAAAGGAAATCCAACAAAATATTAAAACCTTTTAAAAAGTAAAATTTTTGGATAAATATTTGATGGAAAAGTAAGTGTCCCATCACTTATGTGAGCCATTTTTTGCTCCGTTCTGAACAATTGTATTTTTACTAAATTAATATTTTAATATTTTGACAAAATGTATGTTATGTAATAATTGTTACTAACTTTAAATATGAAACACACCCAAAAAATTTTTACACATGTTTGTTTATTTATTTTATTGCAGTTTCTTTTTATAAAGCACAAGTGTCCCATCACTTTTGTGAGACACTGTATGTCAAAAAAAAGGGGGGGGATTGGATTTGGGGACAGCTGTAATTGCTTTCAAATTTTCCACACTTCTATTGTTTAATTAAACAAATATTTAACTGCAAGAAATGTTACATTTGTTATGTCATCACGCTTGCAGACGATAAAAGTCGAAGACAAAAAGAACTGAAACATTTTTTTTTAATGGGGAAATAAAAAAAGAACAGGAACTTTATCAGAGACAGCGAACATGAGAAACAGGAAGTCATTTATAGGTGTCTCCTTTTGTAAAATAAACGTCACGTAGCGATAAGTATGTTTACATAATAGTTAGGGACACTTAATGTAATGAATTACATACATTATAAATGAAGGTCAGTTAAACGAACGTTATTTATTCACTATTATGTCGCTAACATTCCCAGGACATGCAAAACATTTTGAACAGAGATGAGATGCAATTAAAAAGCATGTTAAAAAGGTGAGAATATTTTGGAGATAATCTTATTATGAATAAAATTATTGGCTTTATATTTTCAGATATAACAACAAAGTAGTAAAAGTTAAGTCTTATAATACGGGTATGTTTAAATAAAACCCATTCAGCATTTTTTTGTGGTTGTTATTTCATATTAAACAGCACTGTGCTTGTTCGAATGCAAAGTCCTGAAGAAAGAAAGAAAAACTCCTATTTAGTGCCAAAAAACTTCGAAATTTCAAAATTTTAAAAATATCACTTTGTGAGTTCTGATCATAAAAGAATGGAATTTTGACTGTTTTATTTGTTTTTAACTTATGTAATGTTAAAAGTTTTCCAAATGTAAGTTATAAGACCCAGGGACCGTATAAAAATTTAAAAAGTAACGTTTTGAAAATTAATTAACATAAATCAACATAATCTTAATTCCTACCTTATTTTAAATATATATAGTTTTTTTTTTCATTTGAAAATATTCAGGACCTTCTTTTGAAAAATCGAGTCAACTTGAACCCGAACCGAAACCTAAACCGAACTGAACCCAAAACATTACCCGACCCGATGCAGGACTCTTAATTCGTGTACAAACAGACTCGAGTTCGAAGTTTGAATTTTAACAAAGCTAGTTATTTTTCATCTTATTTTTTGCTATTTGGCATTTTTATGCTGTTTGACTGCTGTTATCATCCAGGATTATCTATTTAATGAATAATTAAAAATATCTTTATTTTATTTTTTAATTATTTTAATTTACAAAGTCGATTATTTATCATATAGTTATTTATTGCTATTTGACGTTTTTATTATTTGTTTTTATCATTCAGACTTATTTTTTTTCAACGGATAATTAAAAATATCTTGTTTTATTTTTTATTTTTTTTTTTTTTGAGAACTGAAGCATTGTTTTGTAACGCCGAGAATTGCATATTTAACAAACGTTCTTTTATTTTCGGTAAGTTTCGCTATTTATTTTGAAATGTAAATCAGCGGCGAGCTGATAATTGATAGCATGCAGGGTGTCCCAGGAAGATTGAAACGCGCTTTATTTTTTTACCTCTTGGTGATACGCGTACAATGTAAATCGCAAAAGTACGTATTTAAATATTAATGAGTGTATATGTGTTCATTTTTATCAAAAAAAATTATATTAGCGATATAATTGTAGACTATTTTTCCCATAATTGTATTATAATATGGATTAATTTTCTTTCACTTCGGGTTGCGTACAACCCGACCCGTTCAGTATTCAAACTCGAATCCGAAAATTCTGCTTTAAGTCATCCCGAATCCGAAATATGCAAACCTAAACAAGAAGTAAAAAAAACAAATCAATATTTAATACAATTATGGTAAAAATAGTCTACAATTCTACTCAATATAGTCTACTCTTTCGAAAAATCGGAAGAACCCAAACTCGATCCGGAAGAGTCAAAACCCAATTCTATTCGGAAAGTTATTAAACCTATTCTATTAAAGTTAGTATCAATGTAAACTACATTCCATTATCTAGGATAAGCACTGAAGGATTAATTAGTAAATAAAAACTCCAAGATTTATCGTATGACTTTAGAAAAATTTAAAATATTGTTATTCATGTAACAAGTGACGATTTAGTAAATATTTAATAGCTATTCTTTTTATTAGTACTTTCGTTGGAAAATGATGTTATGTACAAATGTTAGAAAAGTTTCATCAAAATGTCATGGAAATATTTTGAATGGACTAAACTATAAAATAAAGGTTTATACAAAAATGAGTTTCATAGTTAGGAATTATTATACAGTATAAAAGAAAATAAATAATAAAATCTGAACTTGAGTTGTAATTTATTGCATGGAAAAGAAATTTTTATTCTTGAAAGATTCTTTATAAGTGTATATCGCTCATTTTACCAAAGGAACGTACTAAGCGTACCTACTAAAATCGAACCTAACTTTCAGAAGCTCAATAGCAAACACTATAATTTTGCGTTAAAAAAAAAAAAAAAAAAAAAAAAAAAAATAATAATAATATATCAATTTTGAATCAGATGTTAGTGAAATATAAATTATTGAAAACTGAACCAATGATAATAAACATCGGTTATTTAGACATAAACGCCAAAATAACTTATTTCATTATTTTTCTTTGTAAATAAATGTAAGAACCGAAGCGCATGAATATTTTGTATTAAATTGTTTTTTAATATTAATTCTTGATAGTGAAAATCAAAATCCATAAACAAAGATATACATTTTTGGTCACCATTAAAATGAACATGATCAAGATAAATTTAAAAAAATTAAGTTGGATAACTTTTCTATAATTTTTTATTAGTTTAATATTAGTTGTTTTAATAATACTTATTTATAATACGTCTATTTACATGCTGGAACGTTAAGAACATGCTGGAACGTTAAGATTTTATTAAGTAAACGAAGTTTATTATTTGCATTGCATGTTATGTTCCGATTTCTTGAGGGATAAAGAAAACTAATATTATTGAACATTAAAAAAATAATAATAACATTAATTTTATTAAATACTACTATTTTAAGTAAAAAATCGTATTTACAATGTAGGTTAAACAACAATTGCAAAAATTAGAATTTGTAAATTACGTGATTTTTTTTTTTTTTTTTTTATGCAAAACTTTGTTAAAAGTATATTGTTTTTTTTTTAGATTTGTTTTCTAATTTCAAACCTTGTGAAATGAAAATGACGTCACTTTGACATACTTATAAAAATATTCTAGCTTGTTGAATTAAAATAAATTATTTAAAAGGGAAGAAAAAAAAAGGGTCATTTTGTTTAGTTTACTGTTTAGCGCCCCTGTGAAACGGTTTGACCGCCATTTTTCAAAAACAATTGAATTATTCAACATTTTAAAAAAAACTTATAACATTAAGCTTATACTTCATTTCCAGTAAAAAACTTATTTAAAATGTAGGTTAATAAAAATTGCAAAAATTACATTTTGAAAAATTTATTTTGCTTCCGGAAAAACATATAGAATATATGCTTTTTCTTTAAATTAAATTCTTGTGAATAGGGGTAAAATAATTGTCCACCTAAATGCAAGTTTAAAATCTTCCTCCTTGGTTGAATGTAAAGCTGAAAAGTCAACAGATGATTTTTGCTTCTGTAGAATAAATTGATTCATGAAGCTTGAATATTTGAAAATATGTTTATATTTTTTCGAATTTTCATGGAAATATTAATTTAAGATTTTTTTCACGATCTATTTAAATTCAGAATAATTTTTCTCTTCAATTTTAATGAGAAATTGTGGTCACAAAATCCAATAATTACTATCTTTCCCTCTTTTCTCTTTTATCCACAAAAATTGTGTAATTTAGTTGCCATTATTACAGAAATGTCAAGAAAAATTAAAAAATTATCTCAGGAACTAATTCATTTTTTTAAATTCTAAGACCTCACATCACATCATCCAATCCATGCTGATAACTGGTGTTAATTTTATCGCGCCGCATTCCATATTCTAGGAGCAGGAGTTGTGAAATATGAACAGATAGGTTTTAATATAATGGATTATTAACAATAAAATCGATTAATTTAATACATTTTAATATTTGTTTAATTAGTTATTTAATATTTGAAATATTTTCATTATTTTAATATAGAACAAAGAATTATGATTTTAGATTTAAAAAAACTATTTTCCTGTATTCACAAATTTAAAAAAAAAAAAAAAAAAAAAAAAACATTATTTCCCCTTCTTCCTCCACCGATAAAAATATTAAATTAAAGTAAACACTTTTTATTTTAAATGTTATCTATCATTCTTTAAAGAAATATGAAGCTAAGGTTAATTTTTCATTTACCCAAATAACTTTAAAAAGTTAATTTTGTACTTTCTTACTTCTACTTCCAAAGATGAAAAAACGCGGAATTTTTTTTTTGTCATACTTTAACTACAAAAGTAACAAAATTTTCATACATGCAATTTCCCCAAAGGTAAGTTTTTTTGTGCCGAGGAATAATCCCATTCTCGTTCACTTAAGTGTATTTGTTCTAAAAATAAGATCGCTATCTCAGAACTTTCCCGGAAATGCTATTTCGGAAGAAGTTACCAAGCAAACGTGAGAGATACACAAGGATTAAAAACATTTCCCTTAAGACCCGACTTAGGAAAAGAGAAACATTTACTAACACAATCAAAAACATTTACTAACACAATCCAAACTTGATTATTTTCCACTTTCAAGGATTTATCACCGAATAATTTACATGAATGTGAGGAATGCGATTTTAATCGCGTTAAAAATACTTTACAAAATTAAAAGCCTAGACTAATCAGCATACGATATTAGCAAGCTAATTTTAACTAGTAAATCTGCAGATCACGAGCCTCAACGTCAGTTCTGAAAGTCATTGTTTTTAATCTCATTTTTCATATTATTTAGCATCTTACAATTCGCAATTTTTTTTTTCTTTATGTTACATACATATTTATAGGCATATAAAATACTTCGGAGGTTTCAGAAATTAGAAGCGTTAAATTAACCCCTTCAGGGGCAAAGTACTGTTGTAGCTAAAATATTGAAATGTTTGACATGTTTGAATTTATTTTAAAATAAGTAAAAGCTTTTCCTCATGTACCTTATAAATTCAAAATTTGATTACAAAATTCTGGTGTCATTGTGGCATTTTGGAATTAAAATTAAGTGGTATAAATAATATACCGCTGCCCTTCAAGGGGTTAAACACGATTTATGCAATGATATTCCGAAATTCTTATGAACTTATTCTTGTAATCACTACATAGTATAAAACAAAGTCGCTTTTTCTGTCCCTATATCCCTATGTACGCTTAAATCTTTAAAACTACGCAACGAATTTTGATGCGGTTTTTTTTAATAGATAGAGTGATTCAAGAGGAAGGTTTATATGTATATCCATTAAATAGTGGAGAAATACTGTTATTTTTGAGGTTTTTAATGTGATGTCGTAAATAATTTCATTTTTTTCCGCTTATACATTGCAAACGCAGGCTGAACCCTACAAGATTTATCAAAATAATGTACTAATTATTGTACACATTAAAAAGGTCTACAGAAAACACAAAGAGATGAAGGTTTTCAAGGTTAACCCGAAGCAAAGCGAGGGAGGGCCGCTAGTTTTTAGATAAAATAAGGCATTTCTTATTTTGATATTCTTTGAAATAGGGTTGCTAAGCAACTAATAAAATAAAGAGGAAAGAAAAATAAATGCATTTTAAAATTTGTAAAAAATAGGAAAATAAAACGTTTTATATTTCCCGAACAGTTGTAAAAAAATTTCCAATAATTTAAACAATTTCTAAATTTTAATAGATGTATCGGCAAATTTTCAAAGCTATTGCATATATTTAAGACCTTCATATCGAAAATTTAGTATCCGTAATTTTACGTTTAAATCCATATTCCAATATGCGATTTTCATTCCAGTTAAAAATGAAATTTGAAAATCGTCTGCATTCCCATAGGAAAGCATTATGACCTAAGAAATGTTCTATATTTTTCGTATATATTTCATGTGTATATATTAAAAAATAATAATTTTTCACTTTGAATTCCTGAGTTTTTCCCCGTATATAAACACTGCTATTGCTTCACAATGTGGCCAATGGATTTTTTGAGTTTAGGAGCTACTGGATCCTTCCAGATTTTGGTAATCTGCACCTATACTTAAACTGCATCCCGATCTTTCTCTGGAATCAGTCTAACGTAATGGACTCTTACACGATTTGATTTATTAATTACTAAAAAAGGAAATAGTAGAAAACCCTTTGCATAATTTGTTTATTTTACTGATAAGAAATTAAACAAACTAGTAATAATTTTCCATAATTTGATTATTTTATAAATTAAAAGTGAAATAATGTTACTAGCAATCTTTCATAGTTTGATAATTATGTTCTACTTAAACTGCATCCCGATATTTCCCTTGAATCAGCCTAACGTGCTGATGATTTATTTTATTAAGTATTAAAAAAAAAATACTAGAAAACTTTTAATTGCAAATGTAACAGTATTAGTAATTCTCTTTCATAATTTGATTATTTTATTAGTAATTTATATAGTAATGTTACCAGCAATCTCTTTCATATTTTGATGGTTAGTTTCTAAAAAGAAATTAACTAACAACTCTTTTACATTTGACCGATTGCGTATTATAAAAGTCACATTTTTAAAAATTAATTTCGTGACAGCTTCTAAATAGACTAACTGTTTCATTACTATAGAAAAATCGAGGCACTCTGATACATTGCATAGCTTCCTCTAACCTTGGTCTTGCGTGTAATTCATTTTTCGTTATCATGACAATTATGTTCTACTTAAACTGCATCCTGGTCTTTTCTCTGGAATCAGTATAACGTGCTGACTCTTACATGATTCGATTTATTAATTATTAAAAAATGAAGTAATACTAGAAATTATTTTGCGTAATTTATTTTATTTATTATAAATTAAACAATACTAGTAATCCTTTTATTAAAAGTGAAATAATGGTATTAGCAATCTCATATCTTTATGATTATGTTCTCAAAAAAATTTAAATAATACAACTCTTTCACAATTGCCCGATTGTGCACAATAAAAGTAACATTTAATAGATTAATTTTGGAACAGTTTTTAAAATGACTTTTAACCGGTTCATTACCATAGTAAAACCGAGGCGCTTTGATATATTGCATAGCTTCCTCTAACCTTGGGTCTTGCGTGTAATTCATTTTTCGTTATCATGACAATTATGTTCTACTTAAACTGCATCCTGATCTTTTTCCTGGAATCAGTATAACGTGCTGACTCTTACATGATTTCATTTATTAATTACTAAAAAATGAAGCAATACTAGAAATTATTTTGCGTAATTTATTTTATTTATTATAAATTAAACAATACTAGCAATCCTTTTATTAAAAGTGAAATAATGGTATTAGCAATCTCATATTTTTATGATTATGCTCTCAAAAAAATCCCTGACGGCTCGGCCTACAGGCACAGGTAGATTTCGAAGACGCAGACCGTGGGGCGCCTGTTTGTCGGGAATTGCGGAAGAAATGACCTTTTTACGATGATGCGGCAGTTGAAACCGCCTACTTCGAAAACTAACTTGTTTGCAAGCGGAGCCGGCAGCGATTTTTCGTTTTTTTTTTTTTTTTTTTATATATATATATATAACGGTTGGTCCTATAAAAAACTTGTCAATATAAAAGTTTTAGATAATATTAAGAGGATTAATAATAAATTTAAGCGGATTTGAAATCTTGAGAATTGGCGAAGTTATGAATTTTTTTCTTCTAAACCCCCCCCCTTTTTCCCCCCCTTGGGGCCATTTTTAATTATATCAAAAATCTGTCATACATAAATTTTCGGCCCTTTTCCTAGAAGTAATAATAACTTTAAACGGATTCGATACGCATAATAATTAACAAATTATAAGGGGGGGGGTTCTGTTTTCACAAAAAGCCCCCCCCCCCCTTGGTTCGATTTTGTCCATTAACGAATTTGACCGAGATTTTATGCCCCTTGATTTTATGTATCAGTTTCGAAAAGATTAATACAGAATTTTTCCAGTTATCGTGGTCATAAAAAAGTGACATAGATAGATAGATAGATAGATAGATAAAGTTTTGAACTGGGGGTGGTTTTGGGTTCTGGGAGTCATGATCGGCGTAGATCTGCAAAAATTTTTCAAAATTTCCAACTTAGGTGAGAATGTAATAGGTAGTATTTCTTAGGAAATCTACCTAAAAAAATTGAAATAATACAACTCTTTCACATTTGCCCAATTGTGCACAATAAAAGTAACATTTAGTAGATTAATTTTGGAACAGTTTTTAAAATGACTTTTAACTGGTTCATTACCATAGTAAAACCGAGGCGCTTTGATACATTGCATAGCTTCCTCTAACCTTGGTCTTGCGTGTAATTCATTTTTCGTTATCATGACAATTATGTTCTACTTAAACTGCATCCTGGTCTTTTCCCTGGAATCAGTATAACGTGCTGACTCTTACATGATTCGATTTATTAATTATTAAAAAATGAAGTAATACTAGAAATTATTTTGCGTAATTTATTTTATTTATTATAAATTAAACAATACTGGTAATCATTTTATTAAAAGTGAAATAATGGTACTAGCAATCTCATATTTTTATGATTATGTTCTCAAAAAAATTGAAATAATACAACTCTTTCACAATTGCCCGATTGTGCACAATAAAAGTAACATTTAGTAGATTAATTTTGGAACTGTTTTTAAAATGACTTTTAACCGGTTCATTACCATAGTAAAATCGAGGCGCTTTGATACATTACATAGCTTCCTCTAACCTTGGTCTTGTGGGTAATTCATTTTTCGTTTATCATGACAATCGTGTTCTACTTAAACTGTGTATCCGACTTCATCCCGAGCTTTTCCACGGAATTAAAGTCTAACCTGCTGACTCTTACATCATGAAGTGTCATCCTCCGCTCCAGTGGGATGTCGGCCAAAGAACTTGACTTCTCTCTCTTTCGCTCTTCTCTCTTTGGTGGGAAATAGTTCCGTGAATGAGAGAGATAGAGAACTGCACAGCGGATCGTGCGGTCTATTTTTAGAAAAGGATGTTTCATACGCCGAACGGCGGCTTATCGTTCCCATGTTCGATCTGTTAGCTTGTCTACTTATGGAAATGGAAATACACGATCGTTGTTTTTCAAAATCCGGAGGAAGGTCGTACACGTTTGATCTTCTTACGAAAACCGATATTTCTAATCCCTTTACGCACTAATTGTAAAATTAGAAAGCGATCGTTTGAAGTCCGATATTTATTGATTATTTACCATGAACGAAATATCATCAATTAACGAAATAATTATGTAAATAAAACGAAATATCATTAACTAATAAGTAATAATTAAGTAAATAAAACGAAATATCATTAACGAATAAGTAATAATTAAGTAAATAAAATGAAATATCATTAACGAATAAGTAATAAATAAATAAAACGAAATAAGTGATACAAAAATTTGCTATGACAGAATCGTAATGAAGCGGGAAAAAATTCAGTTTTATTACAATAATACCTTTTTTGCCGTTCAGTAAAAGGAGGTTTCATACGCCGAACAGCGGTTTATCATTCTCATGTTCGATCTGTTAGCTTGTCTACTTATGGAAATGGAAATACACGATTGTTATTTTTCAAAAGCCGAGGAAGGTCGTACATGTTTGATTACGAAAACCGATATTTCTAATCCCTTTACGCACTAATTATAAATTAAAAAGCGATCGTTTGTCCGATATTTATTGATCATTTACTTCTTTTTATAAACGAAGTACCATTAACAAATAAGTAATAATTAAGAAAACTAAATAGATAATACATAAAAATCTGCTATGACGGAATCGCGATGAACCGGGAAAGCATTCTGTTTTATACAATACTAGCGTTTTATAATGTAATATCTGTTTGCTTGTCTAATTATGGAAATACACAGTTATTTCATTTCATACACCAAGTGTCGATCCAGGAAAAATTTGGAGCATATTTAGGGCCCCTTAACAAAAATCATTTTAATAAAACAGGCCCTTCACAAAATTCATTTTAGTAAAACATGTCCCTTCACAAAATTCATTTTAATGAAACAGGCCTCTCCACAAAATTCCTCTTAATAAATCAGCCGCCGTTTTATCAGTGCCCCAACACCAGCTGCATAACATTCTTTGGGTTGCTGCCTCAGATCAGCTACATTAGGACTTCCAAGTTGAACACAGGAGACAATTCAAAAGTTTGGTTGGCAACTTCTTCAACATCCACCATACAGCTTCGACTTAGCCCCAAGCGATTTTCATCTGTTTAGTCCACTAAAAAACCATCTTGGAAGCAAGATGATGTTCACAGATGATGAAAAGGTTCAACTTGAAGTCCTAATGGGGCTGAGACAGCAACCCAAAGAATGTTATGCAGCTGGTGTTGGGGCACTGATAAAACGGCGATATAAGTGCATAAATATTGGTGGAGAATATGTTGAGACATACAAATAGTTTTGGAGTGAATATCATTTAAGTTATTATTTAATTATCTTTTGTGACTTACTTCATGACTTTCCCTCGTAATTTCACTGTATTGTCAATACAGAAAAAAGTACTTTTCACCGATAAAGGTCATAAAAAATAACTTATGTTACAGCGTCACTAATTACGAATTATCGAAGTCCGTCTCCGAAACGCTTCAGTGTTTTTAAAAGCAAGGTCAAATAACGAGGCTGACAAAAGATCTTGCAAAACTCTCATTCTTTAAGTTCCCATACCACACGAGAACTATCAACTCTGAAAGAAGTTTGCATGTATAATTTTCTTTGGTTTTAAAAGTTTTACCGTAACGTTTTGATAGATCACATTTTAATGAATGAATAAATCGGTGACGTAACGTACTGTTTTCAGAGGGACTTTTATTCCGGCACAAGGAAAAAAAAAATTATACAAAACAGTGCTACAGAAAAAGGGAACATAGTTGAAACGAGCATTCAAAAGCCACTTTACGCCACTGAAGTAAATCATTTTTCATATTTCCTTTTGCTCCACGCTTATTACAATCTCTGTAACATTTAGCGAAAGTAAAAGAGTGGCGTGAAGGGAATTATAGTCTGAATCTCTGAATGTGTTATCACCAGGCAAGACGCCACTTAATATAAAATCGATGTCGTGTTAAGAATCAGCAGTCTACAACAATCAATCGCCGCAAATAATCATTCAATTCATCAGCTGTTTCCATTGAAACATTAATGAAATGATCTAAAAATGATCTTTTAAACGAACACTTTTGATTTACTGGAAACTTATATTTTAATACGTCTATTAAAAACAGCATAGATTTTATACTTCCTGCGACATAGCATGTTCAGAAAACACATCTAATTTTACGAAATATATATATATATATATATCTGAAACGAAGCGTGTTGCTCCGTCGGTGGGTCCTTGATCGCCGGGCCGGTGGCTGCGCGGACTGATGGCGGCTCCGTATTTACGTCAAAGCGCTCATTCTGATTCCCTTGCATGCTCTTGTAGTCCTGGGCCGTGAGCGGGATTCGGTTAAATTCCGAGTGAATGTATTTCTGTTTAAAGGAAGACACCGTCTATTACGGAACCTGGTTTATTTCTTTTTCTTACATGCATCCTTTTAAACCAGGCCCATATTGGCGTGAGAGCTGCTTTTTAAGTCTGTCTGGACATCGAAGGTTCGTCCATCGCGAGGCAATTCCGAGAGAGCAGATTGGCGTGGATTTGTTTAGATGAGGGAAATCGTAAAAAGTTCGCTCCTGATAGCCGTGTAATGGTATAAATATGAGGTTTTTGCATTATTTCTGCTAGAGGTCGTCTAAGTCAAAAGAGGCGTATTTTTAATTTTAATTGGCCGCGAGCTGAGTGATTGATTGTGCGGAATAAAGGCGTTGGCTCCATCGGCCGATCGGATGCAGCAAGACTTTAAAATTGCGTTAGCGTCAGCACAAATATTCTTATGAAGAGTCAGAAAACGATCTTTGAAAGTTATAAGATGCGATGCAGGAAAACTAATTTAACAGGGGCGACGGCATTTTCAATCAATTGAAACACAATTATTAAAGCATTTAAAAGTTTTGATTTAAATTTCTATTTTTTAAAACGGTAATTTAAAATTTTAAAAGGGGCAAAAAGGGATTTTGCATTTTAAAAAGGGGTTTAGCTTTTATCCTTTCATATCCCCCCCCCCTCACTAAAACAAGAGCCACAGGGCTCGCCTGCAAGACCTGTGGGTCTTATCTCGTGAATTTAACCCATGTTTTTTTTTTTTTTTTTTTTTTTTTTAGATTCTTATTTTCTCCAGCTCTCAAGTAATTTCTCCAGCTCTTCAGTATTTACTTCAGCTCTCAAGTCAATTGGACCTATTTTTACATTTATATATCAAATTTACATAAAAATATTGGTTACACTAAAATATTGGAATTCTTTCAATGGTGCTGCAGCAAAACAATAATGTGTCTCGAGACGACATATCTTGATTATAACAGTTGTCATAACATAACTGTGTTTGTAGTGTTTCCCTTTCTTTCCAGTTTTTGTTTTAAAGTTTTTGATATAGTTTGTTGGGAAACATCCTTTTGTGTATAATTGCAAATTGCAACCATAAACTATATAGTATATTAAAATATTCACAGGTAAACATACTGAAAACTATACAACATATGCAAATGTAAAAAATATTCAATAATAGACAATGTTCAAATGTAAAATAAAATATTCACAAATACAAAATATTAAAATGTAAAATATATTCACAAATACAAATTATTCAAAAATATAAAATATTCAATAATACAAAATATGCACTAATACTATCAACAAAATATATTGTATCTCAAATGCAATTTGAAAAGCTTGCATTTCTAGAAATATTGAATTTTCACACTGAGATAAAATAACAGTAAAATATCCTAAAATACTAATAACAAAAACAAATTATATTTCTTCGTATACCTTTCCGTTTTGTTAGGGACTTAGCTACTTCTATGATGCAGCCTTAGGTTTATATCCATGAAAAAACAACACTAAGTTGTTTAAAAAAAAAGAAAACTACAGCTAATAAAAACTAAATATACACTTGCTATAATTTTCACCATGCGCAGGGTCAGTGCGATATGGGTTTTAATACTCTGAGGGGAATATCACCCAAAAATGTGCCACTCGCACGACAGAAAAAGAAAAGTGGGTAATCGATATTCACCTGCAGAGGGGAAGCGAAGCAGTTTTGCCAGATTCTCCGTTCAACCTGGAAAGAGAATCTGGGAAAACAGTCCGGCTAAAGATGGGTGGCCACGGAGCGGAGGACCCCTTCATGTGTCATCAATTCGTCATTATAATATTTTTAAAAAAAATAATAAAAATTCTAACAGTACTTTTAAACTGTCACCATCATTCTACACTGCTGGGGAGATAGGTTACACGCCCAGCTGGGTCCTCATCCAAATGCTACGAGTAAGGGGGACGATAGGAAAGCAAAAATTAAAAAAAATTGACAGCTGAAAGAGATAGATGGGGTTTATTCATGGCTGAGTTTAAGATTTTGAGGAGGGTGGTAGTATCTTAACTTGGAGGAATGGACAATTTCGGAATTTCTCTTAAAATGTGGGCTGGGTTTATCAATTTCAAAGGATACATCAGAAAGTTGTTTTAAAATGGTGTATGGGCCAGAATATGGTGCAGTCAATTTACGGGTATTCGGATAGTGAAATTCTTCATACATCACAATGTCACCAACTTTAAACTTTACAGGAAGGAAACGAGCATCATAACGGACTTTATTCTTTTTATGGTAAGCAATTGTTCTCTCTTTAGCCAATTTTCTAGCTTCTTCCACAGGGGGATAGTAACTATTATTTGGTAAAGGGGGATCATATGGTAAATTTCCTAAAAATAAATAGCTAGGGGTGAATTGGGTTACAGAATGAGGGGTGTTATTATATTCATATAAGACTTCATCTAAAAGCTTAGTCCAGGGTATTTTCTTGGATGTGGAATTGACTTTACATTTTAATCTAGTGACAATAGTCTGATTTAGTCGTTCAATTTTCCCATTCGTTTCCGGGTGATGGCTGCTCGTCAATCTGTGTTTTATATTGTAATTACGAAGAAATCTCCTAAACCTGGAAGCTGTAAATGCTCCATTTCTGTCGGTTAACAATCTATCTGGTACTTGTATCTGAAATAATTGTTTCAAAATGTTTGTATAAGTTTCGGTAGTTACACTTTTTGAAGGAAAACCCCACACATAGCGAGTTGCATGGTCAACGACTAAATGCAAATATTTTTTTGTAGAATTGTAATAATTAAATCCGCCAACAGAGTCTACTGCCAAACATTCAAAAGGTATCTCTGTTGGGGGCATTAATTGCAATAAGCCAAATCTTTTTTGTCTACATTTTTTGTTTATCTGACAAGTGTGGCAGTGTTTTACAAAATTTTCAATGTCCTGATTAAAGTTAGGCCAATAATATTGCGGAGAGATTAAATTTATCATTTTATAAATTCCAGGGTGGCCAAATTGTGTGTGGGTTTTTTCTAATAGGGGTAAACGTAAAGACATGGGGACCACAATCTTATACAAACCTTTCTTTTTAATAACAACAACATCATTTATCTCAGTGTACTTTTTACCATCAATTGTGACATTTTCTTTCTTCTGATTGTCTCTTACTTCATTCAAGTCAAGGAGATGTATAATATGGGGTAAATTTTCTGAAACAGGTTGTCTAGATAGCATATCAGCTTCAACATTAGTGGAGCCTTTCTGGTATTTAATTTCATAGTCAAACATACTAAGTTTTAGGGACCAGCGGAAAAGACGTCCTCTTAAATTTTTAACACTTTTGAGCCAGGTAAGTGCCGCATGATCTGTATGTATGACAAATTTTTGACCGTGTAAATAATGATAAAATTTATCTAAAGCATCCACAATCGCCAAACATTCTAACTCCGTAATTGCATAATTTTTTTCATAATCGCGAAGATTTCTAGAGTGATATGCTATAGGATGTAATGTTCCTTTTTCATCAACTTGTTTCACTACACATCCCACTCCATGACTTGATGCGTCTACAAACAAATGACAAGGTGTTTTGGGATCAAACAACTTTAAGATTGGTTTTTCAATTAAAGCATTTTTTAATTTTTCAAAAGAATTTTGACAATTTTGGTCCCACACATAAGGGACATTTTTCTTCAACAAATTGTTGAGAGGGTATCGAATGTTAGCATACTTTGGAATAAATTTGTGATAAACATTTATAGATCCCAAAAAACGTTGTAATTCTTTTACATTCGTTGGTGGTGTTAATTTCTTAATCGTCTCTATATTAGGGTTGTCAGGTGTGATACAACCGTTCGAAACTTCATATCCTAGAAAGTTAATTTTGGATTTCACAAAATTACACTTTGACAATTTGAGTTTAAGGTTTTCTTGAACACAGATATTAAATAATGTCTCTAAATGACATAAATGTTCCTCTTCATTTTGGGAGAATACAATAACATCATCAAAGTAACTACAGGCAAAGTCAATTTTGTATTTATTAAGAATTCTACGGAGGGTACGGTTAAACCAAGCAGGTGAGTTTTTCCATCCAAACGGTAAACGATTCCACTCATATAATCCAAAGGTGGTGGCAAATGCCAGCTTCTCAGTGTCTCGAGGGTGGATAGGAATGTGCCAATATCCACTAGCTAAATCAAGAGTGGAAAAAATTTTAGCATGCGCCAATTTATCTAACAGGGTGTCGATTCGAGGTAAGGGTTCTGCATCTGTTTTTGTAATGGCATTTAATTTTCGGAAGTCAATACATAACCGGGTTTTCTTCCCTTCTTCACGTTTATACACCAAAGTTACGGGTGATGAATAAGGGGAATAGCTTTCTTTAATGATACCGGCTCGCAATAAATTTTGAATTTGTTCTTTAATTTCCTCTTCTTCCTTAGGGGAAGTGCGATATGCTCTTAAAGAAACGGGGAGATCTGATGTTAACTGTATTCTCTGGGGTTCCATGTTTACACAGCCTATATCATATTTATCTTTGGCGAAAATACAGACATATTTGGCTAGAAGAGCAGGTAATTGTTCTCTGACAGACTGAACATTTTGCACATGGTCAGTGGTCTCGAACAACTCCGGCTCAAAATTTTCTTCGAATATCTCTGCATTTTCAATTGCTGGCTGGTTAGTATATACTTCTGATAAATGTAAAGTATGGTGAGACGCAGTTGTTGGAATATGGTCCATGAGAGGTACTTTCTTATTATCTTGAGTTATTTGCATTTTAACACAGTCAATATTTAATCTAAACAGTTTGCAATGGGGTAGCCCAATCAAAGCATAAGGTAACTGATTGTTAATTATAAAAAGTTCAATTCTCTTAGAGATACGCCCTAATTGCAAACTAACAAGGCATTTTTCTTTCAAAGCAAGAACACCTTGTGTTTGGGTGACTGGTATACTCTGCTGAACTTTACATATTTTTAGGTTAAGTTTATGGGCTAAATGACAAGGAATAACACTAATCGAACTCCCAGTATCGATCAAACAAGGTAGTGAGTCTTCATTTTTTACATAAGTAACTTTATGACAATCTCTATTTGATTTTTTATAGCTAGCTTTTTCTTTTTGTATATGTCCGGACATAAGAAATCGTCATTGATTACTAGATGTATTTCGGGATGACTCATTAGCGCTATGATCTTGGTTGGGGTTCGGCAAAGTCATATTGTGACTAGGGGTTGGTACTGCTAACACTTGTCGAAAAGGGCAGTTTCCCACCCAATGATACGCATTTGGTATTCCGATATTAAGACAAACTTTGCATGGATAGGGCGGCAAAGTGGTCTGGTGGTGTACATTAGGTCGTGGTGGAACATTTGAAGTCGGTCTAAACGTATTTTGGGGATTTCTGGCTTGATTTGATGGAAAAGGTCGAATGGGGTGTGTTTGATAGGGAACTCTGTAGTTCCACTGCCTGTTAAAATTCTGTCCATTCTCATATGGAGGTCGGTTTGGTCGCCATTGGCGATACTGATTGGGGTTTTGGGGGCTTGCTTCAAATTTGCTCTCATTTCCCTTTCTGTCCAGTTGCAGTTTGCTAATTCTGAAAACTAATTCACGCCATGCATGTGTAGTTGAGAGGTTGCCTGCAATAACTAACTTCTGCATTTCTAATGGCAAGCCCTCCGTTAACCCTTCCAGGATAAGTTTCTGCTCTAAACCTAAGGTTCGGCCTACTTTAGTCTTTTTTTGATAATATTCGTTCAAGTCCTCTCCAACTTTATATCTAATACGTGAAAAATCAGTGAGAGAAAGGGTATCTGGAATTTCGTAGTGTTCATTAAACAAAGTGACAAATTCGGACCAATGAAGTACATTTAGACAATTATTAATGTACAACGTAAGTGCACTGTCCTTTAAATACTTCTGTATGTGCCTAATTTTCCAGCACTCGTCTTTTCCCTGTCCTATACAGACACTCTCGAAATAGGCTAACCATGGTATCCAAGACATTCCATCTTGCGGAGAAAACGCAACGATATCGGGGTCTACTGACATTTTTGGGTTGGCGGATACTGAAGTGTGACCAGACCCAGCTTGAGCTGACAGGGTCTGTCCACCTAACATTGTTACACCAGATGTCTCTGGTGCACCTCCAGATTCCTGACTAGACTTCTGATTATTAACGGGATTATCATCTTTGCTCGAAATTTGATTTTTTTCTTTTTCGGGGTCACCTGATTTGTCTGTTAAATCCTCTACTTCTTTAGGAGGGGTTGGGCTACTCATGATGGATATAAATACTAAATATCACTGAATTACACAGAAATATAATACACCATTAAAGCACATAAGAATAAAAATGAAAAAATCTTTCAAACTATTTAAAATTTGTAACACTATATCTGTAAATATCTGTTAAAATCATCTTTTTAAAATTAAAATCCACCTTAATATTTTTTTTTTTCAATAACTTGAATTCAATAAAAAAAATTTAAATAACCTCACTAACTATAAAGTACGTTGCATATAAATCGCCTTTAAAAAGTTTGACACTTAATAATAAAAATATTATAATAATATAATAATAATAAAATTTTCACTTCTGCTAAAATATTTTCAAACTGTCTAGAAAAATGATTTTAATATGAGGTTTAGTTAATGTTATTTTTCATTAAAATCGTAATTATCCGTTCAACACAACTAAAGAATTTTCATAAAAATCACCATTCTTACTCTTTCATCTCTTTAAAATTACGTTAAACACAATACATAAACAATTATATATTTGAACTTAAATAGCTGACTTAAAAATAATTAAAGTTTTCACACAAGTAATAGCATACTAAAATAATCCTCTTTAATTTATTTTTGGCATGCATAAAAAATTAAATAAAAAGTTTGAGAACCACTGCCTCTCACTAAAAAGATCTTAAAAATTTTTTTTTTCTTCTGTACGTTAATATCAAAAGTACATACCTTTATACGCCTTTGCTTTAAATAAATCCATGAAAAAATTTACCTCTTACTTTTTTTTTTTTCACCGCGACGCGAAACAATAATAAATTAATTTCACTGAAATATTTATCTCTATATCTTCTTGCGCTGCACACAAAAATACTTTTTCCCGTAGTCACGTGGTTTTTGTTTTTGCTGAGCGCAGTTCTGATTTATTTTTCTAAATAGTCCAGAAACCAGAAACCGAAACATCTGAGTCACTTGAGTTCATTTCTTTACCGGCGCGCTCTCGAAAATTGAAAACAGCTGTCTGGTTGACCTACTTCTCTCTGCAGATAAAACACTTGATTCTTGCCGGCAGAATGAAATACTGCACAAGATTGAGAATGAAGAAAAGTTAATGATTCACTTTCCTTTTGACGAAGGGAGATTAAGTACTTTTGAGTTTTTGGGATAAATTCCGTAAGTCTTTCATCGTATGCTGTAAGAATTTTTCACGGAGGTATTCGCTGGGATTGACTGAGATTACGTAACTGTTTAGTTTTTGGGATTTTCCCGTTGAGATGAACTGTCCTACTCGACTTCTGAAACGAAGCGTGTTGCTCCGTCGGTGGGTCCTTGATCGCCGGGCCGGTGGCTGCGCGGACTGATGGCGGCTCCGTATTTACGTCAAAGCGCTCATTCTGATTCCCTTGCATGCTCTTGTAGTCCTGGGCCGTGAGCGGGATTCGGTTAAATTCCGAGTGAATGTATTTCTGTTTAAAGGAAGACACCGTCTATTACGGAACCTGGTTTATTTCTTTTTCTTACATGCATCCTTTTAAACCAGGCCCATATTGGCGTGAGAGCTGCTTTTTAAGTCTGTCTGGACATCGAAGGTTCGTCCATCGCGAGGCAATTCCGAGAGAGCAGATTGGCGTGGATTTGTTTAGATGAGGGAAATCGTAAAAAGTTCGCTCCTGATAGCCGTGTAATGGTATAAATATGAGGTTTTTGCATTATTTCTGCTAGAGGTCGTCTAAGTCAAAAGAGGCGTATTTTTAATTTTAATTGGCCGCGAGCTGAGTGATTGATTGTGCGGAATAAAGGCGTTGGCTCCATCGGCCGATCGGATGCAGCAAGACTTTAAAATTGCGTTAGCGTCAGCACAAATATTCTTATGAAGAGTCAGAAAACGATCTTTGAAAGTTATAAGATGCGATGCAGGAAAACTAATTTAACAGGGGCGACGGCATTTTCAATCAATTGAAACACAATTATTAAAGCATTTAAAAGTTTTGATTTAAATTTCTATTTTTTAAAACGGTAATTTAAAATTTTAAAAGGGGCAAAAAGGGATTTTGCATTTTAAAAAGGGGTTTAGCTTTTATCCTTTCATATATATATTTTTTAAGGATATTTCCTCAAAAATTTACGCATGAATAGTTTTAAGCTGTGTTGTGGAAATTTTCAAACTAAAATAAATCTTTAGCTGATAAAAACAAAAATGTACTTCGTTTTATTATTTTATAAGTACTGAGATAATCCCAAAAAAAGAATTGTTTGTTAATCTGTTATTGTTATAAATACAGAAATGCTTATAACGACCTATTTACTAAATCAATTTTAGAGAAAAAATCTTTATCTAGATTTCACTGTTATTATAGCGTACATTTTCTAAATCTACAGATATTAAACAGGGAGCAGGGATGTTATTGAAGTGGAATTTATCTTAAATCGGAACAAAAGGATTAAACTATCAATATATAAGTAAATCCTCTAAACAAAAAACACTTTTTCTAAATAATATACCAGTATAGACAGAAGAAATGTTAAATTCAGTCCTTTATTAACTTAGCCAGTAAAGCCAAGAATTTCTGGCATGAGCATATAAGCAGATGCGCCTCCATCCAAATTTCACTGACTCAAAATTTGATTTCTCAATTCAATGAATCAAGTGATTCATTCAATCTCTTACGCAGAAATTGGATTGCAATGCGCGAGTGGAACTCACTTGCTGCGAGTTTTGAAAGGTGGAGTTTGATTCAAATTTTTGAAAAGCGATCGCGAGTTGAATTAGACTAAAGTCCGTGAATTTGAGTTAAAATTACACCTGAAACTCATTCAGTTTTTATCACAATTGCCTAAACAATTCAGTTTTTATCACAATTGCCTACACAAATTTTCTCGTCGTTAAAAACATACAAAGATTTGTAAAAATTCAATACAATAAACAAAAATTTAATTGGACATCACTAATGCAGAAAACATACATATTTTCTTATTTCTTAAATCTATTTAACAAGCTATACTTTGTTGCGGCGATTTGCAATTTCATTAGTCTCAAGAAGAAAAAAAAGTAGTGGTAGCACTTAAATTAAAATAACTTTGTTAATGTTTTTAATGATGTCACATTTTGTAGAGAAAATTATAAGATTTTAACACCAAAAACCACTGAAATAATTTAAAATTAACCGATAGGTACTAATTATATTAATTACAATATTTGAATTACACAAGAGTATTTTATGTCTTAGTCTTGTTCCAGTATTAAATTAATTGATTTTGACCTCGCCATGGTAAATTCATAAAATTAAGCAAAATACTTTTTTTTTTCTTTTTCTCATTTGAAGGGATCGAGTGCAACAAGGTATTTAACAAAATGAAAGTTTCGAGGTATTAAAGTTTTCTAAAAAAAAAAACTATTCTTAAAAAAACTATTGTGATTTCTTCCTTTAAAATAACTGAAGTTCCAGTCAACAAATCAGGTATGTGCAATATTTTTAGCCCGATAAATTTTATTTTATGGGACTTATATGCAAAGAGTTTTCATTATTAAAATCAAAGTTCGGTGATAGATATCAATTGATATATATCACGATATATACCGATATTTATTTTCAAAATATGTTTCATATTTTTATATATTTGATATTTGTTTTCAAAATATTGTGTATGATATTTTTGATATTTTAAGTCAAAACACTTTTATTGTCTGTCTGTTTGTAGATGAAGAACTTTTGCCCCGAGTAGTCACCTTTTTTTAGCTGAAAAAAAAAATAAAAAATTAAAGTTTTACATTTGAAGCTGAATTTTTAAATGTAGAACCAATTATTATGTGGGACAATATCAACTTAGAACAGCCATTTAAAGATAAAGTCTAATTTAGCTTCATTACAATTTAGTGTTTCATTAGAAAAAATCTTTTTCGATTTTGATTTAGCTAAGTTTACACTACATAATAGGTTACGGGATGGAAGAAACCTACATTTACGTTCAAAATTTTCAATAAGAAAAGCATTTTGAATTTAAAAAAATTCGTTGTATAAAACGTAAAATTTTCATGATACTTGATACTGAATTCTATATTTTGTTTAACTGCATACTGACAACCCTTTAAAAGTACAAGGTTTTTTTTTTTTCACTGAATATATGGCATAGATAGCAATCAAATATAAATTTTAGATATGCATTTTAATAAGGGTTCGTAAATATCCTGATATATTCGAAAATATCAAAAATATCCGATATTTTGATGTATTTCAATAAAAAAAAAAAAAATGTATTTAAAATTTTACTGTAGATAAAACATAAAATTTTCATGATACTTGATACTGAATCCTATACTTTGTTTGACTGCATCCTGACAACCCTTTAATAGCTTTTGTTTTGTTGTTTACTGAACATATGGCATAGCAATCAAAGATAAATTTTGGCTATATGCATTTTAATCAGGGTTCGAAAATATCAAAAATATCCGATATTTTGATGAATTTCAATAATAATATAAAAATAAATAAATTAATACAAAATAAATGTATTTAAAATTTTATTGTATATAAAACATAAAAATTTCATGATACTTGATACTGAATCCTATATTTTGTTTTTCGACGAGTGTAAAATGCAGATTATTTCTGTTTTCAATTACTTTGTCTTCAATTCTGTTGCAAGTGGAAAAATACATTTAATTTCTAAATTATATTAAATCTGAAAATATTTATAATCAGCAGTGCGTTAAATATTTTGAAAATATCAGGATATTTACGAACCCTGATTAAAATTCCTATCTAAAATTTATCTTTGATTGCGCTATGCCATAAAAAAAACTTGTACTTTAAAATGTTATCAGGGTGCAGTTTAACAATATTACATAAAAAAACGGAGAAAAATTCGAAATTGTCAGTTTCTAAGTTTTATATTCAAGCTTTTTTATTTATTTATTTATTTTATTTAAAAAAAAAGGGGGGGGTTCAAACTAGTTTGAATTGGCCATATTAGTTTTATAAATTTTGAATTTGAACTCATTTTTCGGTAGATTAGTTTGATATGAAAACAAAACAAGTTGCTAAGCAACGTACATTTTAAATACGAGATTTTAAACACAGATGTATAAATTAAAATCACAAAAATAAAAATGATTGAAAATAATTTTTATTTTTATGATTTTAATTTTTACATCTGTGTTTAAAAAAATCTCGTAATAAAATGTACGTTGGTTAGCAACTTATTGTTTTCACATTTGAGTATACAACGTACAGTCCTTATTTATTATTAATTGAGTTTGAGTTTGAAATAGTTTGCCCGCTTCTTTTGTTTATTTGTGAGTTTGAATAACGCTGATTATTAATAGCACAATATTCTCCAAATTAAATTTACTACATTAAATTTAACCCCCCCCCCCCCCCCCACACACACACACTCCTTAAATTTTTTTTAGCTTCCACCTTGATTTTCGGGGATTTCACCAATACACATAACTCGCCTTAAGCTGGCTTAATAAAAGAAAGTGACGATTTGAAAGGAATAAACAATTGGACCATTTTTGTTCCGTGATTATCATCACCAAATTGTTTTCGAACAAATAATCACTCGGTAAAATAATAATAAATGTCTAAAAGTGCGAATTAAATATTATACAGTTACCCTAGTTATATAGCGCATTCGGCTATTTCGCTCTTTTTTCTTGTCTCCCGATAAATTTAGTTTCTTGAAAAAGCATATAAAACTTTTGAAACGTCGAAGTCTAAGCATATAACTGAAATAGAATTAGTTAAATTTCGTTCTTTAATTTCCAGTGGCAAGCAGATAACCAAAGAAAATAAAAACAAACAATCTGGATTCTTATTTTCAGAACATACTATAAAATGTAAGTAAAAATGTATACTATATATGTAAGATTTTTTTTTTGTTGAACTTGTTAACTTGTTTGAACAAGTATTGAAACGAAAACCTCGTATAGCTAAATTAATGGCTCGTTATTTTTCATTTATAAACATTCTTCTCGCCCCCTTGGTATATCGCACTTTTTTTTTATCTCCCAAGTAGCGCGATATATCGAGGAGTTACTGTGTTATCCAAATGTAAATATTACATTGAATCATGTACTTTTTATTTATTTTGTAGGCGTATTAACATAATTCGTATAAGGCAGGGGTCAGGGGCGTAGCGAGCGGGGGGGCAGGGGGGGCAGCTGCCCCCCCAATGTTTGGTAAAAGGATTCAGTCGGCTTATCAGCAGATTTAATTAGTGTCTCTGTAGTATGTCAGTAGGCCGATTAATAAAAGCAATTCGGAAAAATTCTGGTTGGCAGGACTTTAAGTCTTCAGAATGCATTTCACTACACCCTTACAATCATATGGCAAAAGCTAGTCGGTCAGTCAACCTATCTAGGTTATGAGTAAAAAAAGTAATGATTTCAATAGATCTATCTGGTCAGCCGGTATGAAAGGCACGTGTTCTGTCACATTTTCGAATCACATAAATAGCTAGTCGGTCTACCCACTGAAAAAAAATTATGTATAAATTTTGTCTGCAGAGCCAGAAATGTTGGACATATACTATACCTTACCCACACATGGAAAATCTAAGTCGGCCGTCGATACATGGGCCAATAGGGGAAAAAAATGAATCTGATCTATTGATTGAAAATATCAGAAATTTGTCCTACAGTAACACTCGCAACTTACATAGATAAAAACTATCAATATACACTGGCCTCCAAAAGTTAAGGTACAACCGGTTTTTTGCGTCTAATTTGCAAATGAATGAATATATAAACAACAAATTTGGAGGAAATGTGCGCTAAACCGTTATTTATTAAATGCGACATAGAAATTTACTTAAGTTAAACGTATAAATGAAACTACAACAAAAAAGCCCTCATGGTGGAAAATTCCATTCTTGGAGAAATCAGTATATCGCAGTATTATGCAGTAAAATGTGACAGAAACATTAAAAAACTGGTTCTAATACGGAATATGCCCACCCCGGACTTGAATGCATTGGCGGCATCGACTTTCCATGCTCTCAATTAAATTGTCGGACACCGAAATAGGTAACGCTGACCAGACTTGGAGTAAGCCTTGTTCCAGCTCATTTAATGACCTTGGAGGAGGACTTAAAGCCGCAACTGTCTTCCAAGATAGTCCCAAAGATGTTCTATCGGATTCAAGTCTGGAGAGTGAGCTGGCCATTCCATTCTCTCCAAACCGTGATCCTCAAGATAATCCTCAACAACCACAGCTCGGTGTGGTCTCGCATTATCATCCATTAGAATGAAACCATTGCCAATAGCACTGGCATATGGGCGCACATATGAATCAAGGATCTCATCCCGATATCTCGCACCAGTCACAGTTCCTCCATGGAACACATGCAGGTCAGTGTGGCCTCCGAGTGAGATCCCAGCCCAAACCATGATTCCACCGTTTCTGTACCTGTGTGTTTCGACAGTGTTTGATTGATGGTATCGAGTGCATTGTTCTCTCCAGATCAGAAGACATCCTGAATCGCTCTCCAGTGTGAATCTGGACTTGTCTGTGAAGAGTACAGAAGCCCGCTTTTGTCTGGTTCAGGAAACATGTTCTCTTGCCCAACATAAGCGGGCCCTTCTCTGTCGTCTGTTGAGGGGGGAAACACACAACTGGTCACCTTGTATAGAGACCTGCATTGTGAAGACGTCTTCGCACCGTAGTAGGGGAGATTCTTCTCCCTGATGCTGCAAAGTGGTCTGCAATGAGTTGCGGCACAGTAGTGCGTCTTCTCCTTCGGGCCGAAAGAGCTAGAAACCGATCTTCTGCAGGTGTTGTAACACGTGGGCTGCCTGGAACATGTCTTCTGGACACAGAATCTTCGGATTCATACTGATCCCAGAGTCGTTGGACTACACTGCGAGACACATTGAGCAGTCTAGCAGTAGCGGCCTGTGACAACCCCATTTCCATCCATCTTACCGTCCGCCACCTTAATGAATCGGACAAACGACTTCTTCTAGACATTTCTAGACTAGTGGCTGTTGTGAACAAAACTGACAACAATAGTTCGAATGCAACAAAACTTACACGCGAAATTACGAAAGCTTCATAATTGCATATTTTTCTCTCATTCAGAAGTAGCTATTCTTTTCTATAAAATAAAAGTGGTAGCGGTAATTTTTGCATAAGTTTTTTTAAAGCTTATTGTCATTCATATAAACTATGAAGATTAATCTGACTGCCATTTTTTGTCTGGTGAGCTTCGAAAAACATCTTGTACTTTAACTTTTGGAGGCCAGTGTATAAACTAGGTCGACCGAATGCGAAAGTCGCTTAAGAAAATTCAAGAAATTTTATACTTGTTAAATAGTAGGTTCTAGCAGCGATATGATGTTTACGGCCTTTGGAACTGTTTTAGGAACGTTTGGAAAATAAAAACGAAGAATTTTTAAAACTATTTAAAAAAAGAAGATGAATAAATTAAAAAAATATCCGTGCATTTAACATTTAATACCTAAAATCTTCTTACTTTTTTTTTTTTTTTTTTTTTTTTTTTTTGATAAATCTAAAACTAAATTTATATACTTGTGCCAACATAACATAATTTTCACTGATTTTTCACTTGTTATTATAAAAATTAGAATTGGAGCCTTTATTAATTACTTAATATTTATTGTATACCCTGATTACCGTAATTTCCGGCGTATAATCCGCGGATCAAACAATTATGTTTCGATCCAGAAATTTTATTTTATGTAATGGAACATACTAGATCACTGTAAATATTTTACTTCAATTATTAAATAAAATTTCTGTGTCTAAACATAATTGTTTGATCCGCGGATTATAGGCCGGAAATATGGTACATGTTAGCGATTACTTTTTTTAAAAACTAAATCATACGTAAGATGAATTATTTTTTTAATAAAGAATTCAGAAAGTAGCGGATTTCAGGAAAAATTAAATTATTAAAAGTAGTTTTATGGTAAAAAAAAACTTGAAGCGATTGCGGAACATTAACACATTTGCACTTAAAACAATATAAATAGTTCAGCGTTTCAGGCCCGTAACTACCGCCGGGGCACTGCCCCGGGGCCCCAAACTAATGGTTAAAAAATTATTATATTTTAATATCTAATCTAACTTCCTATAAAATACCCAGCACCTAGCTAAAAGTTAATAATAAAAAAAATTCATCAAAGTGCTAGAGTAAATGTTTTTGCGTATTCGTTCAAATACTCCATACGCTTCGCATGCAAAAGCATCTCTAGAGCAGACAGCAGAATGTCGAGTCAAATGTGTCATGTCGCGCCTGGTGCCTGCCGAGTGATGAGTCAAGTGCAAGCTAGGACGTGCAGTGAGCTAGTGCTATTCATGATGAGTCATTCGTTTACTAACTGCTTATCAATATCGGACTGTCAGAGCAGTTGAGAGTCGCATAGTAGTGATAGTACGATAGTTTATAACTTAACCCCTTCGTGACGAGAGTCTTTTACGGAATTTTTCCTCTTTTACCACCGGTTTTTCAAAACAGAAATTTTCCCATAATTGAATCGCAGAAATGCTGTCATTATATAAGGCAAAGCTTACAATAAAAATTAACTGGTGGGAATAATCGAGAATTCTGAGCATCTTATGCGTCACGTAAACGTGTCGCTCGTCCCCAAGGGGTTAATCTTACTTTGCTTGTGTTGAGATAATAGTTTATATTATGAAACGCCAAGTGGAAATAAAAAAAGACAGATTCTAAATAGAAGAAACTGGGAGGCTGCAAAAAGTTCGAAGAAGTTATCAACATGGCTGCACAGTGGAAACCACTCGACAGGGACTGGTGATAAGAAAGGTATGAATGGTTTGCTTTATTCAGTGTGATGTGTAATTCATGTAAAAATAGTACAGTCAAACTTGAATAATTCGAACGTGTATAATTCGAAATCGTGGATAATTCAAATGTTTCTGTCGGTCCCTTGACATTCCTATAAAACACAATCAGTGGTGGATGAAGCACTCAAGAGGCCCCAGGCGCAATTAAATTTTGAGGCCCTCCGAATATTTTCAGTACCCCTAGTGTGCATTTTTTAGTTTTACAATTAGAATTACTGAAAGTGTATATTGTTAATTCCATACGATATTATCTCTAATTGGAATATAAAGTTCAAATTATTTTCTATCGCATGCTAATAAAATATTGAAAGTACTTCCCATTCATTACATTATCATAATTTTTAGAACTAAGAGATCACATTTTTATTTAGCTTTTATGTTGAAAATCACTACGTTCTATTTACTAAACTATCACTTCATTCTATCATTCTAAACAAATGTGTTTTTCACAAATATAACTGTAGGATTTTTTCTTATCAATACATATTCTTTTTTTTTTCCAGTAAAGTTCTTGGTAAATCTTTTAAATAATTACTGAGTTATATCAAAGAAACATTTTAGTAATACAAAATCATATATTTTATTTTTAACTATCAATTATAATTAATCAGTTAAAATTAATTGTAAAAACTATTAATTAAGAAATAATGCGACAGATTGACTATTTTACATTAGTCGGATTTGAAACATTTTTGAGTCTGCCAATCTTGCCTTTTGCCCCCCCAAAAATTTTCTTTCGCTACGGCCCTGGCAGGGGTTCACCCCATGTAAGGTTAACAAGCAGCCTCTTAAAAAATTTAATTTAGTTCAACATGAATAAAGTTACAGGTTTTATTTATTTTTTTCGATAGTTTTTTTTTTTTTTTTTTTTTTCTTGGGGGCCGATTTTGTGAAAAATAAGTTATTTTTGTGAAATTTATTATATTTTTGTGAAAAATAACATTTTGTAACGAAAGATGAAATTAATTTAGCTACTCAAATTCAAACTAAGTATTTAATAATAATTTCTTCTTTAAGTTCTTCTGCTAAAGTTTTCCTTTTCAGTGAACTTGTTTTGTTTGAAAATTACATATTTTAAAATATAACAAAATAAAAATAATCAAAGAAGAGTATGTTTTTGTGGAATGGGAATTTTGTGAAGGGTCTTTTTTTTTTAAGAGGAATTTTGTGAAGGGGTCTGTTATATTAAAATGAATTTTGTAAAGGAGACCTGTTTTGTTAAATGGATTTTTGTGAAGGGGCTCTAAATAGGCCCCAAAATTTTCCTGGATCGACCCCTGTAAGGTTAACTAGCAGCCCCTTATAATAACCACAGGTTACTGACTAAAAAATATTTCCAGGTATACCAAAAGCCCAAGGAAATCTTTATATTATTTGATATTTCAAAATATTGCTCACCCACAAAAAAAGTTTCACAATTAAAAAAATCATTTTGCGTATGATTGCACTCAGGTGCACCTTGCTACTGGAAAAGTTACAAGTGTAATTGCCGGAAAATCGCTATATTACACAATATGTCCATTTGCCATCACAGAAGGAGGGCAAATTGTGTAGGGGGGGGGGGGTAATTTTGCTAAACCCCCCCCCCCCCTATCTCTTCTACGTCTTGATTCTTAAGGGTTTTACAGCTGTATGCATAGCTAAGTGCTATAATTTTATGTTACAGTAAAAATATGCGAATCTGCCTTTGCTTCTCCTAAGATTTCTGAATTACGTAGATTTTCTTGCGGATGTGCGATATTGGATAGTTTGACGGTTTAGCTGGATTATGAATAGGGCCTGATTATCCCTACCCTCTAAAATTTAAAAGGGGCCCCAAAATGACTGAAAAGGGCCCTGTAATTCACATTTTCTTTTACAATCTATTTTTAATTTTTTGGGGAAAAGAAAGTTTGCTTAATCCATGAGGAAATGCACGCACTACTTCACGAAACTTATATAACAGGGAAATATGAATGTCATCAATAGGACGTTAATTAGTCACATAGCATCCTGATGTGCCTGTTAGAAACCACCCGGGAAATTGAGCATACCGCTATATGAACTAAATGAGGACGTAAGTTTCAAAACTCGCCTTGCCCAAAATTTTAAAAAAAAATCGTGTTTTCTATATCAATTTGTTCTATTGGTAAATCTTCACTGAAAAAACACTACAATCCGAAGTAAAAATAATTTTAGCATGTATTTCTGGAGTTCAGAAATATTGGTTTACCATGAAAACAAATGGAAGCAGTCAGTAAAATTTTGCGCGATTTCCTCGAATTTGATTTTTTGGATAAGGCGAGTTTTGAAACTCACGTCCTAAATATATCTGAAGTATATACAGGGAACATAAAGCTGTTTAATGAAATAATATGTGACCTCGGCTCAGCTACTCCTGGGAATAATAATAGTATTATCGGTGAGTTTTTATGAATGAAGAAAACTTTTTCCAAATGAAAGGGCCCCCCAAAATGATACTGTGCTTTCCCTAAATTTACAGATTAATCGGGCCCTGATTATGAAAGCAGGAGCATATAGCTGTAGCTGGATTACGACAACGATGAAAATCGCTTGTAAATGATTTAATCATCATGTCATACTAAATATATGATCATATAAATATCTATTTTTATGCATCCTTAACGCATTACTATTATAATTGTACGCGACAAATTAAAAAAAAAATAACTGTTTCATAAAACTTAAATAAGTAGACAGTTTATGGACAATGTAACACGAAAAAAAATGGGAAGGGGCGGGGGAATCCCCTCCCAAAATATGAAAAGGAGATTGGTAATTAAGCATTAATTTTTGTCCGAATTTCCAGGTACATCAAAAGCCCAAGGAAATCTTTATTTTGTTTAATTTGATATTTTAAAAAAAAATTACATATTTTGAAAGACTATCTGTATTATGAAAGTTGCAGGATATAGAATACTATTAGAATACTAGCTTTTCGACAACGATGAAAATCGCTTGTAAATGATTTGATACTAAATATATAATCAAAGAAATATTTATTTTTGTATATCTTTAAACTTTAACGCAAAATATTTTAACGTTTCGTTAACAAATTAAAAAAAATAAATGTTTCATAAAGCTTAAATAAGTAAGCATTTTATGAGCAACGCATAGGTCCAGTAAAAAAGGGAGTGGATTTGGGGGTTAAATCCCCTCTCAAAATGTGAAGAAAGATAATGAGTAATAAAGCCTTTATTTCCCCAACCCCTACCCTGATAGGGGGATTTATTTTATTTTATTTTTCTATGATACTTTTATTGTTTTAGAATAAGTTAGGATCCATAATTACGACATGTGAGGTTGGTTTTTGTAGAAGATTGCTTACGTGTGCTATATATGGTCATAAACATGGGTTTATTTAGCCAATTTTAATGTATTCCAATTACGTAAATTTGGTTATTTTTTGTGTGAAGCCCCCAAAACACTATCGTAATTTTTACATTTGTTATACTTTATTTTTCACATATTAACTATGTAAAAATTACGATGGTGTTATGAGCCCCTCATAATAATAACAACAATAATAAATCAAATTAAAATACATTAAAATTTGTTAAATAAACCTATGTTTATGAACCTATATAACACATTTAAACAATCTTCAAACAAAATCGATAGGTCAATAAAAAAAAAAAAAGATCTTAAACTATATTGAAACAATCAAAAGAATTTGGGAAAAGGAAAAAATAAATGATCCATCAGAGGACCGAAACTCAATGCTTATATCCCATCTCTTATTTTTAAATATCTATATAAAAATCTCAAAATTTGTATTCTTTTTCAATATGTATTAGCAATGAAAAACCCTCCCTTGGTATAAATTTTCACTAACTTCTAAAAAAGAAATATTTCTTTTATTATTATCCCCATTAACAATAAATAAACTTCTTGATTTATTAAAGAAATAAATTATTAACAAAATAAAAATTTGATACCGATTTCATTGAATCGGACCTTAACAAGCCCATTATTGTAGCAGCATCATTTAAAGAAGCAAATAAATAAAAATAAAAGCGCTGACATTCGGCATTTCGTCAATAAGGATGAATTGCATCACTTCAAAGCAAGTTTTACATACCCAAAAGATGAAGTTGATCAGAACGACGATGTATTTGACGCAGGCGAGGCACCCTTTCACAGCCATGATATTTCCGATACAAAAACTAAACTGGCACCAAAACAATTACACGTGCGTATCCTGAGCGAATTATTCCTGTAGTGTATCAAATTGACTTGGAAAGCTTTTGCTGAAGAGCGAATCTATTCTACTATGAACGGGAGTGGGATGGGGAAAGCTATTCATTGGCTAACGATTACACAATGACCTTCAGTTTCTTTAGCTGTACTGCTGCCATCTGGTGGCTGTACAAAAGACTTTCAAAATTTACAGTTCACAGTCAGTGTCAGTGTTGTCGGTTGCGTGGGTTATTTTTGTTATTATTATTAAGATTCTTTGATTGCAACTACTTTTTTTTTAATTCGCTTTATTTAATCTGTCATAAAATAAGGAAAATATTACTAATTCAAAAAAGTGGTAGAAATCAAGGAATCTGAATAATAATTTTAAAAAAACTGTCCAAATACCAACACTGGTCAGTGAGGTCAATTTAGCGCATTTTTTCAACCCTTTCGGGACCATGAGCACATATATGCACCTTCAAAAGATGCATTCAGAATTAGTTTTTTGTACCAGTAAAAAATAAAAGTAATTTTTTCCGTATTTAATTAAAGCATTTCTGTAATTAAATAAGCAAATTTACATTTGAATATCATTTAAAAGAAAGTGGTACCAATCGAATAAAATTTATTCTGATCAATTCAACCCCTCTGAACTGGAGTTCTGCACGAGCCTGTACCCAGCCCTGCAAAATAAAGGTAAATTTTCAAACGGGCCGGCAGAATAAAGACAATTTTTTTAACGGGCCGGGCCAATAAAATATAATAAAGGGGCCTGGACGGACCGATAAAAAAAATAAATGGCCCAGCCAGGCCGATAAAAAAAAAAAAATAATAATAAAACAAAATAAGCGGGCTATTAATTACTATTTTAAAAAATAGTAATAGCGATAATAACTTCTGTTAGCGGAACCTTTGGAAATATACTTTAATAAATTATAGAGAAACATTTTCAAAAATCTATTTTTTCTTTATTATACTGCAACAAAAGCTATGATGTTTTCAACCATCTTTTTTTTTCTTTTATTCTAAACTAGCTTTTTTTTTTTTTTTTTAATGAGTCTTTATTGGAATGTAATAGTCTAAGAACCTAAATCAGCCGTAACTCAACATTTTTTTTTTCTCGTAGGCAGCACACATATTTGCAACATTACGCGGACCGCAACACTCTTAACCCCTTCGCGACGAGCATCCTTTACAGAATTTTTAATCTTTTACCACTGGTCTTTCAAAACAGAAATTTTCGCCTAATTGAATCGCAAAAAGGCTGTCATTAAATAAGGCAAAGTTTACAATAAAAAGTAACTGGTGGGAATAATCGAGGATTTTGAGCATCTTATGCGTCACGTATACGTATCGCTCGTCCCCAAGGGGTTCAAGAGTGCAATTAAAATAGTAAGGTAACAAAAATATTATAAAAAGCAATATAACAAAATTAATATTATTACAGAAGAAACGTTTGTCGCTTTTTCTGACTTGATTCACAAACTTTTAAGTCCATTTAACACTAAACATATCAGGAATTTTACTCCAGTTTTATAAAAATTACTTCACACCAGAATTTTTATTTTAAACTATTTAACTTTTTTATTTAACTTATTAACATATATGTTTTATTTATTTTATGAAGAAATTTCTCGTTCGAATCGAAATATTTTATATTTAGTGTTAAAAACTTTGGTACTTATCCCGTCGACCACTTTTCAACAAAAAACTATCGCCAAACTGTAAAGCGAAATAAACGGGAGAACGTCGCCATTGGAATATCAAAATAAATAAATAAGTAAAATATAAGAATTTAAGGATACAATTATTATTTTAATTAATGAAATAGCTAATAAATCAAATAAACATAATGAAAAATACACGCAAATGTCGAATTAAAAACCACTTGATGACATAACAAACACGCATAATGCTTCTGTCATCAAGTAAATGGGACTGCATTTTCGGAGTTTAATCTTACAGTTTGGCGATATTTTTTTGTTATGAAAAGTGGTCGACGGGATAATAGAGAAGTACCAAAACTTTATACAGTTAAAAACTATTTTGTGTTAAAAACTTTATAGAGTTAAAAATTATTAAGTGTTAAAAACTAAAATCCTTAAGTCCTACCCATTTTCCTTGAAAAGTTGATTTATTTTCACACTTGACATGAATCATACTTTATATTTAAAAGAAAAAAATTTCAGCTATTAGGATTAAGTGCATAAAAATCGAATAGCATTTTTCAGTCTCCTATAAATCCAAAATATCTTGAAGTATAGCCGATTGCTACTCGTTAACTATCAATTCGCCATTGTCATATCCAGAAAATCGGTTTAAATCACCAAATCTGAAAGATTCTTTTAATTTTCTGAAAGATTCGTTATCTTTATAGGAACAAAGAAAATTCTATTCAGCTCCTTTAGGTACTGAATGAGAATATTTACAAATTTTTATCGGTTCAGGCATAAAATTAAGTCTGTGTTAAGCCTGTATCGATAATGCAATACTATAAAATAAAAATTTTATGGCTGTACTGAGAAAAATTATTTATTGAATGTGATAGATAGTAGCGAGTTTAGATTTTTTTACTTACCCATCATACGTAGTATAAGGTAAGTCTTGTAATCGTTTTGAAAATCGAAAAAAAAAATTTGACGGATTTACACGTTTCAGACACTGGAGATTCCGAAAAACATATTTTTAGAAAAAAAAATTTGCCGTCCGTCTGTGTGTCTGTAAACGCTCTATCTCCCGAAAAAATTGAGATAGAGACTTGCAATTTGGTATGTACTTAGTATGTAATAATGGTAAGAAGCCTATTTCATTTCAATAACCTCGATTAACCGGAACAATTTTTTTCGGAATCTCGAAATATTCGTTCTGATGAAAGGTATATAAAAATTTTCGAAATTGTTTATTTTAAGAAATGAATATAAAAGACAATAAAAAAACATAAATTTTGCATAAAGCATGAAGTCGATCGGATAATTAGTTGCCGAGATATTTGGAGTCCTATTTGCCACACTCTTCGATTTTTCATAACCCTGTATTTCATTCAAATTTCACTTCAAAGATATATTTTAATTGGAAATTTGACGCTTAATCAGATACAATAAACCGCTAGTTAATAGGATTATTATTTTTGGAGTTATAAGGATGTTTCCTTCAAGCAATTCAGTAATCGAGCCTTTAAAGTTTGTGACGTCATCAAGCCACGATTTTATTTGAATTGCAATGCATTTTATAAGTAGTTTACACATTTTTATTTTAATATTTTACATTATGCATATCCATGATGGGTAAGTATTACGGTGGCCCCCAACGACTAGTTTAAACTTAAAGGAGAAAACCATTTATAATACTGGACCAAAAAACCATTTGTAATACTGGAAAATTTTATAATTTATTTCGAAAAGAATTTTGTAAATATTATTTCTTTAAAAAATAAATTAAGATTCGTGACAAGTCTGAAAATACATTAACTTTTCAAGTAAAATGCTAAAAATCACTAAAACAATCTGGAATATAGAACAGATAACCCAAACAGCCAATGTATTCATTTTTTTTTCTTTCTTATCATTTATATTTTATGATAATTACAACATTACTGATTATAAAAATACATTAGTAACATTTCTTTAACAAAATCTATAAGGCTATCGCAACTACTGTCTAAAATAGTCCTGATTTTCCTTGAAACTACAGTGACCTCTCATTTATACGCGATACACGGTAATTATTTTTCAGCAACAGTTTCTTTTTAAAATAATATTCTCCTTATTTAATCGCAGAATTTATAAATCGAATTTTGCTATTTTAAAAAAGTGGTACGAAAAAGTAATTACTGAACATCGCGTATAAGCGAGAGGTCACTGTACATTCAAAAACAGGAAAATGACTTACACTTTTCCTGGCTAACGTAAGTATTAATGAACAATAATTCAAAAGTCAAGTTCGAGACTACATATTAGATTTTTAATTTTTCATAAACAGCTGTTATACTATTGTAAATTTACTACTAAATCTTCATCAAAATGTTTTTTTTTAAGTGTTGTAGATAATTTTCTTAGTTATTTTAACCCTAAATTACCATTTAATAAATTATGGAAGGGGTTTATTGTAATATTCTGGTGGATGCGTGAAAGATTTCCCAAAAAATCAGTCAAAATGAAAGACTAGTCGTTGGGGGCCACCATAATAATTACTCATCATGGATATGCATAATATAAAATATGAAAATAAAACACGTGTAAACTCTTTATAAAATGCATTGCAATTCGAATAAAATCATGGGCTTGATGACGTCATGAACTTTAAATGTTCTACTACTGAATTGCGTAACAGAAACATCCTTATAACTCCAAAATTGATAATCCTATTAACTAACGGTTTATTGCGTCTAATTAAGCCTCTCATTTCCAATTAAAATATATCTTTGAATTGAAATTTGAATGAAATGCAGGGTCATGAAAAATCGAAACGTGTGGAAAATAGGATTACAAATATCAGGGCAACTCATTACCGATCGACTTCATTCTTTATGCAAAATTTATGTTTTTTTATTGTCTTTTATATTCATTCCTTAAAATAAACAATTTCGAAAATTTTTGTATACCTTTTATCAGAACGAATATTTTGAGAGTCCGAAAAAATTAATCGAGGTTACTGAACTTCAATAAGCTTCTTCCCATTATTACATACTAAGTAACATAACTAATTTCAAGTCTCTATCTCAATTTGTTCAGGAGATAAGAATGTTTAAAGACACACACACAGACAAACGGATGGAAATTTTTTATTTCTAAAAATATGTTTTTCGGAATCTGCAGTGTCTGAAACGTGTAAATCCGTCAAAAAAATTTTTTTTCGATTTTCAAAACGATTACAAGATTTACCCTATACTACGTATGATGAGTAAGTAAAAATCTAATACAACTGAAACATTAGGCTCATGTCAACATCAAGAAAGTTCCCTCATTTCTTTAGAGCTTACAACCACTTAAAAATGATAGTGCCTCACTTTAACCTTATAGCCGTCTCATATTAAACCCATTCGGTGGGACTAATATGAAACAGGGTTTTAATTTTTTGTACCTTTATTTTTATGACAAGCAATATTTTTTTTATTCATAATCACATAGAAGTTAGAAAAATATGAATTACACTTATATGCAACATTTAATTAACATTTGTATATTACATTTATATGTAACATTTAATTAACATTTATATATTACATTTATATTTAGGCCTAGAGTCAATAGATTGCACAATCACAATCACAAGTAGAAGTTTTAAATTTTGTCTCATATTAACTATACGATTGACCCTACTCTGAAATTCTACATAAAAATTACTTGTAAAATATTAATTCACAAACTACACGATTAGTTTTTCGATTTTTGCAAGTGAAAATATACTGAATTATAAATATACTGAATACCTGAAGAATTTATATAAAATTTTTCGTTTGTCGAAGTTTGTTAAGTTCGTCGAAAAAAGGTAATTGTTCAGCAGAGCTTGGTAAAGTATAACTTTCTGACCTGATTCATAAACTTTTAAGGGTGCTCTCCCCTCGCTCGAAAACACACGCTTGCTAATGTTAATCCTATGGGGCATTATTTTTCTAATATCTCGTTTGCATTTCAACATTTTTAAACAATTTTTTTTTCATTGGATAACTGAGATCAATCTTTATTCCCGCCGTTGATTACTTTTTCGATTTTCTTTGCGGATTTTTGTTTACGAAGATATTTTCACTTTCGAAACCGGTTCCGAAATTGAATGTATCTTCGTAAAAAATATGAACAGCAATGTTTTTACAACTAAATATCAATATTTTAGCATTTATATATTTAAAACATTAAGGTATGTGGCGGCAAAAAAGCGGTTATTTCTCTTTTGCTGATTGCAACGAGTGGTTTGTTTTCACTAATTCAAAAATCAAAAGTTACCGATATCTGTCAATGTTAAAGCTCTATTGTTAACTTATGCATAACATCATTGTTGTCCGCATCGTTATGACGTCAACGTTACTGACGTACACATTTGTGATTTACGATGACTTTTACAAGCTTTATTTCTTACGTACGTAACAACCACTTTTTTTTTTTTTTGAAAGTGCGAATTGATAGGTAGCCAAATTACACCGTATATTCTTTGTTAAATGTCATTGGTTAAATTTTGAGGGAAGGGGGGGGGGGATTCGATCGTAATTAAAATATCGCATTAAGATTAAAGGTATATAGATCTGATGCCGCCTGGAACTAATTTATTTTTGCAGCGTGCGCGCAGAACGCCTGCTATATGGTGCCGTAGGCAACGAGGATTCGTTCCGGAGGTTCGTTCGGAAAGAGGTTTGTTTAAAAGAGAATGAATCTCCTGCCGGTGGAAGGTGGAACTACAGGATGTTTTAATCATTCCAGTTTCGTTTGGAAAAATCGACCAGCGAAGCGGACGTAGCCTGCCTGCTAGTTTACAACTAAATATCAATATTTAAGGACGAAAATTATACACAAGCTTCGGAAACATTATAAGTCATAAAGTTTTCAAAGAGTTTGGATGATAAGAAATATGTATATATATTTTTTTTAACATTAAATGTATTCGATGGAATCATCAACACAAGGATGCATCAAATGCAATAAACATAGCGATGTGGAAGTTTGTTAAATCAAATGACAATTTGCATACACAGAAGGCATGCCTTCATTTTTACGTCGTATTATTTTTCTAGTTTTGACTAAATTCATAAAATTTACAGTTTTCATATTATAAAAAATCAAAATTTTAATATTTTATTAGTTTTTTTTTTTTTTTTTTTTAACAGAATGATTTTGAGAATGCTTTCATAAGTTATAAAATATTTAAAATATCATTTTAGTAGTTAAGACTGTGCACAGGGTGAGATTTTGTGTATACCCCCCCCCCCCTTATCTTTCTATCTCCTTTTTTTTCCTTTCGATTCTGTAATAAAATTCCCCAACATTTCGAATACCCTATTCGAATGTACCTATGCATACGTTATGCATATCGTGCTTTATTTATTTTTTTAATAAATTTGAGAATTTTTTAAATATGCACAATGATAAGCATTCAAAATATTGATTGTTGTACTAATTTAATTATTCATCTGTGTCAGATCTTTCAGAGCTTATTTTTTTCTATTAATCAATTCAAACCTAATATTCGTATTCCTTTTGTCTGATTGGCTCATATAACATGTTACACATTTTTTTAGCTCACGGGTTTTCAAAGCCTGAGAGCTAATGTACCCTCCGGTAGAGATCTGCACGGGCCGGGCCAAAGCCCGTACTCGGCCCGGCCCGCGGGCCGGGCTCGGGCCTATTTTTCTTCACGGCACTCGGGCCGGGCCGGGCCCGGGCCAGATTTTTTTCTGAAAGCTCGGGCCGGGCCTAGTGATTACTCTTTACGGGCCGGGCCGGGCCTTACTTTTTTCCTGAAGGATAAGGCCGTGCCTTAAATTATTTTTTCCGTACAGAGCCGGGACTGGTTTCATTCTTCCTAATCTTCACGCCTCAAAATTTTTAGTCCTGGTTTTGACCCGTATGAAAATCATTGTCTCGGCGTGCCTGGTCCGTTCGAAGGTCAGTAAAATAAGATTTGGCATAAAAATCTTTGCAAAACATGCATACATTTTTAAATCGCCATTATTTTATAATTAAACATTAAAATTTATTCTTTTTAAAGAATAGTAGATTTATACACTTATTAAAATATGGCTAAATTAAAATATAGTAAAACGTGTGAAACAGAACCTGCTTATGACGGAATCCTGTCTTAAATTGAAAAATGTGTTGATCCATTAAAAATGAATATACTAATACGTAAGAAAAGAATATATAATACATTTACACCTGATAAGAAGGCAAATTGTCTATAACTCATTTTTTTTCTTCCCTATGCAATTCCATCTTAGAAGATTTTACTGTATAGCATTTTTCTGATTTTTAACACTTCAATAAATGGAATATGGATTAACAATATTGATGATAACTTAAACACATACATACAACAAATAGAGATTTATTAAAAAAATAAACATTCCAGCTTGCAGCACCTCTATAAAAATGAAGATTATAAACATGAAAAAAAAAGGCTAAGATAGGAATTTTTGGTTAGATCTTCTAATACGAGGCAAATTTTTAACCAAATCGACGTAAAAATTATGTTTTGTAGAAATTCACTCGGGACGGGCTGGGCACGGGCCAAGATTTTAACTTTTTTACGGGCCGGGCCGGGCTCGGGCCGTACTTTTAACTTTTAAATCGGGCCGGGCCGGGCCAATATTTTTTTTTGTTCGGGCCGGGCCGGGCTCGGGCCGAACTTTTAATTTTTGTATCGGGCCGGGCCGGGCTAAAAAATTTTTTGTATGGGTCGGGCCGGGCCCGGGCCTGGAAATTTCGGCCCGTGCAGACCTCTACCCTCCGGCCGGTTCTGTATGTATGTACTTAAAGCGATAACTCTTCATAGAAATATCCGTTTTGCTGCAAATTTTGTTTATAGGTTCATTGTGATAAGGCACTTCCCTGATTAGTTTTTAGGGTTCATTGGTTAAGTATAAAGGGGGGACGGGGGCTTACCCTTCCCCTTAATTTAGATTAACAAGTTTTTCATGCAGAATTATCCGATTTGCTTCAAATTTTGTATATAGGTTCACTGTGATAAGGCGCTTCTCTGATTAGTTTTGGCGGTTCATTGGTTAAGTATAAAGGGGCGGAACGCGGGCTAATCCCCCTTAATTTAGATAAATGGGTTTTTCATGCAGACATCCGATTTGCTTTAAATTTTGTATATAGATTCATTGTGATAAGGCGCTTCCCTGATTAGTTTTGGGGGTTCATTGGTTAAGTATAAAGGGGGGGGGGGAGAACAGGAGGGCTAATCCCCCTTAATTTATTGTCGAATTCTTTATTTTTCGAGGGGCATTATTCTTTGAAATAAGAGTATAGTATACAATTAGTGTGAATAGCCTGCGAGCTCAATGCCATTAGTTTAACTGGGCACTTTTCTTTTTATTTTATGTTTGGATATTTATACATAATTACATTTTTCTTGTTAGTCAGTTCAAACTTATTCTTGTTTTCGAATTAGTTCATGTAATATATATCACAATCTGTGCATTATGTATAAATTTTATCTGAACAAAAATTTTTGTTGATGTATTGATAATGACCACTTGCTACTCTTTATTTTATAACAAAAACGGTAATGTTTTGACATTATGAAAAAGTTTTTGAAATAATATAATAATTTTCAATAAAACAAAATCAGCTTATTTTCACTATTTACACTTTATTGCTATTACATTATAAATGCAAACACAAGTAAGATACAACATAGTAGGCAGTTTAAATAATAAGTTCTATTTTGCATTCCATATAATACATATCTTCTACAAAAGAACTGACTAGATTATTAAGCATTCACTCGAACTTATAGCAGTCATACTCCAATACAATAGATATTGTGATGTGAAACTTACAGTTTGTTAAATCTGTAGAAGATATTAATGGTAATAATGTAAAGCATGGATGAAGAATGAATGAAAAATAAGCTATGCATAAACAGAAAACATTTTTTTTTACACTCTTTTATTTTACTCAACGTTTTTTTCTTTTTTTTGTATGTAAAGATGGAATTTTACAATCGATTTTTAACTCACTTCCTGGTAAGAGTCCTGCAAGGGTCGGATTGTACCCAGGACCCACTTAAGATTTAGAAGTATGGGAAGCTCGAAGTCATACAAGCCCCCCCCCCCTTTTTTTTTTTTTTTTACTCTGCCAATTATGCTTTAACAATTTGAAATTTTACCATCAAATTTTCGAGCAAACAACACTTTTAACATTAACCCTTTCCGGCGCGGAGTAAGTCTGTTTTTAAAATGATGAAATTATCGACTGACACCAGAATTTACAAAAGAATTTATTAGAAAATAAAAACTTGCTTATTTTCCTGTAGTTTATAAAAGGAAAAACTTAATTAAATATTCTTGGTACCGTTTGTCAGTTTTGGAATTAAAATTAGGTGTCCTTTTTTGTGGACACCGCCCGCTAAAGGGTTAAACTAAAAGTAACTACCTATATAGATATGAAAAAATATATTATGTACATAATTATACATAACAAATTAATTTTGGTAAATTAATTTGAAAATATGGAACAGGTGCGTATATTTGAACTTCAAAATATATTTTATGCTTTACAAATTGCATAATTTGCCAGTGCTAAGAACAGTGTAGGGACAACAAATATTTGACGTAAATTTATGTTTAGCTGCAACACAATTTTGCTTCTATTTTATAAACAGAAATTTGATATCACGTGAATGCTAATTACTTTCCCCTTTATTTAAATAACCTATTTTCCATATTTTATATCATTTCTCCACTCTTTATGAATAGAAGCAAAATATAATTATACAGATTAAATTTTCTGTTATTTTTAGCACGTTACAGTCTTAAACATTTGAAATTAAAATGTAAAACATGAGATAAATGAAAATAAGTTGCATTTAATCACTGTTTTTATACCTTTTATTATATCAACAGAAAAGAAATAGAGTGTAAATGTGTCAGTAATAGTCTGAGGGAAAATTTAGTAACTATAATTAAGAAAAAAATATTTTTTTTTACCCTGACTGAGATTTTTTCCCCTTAAAAATTTGTTTTGAAAAGTAAATTTGGGGGGGCCCTTTGTATCACAGTGGGTAAGCTCGGGCTTCACGGGCCTATTTGATAAACAGACTCTGGCCTAACCCGAACCCACAAATTCTATTTGAAGTCAACCCGCAACCCGACAAAATAATTTTCATCGATCTGCAACCCGACAAAATAATTTTCGGCTACTCGCAACTCGAAATATTTTAACTCGCAACCTGACCTGCATCCGAACTCGAAATGAAAGGAAAATAAATCACGTTTTAATGCAATTATGACAAGTAATCTGCAATTATATCTCTAATACCAATTTTATCTTTTATATAGAAAAATAGACATAGTATCTGTATTCTTTAATATGCAAATATAGTAAAATCTCTGAATAGCGAACGCCTCGGGATCGTTGAATAGAGTCCTGCATGTTGTCCCTAATTTTCATTTTTCGGGTCGGCTCTAATTTTTTTTTCTGCGGGTCGGATTCACCCTCGAATAATTCTTAGATTTAAGTTTTTCGGAAGTCGGGTTGTTGGGATTTTCACAAAAAGTTTGAGAAGAACGATGTTTCAGATGAAAATAAATACGCATTTGTACTAAAAACGACATTTTCAAAAATGAGCAAAAAATACTCAAATCTGAGTATGTCGCATAGTCAAAATGGCTCCGAATTAAAATGATTCAAGTTTGAAACATGTATATACTCATTTCTGAAAACATGCACATACTCAAGAATAAAAAACATATGTGCTCATATTTGAGTATGTCCATGTTTCAAAAATGACTATGAACTGACTTCTCTGTGCTCAGTTTTGAGTATGTCCATGTTTCAATATTCTGAGTATTTCACAATTGAAAGCATTGGAACAATTTGAAACAAAAAGTTTCATAACAAAATGAAAACATCGATTTACTCAGATTTGAAAGTGTCATTTTTTTCAGTGCGTTATGCAGGTCTCAGAGTATATAGATTTTTAAACTGAAAAATATTTTGGACATTCTTTTGAAAAATCGGGTCGACCCGAACTCGAACCGCAAGAGTCAAAACCTAACCCGAAATTCGAAACAATAAAAATCAACCCGACCCGCAGCAAAAAAAGTAGAAGTCAACCCGACTCGCAACGAAAAAATATAGCACCAACCCGACCCGAACAGAACCAGGGTCGGGTCGGGTCGGGTGAGGTTAAAAGCTCCTGGTAGTCTGTGATTATAAAAATTATGTTCACAGGTGTGTTTCGAATGACAATACAACATTTTAATATTTTTAGAACTTTGGTTATAATTGCGTATACGAGTTACAACCTACGATGGATATTATTATACGGCCAACCACGCTCGCCAGAAAAGGCCAACTGGCTATGAAACTTTGACAACGAAATATTTTAAACACTAAAAACTAGAAAATAGAAATAAAAAATAAAGAGTGTAATATATTTTTTTTAATACTGATAGTACTTGTGAAAAACAGATAGCAGAGCGAATACTTTTAAGTCGGGAAAATTCGTCTTCGGAAATATATATACAGGGTGTCTGAAAAATCTGGAAACGGTCGAATAACTCGAGAAATATACATCGGATTGAAAAACGGAAAATGTGTGTTCAATATTTTTGAAAAATCTATTTAGGGATATCAAAGTTGTCCCTCCCAACTCTGCCCCCCGGGGGAAATGGGAGGCAACTTTGAAATCTTAAATGATAACTCCCTTTTTTCTTTATTGCAGATTCGGATTCTACGGGGGAAAAACGTAACTTTTGTATTTAACATTTTCTTCGGAAAATGGTAGATGGCGTTGTAATCGAGTTAATTGCAGTGAGAATGGAAACGGTCGAATAACTCGTAAAATATACATCGGATGGAAAACGGAAAAATACATGTTCAACATTTTAGAAAAATGGCAATTTCGATGTCTCTAAATAGATTTTTCTAAAATATTGAACACGCATTCTTTCGTTTTTCAATCCGATGTATATTTCTCAAGTTATTCGGCCGTTTCCAGACTTTTCAATGGAAACGATTTTCACTGCATTTTACTCGCTTACAGCGCCATCTACGATTTTCCGAAGAAAATATTCAATACAAAAGTTAAGTATTTTTTCCCGTAGAATCCGAATCTGCAATAAAAAAAAAGGCGGGGTATCATTTAAGATTTCAAACTTGCCCCCCCCTACCCCCTCGGGGCAGAGTTAGGAGGGCAACTTTGTTATCCCTAAATAGATTTTTCAAAAATATTGAAAACATATTTTCTGTTTTTGAATCCGATGTTTCTCGAGTTACTCGACCGTTTCCTGACTTTTCGGTCACCCTGTATATACGTTTCTTGTTTTGCATGAGAGAACTCAAAGATTTCCAAGTAAGCAAGGAAAAGCATATTTCTTTTTTTTTTAAATTATTGCACTCTTTATTTTTTATTTTCTACATTTTAGTGTTTACAAATATTTTATTGTTGCAGTTTTACAGCAAATTGGCTGATTTTAACAACCACACTTTGGCGCATAATTAACTCCATTCTTGCTGTAACTCGTAAACAGCTGTAACCGTAAAGAATATTTGGCAATTTATCATCTGCGCCCAGCTAATGGAAGTCCATTAAATGTCCATTAATGCCGCCTTACAAATAATTTATTAATTTATAATTATTATAATGTTGTACTGATATAAAAAAAAAAATGCACATGTGTATAGAAAAGTTTTACAGTTCTAGTCTATCAGGAAGCGAGGGAAAAATGGTTTACAAAATTCCATCTTCACATACAGGAACAAAGTTAAGTTAAAATAAAAGAGTGTAAAAATAAGTAAATAACAAAAGGTTGTTTTTTTTCCTACCTTGTCTTAATGTATCCCAAATTTAAATTATCATAACCACTGTTAAATAAATAACAACATTTGAGTGAATGTAAAACTTTTTTTGTAATTTTGTAATAAATGTAAGGTTTTTTAACTTTCATAATTATCTATTTTTAATGAACCACTTTAAATCTATTTTAAGGCTGTTCTCAAATCCAAAGGAGCTACTTTCTGACACAATTTTGAATTCACTTTTGTTCGGAAACGTATGAAAATTGGCAGGTGTTATTATTCAAAAGCTATGTAATCGAAATGAGTTTTCCATTTTGGGGTAAAGGCATAAAATCTTTCAGACAATACTGTCAAAGTCGGCGTTTTGAACCGAATTCCCGATGCAGCAGAGCGAAAAGGAGGAAAATCGTGTCGTCACGTGACTCGAAGTAATTTATTTATTACAAAAAAATAAATAAATTTAAAATGGAAAACTCATTTCGATTCTATAGTCAAGCCTGCCAATTTTATGCCTTTGCATTTAAAAATGAGTCAGAAATTTACGCGTTGTTGGGCAGCTCATTTGAGAACCGTTTTAAAAGCAAAATACTTTTGTTTTCATCCATTAAAAATAATTCATGTATGAGAAAGTTTAAATAATAATAAATAATAAGCTTGTTATACAAGAGTATGACAATGCCACCAAACATCTTCTAAAAAGCAAAACAAGCATTGTTAATAATAAAACATTAACATTAAATAGCATTAAAATACCAAATAATAATTTAACATAAAAACAAAGATTATTAAATCATATAAACAACATATATACAGATAATATTTTGTCACAAAATGTTTAAAAATGTCAAGCATAAGGAAGTTGAGACATTTCAAAACAAACAATTTAAAGAGTTTTAAAATAATTTAAAACAATGCAATTGTAAAAGATTTTTTAAATGATTCGATAAAAATTCACCAGATCAAGTGAAAAAAATAAAATGACTAGCATAGAAGATCCTGATATTTAAAACGTGCTTGTATAAATTAGCTTTTAAATAAAAATTACCCTAAATCTCATCTCTATAGATTTTGGTACTTCCTTTTAATAAGGAACTTGGCACTTTTTAAAATGGCCTTGGCGAAAGTGAGATTTATCGCAAAATAACATAAACAGCTGTGATAAAAAAGCAAGCATAAGGCATACATTATTAAACACTTTCCAACATAATCAGAACATTGTAACAAAATTTCACCGATTAATTAAGTGAAAGATAATATCTAAGTAAACAAGGTCAAAGTCAAACCGGGGGGGGAGGCCTACCTTTCGGTTTAAGCTCAACTAGCCCAATAAACAATCTGGAAAACGCATAACACATTCAAAACCCAAATTCAGCAATTACCATCGATAGGCGGAAAAATATCCGAATACTTTTGTGCCGTCCTGTATATGATCTATAGATTTGTATATACACTACATAGTATGCAAAAATTTAATTCTGCTAGGAAACGCATAGCATAGATGAAAATTGCTGAAGGAGAATTTTCAACTGTACTATGTGTTTCCTTACAGAACTAAATTTTAATATATAATAATGTCAATAAACGGAAATGTACTCAAGATATTTTGTGCAGCCCTGTATATGATCTATAATAGAATTTATACACACTAAATAATATGCAAAAAATTAGCTAGATTTAAAAAAAGTATCACAACTGAAAATGTACTTTCAGCAGTTATCGTCCATAAACAGTACTGTAACCTATTTTTTGTGTGTGCCCATGTAAATGAACGATGAACGCTATGCACACGATATTCTATAGTAAGCAAAAGCATCTTGTAATTCACTTCAGTGATATATATCAATTTCAATCTGTTTGAAATAGTGTAACATCATTAAAATTCACTGCAAACGATTTCCGCCCATAGACTGTAATTTCGGAATTCTGTTGAGTGTCCCTGTAAATGAACTATATACATACTACACATTTCATTTTCAATATTCAACAGTAATCCTCAATAACATAAGTCAATCCCAGTATACATACGCGAATTAGATCACGGACAGACAGACAGACCGAATAAATAAAAACTTTTCAACTATGTTGGTAAGAGTAAAAAACTGATTGTGCTCCTTTATGTATAAATTTAAAAAATACTTCTGATTATACATATTAGATAAATTACTTTTATTTGTATGCAATAATAAATAAATGGTTTTTGTATGTAAATGTATATTTTGCTGTCCTATAAAAAAAAACCCACACTGAAATGTTTCCTAAAAAAATAACCACCTTAGTACTACACCTAATATTTTAATAAAGTCAATTTTTTTGTTTTGTTCTGTTTTTATGCACTATTTAGAATAATGAAAACAGTTAAAAATACCTAAAGAGTGCTTATTTAGTTTTAAAATAATTTAAATTAACAATTGCAGATTTCTGGCAAAATATGAGCTTCATTTTTACAGATTTTCTTTTTATAATAGAATTTTAGAATGATTTTTATTTTATTTTTTATGTTAACCCATTAATACGTAATAAAATGCTTCATTTTCAGCTGATTATGTAAGGTGTAGGTTGTTTTCAGATAACATGGGTCATTTTTTGGAAAAGTGAGTTTTTTTTTAATTCTTGCATAATTAGCTGCCATTTTGTAATAGATAAAATGAAAAATGCTCAACATTAAAATCTTAGTCCAGAACAAGCTGTAATTATTTAGCCATGTTCAATTTTTATACATTCTTAATAGACTTTATATAGAGAAAATTTCAAATTTTTTTTTTTTTTTAGAGGACAGCACAATATACGTATAAAGACCATAAATTCGCACAGCTTAGTTCCAAGAGTTTTGCAAATTTGTCACCTTTTGCGGATTACAAGTCATATGTATTTAGACCTTGTTTATGCTTTTTTCACTCATCTTTTGGAAAAAATTAGATTGTTAATGCTTAAAAATAAATAAATTACACACCTTGTATATGAATTAAATAAGAATAAATTTAAAAATAATTTATTTATGTATTTTTAAATTATATCACTAATAGTTAAATTAAAACATGTGGTTTATGTTTCTGTACTGTACATCTTGCAGTCTTCTATAAATAGCCATAATTGTCTGTTAAACCATAAAATTTTGTTTTTAGAAATTTAAATATCCCTAATTAAATATTGTAAATACATATAATATGGATTAAATAAAAATGTATTGATATTTATATACGTTGATTTAAGGGATTAATTGCTTGATTTATGAATCAATTGTTTTATCTATAAATTGTAATTATTTCTAGATGAGAGATTAAATATATTGTCTAAGTAACCATCTTTCATTAAAACAAATCTTTTTTTTAAGAGTAAATTTTTAAAAGGAAAGATTTTTTTTTTAAACCATATAAATGATTAAATAAATAAAATATTTTTATGCGTATTATGATTTTAAATTATAAAACATAAGTTTAATTGATGTATGAGAAATAAGGTCAGAGTATAAACATCAGAAATAAAAACAAGTAATATAAAAAGTTTTTTTTTAAGTCAATTCCTACTTAGGTCAAATAGAATTTTTTTTCCAGCGATCTACACGCTTCGCCACTGACGGTATTTATTCCTAAATTTATATCCTGCTAAATATCTTACATAAGAGACATTTTTGAAATGTATTAAAAATTAAATAAAAAATAAATAGCTAAAATAGCAAAAATTAATAGCTCGAAAAGTATTTCTCACAAAATTGTTAGACAAACTGCGTTAGAAAGGTAAAAAAATTGTATTTTTCTTGATATAAATTTAAAATCTAATGATTATGCCGTTTTTCAAATATTGAATTTCAAAAATTACCAAACTTCACAATAAAGTGCCATAGCGATGTTACAGTTAGCGATAATACAGTTTTTTCAAATATTAATTAATTAATTAAATTTTATTATTAAATTTTAGTTTTATACTTCATTTCTGTTCAAAAGTATAGACTCACTCCACATTTATAGTCTCCTTCGCCAGCGAGCCCTCCTGGTCTTCGCCCTTGAACAGCCCCATTATCTTTTTACGTGTGAAGGTGAGACTATAAATATGGAGTGAGTCTATACTTTTGAACAGAAATGAAATGTAAAATCAATTAATTAAATTTAATTAATGAATTAATATTTGAAAAAACTGTATTAACATCAATTGTCATCCAGTACAAGTTTAAAAAAATTTATTTGAACTTGAATGGATGAATAGAAAATATTTGATTAACGATTGAAAATTCCAACAAGATATATATAGAGAGAGTGTGAGCTAATAGTAGGAATTTAATAAAGCTCTGGGGGGAAAGGAATATTGAAAAATATTTGCCACTGATAAATTATTTTTTAAGAATTAAACTTCTTTGTTTACATTCATACATACCATGCACATTACAGGTATTTCTGAATTACAGATTTGCAGTACTCTGCTGTATTATATAAATAATCAATTTTAAAATAATAATAATATAAATAATAAATATTATAAATTGTGTAAATATTGAACAAATTTCTTGTGTGTATGAAACAGAGAAAAGATTAAATTTTATCCCCTTCTATTTTCCAAAGCCATTTTCTCAATCTTGCCAAGGTCCCTACATAAAGAAAGTACCTATTTTTTTTTTTAATGAAAATTGCAATAAAAATTAATTTTTCCTTTGATTTTTCACTTTACAGAGTTTACCTTTCTTTACACAGAATTAATGTATTTAATGAACATAATAATTCCATTTTCAAATATGTAATACTATAAAGCAGAAGAAATTCAAAACATAAGGTATTATATTGTACTTTTAATCCATAATCCCCGTCATTGTGTCTCCGTTACTCATATTATGTATATACTTGACAATGCACAGAAAATTTATGATGCGATGTTATTTCATCTGAAACTTATGAGAATCACCCATGTACCAGTTATGATATATCAGGCAGTAAAGATTAAAAGCACATTATTATGCATTAAAAGATAAAAAAGCAGTGAAATAAGTTAATGAACAATTAATTAAAAATAAATAAATAAAAAAGATTTGTTTAAAATAATGTTTTAACAGGATAGGTAAACAAACACAAAAGTAAATAATGATTGATTTCTGCTCTATAAAAACAAACAAAAGATACATAAATTTTATGAACAAAAAAAAATGACAAAAAAAAAAAAAAAAAAAAAAAAAAAAAAAAGCAAACATTTTTACAATGTGTCTTATAAAGATACAGATTTTTTAAAATTACATTTCAATAATTCAATATAAGAAATTAATTTTTATGGATAATGATAGCAACAATTAATTTCAACTCAAACAGTAACTAAAAGAAAAAAATCATACTGTCTCATAAATATAAGGACAAATTTGAAACATCTGATTATGCATTTTTTTTTTCCAAATGCATTGTGCAAATATGCTATGACAGAAAGACATGAGTTCTGTTTTCCAATAATTCTGGAAAATGACTTCAAACAGAAAGGGAGGATCCCATGGCTTCTTTATGTTATTAACACTGACTGTGAAAAGGCTTCAGAATACGATTGAATATTTCTCCTTATATCCCATCAATAACAATCCAATTCCCTTTCAAACTGATTTTTAAAGGTTTGTAAAACACTTTAACTTATACTACATTTTTGTACCTCAAACAGCATTTTTTCCCCTTTTCTCAATTTGTAAATAAATAAATGTTCATTTTTAGCCAGAGTCCAAAGACTGATATAAAAATCAAGCCAGAGCCGGCTTTGGATGGCTCATACTGAACGTGTTTCATCTCTAGTACCAACATGGTAATGCAGCAATTCATACATCAAAGTCACATAGTTTATTGATAAAAATGTTCATACCATGGTATGGCCTGCACATAGTCCTGTTTAAATCCAATAGAGAATCTTTAGGACATTCCTGTTCATGTATTATGCATCTGACAGTACATAGCTGTATAAATATTTAATTATTTTGAAAATTTATAAGCTAGACAGATATTTAAAAACAGCAAAAAATATTTTTTTAAATCTTATTTTAGTTACTTTTTAATTATTATTATTTTATTTTAACATAACAAATTTTTATACACTGTATACCTATTATGCTAAAAAATGAAAAATTATATTTTAAAATGTTTATTTCATGTAAATTATTTTTACATTTATCTTTTTCTTTTTTAAAATCATAATTATTCTGTTTAATTTCAATTATTTCACGTTTATATATAGAGTAATTAGAATATTTTCATTTATCTATGCTTAATTATTTGTTTTTATTTTAATATTTGAAGATAGTGTTTTTTCATCTATGACTCGATAAAAAACAATATAATTGGCAAATTAAAGTCGCGCCATTTAAGAAACAATGAACTAACTAAAAAGTGGTAGATAATATACTAATCATTACTGACAATTTTCTAACTTGAGAAAAGAAACTGAACAAAGAAGTCAGAGAACACTTACACAACTTAATAAATAGTATAGCAGTTACAGTATTTACCGACATTAATTAAATAAGATCTATTATTGGATAATAGTCAAAAAGTATGTAAAATGCCTTTATATTCATGAAATAAGAATAATTTGTTTACTTTCGTACCTTTTTCAGTTCAAATTATTTTATTTAAATTAAATTTATTGTAAAATATTTATTTAAAAGATGCCACTGTTATAGGTAGAGAGTAAATTTGAATACTGTGTTATTAAAATGTTATTTCAAAATATAAGTACCTTTATATTAATGAGACGCACTGTAAAACACATTTTATATTATAATAAAAGTTTGTTTTCAGAAATTATACTTTAAAAAATTTATATATGTATAATAAAATTACTTCATGCAAACATAAAACATAAACCCAAAAATTAAACAATATTTTTTAAAACAAAATTAGCAACATACTTATGAGCAAAGGTTTCAATATTCAAGCAATTATTATTATTATTATTTTGATACCAAATGAACAAAAATGTAAATAAACCTATAAATTTGGTTGCATAAAGAAAAATTATCAAGATTTTAATATAAGTATCATAAATATTAATAAATGATCTGTATTTTAAACTTTGTACATTTTTTGTAAAACAAAAGCATAATTTGTTAGGTTGAAGATTATATTTATATTGCATCATTATAACATAAATATTATATAAATATTTTTTTCTGTTTTCATATTTTATAACTTAGGTAAAACAAAGGTCAAACACATGACCTTTTTGGAATTACATTGCGTTATTATAATGTAAGTATTATAAATATTTTTCCTGTATTTTGCATTTTGTACCTTTTATAAAACAAACAGATGATTTTTAAAAATTATGTATAAAAGCAAGAAAAGTACCATGTAATAATATATCTCGCATATTCAACACACATGATCAAATTAAATAAAATATTATACAATTAATATGCACATCAAATGCTAAATATCTAGAATAAGAAAAGAACTTTAAAATCAAAAGTTTAAAAAAATCTAGTGTTTCATGTGAAATTTATTGTATTAAAAAGATTCGTTGCAAGCACTTATATTTTAGTAGAATGCACAATAACAGCACACAACAAACAACAAAAAAGAAAGAAAATAACAACTGATTTTTGTAAATATAGGAATATAAATTTTATGGAGGGGAAAAAGAAAAGGAATAATATGCAAGAAAAAAAAACAAGCACTTTTATAAACATGTTTTATATTGTAATAAAAATAAAGATTTCAGCCTCTAAGCCATTATAATTTTCAAAACATATAATATAAAACAGGCAATAAAAACATAACATGCAAACATAAAAAATATTTTTTTATACAAAAAGGATAAAAACAATTACAAAACAATAAATGAAATTTTCAACATTCAGGCAATTATTTTGTTTAAATATCACATAAATAAAACAGAAAATAAAATTTTAAAACAATGACTTTTACTGTATGCAAACATTTTCATAATATAAATTTTATAAATATTTTTTTATAATATTTTTCTTATAAACATTAATATTTTTCCTGTATTTTATATTTTGTACTTTATGTAAAACAAAAACATAATTTTGGGAAATTATATAGCATTTTTATAATATAAGTATTAAAAAATAATAATAATCTGTATTTTCTTACCTTTTGTAAAACAAAACATGATTTTGGGAATTGTATATTGTATTATCATAAAGTTAATATTATAAACATTCTTTCTATGCTTCATATTTTGTACCTTTTGTAAAACATGCTTTTTATTATAATTATATTGCATTGTTATAATGCAGTACATTATAAATATTTTTTTCTGTATTTCATATTACCTTTTGTAAAATAAAATATTATATCAATAAATTCGAAAACATGTGTAATAATATGTCTTTAACACAATCAAACGAAATCACAATACAATAAATATTCACATCTGATGCTAAAGATTGCCTACAATTTGAAAAGTAAAAAAAAAAAATCCAGTATTTTATATGAAATCTATTGCATTAACATGAATTCAAGCTTCCGTAACAAGCAGCCATCGTAAAAAGATGTAGGAAACGTTTTTATACAGTATTTTTTATACATAATATTCACGATAGCAAAGCTGACATTTAAATACAAAAAAATAGAGCTAAAAACATACATGATTGAAATTGCATAGTATAGAAACAGTTTAGTAACATTTTCAAAGAAATAACATAGTAAATAATTTTAATTTATTGACATGATTTAAAAATTTCTTTGCACAGAATTCATTGTATAAATGTAAAGGGTCAATAAAATCAACAACTTTTTAAAAATAATTTTAAAAGAAACTGACATGTCAAGATAAGAAATCCAAAATATTATCATAGATTTCTTGAATTTTTCAAAATCATATCAGCATATTGTTTATATAGATTAAATGGTACTTATGTATTATGCATACCCTGAATATACAAATGCACTAACAATGGCTGCAATAATACTAATTACAGTAACCCTTATTTTTTGACAACCATTTGGTTTATTTATTTATTATAGTTTATTTTTAAATTATTTACCATTTTTAGCAATGTTATGTATTTAATAATGTTAAATTACTGTTTTGAATAGGATTAACAACAATAAACAGGATTGGCAATTGACAACAATTTTTGGCAATCTACTTCCAGGGCACGGATAATACATAAGTACCGGTTAAACTAAACTTTAACTGAGTTGCTAAAGAAACATTGAAGATTAATCTTTTGCAATTTACTATCCAGTGGTATTTGATATCATATTTCTATTGAACATGCTCATAAACAGCAGTGCACTTGGAAATCTTCTGGTACTGGAACATTTGATTTTATATTATAAAAAACAGCAAGAATATGATCATCATCCTCCGTCAAAGGCATAAGAAAAACTAATCTCCGTAAAATCAATTTCCATCAAATATATAATAACTATTTTTTGTGATTTAGATTATTACTGATAATTTTTGTTGCCAATTTGCCTGGAAATATGCAAAAGCAAGGACAATTTTCTTCTGGTCTAATTTTTGTTTATAATTTACATTATATCTTTCATCAAGAAATGAAATAACAATAAATAAATACTTCAAGATTGGCTTCTTTTTTACCAGTAGATAAAAAAAAATATTTGAATGGTAAAATTTTAATTTTGGTACTTCTCCATTATCCCGTCGACCACTTTCTTTTTAAAAGATCTATCGCCAAATCATAGGATTTAACGCCAAAAATGCATGATCGTGGTGTCACGTTCACTTGACGTCAGATGCGTTACATGTGCTAGTTATGTCATGAAGTGATTTCTAATTCTACTTTTAATATATTTTTAACGATGTTTTACAGATTTTTTAGTTATTTCATTATATAAAAATAGAAATTATGTCCTTAAACGGCGAGACCATGATATTAAGAAGAAAAAATGTTGTGATGCATAAATTACATACAATAGATCAATTTCAACTGACGTCACAAACATTTATCCAACAGTCGAGAGGGAAAATTAAGAAAAATAGTATAAATAAATAAATATCCAAGATTATTTTTGGTTCTGTTTTCATTTATATATTGTAAATTTTGTTGTTTAAAGATACTGATAAATAATACTTTAGTGTGAGTAGGGCTTTTTCTTTTCTTTTCTTTTCTTTTTTTTTTTTTTTTTTTTGAGATCCTAATGGCAACATTCTTTCATTTGTTTATTTGGCGCTACTGTTTGGCAATAGTATTTTTTATGGGAAGGATGGGATAATGGAGAAGTACCTTAATTTTCCTCCAAAAGTAATACCAGAACAGTGTTCTGGCACCAGTGCACCCCTGCTCATAAGACACTATTATTTTACGTATAGATGATCTCCTATTTACAATCATCTGAGTTATGATTTTTTGGAGGTACAATACGTTGCAAGATTGGAAGAAAATCTAAATAACTTTTTCTTAAATTTAATGTTGGAAGAGGGAAATTAACCTACAGAAGAACTAAAAAAGTTCACAGCACTACCAGCAGAATCCATGCAGTATGGCAACGAGCAGAACTGCAGATTATTTTAGATTTTGCAGATTACAAGTTACAAAAAAAAAAAAAAAAAAAAAAAAAATAGTTTTGATAATTTTTTAATATGATTAAATAAAGATTATAATAAATTATGGTGTGTATTTCTATTTCTGTAAGGGATATCTGTAGAAAATTAAGAACCTCAGTTTTAGATGATAAAAAACTAAAATATAACAAGTTGTAAAATATGTACTTGTGTATTGAAATAAAAATTACTTACAGTGAGATATAAAATTTGTGTTAGTCGTTTATTAAAATTATTACAAATACTACTTTTTTTTTTTTTTTTTTTTTTACAAATAGTAAATATTGATTTGACTATTATTGTGATTAGATATTAAAAATAAATAAAGAAAACAGGTTCTGCATTTACAAGTATGTGTTTTCATTAAAAGTTTATTTATTTATCATTAAAAGTTTGTATTACCATTAAAAGTTTATTTATACATATTTTGGAATTTAGTAGTGTAATTGGCAACTTTTTTTAGTGCATATTTTGACAGTTTTTCAGTGCATATTATAATCCATTTTTGATAATAACTTACAAGCAAGTATAAAAATACTTTATACTTGCAGGGCTGACACTGGCAACTATTTTTTAATTTTATCTCGCACCATTTTCTGAAAACAAAAAATTTTCTCATACACTTTGACAACATGTGCAAGAGAAATATATTAGAAAAAATATATATATATTTTTTTTAATAGTGGTGCAAATAGATATAAAAATAGTCACCAGTGGCAGCACTGTACCTGTCTCCAAAATATTAGTTCGGGGATAGAAAAGTCTCTTGAAATAATTGAAGTCAGGATAGAAAACTTAGGAGCCAGAGGGGGAAAAAGTGCAATAAAATTTTAAAAAGATAACATACACTTTATACATTACATTTAAGCTAATAAAGTCCAAAACACTGGTATAACAGCTGCATAAAAGATATTTTTGTGTGAAGAAATTCATAAAACTTATAAGAAATATTTAATTTCATTAAAACATGTCAATCATACTTTAATTTTTTTGTCCTTATTTTCCATAAGTGACATTAAAAGTAAAAATCATTCTTTTATCGTTAAAGATTTTGTCAGTAATAATATAATAGTGTTTATTGGTCATCTGCGTTGATCTTTTAATCATCACGGCAACCATGATTTTTCAAGCCCTGTGTTAGTTTATATAAAAATTTAACATTAAAGAATTACCTTTATTCTAATTAACAGGACACAGTTACTTAAAAATTGCAGCTAATGTATAATTTAATTTTTTGAGATACGTAAAAAAAAAAAGAGTATATATCTGACTAAGCAATGTAACAAAGTGTTACTGTCTGGATTAGAATATATATATATATATGCCCCCTCCACCTCTAATATATAAAACTGGGAAATGAGGGAGGAGGGAGAAATTTCAGTATGTAAACGTGGAACGGGCAATTTAGATGATAGATTATTTAATTATTAACAAATAAGGCAGTTTTTTTTTTTTTCAATTAAGACATTTAAACATTTTAAAGTTTGTATGCTTATTGGCTGCAAAAGGGAGAAAAAAAATTTGGAGTGGAAGGGAATTTAGATAATTTATTGTTAATACAAAATAGCAAATAGGGAGAATAGGGGGGGGGGGAGAAAAATAATATTTTAATGATTTTAAATATTGTGTGCATGAGAGGAGTGGAAGTTTTAGCATGGAGAATAAATTAGATGAAACTTTTAAAACAACAGAAGTCTACCGAAAAGCAAAAGATTTTTATACCAGCACTCTATATCTGTATAATAGTTCTGGATAATGTGAACATGTTCCGTAAAAATATGATGGTCTGTACCACTGGGTAGTTGATCAGCTCTGTTAACACTTAGACAACAAATGAAAAATAATGATATTATCATCATTTCAATTAATTAAGGAGATACTCTAGTGCAGGGGTGGCATGCATGCTTGAGGAGGCATGTACGACAATTTATCTGGTATATGAAAAATTTCATTTTGATAATCATTGTATAAATAAATTTTTTTTGTTTTTGTTATAATTTGTAAAATTTTGTTTAACACATACAGACTATCACAAATAATGCAATTAATTCTGCATGAACTAACACAATATGAAATTTTCTTTTTCTCTAATGTTATGCAGTGACTCCTAAACAGTTTGCCGTTCTATGTGAATTTAATAAGCTTTATTTCTTTAAGTGAGCTTCAAAAGAAAGTAACCACTAGATGACAATTCTACCCAATTTTGCTATGCATATTACTAAAAATAACAAAATATGAACCAGAATTTAAAAAAAAAATCCATAAAACATACAACAACAAATTAATAAAGTAGTAATGCATTTTTATGTCATTTCAATTAGGAGTTAAATGTTGCATTAATGATAAGTTAAAAATCATTTTTTAAATTATTACAGCACCTAAATGAAAAAAAAAATTCAATTGAAATTTCATAAAATTAATGGCTGATAGCAATATGCAGAAAAATTACAATATGATTTTGCATTCTTAGTTATTTAATGCATCAAAGTAACTGATTCTATAAACCAGTGTTTTGTATATGCAGCCTCTGGCTCAATATCTTTTTATGTAAACGTTTGGCATGTTACAATATTACTAATTATTATTAGTAAATTTTTGCCATGCATACGTAAAAATGTTCGCCACCCCTGCTTTAAATAAACAGGTTTTTCCTTACAGATAAAAAATCCCATGTTAACCTATGGAAAAACTCAATTACAAACATAATTATCAAATTTTGGCTACCACCGACAGGAAGTAATCATGCAATATTGACACATTCTATATGTCTCTTAATTTTAATTGTTTTTAAAATATAAACTTTGAAATATTTACTGGAGTAAAGCTTTTCGAAAAAATAAATGAAATTTAAAGAGACATATTTTGGAAACATAGTATGTTAGTATCAGATATGTCTACTTTTTGATGATGAAAACCAAATTTTGTTTATTAGAAATGAATAATTCTGTGTTTAAATTTCTCCATTAGTTAAGTGCTGTCAGTTAATCAAGTCTCAAATCCCACTCGCTAATTTTAAACCTATGGATGTGGAATGCATTCTTATTTTTAAAATATCTCATCAGTAAATTGATATTTCAAATTCTTTTTTCTGTGTACTCTTTTTTTTTTTTTAGTTATCAAAATATTTGTAAAATATATATTTTATTTTATTTGAAATGAAGTGTTAAAATCTTACACACAGATTTTCACACACAAAATATTAAATTAAGCATAGATTTTAGAAATATTTTGTAAACTTAAAAAAATAATAATAAAAAAGAGACATCCTTCAAGAAGAATACACAGAAAAGAAGAAGTTAAAAATATTAATTTTATGAGACGATATTTAAACTAGTCAGATGTGCCAATCCCAAAACTTTCTTCTATCTCACACAGGTTTCGCATACACTAAAAAGAATCAGCAACCAATTTGTATCAAGGTCTAATTGAATCTAAAGTTTTATTAAATTCTGTGCATTAGAGACTGCGATATGACTATTGTTAAAATCGTGTAAATCCTGCAAAAAGCAGCATAACAGCACTACCTGTTGGGAGATTTAGACTAAAACCTAATCAACAATAACTTATGACAATGTCTAACTTAATCTGAAGTTTGATGAAATTCCGTGTATTAGTTCTTGAGATATAGCTATCGTAACAATAATGAAAAAAGTGGTATAGCAGCGCCACCTGTTGGGATATCTACACAAAAATGTAATCAGCATCTATTTTTGTCAAGGTCTAACTGAATCTGAAATTCGATGAAAATAACTGCATTAATTCTTGAGATAGAGCTATTGCGAAAATCGCAAAAAATACAGCATAGCAGCACCACCTGTCGGGCGATTTTCACCAAAAACTAATCAGCACCAATTTATATCAGGGACTAACTGAATATAAAGTTTTATTAAATTTCGTGCATTAGTTCTTGAGATAGAGCGCCCACAAAATTTTTGTCACATACAGACAGACATTTTCTAAAAACAGTCAAATCGTGTTCAAGACCTTCTTCTAAAATGTATAAATCCATCGAAAACCGGAAGTTGAAAATTTTCATGAATCCAATACTTTCTTCTCGTAAAGGTACAAGAAAGTAAAAATATGAATTAATTCCATGCCTATAGATTAGCATTAGTGAGGGGAATTTCATATCTTACTTACTAGCACTCATATGTTAACATAGGATTTCATAACTGAAGAGAATCACTGAAGTATCCCCTTAATTGATTTTTAAGTAATTTTATATTAAATTTCACTCTATATAAGGGGATGCTTCACCAAAACAGGTTTTCCCCTTTTTTAATCACCAAATCCCATGTAATATGGGAATTTTAACTAAGTGATTACTCATTACCTAATACAAATACATAATTATCAAAATACTGTTTACGCCATCAAAAAGTATATGTTCAATGCTGATGTAGTGCATTTTTTAAAATTGTCTCTTTACGTTTTAAACACAGTAGACTCCTTTAAATCTGCATAGCTTAAAACCAGAGGTTGTGCAGATTTTAGAATTTTGCGGATTTCTGGTCACTGTTTTGTTTACATTTTTTAAACATTAATTGTAATTTAATAATGCATTTGAAATTATAATGAATGGTTACAATAAAATAATTAAGTAAAGTAATAAAAAGTAAGCAAATTTAAAAAAATGTTTAAAATATTAAAAGTAAAAGTTAAATAAATAATTAATGCATAACTAAATATACATAATTATGATGATAATTTTTTATTGAATTAATGAATGAAACTCGCCTTATAAGGGTATGCTAATAATTCACATCAAAATCTTAAATAACAAAGTTTTATTTTATGTTTAGCTGTACTTAATAACATAAGAAAGCTTAATTAATACATAAATGTATTTGGTAAAAGGATTGCAATTGCCACTGATATCAGTGTGATCTAGAATTTTTTCAGAAATAAATTTATACTTCCTTCATGAGAAAACATGAGTTCAATCATATTAACCAATAATTACATATTAAAAAGTGTACAGAATGATATAAAAAAATTAAAAAACTTAAAATTTTTCATCTACATCTTAACTCTAAGTTTTATTGTTTACATCAAAAATGATGTGAAGATTTTAGGGTCGCGAATTTGACGGGGGTCTACTGTATTTTAAAATCCTGTAAACTTTGAAATTTCTATTTGAAGAAAGTTTTCAAGTTTTATCATAATCATAAAAATTACTTAAAATATAAGGTGATAATTTTTTTTAATTTACTACATTGGCATCGGACGTTTATTTTCTGCTGGTAAAAACGGAATAATTATATTAAGCAATGAGTAATCATCTAATTAACTTTTTCCCACAGATTAACATGAGATTTCACAATCGGGGAGAATCAGTGAAGCATCCCCTTAAATTGTTAAATAATGTTCCAAGTTAAATAAAATCCAAACACATTTAAATTAGAACCATAAAAAACAAAATCACATGTTAAATAAAAATATAAAATTAACTAGACTTTGCTATCCTATTATAATCAGCTATGCTAGTGTCACCCGATGAAGCATGAAGCAATCCTTTAAGCGTCGGTAACATGGTTTGATGTGAGGTAGAGAAATACAAATGGCGATAAAATGGCCCGAGAAAGTTTTGTGCTCCATTTACAGTTGTTAATGAATGTGTATCAATACTATCACTTTGTTCCCTGTCATCACAGGATAAATTACAAGCTTCGCGTTTAACTGGCAGTATTGCTAATGGAAGTGGTGCTTCATTTGAAACTTCGATACTTGTTTGCATAGATATTGGTGCTAAACTAACAACATCCTGTGGTGAAGCAGGTGGACTATTGCTATTTATAACAGAACTAGTAGTCTGAGGTGGAACATTGGATTTCTCAGTGGTGGATGATGATGATTCGTTTTTTACACATTCATGGAAGAAGTGGTCCGACTTAGCTAAGAATGAACGACCACATTTTGTACAGGTGAAATTAGCTCTAGCTTGTTCATGTCTCCGAAGATGCAAACTCAAGTTCCTCCGGTTGCCGAATGATTTCGAACACATGGGGCACTGAAAATTTTTATCAACTTGATGAGTAGTTAAATGCTGTCGCAAATTGCTTTTCAAAGTAAATGTCTTATTGCAATGCTCACATTCATATGGTTTGATACCATTATGACTGTTAAGATGTCGAGTTAGATCACCTTTAAGGCAGAATTCTTTTTGACAGATATTGCACAAATAGCGATTAGATGCAAGTCTCGTTGACTGTTCATGTATCAACTGCACATGTTCATGAAGACTTTCTGGAGAAGGAAAAGTTTTTGAACACTCTGAACAGAATGATAAACCAGCAGATGGTGACTGATGATTGGTCTCAGAAGGAGATGATGCCTGTATGTAAGGATTTGGACTGGGAGCATCTGTGTTTTGCACTGTCGTTATAACCTGAGGTAATTTTGGAGAAGAGGCACTATTTGGCACAGTAGTAAAAGTCTTTTGAACATGTGAGTAGCTTAAGTCGCAAATAACTTGGGATTCAGCTTGACTTTTCACAAATGAATTGGTAGTGTTTTCATTAACTTTTGCTTGCATTCTGACATGTGTTCGAACATGCTGGGTCAGGTTACCCTTCAATGCAAATTGTCTACCACAGTATTTACAAGAATGAGGTTTAACCCCAGAATGAATAAGTATGTGTCGACTTAAATCTCCTTTCAAAGTAAATCTTTTACCACAAGTTGTACATTCAAAAGGTTTCTCTCCAAAATGAGCTCTAATATGCCTGTGGAGACTATCCTTTTGAGCATAGTTCTTTTCACAAATTGTACAAGCGTACTGTTTTTCTGGTGTATGTGTACGAAAATGCTGCATCAAGTTCCCCTTCAACGTAAACCTACGACCACAAACATCACATGCATAAGGCCTTTCACCACTGTGTATTCGAATATGACGAGTTAAATCGCCATTTAGCATAAATGCCTTTCCACATACTGGACAACGATAGGGACGTAAGCCAATATGGATTAACATGTGTCGTTGCAAGCTTCTGCTATCACCAAACACTTTTCCACAATGAGTACATGGGAAGGTATTAGATGTTTTAGTACTCCCTTGTGCTTTTGTGCCAGCTTGCACAACAAGATGTCTTTCTTGAGTATATAATTCAGGCTTGATACCATTGTGAACAACAACTTGGGATGAATTTGTAGGAGAGGCAGCTTCGGAAGCAATTGTTAAATTTAACATACTCTGAGGAACATCATCAAGAGTTGAGGTTGTGGCAGTGTTCTTTGTTTGAGAATTGTCCTTTATTTTAAGGGGGCTAGTACTTTGATGTTCATCTTCAGAAGATGTATGGAAAGGGATATCATCCACTTGAACTGATGCATCTCTTTTCTCAGGAATTAACGGGGTTAGTTTGGTGCACTCACCAGAAAGATCAATAGGAGGTATATTGGTGACATCCTGATGATCTGTATCAGTTAGGACAGAGCTCCACTGTTTGTGAGCATCCAAAATTTGAGGAGAATCAGGATGACCATGAATAAGACGAGAATGATTTAGCTCATTAGCACCTGGCATTTGATCAAGAACATGATTCCATGAGCTGTGATCACTACTGTTTAATAACTGATCTTTATCCAGATGTGTCTTATCACTTTCAGTAGTTTGTTTGATCACATGATTCCATGCTTCTGGATCATTAATAACAGAAATCTGGGGTGATTTAGTAGAATGCAACATTTCCCCATCATCTGCCTCTTCACTAAGGCTCTGTGCTTCATTCATGACATTCTCCCAAACTCTACTACCATCAGCTGCATCTTTGATAGAATGTATCAAATGTGCCCTCTCACTCAAATCATCATCATCTGTTGCTTCTTCATGAAGAACATGACCCCAAGTCACATGATCATTATCAGAATTACCATCCTGTGCATCTTTAGGAGAATGCAAAACTTGGGGAGAATGTGCATAATGAATCGCAACTTGATTTAAATCATTTGGATTTCTTAATATAGCTTGATGAATTTCAGCATTAGGATTCGTCAGTTCAAACACTTCTTTCAGATCTACAGGAAATGCAGTGTGGCAAGCAGTTACATTGTTTTCTTCTATATCATTCGCTAGAGATAATTCCTTTTTTGCATCTACATGCAAACATTCTCGTGACAATGCCAAATTTCTGTAGTCTGGAGCACAGACTATATGCTCAGCTTCATCAACGGACATGTATGCTTCTTTTTTATCAGGCATTTTTTAAAACAGCCATGAAAAATATGTATCACATTTTCATAAAACAGAATTATAAGGAACAATTACTTCACTCTGTGAAGAGCAATTAATAAAATGTGCATCATGTTCTTTAAAATAGCAAGATCTTATTATTCTGCAACGCTCCATTTACAATGTCTGAAAAAACAAATCCAAAGTTAGACAACTTTTAAAATATGAGAAATACAAGTTTTAATAATAAATTTTAATAATATTTTATAATGTATCATCATCCAGCAAAAACAGTGCAGCATGGCAACAAGCACTGCAGATTATTTTAACCCTTAATTGCATAGTGATGTAAATTTCCATCACTGTTTATTTAACTTTTAATAAATAAATCAACTTCTTCGCCACCACTATATTTATATAGAAATATTAATCCAGTAAATTTCCCGTGAACTATGTTGCTGAACAAAGTTAAAAATCCATCTTAAAATTTCTGGTGTCTAATATTTAATATATGTATAAAAAAAACACAATTGTAAAAGAAAAACTCATGCAAAGAAGGGTTAAACCTTGCAAATTAATCTAACAGCTAAAATACATGCTGGACTTACAAAAAATTCCTGAAATTTAATTTAAATCTCTACATTTATTGTATTCTTTTATTATATTTTCTTTGTTAAAATGCAAAATTTTGCTTATTTTATAATACCATATTTGTCAAGCACTGTTTGGACCTGTCTTCATCTATCTGGAACAAAATTTGCAAACATCTATGTGCGATAGATTTCCTTAGCCATTGCTAATAAACAAGAAAACAAATAGACAGATAAACATTCAGACAAAAACATTATTTTATTAATTAGATACTGCTACTGGATGAGTTAATTGCATAAAATGAAGGATGCTACTTTTTTTAATCAAAGGGCAAGCAAATGCAGCATCCCCCATAAACTGTCTATGGGAAACCTTAATATTCATTGTATATTAAGCCTACTGCTCCTTCTCTCCTGAGGGAAAGTCCGAGCTCATTCTTTAAATTTATGTATCCCCCCCCCCCCTTTTCTCAACTTTAAAAATGCCCCCTTGGAGCAAATGGTCTGAAATATATATTGTGCTGTCGTCTAAAAAAAAAACATTTTTTGAAATTTTCTCTATATAAAGTCTAATAAAGAATTTATACAAATTGAACATGACTAAATAATTACAGCTTGTTCTGACTAAGATTTTAATGGTGAGCATTTTTCATTCTATCACTTTATTACAAAATAGCAGCTAATTATGCGAGAATTTGAAAAAAAATCCACTTTTCCAAAAAATGACCCATGTTACCTGAAAACAACCCACACCTGACATAATCAACTGAAAATGAAGCATTTTATTACAGATTAATGGTTTAACATAAAAAAATAATAATTTATGTAGATCATTCTAAAATTCTATTATAAAAAGAAAATCTGTAAAAATGAAGCTTATGTTTTGACAGAATTTTGAAATTGTTAACTTAAATTAGTTTAAAACTAAGTAAGCACTCCTTAGGTATTTTTAACTATTTTTATTATTTTAATGGTACATAAAAACAGAACAAAAAAAAAAAAATGACTTTAGTAAAATATTTGGGGTAGTACTAGGGTGGGGTTTTTTTAGGAAACATTTCAGTGTGGGTTTTTTTTTAGAGGACAGCACAATGTTGCACATATTTATTAGCATGGAATTTTTTTCATTGGCACAAACACAACGTTAAATAAAATATCTGCATATTAAAATACAAGGGGTGGGAAGAAGTCAGAATACAAATGTTTTCGTAATTGAGTTTTTTCTGTAAATCATAAGTTTGTTTTATCATACGCTGCATTTTGTTAGACATTCATTCTAAACATTTTAACAATCCAGATTTATTCATGTAACTTAAAATGACAAAAAAAAAATTATATCTTTTCATATTTAAGCAACACAGATTTTTTTAAAAAGAAGTAAAACACTAAAATCATAACAATAATTTTTGCTTTTCACGCATTGAAAGACGTTGTATTTTAACATATCACGACACATAAAAAAATTAATGCATTTCTCCCATCTTTTTAACACTTTCCAACCTAGTTGAAAAGTGTTTATGACTTCGGTTTGTCTGGCCGTCTGCCGTCTGTCCGTGCTCTAACTCCCGTAAATATGCTGGGATTGCCCTGCAATTTTTATATGTTATAATCGTTATCTATAGCATGTTCCCTATTTCAACGGAAGTGTGTAGCACTTATAGTTTTTTTACAGGGACACTCAAAAGAATTCCGTTACATTGCGGTCTATGGGGAAAAATCATTTGCGGTTTATTTAAATAATGTTTCACTATTTTAAATGCATTGAAAATTATATATATCAGTAAGGTGCATTAGAAGAAGCTTAATATGGAATAGGGCGTGCATAGCACTTATACTTACTTTACAGGGATAGTCAAAAGAATTCCGTTACATTACGTCTATGGAGAAAAATCGTCTGCGGTTTATTTAAATAATGTTTCCCTATTTTAAACGCATTGAAATTTATATAAGGTTCATTACAAGAGACTTCCTACAGAATATTGTGTGTATAGCAGTCATTGTTCATTTACAGGGACACACAAAAGAATTCTCTGCTGTATGTTAACAATAATTCCTGGAAGTGCGTTTTAAGTTACTGAACGCGATTTTAATTTTAAATCGCTTTTTGTATATTACGTGGTGTGTATAAATTCTGTAGATCCTATACAGGGAAGCACAAAAGTTCGGGAACACATTTCCGTATTATTTAACTCCAGATGGAGAATTTTAAACTGTGCTACGTGTTTCCTAACTGAACTAAAATTTAGCATCCTATGAAGTATATATACAAATCTATAGATCCTATACAGGGCTGAATAAAAGTATTCGGATTACTTAGATGTTATCTTTTAGCTTATTAAAGAGTATGATTCGTAAAATTATTTTGGAAGCGTTGGAAAGTGTTACATAATCTATGCTTGACGCAGGATTTTTCGTTCTTGTTTTATTCAAACATAAGTTCTTTTTTTTATGAAATGAAAATATTGAATTTCTCTGATGACATTAGAATTGAGTAATATAGCCTTCTTTGGCTTTAAATTAAAGTCTAATAATGCTTAAAGTGATAAAAAACATAACATGAAATATTTAAAAATACTTTTTAGGTGCGTTTGTAATTATATAAATACGTAGCACCTATTGTCGTCGTCTGGTCCGTCCGTCTGCATATAACAACGCAAAAACTACCTAACCGAATGGTTGGAAATTTAAGATATATTATCTTTGCAGAATTTTGTTAAGACATTTCAAATTTTATTAAAATCGAATCAAAACTTTAACCAATATTAATAAAAATATTTATTAAGAAATTTGAATTTAAAAAAAAAAAAGGTTCTTACTTGTTATAGGAACTTCCGAGATTTAATCATCAAGCGACTGAGATACTTATTTTATGACAGAAATTAATCTGCAGACGATATAATTCATTTCACAGAATTAAAAATCATCCAGATCTGAATATTTATATAACTAGCTATAGTATGAATGCACCTCATTTGTCACGTTTGATGTACAATTTCCAACTTGTTTAATGTAGATTACATTATGTTTCGTTCGCTCTATCGGCGACATCTTCAGATCATAATGATAAATACAATATTCTCGCATAGTTTTTTGAAAATGGTTCCTATCGGCGACATCTTCAGATCATAATGATAAATACAATATTCTCGCATAATTTTTTGAAAATGGATGAATCGGAATGAATGGATAAAAATGAATGAACCATTTTCAAAAAACTATGCGAGAATATTGTATTTATCATTATGATCTGAAGATGTCGCCGATAGAGCAAACGAAACATATATAATCTACATTTAAAAAGGTATTTATAAATATTTCCTGTTATGTTTTTTATCACTTTAAGTATTATTAGACTTTAATTTAAAGTTAACAAATGATTCTATTATATTATTTATAGACTTTGGCTTTAAATGCAAGAGTTTTCAATATAGGTGCAGATTCACGGTCGCCAGTCGCCATGTGGCGAATAAATTTTTTGCTGTGGCCACTAACTTTCGGTGTTTAAGTCGCCATGTGATTTAAAAGTAATCAATTTCTGGTATTCTCAGTCCCCATCGTGAAATGTTGATATTTTTTTAAAAGATTAAGACTAAAACATATAGCAAACATTATTATTATCTTTTAATAACATTTCAGAATGATCTGTTTAACACAGCAAACTATTATATATATTCGAATAGGAATGTTATTCATAACAGTTTGAATCTGATAATTTTACATAGACTGTGAGTTAAATATATATATATATATATATATATATAAACAAATGTTTGAAGTGTGTTTTGATTTTTATAGTGCAAAATAATCTCACAAATTCAGATTTTCTTTCATATGTACTTTCGTCTGGCAAAATCAAAATAAGAAATATTGTTTTTCTGATATTCCCCGCTATCATGATTGCTTAGCTTATACATATTTTTTTTAAACCGTATCTTGCCCAGCTTTATCTTCTGACTGTACATGATTTAAGATTTAATTAGTATTCAAATTTTGTTGTACATGTGTTTATATTAAATAAATTACTTTACACTTTGAATTCCTGAGTTTTTTTTTTTTTTTTTTTTTTTTTTTTTTTTTTTAGTTTTTTACCTCATATAAACATTATTGCTTTTATGCGTTTGTTTTAACACTGTGGCCAGTGGATTTTTTGGGTTTAGGAGCCAGTGACTCCTTCCAAATTTTGGGAATCTGCACCTATAGTTTTCAAATGTGACTGAATTGGAAAAACCATGCAAGCTGCAAATATACTAAAAATTATACTGAAAGTTGAAGTCCTTCTTAGAAACTTTTCAGTAAACTTGTTATAGTTAAATTAATATATATATTTTTTTTCCTTCTTAAATACAGTGAATATATAAATATCAGGATTCATAATCCTTTTCACGAGAAAAATAATAATAATAATGGTACTTCTCTATTATTCCGTCGACCACTTTTCATAGCAAAAAGCAATCGCCAAACTGTCAGATTAAACGCCAAAAATGCAGTCCCATTTACTTGATGTCAGAAGCATTATACGTGTTTGTTATATCATCAAGTGGTTTTTAATTCGACATTTGCGTGTATTTTTCATTATGTTTTACTGATTTATTAGTTATTTCGGTACTTTTCGGTTAGCCGGGTGCCAGTGATATATGTACATATATAAATACATATGTATATATGTATATAGGTACATACATATATGTGTATATATGTATACATAAATATGTGTATGTGTGTATATATACATGTATATATATCACTGGCGCATGGCTAACCGAAAAGTACCATTATTTCATTAATTAAAATAACAATTGTGTCCTTAAATTCTTATATTTTATTTATTTATTTATTTTGATATTCCAATGACAATCTTCTCCCGTTTATTTGGCGTTACAGTTTGGCAATAGTTTTTTGTTATGAAAAGTGGTTGATGGGATAATAGAGAAGTTCCATAATAATAATAGTAAATAAATAAATCCCTGAGTAATTTTCCAGAATTAATGATTTTACCATATCAACATTCAATGCCAAAGCATGCATGCCAAATAGCAGTGATTGCTGGCTAACGTGAACTTTAAATAGATTGTATGTTTTTTTTTCAAAGCAGCTGAACAGTTTTCTAGGTTTTGAGAGAAATTACCAATTTTTCTTGAGTTTTTCAGATGAAAACAATTTTCCTGATTTCCATCCTCAATATACAGTAGAAGATCTTTATAACGCACAACTCCTCAGATGTAAACAATGAATTTTCAGTTCAGAAACACCTGAATTCTCACATTATAAATAGTTGCTATTCTCTAGAAGACTAAATTTGATACATTAGTTCAACTTTATCTCTTTAATTCAGAGCTAATTACTGAAAAAATTGCTATGATTTGATTCAGGTATGTTTGGACAATGTTTATAAAGTAAATTTAACAATGTGTGGAATGATCTATATTATGCAAAAAAATATAATCTGCACAACTCCTGGTAACAAAGAATGCAATATAAAGATACTCTAATGTATTTTAGTATGTATCACATATATTTGGCCATGTTTTACAAGCTAAATTTAATTATGTGTGAAATGTGATCTATATAATGCAAAATTCTATATAACGCACAACCTCGTGTTTTTAGGTTTGCGTTATAAAGATCTTCTACTGTATGTGAAATAGTGTAAAATAATCTTCACCTAAGTATCTCTAAATCTATCTAATTTTTTGAATGGATTTGCGTACTCCTACACATTGAAATAAAAATGTCTATATTATTCTTTCAACTGAGATTTTAAAAAAAAATTACATACATCTAGACATATTTTACAAAATGGGCAGTAATATAAGAGCATGAAAATCTGAATTAAATAAAGCATTGGTCAAAATATTTTTCCTAGGGGCCCATTTTGTGAAAAGCAAAAATTGTTTTTGTGAAATGTATAATATTTTAGTGGAAAATAACATTTTGTTACAAAAGAAAAAATAATGAATAACTGTTTAATCACTCTGTTAAATTACGTTTTAAAATTTTTGACTACCTACAATAATAAAGAAGAAATTTTTTTTTTTTTTTTTTTTTTGCAAAATGTGTATTTTTATTTTATTTTTTTATTATTTCCTCAAAATTCAGATGGAACTTTTACAAATAAATAGATAACAATTAAGTATTGTAAGTAATATAGTTGTAAACACCAAATAAAATGCATTTAATACTATATTTTAAATGTCCTTTATCAATTGTATCATTATAAATTGTCAGAGGTATGCAGTTACAAGGAATTTAAAATGCCTACACTTTTAAATCGGAAAGACATTAAAACAAAAACTAAACTTCAAACAAAAGTTAAAGTAACTGACGGAAAGATTAACTATAGAAAAAAACAAAATAATAATGTACGATGGGATAACAGAAACTGTACAAACCTATAGCAAATAGAGGTAAGAATACTCCATTCCCATATTTCACTCAGATAAATGCTCATTTTTAAAACAAATCTATAAATCAACACAAATTATATGATCATAGTTCACCTTAAATTTATAAAAGCTTACAATTTGAATTTTAACTAAGTGTTGTGTAGCACGATTTTTTGTCAGATGGACACTTGATGAGCTTCAACATCACTTCAATATTTTAAAAAACAATACATATTAAAGAAAATATTCACCGGGTACAAAATAGCCAGATGAACCTGACAGTTTCATCGGCTATGAAATGAAAACAACATTAAAGTAAAACAAGCTTTCTGTTGCCATTAGTTTGATTCGCAAAGGGGAATTCTTGTTAGCAACACCATGGAAATTTTGATGTTTTCCTCATAAAACTATGTACCATTATATATCAGAGTAGTGACATAGGGACAGTTAAATTTTGTTGTAAAGTTACAGCGCCTAGCATATATAGTGTGGAGACCGGCTATCCAAGTAGCGATTTTACAAACCATCACGCGTAGAACGATTGGAGACGATGTCGAATGGTGATTGGTCGACTGCCCGAGACGAGGTAGGAGGAGCTTAATGCGCTTGAAGAGAATATTTTTCATTTCGTTCAAGATTCATAAGAAAGTCTGATCTTGCATTTTGCATATTCATGTTTGCTTTATTTTTAATGATGCTTAGGACATATTAAACGTGTCTAACAAAAAATTATTAACTTAATCCAATTAAAAGAAAACAATCCATATGTACAAGTATAATTTGAAACAGCAAATCAAATACTTCTAGCCCTTGTATTTTCAGAGGTCATTATCTAATTCAACTCTTGTTTTTTTCTTTTTTTGTTTTTTTTAAAAGAAAAATAAAACATATTTTAATTTTAAAGGTTGGTGAAAACTAATTTAAATTTGTAGTAGCTTGTGTGCATTTTTTAAGGGAAAAAACTTTACGTCCAGCATAATTTATTGATACGTAACAAACCTTACATAAAGTTAAACATATTTAATTTATAAATTATTATATTCTTTAATATCTATAATCTATAACTTCCAATTTTCAAATAAAGATTACATGTTTACATTTTTTTTTTTTTGTAATTTTTTTTTAAATTTTATTTATAGTAAATACTAAGTACAATTAGCTAGAATTAAACAAAGAAAAACATATTAAACATTATTTCACAAGAATAAACTGAAAGCACAGCAAATAAATGTTAGCTTTCTGAATGTTTATTATTATTTTTTTAATAATCATAATTGAATTAATAAACGAAAATAAAATTACTAGGTTGTTAAAAACTTTTTGAACTGTGCTATTTTATAAAATCAACATATACTTAAGCAATGCAGTTTACAGATTTTTATATAGTTATTTATTTCATAAAATCAATATATACTTAAGAAATGAAGATTTCGAATTTATATATACTAGTTTTAAAATTTTTACTGAACTTAAAGGTTTATTAAACAAACTATTTCCTTCATATCTTTAAGTCAAGACAGCGTAAAATACAAAATTTTCATACAAATTCATTTAATTTTGGAATTATTTTTTTCTTTTTACAATTAAAAGCTTGCAACCATTGCATGTATCCACTGCCAAAATTTAACTGAAAAAAAAATCATTCAGTATTTAAATAATTTAAAAAGCTATACAAATTACACTTAAACACCTAAAATCCATGCAACTTCTAAGCCGTTAAAAATACACATACACATGTAAATTTATTTTTTTATTTAAATAATTTAAATGGTTTATTACAAAACACAAATAAATCCTCCAACATGTAATAATAATGGTCACAAAATGTGTACTGGCGCCATCTGTTCGTAAAATAAGCAATTAATCATTCAACATTTTTTTTTCGCAAAATAAAAATAATGATAACTATATTTATTATTACTAGTGTTAGATAGATTTATCTTCTTTACTTTCACTATTATTATTTGTAATACAGTTATGAAATGATGCCATTGTTTGCTTTATTTAATCTATTTATAATAATTTTGTTTGGTTGTTATTGTTTTTAGCCTAAATATACCAAAATTAACATGTAAAATCATGAAATCAATACAATCCCTGTATATGATTTTCTGCTATTCCAATTTTCACAAAATTCTTGGGATCATGATGACATTAAAATATATATTACTGATGTAGACGACATATACAATTTTTTTTTTAAATAAATAGATTACTGATGTAGACGACATATACAAAAAAATAAAAATAAATAAATAAATAAATAAAAAGAAGAAGAAGCAGAAACAGAAATAAAAACAAAAAAGTCCTAGCTTCCGGATTTTAATAGTTACCAAAAACGTTTTGTTTCTATTACACATTATTAATAACAAATAACATTAACATACATGTATTGTTTGGGTTTGTACAAAATGTATCAACCGAAACATAAGATCATATTTCAAGCTATGTCTACAAAACCCAAGCTTCTCTTTAACATAGATTGGTTTATTTTTCTCATAGTTTATATCTTGCTAATTAATCACAAGAGAATGTATAACAAACCTTTACGCAAAAATATTAATTATATAATAATAATATTAATTATATATTTAAATAATAATATTTATTTATATTAATTATATATTTAAATAATAACATTTATTTATATTAATTATACGTTTAAATAACTATACTTATATAATATATTAATTGAATATCTACCCTATATATATAAAATCCTAATGAAACGAATTTGTGAAACGATTTTATGAAACGAATTTATGAAACGATTTTATGAAACCACTGATTAAACGACTGATTATGTTTCAGGGCTATTTTTAATAAAATATTATTCGCTTGATGGTGAAATTAATACCAATTGTCCATAAAAATCCGCGGATGTCAAAACTGGTAATAGAATTTGGAAATTGGAATTAGTTTTCGAGATATTAATTTTTTTCTAATTTTAATGACATTTCTGTAATGATGGCAACTAATTACTCAGTTTTTTTGTGACAAAAAAGGGGAAAAAATTGAAAAGGATCCCGATAGGGATTATTGATTTCTTTTTATTCGTCATTTTCAAATTGAAATTGAATTTATCTTTTATTTCAATCAATAATGAAGACAAGATTGTGATTAAATTATGTTTTTCAGGAAAATTTGAAAAAAAAATCACATTTCTATCGTCAGGATTCAATCCCCTGTCAGCATTTAATTTAATTTATAAACTGAAAATATTTTGAATAAATTTTTCCAAATGACTTCATTTATGTAAACGCAAAAGAAAGGGGGGGGGGGAGGAATTAATAGTAATTATTATTTATTGATATCATTTTGTTATTTTTTTTTGTAAAATTTAATTAAACGAATTTATAAAATCACTAATTCGGATATTTGTAACGAATATATAAAATAATAATTGCCCAACTGAACGCAAGGAGAAAAAAATATTTATTAAATAATTTTACGTTGGAAGCAAGTGTTTGATGAGTATTTATATATAAAGAAGTCATTTATCTATTTTTATGTACAAAAAGAGGTAAACTGAAAGACAATTACAAATAAATTGTATATATACATATAAATACATGTGTAAACAAGCATAAAAGTTCGGTGGGGCCTAGACAAAATAGAGAAAATAGCCTTGGCGGAAAAGGAAATTTGGCAACATACTTTCTGTCAACCTATTCACTTTAACATTTCGTATACAGAAACATTTTTTTAATATTTCTACAATTTGTTTAGCGTAAAATATCATTTATCCTATTTTATATATAATCAGAAGTAATTTGTATAGAAAAAACAATAATAATGTACGTATAATTAAAAAACGCATATAAACAACAAAATCGTCGAATTTGTTTCCATGTCTGTTTATATCATTTGGCACCAAATCTCACTTTCTGATGCCTGAATTGCGCCAAACTTTTTAAAAAAGCACTCAAGACCCCTATAATAGAAAAGCACCAAAAGTTCATTGGGCTTGTTTTCATAACTTTTGGCAAAAATTCTATGTATATTAACGAATCTATCCCTTTTTGAAGAAGCTCGAATGACGCCAAACCTGAAAGCAAAGGATCCTATACTGGAAAACTACCCGATTTTCTTATGGACAATATTCAAGTGACATAACATGGTTTAAAATTATCGCGGATATCAAATTTGCCTAAATATCTCATCAATTAATGCCGAATAAATGCAGGCATGAATGCACAAAATATTTAATTAATTTTGTATGATAAATAATTATTAGAAAATTCGTATATACGTATTAATTAAAATAAAGAATTTACATATTTCAAATAACATGAAAATATGCTTGATGGTGCACTAAAATAGAGAGAAAGTTAAAACGTGTTACTGAAAATGTCTATAACATCGTACTTTTCAATACCGTGGTTCTTAATGTTATTCACAAGCAGATGGAATCACAAGCAGATGCAAAGGAAGAATAGAATACAGATCGTTGTTATAAAAGTCCTAGAGGTAGCCACAATTTAAACCTAACCATTTTATACAAGCTGGTTTTCATGTTGTAATTGAATTTACTTATCAATCCCGAAAACAGTCGTCAGTTGTCGCAACATCTGTGTATAAGGCCATGATAATAAAAAAAATGCCTCATTAAAACGTTAAAAGCATGGCAACCCAATTACAGATTTACCAATATTTTTAAATCAAAGCACGCTGACATATTTTTAGAGGTCTCGAAGTCTGAGCGGGAGTTGGCGAGCGTAGCTCGCAGGGGGTAGGCCCCCTAGTATTTAAATAAAAATATTAATTAATATTAATTATACTTATTTAAATAAAAATAATAATTAAATTTTTAAATAATAAAATAATAGAAAAAAAAACTTTAAATATGGTAATCTTCCAGAACTTTATCACTACAGATCAACCAGTAATTGGTAAAAAGAATTTTAGTAAATTAATAGAGATTTTTAAGAATAATGCTTAAGTTTAAAAGTTGAAAACTTTAATTAATTAATTCTGCTAATTTGATAATCATCTGTTACTAAAGTTCTAATTAAAAAAATTTAATGAAAGTTTAGGAGTTATTGCATTTTAATAAATGTTCGTATAGTTATTAAAAAATAGCTTATATGAATTAAAATTTAATTTAATTCTTGAAATTATGTGATATTAAATTTCATTGTATGTAATAAAAATTTTTATTTTTATTTACCTTAATTATAATTATAATTTAACATTGTTTAACTTAATTCTAATTAAAATTTAATTATCTAATTGACAATAAAATATTGCAGAGCAATTGATAAAGATCAACTGATCTTTACATCAATGCTTAAGAAGCACTGCTAATAAATATTCTTTATTAACTAATTCAATAAAGAACAAAGCAAAACTCTAAAAATTGGAAAGGACACAAGTCGATACATCAAAACTACGAGCCTGGTGCTTTAACCACTATACAAGATCTGACACAAGAATATTTGCTTTTATTACACTTATTCATTTAATACGCTTTAACTCCTCCCCTCACCAACTACGTAACCATCTTTTAGCCAATCATCATTCGACACCGCCTACAATCGCTATACGCGTGATGGTTTGTAAAATCGCATCCAAGTAATGCTTTAAAAAGTGCTAAAAAGTTGTAACCTATAAATGTGCAACGGTGCTCCTACTGTTCAAAACAATGCGTATCAGGTTTTTTTAGCCATGCTTTCTTAATTTTAAAAAATCTTATAAAAATCACAATAAGTCAGAGGAGAAAAGGATATAATTTAAGTATTTAAAATACTTACCACCAGCCGAAACATTCTAATAGGACAGTTGCGAGGCTAACGAAAAAGACAGGCTACCGCGGTGCATTCCACTTATCTTTTTTTACGGACCGCTAGAGTGACGTGTTGCTCTTTTCGTACACCTTCATTGGTGCATTCGAGCATCACGTGACTCCTGTTCAGTTTTTATGAACTTCAGAATCAGAAGTTTTTAGATGTAGGGTAAAAACATTCCATAACTTTATCACAAAGTAAAGTTTATTTACAGTTCTAATTTGTACACTCGTACACTCGTTTGTTTTAACTCACAAAACTATACACAGCAATACTTATGGCGTAATAATATATATTAAATTTCTCAAAATAAAAGAAATAGAATCTCAAAGCCATTTTAACTGCGTATTAACAAAAAAAGGAAAACATGAACACAAGAACGTTGCCATCGGCAACGTAACTTACAAAATATCAAAAACAAAGATAATAATCATGTAGAGTTTTAACCCAACATCCTCCCACCTAAGTTAAATTTTAACATAAAAGTTAACTTACAATTAATAATAGTCACAATTACAATAGCAAAATTATATAAATAGTTCACAAGTCCAGTCTATGAGGCATTTTAATGATACGGCCACTTCTAGTTTTCCTTGCCTCCTCAGAAGATTCAATATTGCAGTCAATTGATTGACTGGCTGTTGGTTTCTCACTTAATTTTGTACCTGCCAATTTTTCTCCAACTAGAAACGACTCTGATGCTGACACTTCTAAAGGATAGAGACGTTGTAGCGGTCTAAGCAACTCACCCCTCGCAGTTTTTAGTCTCACAAGTCTTGTAACACCATCTTTCCCGGGGATTACCTCGATTATTTTCCCAAGTGGCCAACTGATACGTTTTGTATTGTCGCTTCCAATTAAGACAACGTCACCAACCGCTACTTTGGCAGCTCCTTTATTTTCTGGTCTCTGAGAAACAGTGGCCCCGCCAAGTCAACTCCACAGATCTCAAATACAGCAGCGTCTCGTATACGGTCCTCTGGAAGAGATGGAGTGAGAGTATCGAGCTTTTTTACAGAATGTCTCCTACAAACAATACATTTGGATAAGATGGATCTCACTGTCTTCCTACCATGCAGAATCCAGAATCTCTCTCTTAAAATGTTAAGCAGCATTTGAGTCCCAGCATGAGCATATTTTTCATGATAGTATATCACTATACGCTTTACAACTTCATGTTGAGATGGTAAAATTGCAGGCATTATAAAATCTTCACTATCTTGTCGATACAAAAGTTTTGTTTTCAATCGGATAATATCGTTTTTATCCTTGAAAGCTCCCAGAGTTTTTAACTTTTCATCCTTTTCATTAACGAAGCTTTCTTTCTGTATTATTCTGATAACTCTATACTCAGCTACAGAAATTTCTTCGGAATCAAGGCTACCATATTTTCTACTACTTCTCGGAATACGACTATTATTGATGAATCGAAGTAGCCAGGCAATAATTCTTACAGTTTTGTTGTAGTTCGAAAACTTATGGATAAAGGAACTGTCTATATTTTGAAGGTTCACCATAGATGATACTATTTCCTTTCTCTTTTCCTTTAACACTTCTTCTTCATTTACTGAGAATTCTGATCTAGGCCATTCATCAGATGGGTAATACAGCCAAGGAGGACCTTTCCACCACTCTGTCTCCAATAATTGTCGAGCGGAACAACCTCTGGAGGGTAAATCCGCTGGATTGATCGACCCAGGTACATAATACCAATTTTCTGGTTTACTCACTAATCTAATTTCTCGCACTCTGTTATACACAAATGGTGTCCAGTTTTCGCTACCCTTTATCCAATATAATGCGTTACTGGAGTCAGTCCAAAAGAAGGTGGGAATATCTCCTAATTTTAAATCTGCTATAACTCTTTGCCACAGTCGGGTACCAATAGTGCACGCTAACAACTCTAACCGAGGAATTGTAATAGACTTCAGCGGAGCTACTTTAGATCGTGCTTGAACTAGTTGACATGAAGTTAAGTTCTTACTTTCACTCCTTAAATATATGCAGGTAGCATAAGCTACTTTGCTCGCATCACAAAAGACGTGTAAACTTAAATTGCAGGTATCATCAGGGTCTTTTATTAAGCATCTAGGTATAGTAACTTCTTTTAGTAGATCCAGCTGTTTTCTCCACTTTTTGAATTTTTTAGAAATTGCTGATGGCAGCTCTGCATCCCAAGTTGTTTTCATTTCCCACAGTTCTTGTAACATTAATTTCGGATATAAGGTCACTGGACAAGTATAACCAATAGGGTCAAAAATTTTGTGGACTTCTGACAATATTTTTCTTTTAGTAACAGGTCCATTATCTTCACAAACTTCTTTTAAATTTACAGAAAGAGTATCTGAGTTCAAGAACCACTGCAGGCCTAATACTGGGACAACTTTATTTTTTGTACAAGAAGCCTCTTTTGTTGAGGAATGGGGATAATTGTGCTCCCACCCTCTAAGGTCAAACTTCCTTTCTGACATAATATCTGTAGCTACTTTAATGAATTCATGCAATTCTGTCTCCGTTTTTACACTAGTTAGACAATTGTCTACATAAAAGCTGTTCTTAAGTTTCTGGACAATATCCACAGGGTATTTTGAGTTTCCAAGTTGTGCTTCCTCCAAAATCATTTCCAGATGATACTGAATCACAGAATTAAGTAAGAAAGGACTACTTGAAATTCCGAAGACGACACGACAATGTCTATAATATTTCAGTTCATTATTTTCGTCATACCAAAGAAATCTTAAATAATCTTTATCGCTTTCTTGTAGGCGAATTTGTAAAAATGCTTTACGGATGTCCGCCGTAACTCCAAACTTGTTCATCCGAAAACGTGTTAATATTGTAGGAATTAACTCAACAAGGTTTATCCCTTTCTCCAGGCAGTCATTTAAGCTTGGGAAAGCTCTCAGCTTTGCTGAAGCATCAAACACAGGTCTGATTCTAGTTGTGCTATTTTCTTTCACGATATGTCTGTGTGGTAAATAATGAGACGGTAATTGAATCTCGTGCTTAGGAATTTTTTCAATTATTCCTTCCTTTTCCCATTCTTCAAATATTTTATTATAATCATCATATAAATTTTCTTCTTTCAACTTCCGTGCAGTACCTTCCAGTCTCTTTAAAGCCAAGTTATAATTATCAGGTAGTGGAGGGTGATCGGCAAGCCAAGGTAAATGTACCACAAAACGATTGTCTTTGTCGATTTGAACTGTGTTAAGAAAATGCTCTCTGGCGGATTCATGAAGGTCTTCTTTAGTTTTCTTCTCAGAAGGATCTGTAATACCGAGAGTGTCAAGAGTCCACAATTCTGTTATTGTTCGAGTAGTAGAAAGCATAGAATTAGCTACTGAGATTTCATTTACCTCTGAAGAAATCTGGGGTATACGTCCCATTGTGGTCCACCCTAAACGTGTTTCCATTGCTGTTAAACCACATGATAAGGATTTGTAACCACCGGTAATGATTTTTCCGGCTACATCGGCTCCTATTAAGATTTCAATAGGACCTATATAATCATCGTTGACACAAATATTATAGTCAGTAAGCTCTTTTAAATGAATCGCAGGTATTGTCGGTGGAACGCTCCCACAGATAACAGGTTGACTCAGTACTTTAAAATGACAGTTATAAGATCCATCGCAACTTGTCAAATATAAAGTAAACACATCATGCTTGCACACTCCTGTATTTTCTTCTCCGAACAGAGAATGCTGAAGATATTCATAGTCTTCCCTTTTATATTTCATCTCTTTGGCAGTGTTTTTTAAAATGTAAGAGCGCTGCGAAGCAGAATCTATGATGGCTCTTGCCTTCCGTTTTCTCCCATTACCTCTGATTAAAACCGTTAATGTTAATAACATAACACTAGGGCTTTTGGATATATTCGCAAGTGCTTGATCCTCTTTTGAAACATTATCTAACTCTGTAGTTTCTTTTCCGGTTGGTGAGAATGCTGGTTGCTTTATGTTACGACAGAGTAATATATGATGTCTTTTTCCACAACCCAAACAAGTTATCTTTGAATAACACTTACGAACTTGATGACCCGGTTTTAAGCACAGAAAACAGCACCCTGATTTCTCTACGAGATTTTCTCTATCTTTCATCGTCATTTTCCGTACCTTCAAACAGTCAGTGGAATTATGGAAATTGCGGCAAAATATGCACTGCTTTTGTTCATTCGAAGAGGTCAAAAGCTCAGCTGCACTAGCTATTTGACGAGTGTCCCCGTATTTGTGTCTATCATTTCCAGCCCTCTTCTCTTTGAACAATTTAAAATTACTCTTGGTCTCAATCCCAAAGTTTTGAGAGGCTAGGATTATGCGCTCCTTTGCCTGCACTTCATCTTGAAGAAAATCAAGAATTGAATCGAGATCAGTCTTTTCAGTAATTTTAGATGTATTTTGATCCTCCTCCTCATGTGATCTATGACTTACAGATCTATATCGTTCCCAAGCTAGAAGCGTTTCCTCAGGTAAAGCAGATTCGACAAGTGGTAAAAGCATCGACGCATACTTATCTCTCGTTACCCCTAATATTTCAAGCGCACGAAGCTTTGTTTCTAATAAATCATAAAGATTTCTCAAAGATTTTTTCGACATATTCTGCTTTTGGATAACCAATGACAGAAGATCCCTAACATACACCTGTATAAGTAGCTCTTCTCTCCCAAAACGTAATTTCAATTGTTCTATTGCTTTCTCATAACTATTTCCCCCGGGTGGAAAACTTTTAATTAACTCTTCGGCAGCACTTCCCTTCTCCATACATTGGGATAGATATGCAAACTTATCATGCAGATCTAAATTAGGGTCTTTATTAATTTTCTCAAACTGCCCCCAAAAACTAACCCAGTTCCTTAGATTTCCATTAAATGTAGGCAATTTTATTTTTGGGTAACGTAATAACGTATTTTTCTGAGAATCACTACAATTCGAAGAAACGTCTTCTCTTTCTGAAAGCAAAAGCTGACTCAACTTAATCTGTAATAACCGCCAACGGTCTATATAACATTCGGATTCATCGATCTCTTTTTCAATTAAATCATCTGTAATGTTTTCAGAATAAAGAAACTGTTTAACATTTTCTTCAGAATTTAGCATTAGCGTAGCTTTCTCCTCAATAAGTTTCAGTTTAATTATTTTGTCAGAATTTGTTAAGTTTGTTTCTTCAGTATCGAACTCGTTACAAGCTTTGCTAAACAATCTCCTATGCTGAGTTCTAATTTTCTTTGCTGCTTCCATATCAACTCAAAAATAAGCAAACAAAACAAAACTTACTCGATAATCAGCAGCCGAGTCCTGTCGGCGGACGCCAGATGTTCAGTTTTTATGAACTTCAGAATCAGAAGTTTTTAGATGTAGGATAAAAACATTCCATAACTTTATCACAAAGTAAAGTTTATTTACAGTTCTAATTTGTACACTCGTACACTCGTTTGTTTTAACTCACAAAACTATACACAGCAATACTTATGGCGTAATAATATATATTAAATTTCTCAAAAAAAAGAAATAGAATCTCAAAGCCATTTTAACTGCGTATTAACAAAAAAAGGAAAACATGAACACAAGACTGTTGCCACCGGCAACGTAACTTACAAAATATCAAAAACAAAGATAATAATCATGTAGAGTTTTAACCCAACAACTCCGGCGGTTTGTAAAAAAAGATATTCGTAAAGCACTGCGGTAGCCTTTCTTTTTCGTTAACCTCGGGCAGTTGCAATTGACGTCAGGTTGGAGGTCACACACTACAAATAGGCAGTTCTGATTGGTGGAAGTACCCTGATTTACAAGTGAAGTACAATGGTTGATCAGCTGATTCCAACATCTCTATACAATGTTTACGATGAGAAGAGCTAGCAGATGGCGCTGCGATCCCATCGTTATTTTTTCAGCAACGTTGGACATTTATTGGATTCAATTTTTTAGTACTATTTTGTAGCAGATTTCCACACTATGTATTCTAGGCGCTGTAGTAAAGTGTTCTGACTAAAGTGTCTTTATAACTAAAAGAGTGTGACTTGGTTCGCGACCTGCGCTATACCAGGGCTACACTAGATACCGGGCATGCTCATTCATTATCATGACGTCACAAAAGGTGGCTGGCCGCTACCAGCGATTGGTACAAAGCGAAACGACAAAATGAAAGACCAACAGCGATTGGCACAAAATGACGGGCTCGTCGCTTTGCACCAATCGCTGGTCGCGGCCAGCCACCTTTTGTGACGTCATGATAATGAATGAGCAAGCCCGGTATCTAGTGAAGCCTTGGCTATACACGGCCGGTGCATGACGTTTAAAACGTCACATGTAGTGGATCCGAGGCTAACGAAAAAGAAAGGCTACCGCGGTACTTTACGCGTATCTTTTTTTACAGACCGCAGGAGTCACGTGATGCTCAAATCCACCAATACAAGTGTACGAAAAGAGCACACGTCACTATAGCGGTCTGTAAAAAAAGATAAGTGGAATGAATCGCGGTAGCCTGTCTTTTTCGTTAGCCTCGTAGTGGATAATTTTTACACGCATAATTTCAATGTCCACCACGGATAGACGATTGCGATTATCATGCTTTCTGATTGGTTGTTAAACCGAACGCTTCTTAAGTCATTTCTGGTTGAACTTAGTTTCTTATATAATATCTATTAATTTCTATGTAATATAATTAATTTCTAAATATAATATAATAAATAATATAATAGTATATAAAATAATATATATTAATATATAATATACTATCTATCTATCTATATATATATATATATATATTATATAATATAATATATAATATAATATAATAAATTATATAACCTAATTAATAGATATTATTAGTTTATATAGAAATATCATATAATCTAATAATATCTATTAATTTCATATATATCTTCTTATATATTCATAATCCTCTCAAATACCGGAAATTACTTAAGACGTGTCCGCTTTTACAACCAATCAGAAAGCTTAACAATCCCAATCGTCGATCGGCGGTGGAGACGGAAATTATGCTTTTTACACAGCGATTGGTGCAAAACGGGGGGCGCGTCGCTTTGCACCAATCACCGTCTAAAAATCATCCACTTCATGTGACGTTTTAAACGTCATGCACTGGCCGTGTATAACGTAGGTCGCGCTTGGTTGCTAGGTCCTTTATTGCTAGGCAAGGGCTCGGGAGCCGTTCCAAATTAAGAATGTGTCTTTTTCTTGTTAAGTCTTTTCTTTCCCTTATTTTTTAATGCCTTCTTTTTCAAAAAAAAAAATGTACTTATTACATTTGAAACATACTATGTATGTACTCTTCATTGTTCAACTACCCGAACTATACAGACAACCAAGGACGATTCTTGTTTTTAACGAAAATTATCTTTTTTTTTATATTATTATTATCATTTGACCATTTTGACAATGAATCAGAATTGTTTACCGATTTTTTTTTCTCTCATGTTCTCAATTTTTTAACAAAATATTTTAAATTTTGACTTATAACAAAAAGGTATTTTCGAAGAAAAAAACCTTTCTGAACATTTCTAGTGGCGATTCAATCCACTTTACCATTGATAGAGGTGCGACTACTGTTCTAATTTTCGTACGTTTCTACTATTTTTTCAGTATAATAAATTTGTCTTATTTAATGGCAGAAATTCTGCATACAAATAAATCAAAGAGTGTGGAGCACTCAAAGGTGAATATGTGGTCGGAACGTACGAAAATTGGAGTAGCATTCGCACACCTGCACTAGCATATGTCTGAAGATGCGGTGTATGTATGTATGTGTCCACCGTAGGAGGTAGCAATTCAAGCGCTCGAATTCGCCATCTGGCAGAGAAAGGATATCCTTCTCTCTTCGGGATCGCCCATTTCATTACACGTATTTTTAATTTTTTCATAATGATTTTTTTTTTTTTTTTGCATCATTTCAGATTTCATTGTGATATTGGTGTTCTGTATTTAAACACAAGGTAAAAATTATCCAAATTTGAATATCTTAACACTTTCAAACGCGTTGGCTAGTTTTTCTTGGACATCTAGGGGTTTATCCAGGGCTACACTAGATACCGGGCTGGCTCATTCATTATCATGATGTCACAAATGGTGGCTGGCTGCGACCAGCGATTGGTACAAAACGACACGCCCATTGTTTTCTGCTAATCTCTGTATGTCTTTCGTTTTGTCGTTTCGCTTTTTACCAATCGCTGGTCGCGGCTAAGACTCCTATAATAGGAGCTGACGCATATCCATTTTGTTTCGGATTATTGGTGCTCAGTTCAGCATCAATCTACCGCAGCCGGAGTTGCCTAAGACTCGCTTCTGATTGGCTGAACCGGTTCTGATTAGCTTGGTTTATCGACCACCAAATCTGCGAGGATACGTCAGCCTCTATTATAGGAGCTCTAGTCGCGGCCAGGCCAGTCACCATTTGTGACGTCATGATAATGAATGAGCCAGCCAGGGCTACACTAGATACCGGGCTTGCTCATTCATTATCATGACGTCACAAAAGGTGGCTGGCCGCTACCAGCGATTGGTACAAAGCGAAACGACAAAATGAAAGACCAACAGCGATTGGCACAAAATGACGGGCTCGTCGCTTTGCACCAATCGCTGGTCGCGGCCAGCCACTTTTTGTGACGTCATGATAATGAATGAGCAAGCCCGGTATCTAGTGAAGCCTTGAGCCAGCCCGGTATCTAGTGTAGTCTTGGTTTATCCCAACCGGATTATTAGAGACAAAGCCGCCTTCAGCGTAGCATAAGTCTGAAGGTATTGCAAACAAACGCGTTTACAATAAACAAGTTGGAAATTGTACGTCAAACGTTACAAACGAGGTGCGTTCGTACGCACGTTTTAGAATTAAATTCATGATATCCCGTGCGTAGAACGGGTTAAACAGCTAGTTAAGTATATATTTTATGACACTCTTCATACAAATATCTTAACTAGTTATATAAATATTCAGATATATATGTATCAGCTAGTTATATAAATATTCAGATCTTGATGATTTTTAATTCTGTGAAATGAATTATATCGTCTGCAGATTAATTTCTGTCATAAAATAAGTATCTCGGTCGCTTGACGATTAAACTTCGGAAGCTCCTATAACAAAAAAGCACCGATTTAAAAAAAAAAAATTTTATTAATATCTCCTAAAGTTTTGATTCGATTTTAATAAAATTTGAAATGTCTCGACAAAATTCTGCAAAGATAATATATTTTAAATTGCAAACCATTTGGTTGGGTAGTTTTTGCGTTGTTATATGCGGACAGACAGACAGACGGACAGACAGACAGACGGACGGACCAAACGACGACTATAGGTACTACGTATTTATATAATTACGAACGCACCTAATAAGGATTTCAATGACACTTTGACATTAGTTAAAGGGACAATTTTCCTGTACCGACACCTGCAATTAGCGTTCTCTTTAGACCTTTTTAAGTCCCAATTTTAAAATTGTTGGTAAGAAATAATTTAAATACTAAAAAGAATATATTAATTGATGGCTGCGTATCATTTTAAAATAAAATCGTTTCGTCCTCCCATATTCTGGATATTTTTTAGCGTTTCCATGCAAATCATAGTAGTATCCCAAACTAAAATTCTTCCCTTGTAACATAAACATCGGTCACGGTGCCTCCTCCGAGTGGTACAAATGGTTATGGAAGTGGCTTTTGCGCTACTATATGTAGGCTCGAATCTTGTTGAAAACATCGGGTGTGACAATGTGTTCTCTTGCTTCCTAGGAAAAAATATATGCTTTAGATGCTGTGCCCTCATAGCAATAAATAAGGATTTTAATGAGACTTTGACATTAGTTAAAGGGACAATTTTCCTGTACCGACACCTACAATTAGCGTTCTCTTTAGACCTTTTTAAGTCCCAATTTTAAAAATTTTGGTAAGAAATAATTTAAATACTAAAAAGAAGATATTAATTGATGGCTGCTTATCATTTTAAAATTAAATCGTTTATATTACTTTATAAACGTTTATAAATTTCCTTGTGTGTGCTATCTCGTCCCTGTATATATTGATGATGACTTATACCCTGTATATATTGACGATGACTTATAAGCGGGCGCTTGACGCCAAGCACACAGGTCAGATGAATGTTAATAAAATATCAAATGTTGAAAACCTAATGGATTTAGTATGAAAACCTAGGGCCCACCGTGGCTGAGTGGTCAAGGCATCACACCACTAATCGCTTGCGAGTGTAGGTGGGAGCGGGTTCGAATCCCGATAGCTCCGTTGCACACTCTTTGTGGAGCTTCGGATGCTTTTCTGTGTGTTATAAATTTCCTTGTGTGTGCTATCTCGTCCCTGTATATATTGACGATGACTTATAAGCGGGCGCTTGACGCCAAGCATACAGGTCAGATGAATGTCAATAGGGCAGTTGCAATCAGCTGATCAACCATTGTATTCACTTGGAGGTAAGGGTAATTCCACCAATCAGAACTGCCTATTTGTACTGTTTACCTCCAAGGTGGCGTCAATTGCAACTGCCCTATTAAATATCAAATGTTGAAAACCTAAACCTCGAATAATCAAGTTGGAAAATTTTGTTTACCTTCAACCCGAAATTATAGTCTGACTGCTTTGGAACCCTATCATACAGTACTTTGGCATAATCCTATTTCAACCCACCATTTGGCGCTTTTTAAAAATAATGCCGCATTGGCGATTTCTAAATTATTTACTTACATTTATCATATTGTAACCCACAATAAACAAGTGGTAAAATGTTGCCATTCTTAATTTTTAAATAGTTACACATAGGAAAAATAATGGATTTAGCTATAAAAACGGCACTGAAAAATAGATTGCATTTATACGAGAGTAACAACGTAACGAATGTAAAATTTGATTCATTCAAAACAATTTGGACAAAAGAATGATAATTTAAATGCAGAATTATTAAATTAAACCATACACAGTTGATTTTTTTTAGATATTGCAATTATGAGTGAAATAAAATATTTTATTTGACAAATTTAATAAGATATATATAAAAAAGATAATATGAGCAGTAAAAAACAACGTTTTTATACACAATTCATCGATATTACATAAAAGTTAACGATTAATGTAAATTTAAAAAAACGAAAATACACGAAATTCGTCAATTCCGCGATCACTGTAAGTTATATGGTCCGCGATCACGTATGATCGCTTAGCGAACATGAAACCGAAAAAAAAAAACATCACTGGATGTATCCGCAACCTAGTCGTAACGGAATCCCCAAAAATACACGAAACTCGTTAATGCCGCGATCACTGTACCGCACTTATGATCGCTTAGCGAACATGAAACCGAAAAAAAATCTCTGGAAGCAGCAACCTCGTCGTATCGGAATCCCCAAAAATACACGAAATTCGTTAATGCCGTGATCACTATACCGCACGTATGATCGCTTCGCGAACATGAAACCGAAAAAAAAACATCACTGGATACAGCAACCTCGTCGTATCAGAATCCCAAAAATACACGAAATTCGTTAATGCCGCGATCACTGTACCGCATGTATGATAGGTTTCGCAAACATGAAACCGAAAAAAAAAACATCATTGGATGCAGCAACCTCGTTGTATCTTAATCCCAAAAAATACACGAAATTTGTAAAGGCAGCGATCACTATGCCGCATGTATGATCGCTTCGTGAACATGAGACTTCCATGAAAACTGCTGTGAATTAATTTATGCTGTTCTAAAGTAACAAGAGTAGCCACTCACATGCATAATTTTTTTTAAATTTAAGCTTTAAATAAACAAGCAGATGATGAAATTTTTTCAATGCTTTTTTCTTTTAATATCATGACATAACCATTTAATGACGTGAGTGTTTTTTAATTGTATAATATATATGTTTTAAATAACTAATAAATCATTAAAAATCACTTGATGACATAACAAATACGTCATACGTAACAAACGCGTCATCACAAAAAATATCGTTGCTCAGCCTTTCCAACAATAAAAAAGCTACATCTGGCTGACTATCGACGATTTGGCAAGATTTCGCCAAATGGTGGTGTCAAATAGGAAGCAACCCAGTACTTTATATACGGAGGAAATATTTTTTTTAATACAAGTCTTGATCAAAAATAAATGAAGAAATCAGGTCAGGATATGACAGGGGCAAACTCCCAACATTAGGTTCTTTTAGAAAGATTTTCATTTAAAAATATAAAACACAGGGCCCGATTAAATTCTGGAACTTGGGGAAGCACAATATCATTTCAGGGCCCCCTCCTTTCAATTGGTAAAAGTTTCTTTAAATTCTTCATACAAGGAAACTCGTCAATGGTACAAGGTGCAAGTATTATTCACGAGAGTGACTTAGCCAACTTCATATATTTCATTAAACAGCCTTTCTTATGTTCACTGTATTTACTTTAGATAGAGTATATTTGCAGTATATATAGTTTTTATATGATCAGTTACCAAGGCGATTTGAAATCAGCACATCAAGATGCCATGATTAGTTAACAGCCTGTTGATCAAATATGTGACAATTTAAAAGTAGTTAGTATATTATTGGGCTTACAGGACGAGTATACTAAATATTCATGTTTTTTGTGAATGTGGTATAGTCGAACTAAAAGAACACCATTACATCAAAAAATATTGGCCTGTCCGAAATGAATTTACTCCAGGAAAAAATGAATGTAAAATATACATCTTTAGTGGATCCGCAAAATATAATTTTGCCACCATTACACATTAAATTTGGCCTAATAAAAAATTTCGTCGAAGCCAAGGAACAGTGCTGCTTTTAAATATTTACACAAAATTTTCCCAAGTATTTCAGACGCCAGATTAAAAGAAGGAATATTTATTGGTCTACAGATACATAAACTGATGCAAGATAAGGAATTTAAAAAACTTTAAATACTAATGAAAAAAATGCTTGGGATTCCTTTAAAATGGCCGTCCAGGGATTCTTAGGAAATCATAAAGATGAAAATTATGAAAAAAATATTGCTGTTTTATTAAAAAACTATCATGCAATGGGTGTTAACATGTCTCTGATGATACATTTTCTCCATTCACACCTGGATTTTCCCCCTGAAAACTTAGGCGCCGTGAGTGACGAGCAGGGTGAGCGTTTTCACCAAGACCTTAAACTTTTTGAAGACAAACACAAAGGTTTTTGGAACGAAAGTATGTTAGGGGGCTACTGCTGGTCTATTTTAAGAGAAACAGATCAAGAAAATTATTTTTTTTTAAAAGTAAAATCAATCATTTTGAATTTTTTTCTTTTTATAATTCATGTTGTTATTTTTTAAGTATTTAATAAATATTTTTTTAAACTAGACGTGACAGATTTTTTACAATAATTTTCCCATACTCAGTGCACTAGAATCTATTAAAAAATACCCATTTCGGCGAAAGTATATAAACCGTGTAAAAAAGTGATTATTAATTTACTTTTAAATAGTTATTTCATAATTATAAATTTTTAATTGAATTTTATAATAAAGTGTGTGGTGCTGATTACATTTATCTATGCAAGTCCATATATCTGGAATGATAAAGTATGCAACAACTAATACTAAATTTACCGCCGTACAAGGCTATAATTATTTAAAATATTAGCATATCCTATTAATCAAATAATTTTTTCTTTCAAATACAAGCTTTAACTGAATATATATATATATATATATATATATATAAACTAAATGTATACAAGTAACTAGCAGAACCACACATGGCTTTGTCCATGTTAACCGTGAGGGCCTTACAGGTAAAATAAATAAAAATGAAATAATATGTCGATTCCAAAAACGGAGTTCTGTACATTCCTGCACATAAATAGTTAAAAGACAATCAGGAAAAAATGAAGTTACTTTAATAAATCATAAACAATCTTTGACAAACAGATTTTGCCATATTAAGTTTGTTTTTTAACAGTTAAAACTGTTTTGGCGAATAATTAAAAAATCTTCAATAGCATTTGGGGGCCCCTGAAAATCGGGGGGGGGGGGGGGGCTGGGCCCGTGCCCGGAATGCCCTGCCATAAATCAGGCACTGCTAGCAGCAGCAATCTCTTAGTATACGGATCCCGAACAATGTATAGAAATTGGTAATGCCACTATCACTACAACACATGAGCACTTCGTGCCCATACATGAGTCCAATTATGATCACGTTTGTAATTTAAAAATATGTTTTTCTATTACAATCATGACATATTGTTTCAAACATATATAATCCTCTTTAATAAAAAGCTATACGTTGCTGACGACTGGGATTTTTGATAATCGTTGCCACGGATTAAAATCGGAAAATGAAACATTTGAAGTTACTGAAAAAATTAATAGCTCGAAAAATATTTGTCAGAAAATTGCTAGTCAAACTTCGTTAGAAAGGTAACTATTAAATTAATTATATAAATAAAATAATTAATAAATAAATAAATTAAGGACTATTAAATTAATTATAATGTTTGAAATCACTTGCGTTGAAATCGGAAAGATAGTTGCTGAGATATGGAAACGGAGCAGAGTTGGAGAAAAAACCTTGAAGGACTGTCCGGGAGGGGTGAGGGGGGGGGGGTGTTCAAGTGGCCTTCAGCAAATAACTAATTAGGAGGATCACAATACTTTAATGATTGATTCATTTGATTAAGCTAGGAACTTAATTTGAAATTTGGCTTACTACTTTTACACTACTATTCGGAAATTCTGGTAACTGCTTTCTAGAAATACACCTTGAAGCTTAAATGTAATTAGACCCTTGTCCCTCTTAATTCCCGCAAATATAAAAAAGAATCTGTTAAATAAAGTTTTCTGTATTAACAATCTCCATCATAATAATAAATGTCATGTAAAAAAACTTAAACCCGACTAATTGTCATGAAGAAAAATATGCCTGCAAAATATTTCAATCAGTGGGACGTATGTGTAATTTGTCATGTACAGGTGGCGTGACATTAGCAAGGCTCCTCTACGCTGATAACTTCAATCCATATTGACACTATTTAGTTAGAAATCCTTATTTATGCATCGCTACTCTGGTTTATTTAATTACTTCTGTGAAGAATCGATGCAACCAACCAGTGAACCAACCAACCCAAGAGAATAAAAGCGTATTTTTAATGAGAGTTCTTTGTGCATTTTAATTAATATTTCAGAAAGTAATTAAAATATTAAAATTCTGAAGTAATGGTGCAACAGGAGAGGGTTTGGACTACCTAAATCTAAATTTCCAGCCTTCTAGGTGGGCCAGATTTTCCTAGCCATCGCCAACAGACACACACACAGACACACACACAGACACACACACAGACACTCACACAGACACACACACAGACACACAGACGCACAGAGCGAAACTTTCTTTTATTAGTTTAGATTTTAGGTATTATTGTTCAAAATTTAGACGGGGGGGGGGGGGAACTTATCCTCTTAGACAATTATTTCACCATAATTTCGATATGATATGCCGAATGAAAAGCCAGTGTAACCAAAGCAAGCAAGTTTAGATTTTAGGTATTATTGTTCAAAATTTAGACGGGGGGGGGGGAAACTTATCCTCTTAGACAATTATTTCACCATAATTTCGATATGATATGCCGAATGAAAAGCCAGTGTAACCAAAGCAAGCAATATAGCAAAAAAAAAAAAAATAAATAAATAAATAACAGTAAAAAGTTTTAAATAATTTCAAAATTTGAGAATTTGGGGAATAAAAGGGGAAGAAGTGAAAATTTTGGAGGGAGAGAGTTATTCATATGATTGATTATTAATTTTTTGTTACTGTGGTTACAGCGCCTAGAATACATAACAACATAAGTGGTGTAACAATTCAGAAAAAAATTGGAAATAAAAGAGATTTAAAGATCTTAAACTTTGTGTGCTTGGTGTTGCAGGGGAGAGGCGGCACAAGGGAAAGGGTTGATTTCAGAGGGTAAATTTAGATGATAGATTATTTATTGCTACAAGAAAGTAAAAAGGCGGAAAATGGTTTAAAAATGGTTTAAAAAAGATTTTTGGTTTTGTGTTCTGCGGGTGGGCAAAGGGAGATTATTTGTTGGAGGGGCAAAGGGAGAAATTTCGATAATTTTTTTCAAAAACAGAAATCCTCCAGAATCCAGAACATTTTCACTAGAAATAGAGTGATGTAATAGTAACGTCAATCATTCAGCAACATGAAGGAGTATATTGTCTGTACACAGGAAAAACAATGAAGAAAAAGAATTCAGCTCTCGCAATTTGGCGATTTGGATCGTTCTTTAACCCGCCAAATGAAGCATTTTGTTGTAGTTTGGCGCAATGACGATCAGCAACGAGAACCCTACCAGTATAAAATTATAGAATTTATACAGATCACACAATACACTGAAATTTATTTAAGATTAAAAATATATACCTCAGCAGAAAATGCGCTTCCAGAAATGATCGCTCATAGTCAGTCCTGCAACGAAATTATTTTCGATATCTATGTAAATGAACGATAAATGCAACGAACTCCAAAAACTACTGAATGCATGCTGTATTGCATCTCAATGGTGTATATAAATTTCATTAAGTTTGAAGTAGTATAAGATCATTGAAGTACTCTGCAAACAATTTATCCCTATAGATCATAATGTAACAGAATTCTTTTCTGATTCCTTGTAAAATAATTACAAATGCTGCTTACTCTATCGTAAGTTTATGTCAGTCCACTTTAATGTTGCATAATTTTTCCATTATGTTAAAATGCCACGCAAAAAAAAATTCCCCCTCGTTCATAATGTTTTCTTTTAGAAACTCTTTTCTGTAAACAAATTATAAATGTTACTCCTACGGTATATACCTTTAAAAATGTTCTATCATACGAGAGTTATTTCAATGCCCCTAGTGGCGAAATTTTAAATTTATCAGAAACTGTAAAATATATTAAAAAAAAATATTAAGTACGCTATGGTATAGCGTTCTCTGTTTACTAAGATTAGTATAGACTAGGTCACATGTAAAGATAATTTAAGTATAAGCCTTGAAATGTATATCTTTCGATATCCAACCACCACCGGCTTAAATATGTCATTCAGCATGGGCAGAAGTGAGGTATTATAAAGTACATGCACATTTACTAATAAAAACAAGTAATATAAAAAACAAATTTTTAAAGTCAATTCCTACTTAGGTCAACAAAGAAAAATTTTATTTTAGTTACTTTTTAATAAATAATTACAATTAATATAAATATGTATACATACGACAGAATCACAATATTAAGTGGCAAAATGGAAAGCGAATTTCCTTGCAATTTTCCATTTTAATAAATAATACTAGGGGGCCTACCCCCTTCGAGCTACGCTCGCCAACCCCCGCTCAGACTTCGAGGCCTCTAAAAACATGACAGCGTGCTTCGTTTTAAAAATATTGGTAAATCTGTAATTGGGTTGACATGCTTTTAACGTTTTAATGGGGCATTTTTTTTATTATCATGGCCTCATACACAGCTGTTGCGACAACTGACGACTGTTTTAGGGATTGGTAAGTAAAATCAATTACACCTTGAAAACCAGCTTGTATAAAATGGTTAGGTTTAAATTGTGGCTACCTCTCGCACTTTTATAACAACGATCTGTATTCTATTCTTCTTTTGCGTTTAAGGATGAGAAAAATTCCATCTGCTTGTGAATAACATTAAGAACCACGGTATTGAAAAGTACTATGTTATAGACATTTTCAGTAACAGGTTTTAATTTTCTCTGTATTTTAGTGCACCATCATGCATATTTTCATGTTATTTTAAATATGTAAATTATTTATTTTAATTAATATGTATATACGAATTTTCTAATAATTATTTATCATACAAAATTAATTAAATATTTTGTGCATGCATGCCTGCATTTTTTCGGCATCAATTGATGAGATATTTAGACAAATTCGCTATCCGCGATAATTTTACACCATGTTATGTCACTTGAATATTGTCCATAAGAAAATCGGGTACTTTTCCATTATAGGATCCTTTGCTTTTAGGTTTGTCGTTATTCGAGTTTCAAAAACGAATAGATTCGTTAATATACATACATTTGTTGCCAAAAGTTATGAAAACAAACCCAATGAACTTTTGGTGATTTTCTATAATAGGGGTCTTGACGCTTTTTTTAAAAAGCTTGGCGCAATTCGGGCATCAGAAAGTGAGATTTGGTGCCAAATTACATAAACAGCCATGGAAACAAATTCGACGATTTTTTTTGCTTATATGCGTATTTTAATTATACGTATATTATTATTCTTTTTTCTATACAAATTACTTCTGATTATATATAAAATAGGATAAATGACATTTTACGCTAAACAAATTGTATAAATATTGAAAAAATGCTTCTGTATACGAAATGACAAAGTAAATAGGTTGACAGAAAGTATGTTGCCAAATTTCCTTTTCCGCCAAGTCTATTTTCTCTGTTTCGTCAAGGCCCCATATACTGGAAAAGCACCGAACTTTTATGCTTGTTTATACATGTATTTATATGTATATATACAATTTATTTATAATTGTCTTTCAATTTACCTCTTTTTGTACATAAAAATAGATAAATGGCTTCTTTATATTAAATAAATTGTATAAACATAAATGGCGTATTTACATAAATGACGTCATTTGGACGAATTTATTCAAAATATTTTCAGTTTATAAATTAAATTAAATGCTGACAGACGATTGATTAACGATAGAAGTATGATTTTTTTTTTCAAATTTTCGTGAAAAACATAATTTAATCACAATCTTGTCTTCATTATCGATTGAAATAAAAGATAAATTCAATTTCAATTTGAAAATGACGAATAAAAATAAATCAATAATCCCTATCGGGATACTTTTTTATTTTTTTTCCCTTTTTTGTCACAAAAAAACTGAGTAATTAGTTGCCATCATTACAGAAATGTCATTAAAATTAGAAAAAAATTAATATCTCGAAAACTAATTCCAATTTCAAAAATCTATTACCAGTTTTGACATCCGCGGATTTTTATGGACAGTTGGTATTAATTTCACCATCAAGCGTTTAATATTTTATTAAAAATAGCCCTGAAACATAAGCAGTCGTTTCATAAAATCGTTTCATAAATTCGTTTCATAAAATCGTTTCACAAATTCGTTTCATTAGGATTTTATATATATAGGGTAGATAAGAATGGCCCGGATAATACGTAAGTACCAAAAATAATATGAAACAGTATAGAAAATAACATTAAAACATAATCACGAGTCAACAGTTACCATGATGCCAACAGTTTCATGTAGTAGCGGCTCTTTCGAAGAGTGGAACCTAATGGAGTGTTTCTGCTCATTTATCTTCAAGTTTTGAATGCTAGTAGTTTGGTTATTTAATTTAATTAATGAATTAATATTTGAAAAAACTGTAATAACATCAAGTGTCATCCACTACAAATTTAAGAAAATGTATTTGAACTTGAGTGGATGAATCAAAAGTATTTTATTAACGATTGAAAATTTGAACAAGATATATAAATATATAGAGAGTGTGAGCTAATAGTAGGAATTGAATAACACATATAATCAAGGTACGATTTATTTTTAAACGAAAATCAACTTAAATATGCTTTATGTGTCCATTAACGGTACAAATACATATCTGAAGTCGATCTTCAACCAATTGTTGAAAAAACAGAAGTATTTGAGGTGTTCCGTTGCTGCATGCTTCGAGAATATGGTCTCGTAGATCATCAAAGATGCGTGGTAGAAAGATATACAGTTGTTTTTTCCCGAAATTCCCCAAGAAAAGTCAAAAGGAATCAGATCAGGTGACCTTCGTGACCTCTTCATATTACACCTACGAACTTGTCCCTAAAATTGTCCTACAACCCTACAATAATGTATCATATTAACATTTGTTGATGTGGTGGGTAAAAGAGAACCATCATCGACTGTTGGTTTTCGATAGCACCGTGTCATTTAAGGTTTCATTGTTACGTAGAATATAAGCCCTAGGATACCAGATGTTGAGCGACTTAATGAAGAACTCTCTATCAATTTTTGAGTGTCCAGAAATTCAAAATGTGTGTATTTAACATTCAACTATGATAGAATTTCGCCTCATTCCTCCACACAATATCGGCTATAAAACGTGTTTGCAAATACAGTATATTCTTCCTAAAGTTGAACCAGTCGTAATATATCTGAAAATCCATTTGACAACATTGACTTCGACAGTGTTGCAGAGTACACACTGCAAATAAAAGAGTCTTAAAGTAAGACAACAAAAAAAAAGACTCAAAGAGAATTTAAGACAGTAAATGTCTTAATATAGAGCTTAGACATAATATATACCTTAATTTAAGACACTAGTGTCTTAATGGAAAGAAATCAACTAATATAAAGTATCTTAATATGGTAAAATGTCTTAAATTAAGACATTGCCTTTGTTGATCACATCTCAAATGAGAAGGAAGGGAGGGAAGGGCAGGCAGGTGCAGTGATGACAATTACAGATAGGGACGCAGCCATTACATGACGGCGTAATGCATTCACAAATATAATAAATACAACAGCTCCTTGGATTATAAAAGAAAATATTTTAAAGAATAAAAGTAAGCTTTATCTTTATGTTTTCTTATATCTTTGTTTTAATAACGTCACATAATTTCTATTATATATTTGTAAGATATGAATTTAGTTTTTAAGCCACGTGTATATTTAGACAAAATAGCTTTCGAGTCACTTGCCTAGAATAAGTATTTTATCTTAAATCATTAAAAAATAGATGATTTTGGTCGGGTTATGTGGTTGTATTGTAGTTTGCTTTAACTATTACGTGTATTTTATCACAGGACTTTTTTATTATTTACGTATGATATGTGTCTAAGTATAGAAGGTTGATGCAGATTTTTTTTTTTAGGAAGATTTTTGTTTTTTTATTTCGATATTATTATATTTTTTTCAAAAGTCCATTTTATGCGTTGGTAATCAAATATATTTTCTAAATCACACAAATTTTGTGTCACTAACAGTTTATTTAATATACCATTATAATTAACTAAATTTTCAAGTCTTATTGCCACTAAGTTGAGTTTCGGCCAGTGATTTATTTTCGATTTTCTTATATGTAACTTACAAATAATAGAATCTGGCGATATTTATAGAATTAAGTGTTGATTTATAAAGTTTTCTTAGCATAAAAAAAGTTTCTTATCAATAAAGTTTCTCTATTAGAAAGTTGCGTACAATACACTGTAAACACAAACGTCTGAAATTCAGTTAAAAAAGTGCCGTAAATGGATGGTCACATTTTAAGTGAAAAAAAAAAATGTCTTACTTTTTAAGACGCCTTTTTACATCTGAAGTTAAGACATTGGAAACGTCTTAAAACGCCGACATTTTTAAATCACTTGAAATGTCTTAAAAAGACGCCATTTTTAAAACACTTGAAATGTCTTAAAAATACGCCATTTTTAAAACACTTTAAATGTCTTAAAAAGCCGCCATTTTTTAGACATTTAAAACATCTAAAATGCTGCCATTTTTAAGACACCCGAAACATTTTATATGATTGTTTTCTCTTATTTACACTGGCTGATTGACAGCAGACTAAAACTTAGACTTACAGTCAAGCTACAAAGCAAAATAAATGGTTGTCAATTATGGAAGACTACTACAACAGTCTGCATTATACGGTCATAATTTATTTTGTATTGCAGCAAGTCATGTGCAATGTTGCCAAGTATATTTTTAAAATATTGTTAACCTTGTATATTAATTTTTAATAATGAGAACGTTAAGCATAGAATTTTTTTCCAATTTTAAATGATTCTATTTTGATTCTTACATATCTGTAGCAGCACATTATTCTTTTGAAAGGACCCAATCTGCCAGGATTTTCTTATTTTAACCTGGGACATATTTTAAAGACTTTGGGCACTAAGTATTATTTTTTTGTTGACTTATATCACTGTTTTCATATTATTGTTATACAATCAATTCTGTCATACATATGTAAGGTACAAATTTCGTTTTTTGGTCATGTTGTAAAACCGGACAAAAATTTTAGTCATTTGCATAGAGAAAAAATATTTTTCAAAAAATTATAATAAAGGTAGATTTTATTTGTTATCCCCCTTTAATCAATTTAATTTATTATTCAGTATTTCCTTACAAGACTTTTTTTTACCTGTATTTGAAAATACCTACTAATTTAAATCATGAATATATATTTTTTTCCAACAATTTTAGTTATATTTTCAGCATCAATTTAAAGATTTTTGTTTATTGAATGTAATCATTATGACCCCCCCCCCCCCATCCTACAGATATAGAAAACTTTCTCGTATTTAAACTATCAAACATATATAATTAATAACAATACCTTATTGTACACAACTTTCAAAAACAGAAACTTTATTGATAAGAAACTTTTTTTTATGCTAAGAAAACTTTATAAATCAACACTTAATTCTACAAATATCGTCAGATTCTATTAAGAAATGAACACAAGAGAGAGAAAAAAAATACGAGGTTAAGAAACTGTGACAAATTTCTTAATTATAATTAAGGAGAATAAATAATGATATTAAAAAAACGTCTGTTCTCATCAAAATCTTAAAGGGGGAAAGATAAATATTATGAACAAAGCAATACGTACGAGTTTCTGCCAATTTATTCTGCGATACTAGTAAACAAGCTATTTGAATATGTTAGGAATTGATAAAATGGTGCAATCGCATTAATCATAATAAATTATTTGTAAGTTACATACAAGAAAATCGAAAATAAATCACTGGCCGAAATTCAATTTAGTGGCAATAAGACTTGAAAATTTAGTGTATTATAATAGTATATTAAAAAAATAAATATTTAAATTAAAGCTGAAAGTCAACCTAAAGCTGTTAATGAGCACAAAATTTATATGATTTAGAAAATATATTTGAATACCAACGCATACAATGGACTTTTGAAAAATATATAATAATATCAAAATAAAAAAACAAAAATCTTCTTAAAAAACTAAAATCTTCTTAAAAAAAAATCTGCATCAACCTTCTATACTTAGACACATATCATACGCAAATAATAAAAAAGTCCTGTGATAAAATACACGTAATAGTTAAAGTAAACTACAATACAACCACATAATCCGACCTAAATCATCTATTTTTTAATGATTTAAGATAAAATACTTATTCTAGGCAAGTGACTTGAAAGCTATTGTCTAAATATACACGTGGCTTAAAAACTAAATTCATATCTTACAAATATATAATAGAAATTATGTGACGTTATTAAAACAAAGATATAGGAAAACATAAAGATAAAGCTTACTTTTATTCTTTAAAATATTTTCTTTTATAATCCAAGGAGCTGTTGTATTTATTATGTTTGTGAATGCATTACGCCGTCATGTAATGGCTGCGTCCTTTATCTCTAATCGTCATCACTGCACCTACCTGCCCTTCCCTCCCTTCCTTCTCATTTGAGATTTGATCAACAAAGGCAAATGTCTTAATTTAAGACATTTTACCATATTAAGACACTTTATATTTGTTCATTTTTTACCACCAGTCCATTAAGACACACAAGTGTCTTAAATTAAGGCATCTATTATGTGTAAGCTCTATATTAAGACATTTACGTTTCTTAAATGCTTTTTCAGTCTTTTTTTTTTTTTTTTTTTTTTTTTTTTTGTCTTACTTTAAAACTCCTTTATTTGCATGTAAGGTATTGTTATTAATTATTTATGTTTGATAGTTTAAATACCAGAAAGTTTTCTAGATGTGTAGGATTGGGGGGGGGGGGGATAATGATTACATTCAATAAACAAAATTTTTTAAATAGATGCTGAAAATATAACTAAAATTGTTGGGGAAAAAATACATGTTCATGATTTAAATTAGTAGGTATTTCCAAATACAGATAAAAGTCCTGTAAAGTTCTGTAAGATAAAAATCCTGTAAGGAAATTCTGAATAATAAATTAAATTGATTAAAGAGTAGATAAACAAATAAAATCTACCTTTGATATAATTTTTTGAAAAATATTTTTTCTCTAGGCAAATGACTAAAGTTTTTGCCCGGTTTTACAACATGACCAAAAAACGAAATTTGTACCTTACATATGTATGACAGAATTGATTGTATAACAATGATATTAAAATAGTGATATAAGTCAACAAAAAGATAATACTTAGAACCCAAAATCTTTAAAATATCTCACAGGTTAAAATAAGAAAAAAAATAAGATAAGCAATACATGGAGAAAGAGGGGGGAGGGGGGTGGGGGGATTAGAAAAAATATATATCAACAACAAATTTGAAAAGTTTTTACAGGATATGAATATCCTGGCAGATTGGGTCCTTTCAAAAGAATAATGTGCTGCTACAGATATGTAAGAATCAAAATAGATTCATTTAAAATTGTAATTTTGAAAAAAATTCTATGCTTAACGTTCTCACCATTAAAAATTAATATAAAAGGTTAACAGTATTTTAAAACTATACTTGGCAACATTGCACATGACTTGCTGCAATACAAAATAAATTATGACAGTATAATGCAGACTGTTGTAGTAGTCTTCCATAATTGGCAATTATTGCTTTGTAGCTTGACTGTAAGTCTAAGTTTTAGTCTGCTGTCAATCAGCCAGTGTAAATAAGAGAAAAAAATCATATAAGATGTTTCGGGTGTCTTAAAAATGGAAGCATTTTAGATGTTTTAAATGTCTAAAAAATGGCGTCTTTTTAAGACATTTAAAGTGTTTTTAAAATGGCGTCTTTTTAAGACATTTCAAGTGATTTAAAAATGGCGGCGTTTTAAGACGTTTCCAATGTCTTAACTTCAGATGCAAAATGGCGTCTTAAAAAGTAAGACTTTTTTTTTTCACTTAAAATGTGACCATCCATTTAAGACACTTTTTAAACTGAATTTCAGACGTTTGTGTTTACAGTGCAGTTTAGCAGGGAATTAACCTAAAGTTGTATATACATATTGAGCTGTAAAGTCACATTCTCTCGTACCGCAATACGCGGGTGGTATTACGCAGAGGCTGGAACCTCCACTGGGTTTATAAGCTCAATCTGGAAGTCTGAGACTATTCGAACGAGGACGTGTTTTATAGCTAGCTCCCTGTGTTTCTAAACCTGCGAATACTTTGATAATAGCACTCGCATTTGGAGGAAAATGACTCTGAACATGTAATGCGTAGTTCAATGCAGCCTGTCTTGCCGATGACTTCATTCAACCTACACGACAACCCTTTTGCAAAACTTATTCTCATTTGCATAACTAATCATAGTTAAATTCGAAATACATTCTATATTCTGTCTATATTCTGTTGTGTGAACGCTCTCTGATCAACAATGGCAATTTAATGATGTCACCTTTCCTTTGCTGACATTCATACCACTTGTTATCAAACAAAACCTTTCCGACAGAAATTGAATAAAATTTCGTTGCGATTTTCAATGACCTATTTAAATTTATGAGTATATATCGGAAGATTTAGCTTCTAATAAATAGAGAAATAAATATGAAGAGCTTCTAATAAATATATTTTTACATTTATCATCATTATATATGCAATATATCTGCTAAACATAATTAAATAAATGACACGGATCCTAAAAGAATAAAACAGACACAACGTTACATCTTCACAGCATGTTTATTTACAACTGAACAACCATGGATACTGTTGCCAGATCCACGTAAGTAAGTTACATAATACATCGAGTTGAGATAGCATATGCACATAAGACATGGAGTTATAATATATGGAGTGAGAATACATTACAATACCCTCCTCTACAAGTTAAGACGTACAACTGGTTTTATCTTACGCTTAGGGCGTTCATGAATATTCCATTTTACTGGTTGTGAATTCATGTTTTGTTTACTACATTCAATTTCATTTGAATGAGAGCTTGTTGATTGTAATGTTACATTATTATCTGTGTCATTTGAATGAGAACTTTGCTGTAATATTACATTATGATCAGTATCATTTTGGAGTTCATTAGATGGTAAACCAACCTCTTTATTTAGAGATGGAAGTTTGTTATCTCTACAATCAACCTTATCCATAACTCTCCTGTTGTTGAAATTCCCAACATTGAAATTAGAATTGAAATTGCTATTGTCTCTATTAATAATAGAACTTCTAGAATCATACATACTCCTATCCACAATAATTTGATCCAAATGTCTTTTCAAAATTAAATCCTCATTAATTAGTTTACACATATATACTCTATCACCCAACACTTCATCTATTGTGCAGTGAACCCAACCCTTCTTGTTTGGATTTCGGTAATCTCTAAATAACACTCTATCCCCTTCTTTGAATACTTCCTCTCTAGTACCTTTAGTAACCACCATACCCGATTTATTTGCATCTTTTAGCAAATCTAATCTAGTTCTGACTTTGTTTTTAAAAATTAAACTTGTGAGTGTAACCCCTGTAGTCATGTGAACTGAATTTCTATAGTGAAAAAGATACCGATTCATTAAAGTTTCAAAGCTTACATTGTTATTAGTTGGTGTTTTTAATAATTTACTTAAGCTAGATTAAAAATTTTTCACAGCATTCTCAGCTAGTCCATTAGTAGCCGGATGATATGGTGGAGATGTTAGAAATTTTATCCCATTAATATGTAAGAAATTAATTAGTTCCCTTGATTCAAACTGTTTTGCATTATCAGTTTCCACAATCTTAGGTAAACCGAAGCGAGCAAAACACTCTCTAAGCTTTTCAACGCATGGCTTAGCCTCTATACTATTCATAATAAATGCTTCAACCCATTTAGAATATGAATCTATCATAATTAAAATCATTTTTCCTTTTATAGGACCTAGAAAATCTGCATGAATTCTTTCGAAAGGGTAACTAGCTTTGTTCCCTGAAATAATTTTACATTTCTTAGGCTCTGGTCTAGCTTCTGAACAAACGCTACAACTCTTGACAAAATCTTCAATATCAGAATCTAAACCAGGCCACCAAAAATAAGCTCTAGCATTGCTTTTCATTTTAACTATCCCTTCATGAGTACTATGAAGTTCAGTTAGCAATTGCTTTCTATATTTTGTTGGAATAACAATACGATATCCCCACATTATTACCCCATGATCAACATTTAACTCATCTTTACGACTAAAATACTTCTTAACCTCACTATCAGTAACATTCTGTGGGAATCCATAAGTTACGTAATTAAACAATTTTCCTAAAATTGGATCTCTCCTAGTTTCAGATCTAACTTTAAATAAATCAATCGGAACATCTTTTTCTATGAAATGCACATAATCATATTCCTCTGTTTCAACCAACTTGTTATCAATTATGGGATCTCTAGATAAGGGCCTGTGTGTTTAAATTGCCTTTCATATGTCGAAAATTATAGTTAAAACCAGATAAAAACAATGACCATCGTTGGAGACGTCCTGCTACCATAGGTGGTAAAGTGCGGTTTTCTCCAAATAAAGCTAATAATGGTTTATGATCACTCACCAATTCAAATTTTGTTCCTATCAAATACTGATACAGCTTTTGGCATGCCCAATAAATGGCTAAAGCTTCCTTATGTATCATTGAATAATTTCTCTCTGCTGGACTAAAGACTCTAGATATAAAACAAATTGGTCTTTCAGATTTATCTTCCAATACATGTGATAACACTGCTCCTATTCCATTTTGACTAACATCACATGATAATCTTTAAGGTTTAGACCTCTCAAAGTGAATTAGAACTCTGTCTGATGTTAATGCTTTCTTAGCATTATCAAAGGCTTGTTGACATTTAGTAGACCATTTGAAATCAACATCCTTTTGCAACAGATCATACAATGGTTTCATTTTTGGTGATACATTTGGAATGAATTTTGAATAATAATTAACCATACCAGAAAATACTCGAACATCATTAACATTATGTGGTCGGGGAAATTCTAAAATTGCTTTAACTTTAGTATGATCTTTTTGCAACCCATTTTTACTAATAGTGTGTCCTAAATATTTAATACTATCTTTGAAAAATTCACACTTTTTTAAGTTAACCCGAAACCCTGCAGTATGTAATCTATTCAAAACTGTTTTTAAATTTTCTAAATGTTCCTGTTCATTACTACCAGTTATTAAAATATCGTCTAACAGATTAACTGTACCCCCAATTTCTTGTAATGTTTTTTCAATCATTCTTTGAAAAATGGCACAAGCTGGCTTAGTTCCAAAAGGTAAGCGGTTTACTAAATAAATGCCATAAGGTGTACTCCAGGCTAATAATTCTTTGGTTGCATCATCTAAAACTAACTGATTATATGTATTCGATAAATCCAATTTACTAAAATTTTGACCTCCCTGTAAAGCTGTGAAAAGTTCTTCTATCCTCGGTAAAGGATGATTATCATCCTTTAAATATTTGTTAACAGTGATTTTATAGTTTGCACAGACCCTAATGTCTTTACCATTCGGTTTCATTACAGGAACCAGAGGTGTGCCCCACTGAGAATTATCCAATTTTGTAATCACTCCCTTTTTTTCTAAATTATCTAACTCTGACTTAACTTTTTCTTTAAAGGCGAAAGGAATTGGTCGCGGTTTGTGAAAAATGGGTTTTACCTTACCCTCAAGTTCCAAATGTACCTTCTCTGCCTTATTAAGTACCCAATTCATCTTTAAACAAATCTGAGTATTCAGATAGCAATGACTGTAGTTCTAAATTTCGTTCACCTACAGAAATTTTATTCACATTAGTGTTACCTATTACCATATTTAACCCAAAATCATTTAACACATTTCGTCCCAATAACAATTTTTCAGACTCTTTAACTACAATCATATTGACTATTTTAGAAATTCCATTAAGTTCCATAGAAACATTAATTTGCCCCACAGGAATTACAATATGCCCTCCATAAGATTTTACCTTAATGTTTGTATGCTCCAATTTAATATTTCTCAAATTTTTCTTATATAATGAAAAGGGAATACATGACACCCCAGCCCATGTATCCACTTCCATTTTAACTTCCTTACCCTCTAGCTTAACATTTAATAATAAAGGATTTATATAAGAAACATCAATGTTATACAAATCAATATAATGACAACCTTCATCTTCTATTGAATTTACAGTAGAGGATAAATTTTTAGATTTACATACCTTAGCTAAATGTCCTTTTCGATTACATGTGTTGCACTTAAAGTCTTTAAATTTACACTTTTTAAAGTCATGATTACCTTTCCCACAATGAAAACACTTCAGCACATCATCTCTTTGTTGATTGACTTTAGTGTACTTTTTAGTAGACTGTACCGCTCTCTCTTTTGAAGGCTTGAATTGTACTTTGTTTACCTCAATGTGTCTTGCTTCTTGAAGTAGCACTTCTTTGCTCTGGGCAATGTCCAGTAAATTAGCCAGTGTGGTGGTGAGCTTCTCTTCACAAAGACGATCGAGGATACGCCCTGGTTTCATTCCAGTAACAAACTTGTCTCGAACTCTTTCTTCAAGACTCGATCCGAATTCACATTCTGCCGCTTGCGTCTTGACTTTCACATACCACTCTCGCACGGATTCTTGTGATTGTTTCAATGAGTCGAGCACCACTCGCTTGCGATATACGGAAACTGCAGGTTGGAACTGTTCTGTCAAAAGTTTTTTTTAACTCGTCGAAAGTTTTTCCCGACGGCATAACAGGATCGCACAAATTTCTTAAAATCTTGTACACTGCTTCGCTCACTGTTGTAAGTAAAACCGGCACTTTGCGTGTATCATCAACTCCGTTAGCCAAAAAATACTGTTCCAAACGTTCTATAAAAATGTTCCAGTCATCATTTAAATTAAATTGCCTAATATTTGCCACAATTCCTGTGTTTACAACAGTCACGTTGCTCGGATCCGTAGTTGCCATGCTGCGTAGCCCAAGTTGCAGATTTAAAATAACGTAATCAATCAGAACTTTTTCTAAAAAATAATGCTGTATAATTAAAAAGGTTGCCTCGTCGCCAAATTTGCAATATATCTGCTAAACATAATTAAATAAATGACACGGATCCTAAAAGAATAAAACAGACACAACGTTACATCTTCACAGCATGTTTATTTACAACTGAACAACCGTGGATACTGTTGCCAGATCCACGTAAGTAAGTTACATAATACATCGAGTTGAGATAGCATATGCACATAAGACATGGAGTTATAATATATGGAGTGAGAATACATTACAATATATAATTCTTACATAATCAAAATTGCATAATGGTACGGTATACACTTGTTTTTCATGATATCCCACAAGATAAGTCTAAAGGAATTAGCTCAGGTGACCTTCATAGCCGCTTCATATTACCTCCATAGACCATAACCAATGAACCTGTCACCGAAAATATCAGACAAGACGATTTGCATTAACTTCAATTTATTCGGTGGATAAAAACGAATCATACGAAGGAAACCGACTATTGGCTTTGAATAACTCTCGGACGTTTAAGGTTTTATTGTTATCTATCAGGGGTCGGAAGTAGCGAAACTACTGTAGGTCGCTACTTTTTACAGTAGTTTGTAGTGTAGCACGCTACATTTTGAACAATGTAGTGTAGCCAGTAGCGCGATACAAAAAATCAGTAGTTTGTAACGAGAATCGACGCTATTTTTAACGCTACTTCATGGGGGAAAATGCCATTCTGAAAATCACGTGGTCGAAATAGCTTCTTTTGTGCAGAATTTGTTCTACTCAACAATTTCCGAATCGCAGTGGTAAATCTCAGCTGCAGTGTATAGCAGCGCATCGCGTGAAATCATAGATTTTTTTTCCTTTGCACTCGCTGCTGAAATCAAGAACTAATCCACCAAAAGAATTAATTTGCTTGTTGGTATTGTTGGCAACACTTGTCTATTTATTCGTTATTAAGTCTTCATGTTTTAACGCCGGGTTTCTTATTATTCGGAATTGCTCTATTTACAAATTTATTTATTGTTTGCATTTAGGGTTATTTTTTTTGCAATTTTCTAGATTATAATAACTTTCTTAATTTTGCTACGAAATTTGTTTAAGTGTGTATAAACTAGCGTTTTGGAAACAAACACAAAACATTTTCTTGTACGTTATCCTTCTTAGTTTTTTAATGCCCTCGGTTATGTCGCATTTATTTCATTCTATCCTGGCAGACATGATATAACGAAGGATCACTTTATTATTTAATCCGTGTCTTCAATTTCTAATGTAAATTGAACACTTTGACAAAATTTGAAAGTAGCGAAGTAGCGACTACTTTTAAAAAGTTGTTTATAGTCTCTACTTTTTAAAATAAGCAGTTGTAGTTGCAGTTAACTACATTTTCGACAAAGTAGTCTTAGTTGTAGTTAGCTACAATAAAAAAAAAGTAGTTTTTCCGACCCCTGTCTATAATAATAAAAGAAAAGTGTCTGTCTGCGTGTGTCTCTGTGCGATGGTTAGGTAAATATACCGTACGTAGAGGTCTGAAAATTTGTATGTCCAAGGTAAGTCCTAATGCTCCTGAGGCTCAGATTTTATCATTTTTGTTAATGAACTGAGATATTAATAAAAAACTATTTGCATTACTGCTCATTTGAAAAACTAATCTACTTAAGTTCAAAATTAATTGCATTTCCAATATGAAGAACGTTCTCTGATCCACAATTTATGCTTGCCCATGTTTTAATGATGTGACGTTCCGCGTGCTAACTTAAATTCAACGAATCCATGTACGCTAATGGCGCCTGGTGCATGTAAAATCCGTCGTGAGTGCAAAGTCCTCCCAGTTCCCTTTGAATTATACCTCTGGAGGTGCCTAGTCAGGTGAAGGTCTCGTCACCTGATCAAGGTTCTAAATTACGAGACCAATTCCTTTCTCTCTTCTTTTTTTTAATTTTATTTTTTATTTTAAATCTGCCATTTCAGCGAGGTTGGCTGGATGCCGTGAGCTGTCAAGCAGAGAAACTGTAGCAAACCACTAGAGAACATTACAGACAAGATGTAACACATAGCGGAAACACAAATATTTAAACTGAATTATATAAACCTGTCTATATTAGCAACCATAGTCAGTGTGAATATGGTCCGAAAGCAAGCCCCTTTCCTTATTCGACAACATACCCAGAAACCCATAATTAATAACAAACTAGAACCGTCCAACACAGTAACTAAGTAACTCTCACGAAATAGCGTTGCAGCCAAGGACACCCAAGAAACTAATCAGGTGGATCTCCGCTATGAGGAGATTAGGCGAATTTCGCCCCGCGGCCAGGTATACAAACTCGTTAAGCTGGGCATAATGCCCAGCAGGTAGGGGCCTGGTCTGCGGTTTAATAATAATAATAACCAACAGAACCTTTTCGACAGAAATGGAGAAAAATTTCGTTGCTATTTTCAGTGACATATTTAAATTTGTAAGCAGATATAGGAAGATTTAGATTTCAGAACTTCTAATAAATATGTTTTTACATGTACGACGTCATTTCGTACTAAAACTCTACTCTTTTGCAATTAAATTTTTTCACTACCTCCAAAATTTCGAATTTTTGAATTCCGTCACTAATGAAGCTACATTCACCTACATATGAAACACATAGTCGTTTCGTCATCGACACTTGTTTCACAATTCTAGCTTTATCCATTCAAAAGTTATTTGGGTGTATCGAAATAAAAAAACATACTAAACGTAAAATTTCTATGATAGTTTAAAATTATAAATGATTTTTACCTATATTTTTCGCACAGGGCAATATATTCTGTGAGCCAGGTAGTCTGTATTAGATTTACTCTCTATCTTTAAAATGCGAAAAAAAAAATTATTATATCTTGGAGAAATTATTTCATTAACAGAAAAAAAAAACTTAAATAATAATAAGAATAATAGCATACAAATGTCAATTTTACATACAGGTGTCACTTCATATTAAATCTCATCTTAGATATCGATTTGATGAATGACTTTCAGAACATTCTTTTGAACGCTACCACGCAAATATTTTAATTAAAAACTCAATAAAGTGATTACTTAAAACTATATATCAGTCTAGAGATTTCTGCGTCAAATTTTTTTTTCTTTGTTCTATTGTCTTCAAAAAGAATGAAAGAACTTCAACTACTTATAGTTAAATTTTGGGGTTTTCCCGCATGAATACATCGATCAATTAAAATTCGTATCCATAGAAAGTGTTTTGCAATCAATAAGTTATGTACATTTTAACAAATGATGATAAATGAAACTGATATATCATTGTTCCCTTGCAAGAAATAGCTGTCACGTCAAAATTTGGAATGTGAACATGACGTCTCTACGACAAAAATATATTTTTTTTTTCCGCGTTGAATCATATATAAAGATTGCAAACTGTACCTAAAACATATTTTGAAAATTCTGGGAATCATAGTTTGTCACTCTTCTTACTACGATGAACAAATTCTTGCTGCTTCTTTTTGTTGGTCTCGGATGTCTTCTGTTCGCTGAATGCGATCGAAAATGGCCAGAATGCGAGCAAATCAGTGAGTATAAATACTTTAGAAAAAAAAAATTCGTTTTGCAGTATAAATAATGTTTAAAGTAGGTTATTGATGCGCTGGAGGAAAAAGTGAATAGTTAAATTTAATATTGAAAAATACTTTCCTCTGAAATTATTTTTAAAATTTTAGTTGAGCTCTTGAATTTATTTGATTTGAAGAACAATGGGTTTACATAACAGATAATAAAAATATAAATTTTAATTAAATTTGTTCTGATTTTTTATTTTTATTTTTTTACGTTTCCCTAAAATTAATTTTCCTAGTTTTACTTCTACTCTCTTATTTAAAATAAATACATTACGTTATATCCTGTTTGTTTAACGTTTCCACTGAGATGTCTGTTTGATTTAATACGCGATTAATTAGGAGTCTTTAAATAAAACAAATGAATTTTGCAGTTTCTTACGGCTATTACACAAATTTGACAAACAAGTGAAAAAAAATATTTCTTCCTTTTAATAGATACACAAAATGCCAATATTAGAATATGTATATAGTATATAAATACATACACACACATACACACACACATATACATATATATTTAACTCTTTTGCATTAGAATTAGGAGTTTAACACTAATTTTCAGTAAACTAAGAAAATATTTTAAATTAATTTAAGGAAATTAACACACGGTAAAAATCATACGATATTTAATAAATGTTTTGGTACTCAAATAGGATTTGAATATAAAAACCTTTAGTAATTCTTTATTTAAATTGGATATCGTGAAAGGCTTTCTAATTTTTCATCTTCCTCTAGTAGAAAAACAATAACGGTCCAATATTGCCTATATTTTGCCTAAATATTAGGGAATTTGATATATATTGCCATGAAATTTTAGTTCAATATTGAGACGTTGACATTTGTCAATATTAGCAAGAAAAGATTAGTCGATGAAATACATTTTAGCTCAATATTGGCGTTTTATTGGAAATATTTCGAATGTAAAAACAATATTTAACCAATATTGCCATTTTAATGGAATTATTTCAACGAAACTCCAATATTGCTCTGATATCTGCGATATTGTGTTTACTTTGGCTAGATATTGTTTGCCGATATCGGCGGCATATGAAGAAAGTGTCTAAACTCCCAATATCGGGATAATATTTTATACCAATTAATGCCTTATTGGCCCATATTGACCAAATATTAGTTTGCTACTAGACTGATAAGTAAAAAAATTCCAATATTTTCAAAATTCTGTACAAAGGTTTTCTCTCAAAACTTAATTATGAAGTGTTCTTGTGCTGTTTTTCTTTTGACCTTTGAATTTAATGGCGGTTGTTTATAAAATTACATGCCAATGATAAACATTTCCAAGTCAAATTTTCATACTAAAAATTAAGATAAATAACTAGGCCTCTCAAAACGTTTTTTCCCATATTTTTTTTTAACAATAATTTATCTCGCTATTCTAATAACAAGTTACTAACGCTGCAGCTGCGGCTACCATATTTGAATTTAATGTGGTCTTTTCACTTTCTCGGCTTATCCTGCAAAAACTATTATATATAAAAATATCAAAATTGGTAGTTTAGAGACAAATTTGATAAATATGCTGAAACAGGCATTTTTAAAATCGAATAATTATTTCAAGCGCTATTAAATGTTAAAATCGGTCTAGATAGTTCAGTCACATACGTTTTATAGGATCAAAACAATGCATAGCAATTTAAACATATTTTGAAGGCATTTACTTTACTAAATTCTGATGTGTAACGTTCAATCATTTTTTAAGTTGCCTAATGTTTTGCGCTTTGTTCCAAATGTTTATTCAAAATTTCAATATCTGAATAAAGGTTTAATTCATATTTTGAAATAACTGCTTTTAACTACTGTTTCTAGATTTCAAATAGCCTAAATAATACTATTTCAAAACGCTGCCTTTTTAAATGAAATATATATTTACACATAAATATTGAAAATGAATGAAAATTTTAAAATAATTAAATTATTACACAAAAAGCATTTAATGGTGAAAATGACGTCGTATTTAAAGCGATTTTCTTATACCATCTGAAAGAAAACTTTTCTTCTGGTTGTTATACTATTCCGGAAGTTAATGACACTTTTTACTTAACCAGTTTATACAAGCTTTCTTTCAAATATGTAATTGATCTTACTTAATGAATCACGAAAACAGCTGTTAGCTGTCGAAACAAGGTAGATGCGCCCTTGGGGCCAAAAAATGCCCCAGCAAAAATGAAATTAATCGTAACTCGAATACAGAAAATCGCCACGTGTAGTGATAATATTCTTCAGTCTTCCATAAATCGGGTAATATTTTTAAAACAGAGCAAATTTGGGTGTTTTTGGAGTTTGTGGAGTATAGAACGAAGTTGGCAAGCGTAGTTTGTAGGGGGAAGGGCCTCCTATTGTGTTACATAAAAATGTAACATATAAGAATAATTGAATTTATTAGGATAATGATGTACATTTATTCTATTCCTTCTAGAGAACGACAAGGCCACGAGAGAAAGAACTGTAAAATGTTTTGAACAGTTACCTGATAATGTAAGTTTTTATTACTGTTTTCTTTTCAAAATAATGAGGTTTTCTAGATATGTGTAATATCTTTAAGTGTATCAAAGTGAAAATGTTAAAAATCTTTTTATTTAAGTATGTCTTAGACCATTGTAAAATCGATTCAGTGTAAAATTAATCTATGACTGAATATTGATTTATTTAAAAAAAGAAATAAAAAGAAATAAAACAAATATCTAAAAATGTTTTAGGTATACATGTTTGTTATAGGAGCCTTGGCGAGACACAGAAAATGCCTTTGCAAGAGAAGGAGCATTTTTATATCTATTTTCTGGCAAACAATTCACTGTTTCATATATACAAGCAATTTTTTTCAATATTTATTCTAGTTATATAATATAAAGAAGCCATTCATCTATTTTTATATACAAATAGAAGTGATTTTTCTAATGAATGTAATTAGTAGACATTTTTTTTAAATACTTATATAAACAAGCATAAAAGTTTATCAGGTTTGTTTTCATATATCGTTTAGCAAAAAATCTCACTTTCTGAAGCCCAACTCTTGAAATTTTAAATTATGGTTTTGAAGCCCGTGTATAAATTTCGTGAAAAAACATTGTTGTCTAGTTATAAAAGAACTGTGTTTTTTCTCCCTTTTTTCGTTTTTGTTTTGTTTTCGCGTCAGGTCTTTTAAACATTAACAAGAACGAAAAATCATGCGTCAAGCATAGATTATGTAACACTTTCCAACGCTTCCAAAATAGTTTTACAAATCATACCGTTTAATAAGCTAAAAGATAACATCTAAGTAAACAATTTGGAAAACGCATAACATATTTAAAAACGTAATTTCAGGAATTTCCAACATATACGATATTCGGAAAAATATCCTAATACTTTTATTCAGCCCTGTATAGGATCGATAGATTTCTATATATACTACATAGGATGCTAAATTTTAGTTCAGTTAGGAAACGCGTAGCACAGTTTAAAATTCTCCGTCTGGAGTTTCTGCCAATAAACGGAAATGTGTTCGCGAACTTTTGTGCTTCCCTGTATAGGATCTACAGAATTTATACACACCACGTAATAGACAAAAAACTAGTTAAAATTAAAATCGCGTTCAGCAACTTAAAACGCACTTCCAGGAATTATTGTTAACAGACAGTAGATAATAGTTTTGTGTCTCCCTGTCAATGAACGATGACTGCTATACTCACAATATTCTGTAGTAAGCCTCTTGTCATGCACCTTAGTGATATATATAAATTTCAATGCGTTTAAAATAGTGAAACATTATTTAAATAAACCGCAGACGATTTTTCTCCATAGACGTAATGTAACGGAATTCTTTTGAGTGTCCCTGTAAAAAAACTATTAGTGCTACATACTTCAGTTGAAATAGGGAACATGCTACAGATAACGACAATAACATATAAAAATTACAGAGCAATCCGAGCATATTTACGGGAGTTAGAGCACGGACAGACGGCAGACGGCCATACGGCCATATGGCCAGACGGTCATCCGGCCAGACAAACCGAAGTCATAAACACTTTTCAACTAGGTTGGAAAGTGTTAAAAATGTAGTTCTTGTCATTCGAACTTTTTGAAATTTTTATCGGTTTTAAATATAACGGTTTTATTTATTTTTTAAATACCTCTAGTCAGGGTTAGAAATTGGGAATTCTAAGTAAGGCGTCAAATGACGCCTGCAAGTTTTTTCCTAGGTGCCAAACTGAATTTCATGGTTGGAATTTTATGTCATATCATATTTTCTCATTTTTTTTCGAACCCATGTTAACTATAATATTGTAATTATCTTTGTGTTAAGGGCGAGGGGGCTGTACATATTAAACATTTTATATCTGTGTTAATCACTAAAACAAAATAAAAGCTGGCTTTCTATAAAATTTTAAAACAGCATTAAACTACAATATTTGGATTCTAGAAAAATATTTAAATAATTCTTTTTATAAATCTAATATGCATAAAAAAACAGACATTAACAAGCAATTATATCCATAGAAAGAAAATTTGAACTGTTAGATACAACCAGGTATAAGCTTAATTAAAAAAAAAATATATTATGTCTGAAAGTACGTCAGAAAAAGGAAAAAAAAAAAAGAAGCAAATAAATGAACTTTTCGATACCAATTAATGTATATTTTTATGGCATTTAAAGATATTGATTTCTATATAAATACTTTTTTTTTTTTTGAGGGAAAACATTGAAATTTTAAAACATTCTTTATACAGTATCTTATTTTAGGAGCAAATAAGGAAGGAGAAATATTAAATAATAAAAAAAATCATATATTAAATAACACGAAAATAGAATTTTATCAGCCATTATTTATTTTACATAATCTTACAACAATTACTTTGAAAATTAAAATCATGATATTTAGTTTTAAAATCAGGTCTCCTAACTCGACCATGTGTTACATCGGAGTTCCATAAATTAATGGCCTTTTCAGCATTGAAATCTTTCAATTGGGGTCCATATAATTTTTTTATAAGTATATCATTGACCAAGTCCAATGCTAAATGATTTCTGATATTTGTCTTAATAAGATTAAGTTGGCTGAAACCCCTTTCACATTCTGCTATGCTCAAAGGAAGTACAGAGATAAATTCCAAAATTTTGCTGATATTGCAAAAACTAGAACTAGATTTTGATTCAGCGATTAATCACTGCCAAGCAGCCTTGCATGGAATATTTAATTTATCTTTAATCCACATTTTGTAATCACAAAATTCCTCTATTAATACATCTTTATTAATATGGAAGACTAATTATAAGTTCTGTTAACTTATTAATTTTCTTTTCATCCTCTGCTTTCAAGTCATAAAGGCAACATCGGTCAAACACTTTTAAATAAAAAAAAAATAAATAAAAAAGCCAGGCGTCAAATTTGACGACTAGGTATAATTTTGTGGTCGTCAAATGCAATAATTTAGTTGCATTTGGCAACTAACGACTGCTAATTTCTAACCCTGCCTCTAGTCACCCGAACGTTTCCCAATTTTTATAGGTGATGTAAATCTGGTGTGCGAAGAATGTGTAAAAATATTGTGTCGAAATACCGACGTTTACTTATTCTCAGCGTAGAAAAAAAGAGTGACAAGCATTCGCAAATTTTTTTTCTAACGACCAAAAATCCGTATTTTCAAAACAAATTACACCGTTGTCGTAGAGAAGAAAGCCTACGTTTAAGGTGGTTCTTAACCCTACGGTGCATGAATTTTTCTTTTAGAATTGTTTTTTTTATACTACTTATATTAAGAATTCCACACCAGAAATTTTAAAATAGATTTTTAACTTTATTTAGTAGCATATTTATGTTATTTTTACAGGATTAATAATTCTATATAAATGTAGTGGTTGCAAAGAACTTGATTTATTTATTAAAAGTTAAATTGAAAGTGTTGCCAATTGGCTACACTATGCACTGTATGGTTAAATGTCCTGCTCAACGACACGAAACATTCTCGCACATTTTCTGGCTCATTTTTAAACGCAAAAACATAAAATTGGCAGGGCTGACTATTGAAGCGATTTGGAATCGAAGTAATTTTTACTTTTTTTGGTAAATTACTTATCGAGTTATAAGTATTTCGTGTCTCATGACAACACGTTTTTCTTCTTCCTCGTGGTGCCGTGGCGGGAATTCAGTTCAAAACGTTGTTTTTGACAGTATTTTCTGAAAAATCTTCTGCCTTTACCAAAAAATAGAAAACATTTTTAAATTACATAGTTTCAGAATAAGAATACCTGCCAATTTCATGCGTTTCCGAACAAAAATGAATTAAAAAATATGTCATAAAGTAGCCGGCTTGGATTTGAGAACAGCTTTAAAGAAGGTTTTTTTTTTTGTTTTCCTGCATCTCTGAAATTTAGCGTAATGCAAGCGTCTGGGAAAGAAGGAAAACAAAAACTGCAAAATCGAACACATTTAATTTTTTTTGAAAGGGTTAATATTAATATTTTTTCAAACGAATTGCGGCGTTTTAAACGTAAAATTACGAAATTGAGAAATATGCCTTCCGTTTTTTCCATATTTCAAACGATTTCGTCAAAGCGCGCTTCGAAATACCGTCGATTAAAAATAGGCTTCGATTCTTCCCTACTTCGATGCTCAGGAGATGCGATCGACTGCACCCTGATATGATTTTGTCGGTGGCGATATTTTTAATTTCGGTTTTTAAGTAATATCTCGGCTAATTATATAAAAAAAAAAAATCTCTGAGCCTCAGGTGCATCAAGATCTGCTTTGGACTATCCTCATCCAAATTTTCAGATCTCTACAAGCGGTAGATTTTCCAAGCCATCTCCGATAGACAGACACACACACAGACAGACACTGGGACACTTTCTTTTATTACTTTAGATTTAAAAAAAAAAAAAAAAGTTATATTTATATTCACTGCGACATAACGAAGATAACGGCCATCTATTTAAAATGCAATTGAAGAACAGTGAGTTGAAGGCGACCGAAACTTTCTGTATATATCCACTGCAATCTGAGAATAAAATGAACACTTCTCGGCAATTGCTCGACCAATTACAGTGTAATTCACCACAAACCTAGATCTTGGCAAAGCAAAGTTAATAACGCGTTCCAATATTTGAAAAATTGATACGGGGCCTGAGTAATTAAATGTTAAATTTTTAACACAAACCCTACGGGGGATTTTGTTTCTGATGTAACTATATGCTTCAAGTATTCATCGATCACAGACACTTAAACTTGATAAAGCCATTGTGAGCATTGGTGAAAACGAAATCTCATTTTAACACAGGTCTTAACCTTAAGATTGCTTGTAAAAAAACTGATTGATCTGTAATTTGATCCGTGTCCTTCAATATTGATTGTTTGTTAAAAATTAACTGGTAAAAGATCCGTAATCGATTTCACAGTCAAGAATGGGGTCAAACAAATGCGATATTGGCATTGTAATATTGTTTCAGGTGCATAAGAGCAGTTATATAAAGATGGATACAACTGTGTATATTCAAATGTAAATTATATAAACTTGGTTCATATAACTGTCCAAATAGAAAATATATAAACATGAAAGTAAATATCTAAATTCAAGTGTAAATGTTTGCCGAGTAACTATACAGGCAAAAAAAAAAAAAAAAAAAAGTTATAACAATTAAATCAAATCTGCATTCAGCTACGCGAGCTAATATATGCGAATTGGCTCTAAGCCCGATTACGGCGAAGTCATTGATTCCAACGCTACAGCATCTTTAAAATTACAATAAACTCAGTATGACTTAAGAAAAATAAACTCGATTTTTTATGGTATTTTATTTTCCTCCTTTTTTTATACAGTATTTTCATTTGAATTCGATATTCTCTTAAGAGATATTTTCATATATGGTGCAATAAAGCTATTTTAATTTCATACAAGCAAACTAACTTGTTGCGTATCAGATACAAATCTTTAATTCAGACGAGTATTTTTAATGCGATTTCGCGGCAAAGAAATAAAATGACTAAATACAAAAAGAAAGAAAACCTTCAATTTGTCTCTGTAATACACTAAAAAATAAAAATGTTTTATCATTTCAGGTAAAACAGATATTGAGAACTTTAACTGGAACCAAAACGATGTCGGAGGCAATAGAAATGTATTGCGCTGATACTGCGCAGAACGAAAAGGTAAACTAATTTTTCTATTCATTTATGCTGTGTCGAAGTCATATAAGTTTGATTTCAAAATATAATAACTATAAAAGTGAGTATTAGATGTTCATTTAATGTGGAACATAAAATTAATATCAAGCAAATTTTAAATTATTAAAAAATACGTTGCATCCCAGAATACATTTGGAATTGCATTTTAATTTTTAATTTTCATTTTTTAATTTCTAACTGTACGATTTTCAACTGTCGAGTTTTTAAAGAACTAATTGTAAACTGCATTTTAATCTGTTAGCCCTTTGTATCACTTTGTTGCATATCTGCAACATACCCAAATGCAGATACTATTTCAACAGAGAACTTTAAAAGACTATTTTATATTGATTGCTAATATCTTCCAACTCTGCAGTTAATACAAATTACTCCCCAGCAGACTGGAAAGCTAATTTTTCATATCAAAATTTAACTAATGCCTTGAGCAGTTTCATGCGTTTATTTCTAAAAAGTTCACATACTTTACTTGTATTAGAAAATTTACAATATTTATGAGCAATATAATTTTGTTGTTGTTGCAGGTATGAAACAAGCACCTTTTTGTCAATACTTTTTTGTTATTTTAATATTCTAAATGGTTTTCTTATTTTTCATTTGCTTCAAAAGATGTATTCTCATATCTTAATAAATATTTTTACTATCGCAGATGTTTCGACACAAAAGTAAAGATCCCTGGTTTCGCTTTAAAATTTCTATTTATTGATTGCTAATATCTTCCAACTCTGCAGTTAATACACATTATTAGTGGACTTCCCAACAGACGGAAAATCTAATTTTTAATATCAAAATTTAATTAATACCTTGAGCAGTTGCATGCGTTTATTTCTGAAATGGACTTCATGATTTTAATTAAATTAAAAAAGCTGGAAGGATCCAGAAACAGATTTTTCACAAAGTTCACATACTTTAGTTGTATTAGAAAATTTACAATAGTTACGAGAAATATAATTTTTTGTTTCGCTGTTGCAGATATGAAACAAGCATCGTTTTGTTAATATATATTTTTAGGTAGCTTTCAATACAAAAAAGTATAAAGCTACCTATTGCAGCCGTTCGGTGGAAAGCAGTTCCGGAAAATTTCGATATATTTTCACCGATCATGACCCCCAGACCCCAAAACCACCCTCCGTTCAAATGTTGATTTATATATATAAATATATCCATATATCCATATATATATATATATTAGGTATAAAGGTACACTTTGTGTGGTTATCAATACGAAAAAGCTAAAAACAACGTTGAAGCACACAAATTAAAAAACTTTAAAACACATACGGCCGTTTCAAAGATGCATAGATCCCCTTCATCAGTGTAAGGTGTAGAAAAAAAAAATGTTAAAAGGGTTCAAAAGACCCACGCTCGGCTATAGCCCCGAGTACTGGCTGTAATCTGACCAAAATGGCAAAGCAAGTGTAACCAGAGCAGAAGTGACGCAGCTGACAGGAAATCACCGAAAACAGGCATCACTGCGCAGGCTCTCTCCAAACGGGAGAAAGAAAAGAGGTGCTTGATATGTCGTTCACCAATGAATCTGTATATTTATAAATATAATGTGCTTCATAAAAATCAAGATCAAAAATTGAATTGCAATTTTGAATAATTTTGGCTCCGGAAACGTTAAATCTATGGTCAAAATTCCAACAATGCTTCGCTATTGTAGATTTATCAAGTTCTTGCTTTTTGATATAATTTTCGTGTTCTTTTAATCTAAATTTAAGTGCTCGCCTCGTTTGACCAATATAAGATAGACCACATTCACAATATATTCTGTAAATTCCCCAACTGTTATGACTTGGAATCGGATCTTTAAGATTAGAGAAAGTGACTTTATTTATTGGAGAAAAAACAACTTTAAAATGAAATTTATTTAGAATCCGTGAAATTTGAGAACTGACTTTTGGAAAATATGGTAGTACAATAACATTTTTAAAATCTTTGTTTCCAGATATAATATTTAGATAAAATACGATCAATGGTATCCAATGGAAAACCACGATATATATATATATATATATATATATATATATGTGTGTGTGTGTGTGTGTATTTTATCGCTATATTGATGACATTATCATTTTTTATTTCAATGATAAAAATTGCACATCACCACTCAATTTTTATCCTAATCAGCTTACATTAAGCGAAAATGATTTGATTAATAATAATATAAATTTTCTTGACTTAAAAATTAATATTAATGATAATTATAAATTAATATTTGATATTTATGATAAAAGATTTGACTTTCCATTTAAAGTAAATATTTTTACCAATTTTGCTTCATGTTTACATAAATCAGTTTATAAAAATATAATTATCAATTACCTTCATCGTATAAAATATCTATGCTCAGATATAAATAAAAACAAAAATATTAGATTTATACGAAATCAAGCAAAACTTTATGGTTATCCTATTTTTTTGATAAATTCAATTATCAACTCTTTTAAATAACATTTATTACATCATATAAATATAAACATGTTATGTAATAATTTATTTTGTTTTAGTGTACGATAAAAAATAGCAAATAATACAATTAAAACATATAAGGACTATTATTAAGATGGTTGAACATTGTTTACACTTTATATAGTCATGGTGAATGTGCGTCTGCCGATCACCTGTATATTAGGTGATACTAATGATCAGTTATAAAAGTCTATAAAATATGCATTGTATTAAAATAACTGTAAACATAACATATACAAAAACACAACTCATCAAGATTATGATATTTCATGATGTGCGCCATGTGGTCGTTCGTATTGGTATAAATGTAGACCTTGTGATGTTTAAGGAATTTTTGATAATTATTGTGAATAAGATATTTTATCTGTTCTTTACAAGTTTTTTATTTCCAATTTTACTATTTCCAATTGTTTTCTGGTAATAATACAGTATACCTGGATGAATATACTGATCTTAGCATAAATGCCAGTATATTTATGAAATACTGTATTATTTTTAAAACTCGTGTGGATACATCCAGGCTGATGATTATATCTACACGTGTTTTTTCATATCCAATTCTAATTTAAATCTCTTGTTATCCAATTTTCCATTATATTTAGTTCATATTTCATTTCAAAATCCATTTGTATTCACTTGATATCAACTTCAAATTATTAACATTTTATGGTTTATTATATATATTTTTTTTTTCTCTCTCTTTTTTTAAATATTTTTCATATTTTCAGTATTTTTGGCCAATTACCATTGAAGCAAATGCTATGGTAATATTATGATTGCACTTGTTAATTTATTAACAATGTGGTATTCTGTCTACACTTTATTACTAATTATCTCTTAGGAGATTTAATTAGAATGTTACAAGAACTTGATATGTTTTTTGAAATTCAAAGATATTATAATTATATATATATATATATATATATATATCTGACCTATGTCATACGATAGCGCTCGTATTTATATATCAATTTTGATGAAACTAATTGTGTGTATTAAGCTCACCAATGTCTCAACCGAGTTCGTTGGCCAGCTTTGTCCGCCATTTTGTTTCAAGAAGGCGGCCACTTAAAAATTTAAAACTATAATAAATATACAAAAAAAGTTAAAAATTCAAATTTATTTTTAATTAAGTGTTAGGCCTTGATACGAGGATTCCAGAGCATTTTTTGGTTTACCTCTATCTTAAAAAATGGCTGAGATAGAGCAGTTTGAAATTCTAGGGTGGCTGACATTTTGAAACAAGACAGCACATTACAAAAATTTTCATTGTTGAAATAATTTTCCCAATCATACGCATAAAACTATATATTTATATCCGTTAGCGCCAAATACTCGCCAAACTTGGCGACATTTGGCGAAATATCGCCAAATTTGGCGACCAAAATAAGTCTTCATAAATGAAGCCAATTTGGCTATTGCTCAATAATTTGGCGAATTTCTTATTCAAATTCAGTATTAACGAATCTTGTGTAAACGTTTTCTTTGCATTTTAACTTGCTGTTTTCGAGTAACATTAGCTAAAATTTTAAAACGAATATATACGAAAGCTACCTTTTCCTCCCGGTACAGGCCGGAAGGACTTTTTTATTTTAATATTCTAAATATTTTTCTTATTTTTTTTATATGCTTCAAAAGATGTATTCTCACATCTTAGTAAATATTTTTCCTACCGAAGATGTTGCGACACAAATGGTTAAAGATCCCTGATTTGGATCTCAATTTTATGTACTTAATTTTTGACCATACGTGAAAATTGAACAGAATGAAATTAGTTTTTATCGTACTTATTTCATTTCAAAGTTGTAAAAGCCAAAATAATAGCAAAATAAAAAAGTTAAATCTGAATTTCAATACAGAATGGTTCATCAGTGAAGATGTATTAATAACGAAAATAAACGCATGTGACTAAAAAATGGGTACGCAAGGAGTTTTTTAAATTTCAGAAAAGGTAAAATGAGGGCTACATTTTATTAAATTAGACTTTAAATGTGTGTCATCGCACCTATTATGTTTTATAACACTAAATGACTTCCTGTACAAATTTACACACATCTAGAAGATCGGTAAGTTTTAATTTTGATAAATTAATAACTTTTTTGAATTAATACACCGGTTTTATAAAATAATTTTTATCCTACTTTGAGACAAGTCTAATAACGACCGTCTGTAATTTGTTTGACTAAGACTGTTCCTGGCAATAGATAAAATGTCATTTTTAGAAAAAATGCCCATTTTTTTAAAAAACAAATATACTTTTTAATACTTTATAGCTATAGTGGATCATCCTATTTCTTTTTTTCCAGTACGTAACTGTAGAAATAACTTTGTTATCTTTATTTTGAATTTGTTGTAAATAACTATAATAAAAAATCCCATACCTAAGAAATCAAATAAAAATAAAATTATTTTAAAAAATTATATTTATTTTTATTTTATAAAAATATTGATATAACTATGTGATAAAAAATTCAATCATGTAAACACACATTTAAATATTTTCCATTTTTTAGATCAAAGCTGCAATGGAAAAAATGGAAACATCGGATGAAATCGTTGACGCTGTAAGTAATTTCTCTAAGATCTTTAATTCAGGAAAATTTTCTATAGTTATATAGGGCTCCACAAATTTGAAAAAAAAAAAAAAAAAAAAAAAAAATTGGTAACTAACAAAAAATTCTAGTCGCCAGTAAAAAATATTCACATCTCTCGTGGTCAGTTTTTTACTATATTTTAAATTTATGCCTAGAAGCGGTAAACAGCTCCTGAAAAATCAGCAATTTTTTTTTTTTTTTTTTTCCTGTTTCAGGACTGTTTTTAGTAAATAATTAGTACTATTGATTCCATATAAAGTCCTACATCGGGTAACCCGATTTTACACAACCCGACCCGACCGGCAGTTTAGTTCGGGTTAGAGAAGGATTGGGTAACCCGATTTCAACGGCACCAGGCACAACCCGTGGTTCGGCACATACAGCAAAATTGGAGAAATAAAAGTTTTTAAGTGGGGAAATAAAATATTCATGCGTGAAAATTACTACAATCCGGTTCTCAGAAAACTGAAGCTATTACTTCTATGCCCCCCCCCCCCCCCAACCTAAATCTTCTAAGCAGGTTCATGCATACCGAAAATTTATATTCTACAAGCACCTTCCTTACAAATTAAAAATACCACAAATGTAAAATGCTCCATAATTTTTTAATATAATACCTTTTTTTTTTCTTTCAATCTTTTTAACACTCCCCAACATTGTTGAAAAATGTTTATGAATTCAGTTTGTCTGCCTGTGGTCTGTCTGTCGGCCGTCTGTTCATGCTCTAACTGGCGTAAATATCCTCCAGTTGCCCTGCAATTGATATACTATTGAAGTTTACCATGGCTTGTTCGGTATTGAAAATAATTTGTGTAACACTTATAGTTCATTTACAGTGACACTCAAAATAATTACGATACATTACGGTCTATGAGGAAAAATCGTTTACGGTGTCCTTTAATAATGTTACACTATTTGAAACACATTGAAATTGGTATATATCACCGAGGTGAACTACAAGATGCTTATTATAGAATAGTGTGCATAGAATTCATTCTTCATTTACAGGGTCACACAAAATAATTCATTTACAGTACTGTCCATCAATAATAATTGAATAGCAAATGCTGGAAGTGCGTTTTTAGTTGTGGTACGCGTTTTTAAATTTAACTCATTTTTTGTATATTAAAACCCCCTGACCGCCGAGCAAAAGGGCAAATTTGTAATGTTGTTTTCTCTGTAATATTCTTAAAATGCTAAAAAAAGATGACTTTTTAAACTTGATATAAAGAACTTCATTACGTATATGAGTATAAGCCTTGAGAGTATCAATCATTACCCAATATTTTAAAACTGCATTATACACTGCAAAAAAAATTGTTGATTTTACAGCATAATACTGGCATTCCAGCTGCCAGTATTATACCGTAAAATTAACAGTAATAAACACTAAAATAAGCAGTAATACGCTACCGCGCATGCGCGGCAGTGTATGCAAAAAGCTAATAAAATAACATACATATAAGGAAACAGTATACATATAATTATATGAATTATATGAATATAAACATAACATTATATCACATATATGGATATGAAGTATAAACTTTTCTTACAGCATAAAATTTAACATTTTAGACAATTACTTGTTTCCTTTACAGAAATTTTAGAAACATTAAGTAATTTCCTTTTTTTTTTTTTTTCAGATTGATAAAGCAAGAGAGAATTTGATGGTAAGTACAATCTTATACTTTAAATTTAATGTTTGTGATAAAACAATCAGTCAAAGTTAAAATTAAAAATATGGTTGTTTTAATTAAATCGTGGAAAAAGGCATTTAAGGAATATTATAGACATAAAATAAAAATTTTGTCAGAAAAAAAAATTAAACGTTTCACGAATTAATATTAAAAAATACACGTTTTAATTTCACAATAGAAAAATAATTTCAATAAAAATATTACATGCATATAAGTTATTGAAAAATAGTTCAATAAAAAATTATTAGGATACCAATTAAACTTACAAACTGCCCGACGGGAAAAAGGGATTTGACATTTCATGTCAACATTTCAAATATTTAAAAATTATTCTTTTAAATCAGGTGTAGATACCTTTTAAACTTTCGGGTTTTTTTTTTCTATAGGACATTTAATATCAAAGCATTGTGAAAAAAAATACGTTTGAATGTTTGATTCAAGTTTTTATCACGTTTATAACTTATTACGTTTGATTCACGTAATGAATCTGCAATTAAAGAAAAAAAGCTAAATAAACTGTATATTTTCCTGGTTTATTTAGTCTATGGGCTTACTGACTAGAAAAGAAATTGTCACAATTTTTATTATGTAGGAGGTTCTTTATGCATAAAAATTCATTTATACTCGAAAGAAAAGAATGATCCATAATTTCCTCCGGGGTTTCACAAGACTGTAGGAACAAAACTACAACGTATACAAAGAACCATGGACTAAATACATAAATAATTCACTTTTTTTATAACCGCAGTCGCCAGTAGATGGCAGTATACATTACACAGAAAGACCCCCACGTTCACCGGACTTAACACCGTGCGACTTTTTCTTGTTGGGCTAAATCGATTGACATATTCCATTTTTCTATGTTAAAAGTTATTCAAAATAGAATGCCGAGTTCCGTTTTTTTTTCTTTTATTTTCGAAATTTTACATAATTTATTTAAAAAGTTGTTAATGTTGTAAGGAAATCAGTTATAATGAAGTCTGTGTATATTGAATGATTTAAAAATAAAGCTTCCTTATAAGCAGTTTCCACTGCACTTAAAAATCAATAAATATATTTGTTTTTCGTGATTGTATATAATTTCATAATAAAGTTAATAATGTTGTAAGGAAATCAATTATAATGTTATAATGAAGACAGCGTTAATCAAATGATTTTCAAGCTAAAGCTTCATTATAAGCAATTTCCAATGCACGTAAAAATTAATATATATATATATATATATATATATATATATATATTTTTTTTTTTTTTTCAGAACTGTATCCAGAAAAGAGCTTAATACTGGGTGCATCTACTGCTGTTCTAGTTTTTATGATATTATATCATAAAAAGTCTTAATATGTTTCAATAATGCATCATGTAAAAACATTAATAAAAACAAATAAATAAACATTGCATTTAGATTATTGTTTCTTTTAGAATGGTTTTCTTTTGTTTCTATATTAAATGTGTTTGAAAATGTCGCATTTTGTTTGAATGTTATCATAACCAGCGGATCAAACCCGGGCTTTCCGGAACAGAATATACTGCTGAATGCACAGAACATGCATGAAAACCATTTTTTTTTTTTTAAATTGAAAACTCTAATACAGCCATACTCAACCTTTTTTTCTCGCGGGCCGCAAACGTATGTTTGCGACGTTAGCCGGGCCGCAGCATACTTATACATTAATGTAAAAACGGGTGATTAAAACAGTGAGATATCAAAAGTAATAACAAAGCATATAAGCAACATAATAAAGTTAATGTAAGTCAGTAGGATTGAAGGTTTGTCGTCGAAAAAATGTTAACAAATATTAATACCACTATTTCCAAATAATGCCTTTCGTGGCTCTTTATTATTTTTTTTTTATCGCAAATGATGTAGAAATATGTCATATATGCCGCGAAGATTCTTGTTTAGAAATAGTGGCGTAAAATGTTTTGCTGCTATTTTTTTCTTTGACAGACATTTCACCCTAATAAGCATTACTAGAACAGAACGTAATAATATAATAATGCAGCATTTCCAAGGGCTGAAGAAAAAAAAGTCGTATTTTTTTTAATAAATCAGACTTTTACTCAAAACAAAAACATTATGTTTTTTTATGTAAAAATATATAGCGCAAATTTAATTAATTCGAAAAAATGTTTGATTAGTGTCGAAGATTAAAAAATGTACGCCAAAAAAAATCAGTATTTTTCGTCACCCTGTTGTACGTCAGCTGCTTGCGAATCGTCGGGTTACCTGGATACGAGCAGCCGATGTATTATACTAAATTATGAAAAGTTCTTCTGGCCTGTACCGGCAGGAAAAGATAGCCTCTTTATTTGTTACTTTTGAGATTTTAGATAATTTTACTGAAAATACACGAAGCTAAAATGCGTGGAGCCCGATTACAGAAGAGTCATTCCCAGGGTCATTATTCAGGTCTCCTCAATATCGAATTTGAATGAGAATATCACCAAATTTGATAGACATAGCCAAGTTGGCTTCATATATGGCAACTATTTTTGTCGCCAAATTTGGCGATATTTCACCAATTGTCGCCAAACTTGGCGGAATCCTGCTGTATTGTTTCACAATGTCAGCCACCCTATAATTTCAAACTGCTATATCTCAGCCATTTTTTAAGACAGAGGCAAAACAAAATAGTCTCTGGAACCGTTGGATCAAGGCCGAACATTTAATGCAAAAACAAATTAGGATTTCTAATTATTTTGTTTAACTTTTTGATCTTTAAGGCGGTCGCGGTATTCAAAAAAAATATTTTTCCACGCTCAACAACTCAAAATTTTGAGACACATTCCCAGACTCATTTTTAAAAGTAACAACAGGAAACTTGGTGGCGTGATTTATAAAGACATTTATTAGGGCCCCATGTTTTTATTTTTCGTTCAATTAATTAGAAATTGGACAATTATTTTCACAGTACGATCATTTTTTATTGTTTCCAGCGCTATCGCTTCTCGAAATTCGGTTCAAAATGTCCACTTTGACAGCATTTTTTGAAATATATTCTGCCTTTATCAAAAAAAATCGAGACAGTGGGGACATTATAAAGTTTCTGAATAAGAGAATCTGCCAATTGGATGCATTTTAGTGCAAAAATGAATTTACGAATGTGTCTCAAAATAAGCAGTTTGGATTTGAATACACCCTTAAATGGCTATCACAGCGCCCCCTCCAGTCGCAATATCCCCTAATGCAACTGGGACAGGGTATAGTCAAAAACATATACAAAAAATTTGGTTCAATTATCTGCATAACTTCACATACACTTTTCGATGATGCAATAGTGAAAATGGCACAAAAATCACGATCGCAGCCCCCTCTTTCGTCAAATATCCCCAAATTCAACTGGGACCTGCAGGCTATAGTCAAATACATATAGAAATAATTTGGTTCAATTATCTGCATAACTTCATACACTTTTCGATGATACAATAGTGAAAATGGAACAAACACCGCGATCACAGCGCCCCCTTTCGTCGAAATATCCCCAAATTCAAGTAGCACCTGCTTGCCATAGCCAAAAACATAGAAAAAGAATTTTGGTTCAATTTGAAGCATAACTTCATACACTTTCGATGATACAATGAAGGCAGACAGACATTTTGTAAAAACGTTTTTCGGAATCTTTGACCCCTAAAACGTGTAAATCCGTCGAAAACCGGAAGTCGAAAAAAATTTTGATTACAATACTTTCTTCTATTATAGATAGAAGAAAGTAAAAATGAAAAAAAATGTTTTATAAACTTATTGTTTCATTATTTATAATAGATTAACGAATTACTCATTTTTTAAAAAAACAAACAAATTCTTTGAAAGAATTAGACCGGGAGGCGGCAGCACAAACAATCACCTCATCGAGTTCACGGCTGAAATTCCAGAATTAGTTAAAACATGATACGCATATTAAAACGCAATCGGTCTGCCAAGTCATATCTTGGTGGAAAACACCCGAAAACCCGATTTTAGCGGTTGGCTCGTACGTTTACCATTGTGTTTTCCTGCTCCCAGTCCTCCATGTTTTCATACCTTTGGGTGCAGGAAAACACAATGGTAAACCTACGAATCAACCACTAAAATCGGCTTTTAAGGTGTTTTCCACCAAGATATGACTTGGCAGACCGATTACGTTTTAATATGCGTATCAAGTTTTAACTAATTCTGGAATTTCAGCCGTGAACTCGATGAGGTGATTGTCTGTGCTGCCGCCTCCCGGTCTAAATAAATTGTCATTTTTAGAATGAACAAAATCCTTATAAATGGGATAATGGGTTCGCATCAAGCAAAATGTCTATCATGAATAACTATTAAACAAACCCTAACCCTTCGACTTGGCTACTAAACAATTTAAACTAGTCGAATGTGCCAATCCCAAAACTTTCTTCTATCTTATACGTTTCACATATACCAAAAACAAATTAGCACCAATTTATGTCAAGGTCTAACTGAATCTAAAGTTTTATTAAGTAAGTAGCGTAGCAGCGCCAACTGTTGAAAGATTTACAAAAAAAAAAAAAAAAAAAAAAAAAAAAATCTAATCATCAACAATTTATGTTAACGTCTAACTGAATCAGAAGTCTGGTGAAAATCCGTGCATTAGTTCTTGAGATATAGCTATTATGAAAATCATGAAGAAAGTGCCATAACAGCGCCACCTGTTGAACTATTTACACCAAAACATAATCAGCTTCTATTTATGTCAAGGTCTAACAGAATCCAAGGGTGATTCTGAGTTAAAAAAAAAAAAAAAAAAAAAAAAAAAAAATCTGAAATTCACAGCAAATTTTCTGAAAAGTTACAGCAGGGGGAAGGAAGGGGGGGGGGTGGAACTCCCTTCCCGGCACTAATTACTTTTGTTGCAGGTTGGGTTAATTCTGTTTTCAGTTCAATTCGATTTCAGGCTGAGTGTAGATTCCTGCAAGTTGGGTTCGGGTTAACCCGATTTTTCAAAAGTTAGTTCAGTATACTATTTCAGATTAAAAACTATCCTCTTTAATAAAAAGCTATGCGTTGCTGACGACTGGGATTTTCGCTAATCGTTGCCACAGATTAATCTCGGAAAATGAAACATTTGAAGTTGCTGAAAAAATTAATAGCGCGAAAAGTATTTGTCAAAAAATTGTTAGACAAACTTCGTTAGAAAGGTAAAAAATTGTATTTTTCTTGATATAAATTTCAAACTTCATGATTATGCCGTTTTTCAAATATTGAATTTCAAAAATTACCAAATTTCACAATGGAGTACCATAGCGAAACCTTCACGCGTAAAAAAATAATGACGTATACTGGCTATAGCACGAGTCACAAATTATAGTAGCCTTACCATTCTGTTAAAATATAAAAGTTAATTATGATTCCACGAGTGCATGATTTTTATTTAATTTTAATATAATCATCTTAGAAACAAGGTTTAGGAAATTTTTTTCTAATGGGACTAATAAATTGACCAATATTGTACATTATTTTGAGTTTAAAAGAGGAAAGGTGGGGGAGCGCTTTATAGTATTGTTGTGAGCTCGGGGTTCGAAAGGACTGATGCCAATATATAAGAACAATCAACAGGTTTTATTTACTCCAAACAGTTCGATAAATACACCAATATCTTTTCAAAGACACAAATATTCAGTAATCTTCAAATCTAATAACAGCACAGCAAAATTTCTCACAGAACAATATAGCGTATTGTTCAATACTAAATCGATCATAGACAACACAGTTCTCAATGCAAAGCCTCTCGTGCGTATTCAATCGCATTTGACAGAGAACTAACTGAACTGGACTGGTGGAGGTCCCTTATATAGGCTTTAAAGATAAGTGTAGGATTTTCCAGAGCCTTCAGATGCTAGAAATTACCAGAAAGTGCTTTAACTTTCGATAGAGAACCTAAGCGAGAAAGGATCCCAATGTACAGGTATAAGGGGGGGTTTCACAAAAAGTCGCCAAATCCGTCGCCAACTTGGCGACATATCACCAAATTTGGCGACAAAAATAAGTCGCCAAAACCATTGCCAACTTGGCGATAAACCCATTCCTTGGCGATTTTTCCATAGACTTCCATTATAAAGATGAGGGTGTAAGGTTGTTTTTCTTGCAAACCACCTGAGGCCTTTAGCATTGAGTTACATGATGCTCAATAGGAAATACATTAATAATACTGCAATTTTCACAATAATAAAATAAAATAAATTTAAACAAATGGAATATTTACAGATATATACAAAATTCATAACAGTATTTAGGTTTCCTCAGGAACTTTTGGTCAGAATTGAAAGTTTAATATGTCAGAAATTAAATCGACATTAAATCGGCAATAACTATAACGACTGTCCTTCAGTTCGTTTGGATAGATTTTCATTTAAAAATATAAAATCATTCAACATTGATTTTAAGTATTTTTAAGGTTATTATCACGGGCCCGGGCAACGACAGGCATGTCAGCTAGTCATCTTATAAACAAGGTTTTTGAAATTTTTTTTGAATGGGGATACTAAATTGGCCAATACTGTATATTATTTTGAGTTTAAAAGAGGAAAGGTGGGGGAACGCTTTATATTATTTTGATTTCCTCAGGAACTTTTGGTCAGAATTTAAAGTTTAATATGTCAGAAATTAAAGCGACATTAAATCGGCAATAACTATAACGACTGTCCTTCAGTTCGTTTGGATAGATTTTCATTTAAAAATATAAAATTATTCAACATTGATTTTAGGTATTTTTAAGGTTATAATCACGAGCCCGGGCAACGCCGGGCATGTCAGCTAGTAATTATAATACGAGGGCATTTCGAAAAGTAAAGATACAATGGCTCGCATTCCTTAAATAAAACATTTATTTAGAAAACGTAAGTTACATCTTATAAACTGGATTATTTATTATTTTTCGACATAATCACCCCCGTTATCCAAACATTTGTTAAGTCGGGGCACAAGCTTTTGTATCCCACAGTCATAGAAGGTTTCCGCCTGTTGTCGGAACCCCATTTCAACTTCATTTTTGATCTCATCATCGTCGGGGAATTGTCATTGACACTTCCGGTATGATCTGATGCAATTCTTTCAATTTGAGACGTCTATTCGCACGAATTGCTTCTTCCGTTCTCTGAAGAAGGGCATCAGAAATCACAGATGGCCGACCTGTTCTTTGTTCGTCATGAACATCGGTCCTACCTTCAGAGAAATGACGACACCATTTCGTTACATTTTGTCGATTCATAATGTTCCCACAAACAGAAACAATTTCTTTGTAAATATCTGCTGGTCGCTGACCTCTTGCATGAAGAAAACGTATGACGGAGCGCACTTCGCATTTGGCGGGATTCTGAATCGGCGGAACCATTTTAAACACGACCTACTTCAACCAGAATCAACGTTGAAATGCCGAACGACCGCGAGGGGAAAGCTAACGATTCAAGGTTAACACCTGTGTTGCCAACTTGCTTGCCAAAACTTTTCTTTTCCTTTCCTTTTCGAAATGCCCTCGTAATATGCTTGTGTGTATTAATGTTTGCTTAGATGTTTCTGTGTGTGCTGTTTTTTAAAGAGGCAGCTGCATTTTATCCACGATCCGTTCCCGAAATTTTCGTTTTTTACGCGACCCTTTGACGAAATTTGCGTTTTTCCGACGATCCTTTGACGAAATTTGCTTTTATACTCGCGATTCTTTGACGAAATTCATGTTTTTTCAGCGATCCTTTGACCAAATTTGTATTTTCCCGCGACCCTTCCACGAAATTCGCGTTTTTTCCGTGATCCTTTGAAGAAATTCGCGTATTTTAAGCGATCATTTGACAAAATTGGTGATTTTTTCTGCGAATAATTGACGAAATTGATTATTTTTACGACATTTGTCAAAATTCGGGATATATGTCTAAATTTCCGGATGATCGGATTTTGAAACGGATGACCAATTTAAAAAAAAAATCGGAGCTGAATCACCCTTGACAAAATCTGAAGTTTCATGAAATTCTGTGCATTAGTTCTTGAGATATGACTACGTGAAAATCAAGAAAAAAGTAGCATAGCAGCGCCATCTGTTGGGCTATTTACACCAAAACGTAATCAGTGTCTATTTATGTCAAGGTCTAATAGAATCTAAAGTTTGATGAAATTCTGTGCATTCGTTCTTGAGACATACCTATCATGAAAATTGTGACATAGCAGCACCACCTGTTGGACGATTTACACCAAAAACTAATCAGCACCAATTTATAACAGGGACTAACTGAATCTAAAGTTTTAATAAATTCCGTGCATTAGTTCTCGAGATAGAGTGTCCACATTTTTTTTTTTTTTTACATACAGACAGACATTTTCTAAAAACAGTCAAATCGTGTCCAGGACCCTCTAAATTTTACATATCCAATATTTTCTTCTTGTATGAAAGAAAAAAAAAATTATTTTGTATGTTTCTTCAATTTTTTGTGTTTGAAAAGTTGCTTCTTTGGTCTTTGTTTGATTTCATTAAAACTAGGAATGTACTGAATATTTGGTATATATTATGCACTCAGCCATACTACTGAATATACACTATATTGCCAAAGGTGGCCGGTCACTTGCGATTTTAGACGTTTTGTTAACTATCTAGAAAAATACATGAGGAATTAACCTGAAACTGCAGGTGTGTAAACAGTATAGTATAAGGTTATATATTTCTGCGAAGATTTTTTCCCGAAACCCCATAGGGGACTGTCAACAAATTGAAAAAGGACGAATATCTTTTGGATAACCCTGTAAAAACTAATGTAGCAAAGACGTTCAAACTCGAGATTATTAATAAGTGGCTTATTGTAATATACTGTGTTCAGTTTTATGAGGATAGCATGTATGCTCGTAGAGAAATTAAGGTTTTTATAAAAACAGTCCCAAATTTCGCATAGTTTTTTGTTTATAATTTGCAGTTCTTAATATAAAAAAAAGTTCTTTTCAGAAAATATGACAAACAACATTGTACATAATACTCTGTAATCAGAATTAAAAAATAATAATCTCGAGTTTGAACGTCTTTGCTACATTAGTTTTTACAGGGTTATCCAAAAGATATTCGTTCTTTTTCAATTTGTTGACAGTCCCCTATGGGGTTTCGTGAAAAAATCTTCGCGGAAATATATAACCTATACTATACTGTTTACACACCTGCAGTTTCAGATTAATTCCTCATGTATTTTTCAAGATAGTTAACAAAACGTAAAAAATCGCAAGTGACCGGTCACCAGGGCTCGGAAGTAGCGCGCTACAAGTAGCGAAACTACAGTGGCTGCTACTTTTTCCAGTAGTTTGTAGTGTAGCGCGACATTAAAAAAAGTGTAGTGTAGCGAGTAGCGCGATACAAAATATCAGTAGTTTGTAGCGAGCATCGACGCTACTTTAGGCGGGAGAAAAAGTGCCAATCTTCAAATTACGTGATCATCATAACTCGTATTTAAGTCTCTTGTGCGAAATACGTTCTCTGCAACAATTTGCGAACGTCAGCGACAAATCTCAGTTGCAGTAGTTACAACGTAAAGTTTCAGCATGCCCGTGATCAAATATTTGCTGATAAAACCTCAAAGTACTCACTCATCAAAAAAATAATTTTCTTGCTGAGAACACTTTGTCTTCTTACTCATTATTAGATCTTGTGTTTTAATGTGGGGATGCTTCTTTTGAGATTAATGTAATAGAATGACAGACAAAAATAGTATAGAACTGCCCTGCTTGGCATATAATGAATATTTTGAAATTATAGAACAACAAGAAATTGATAATTATTCTGTAACATGTAAACTTTGTACAATTAATAAGAATTTATCGGTATCAAAATCATCTTCTTACAACTTGAAGTGGAATATAGAGGTGAGTTAGCATTTTCTTTATTAATAATAATTACTGGATCGCATCTCGCACTGAATATCTAAATCGTTATTCACTAAAATTCATAAATCATTAAAAAGAGTATTTTCGAATTAAGATCCCTGGGTTCAGAAAATAATCTTATCGAACTGTTTATTATCGCAAAAAAATATTTTATTAATACGTCTTTTGATCGTTGTGAAATATTTGTCCAATATATGCATACAAATTAATTTATTGCATATTTCCTTTTGAATATTCCAATAGATAAAACAAAGGTGGTTGAAAATAAAAATATATTATTTAAAAAAATGCCTAAGAATGCTTAATTTGATTTTTATGACTATTTATTTTTACTTTAGCTGCACAGGTTTTTTATCGCTAAAATAATTTATTTATAATGTTTTATATTTGATTTGATATTGGATAGCTTGGTGTTTTAATGAAATGTCTTTATCTTTGTCTTCAGAATGAATCTAAAGCCCAGTATGTTGAAATTCGGGTTTTCAAAGGGACACAAACAAAAAGAGATAGAAAGGAAAAGAAAAGCTAGGCTTTAATTTATGCAAGTCTGTATGATCATGTTCAATTTTTAAATTGCTTTCAGAAACTATAGTTAAATTGTAAAGAAATAGGACTATTTAGCTCTATTTAAAAAAAATAATATATATTCAAATTTACCAAGAGATATCCGCTCTTAAGGTTGTTCTCAAATTCAAACTGGCTACTTTATGACATATTCTTTAATTCACTGTTGTTCGGAAACGTATGAAAATGCAGGTGTCCTTATTCAGAAAATTTGTAACTGAAAGACGTTTTCCACTATTCTTTATTTTATTTAATTTTTTGGTAAGACAGAAGATTTTTTAGAAAACACTGTCAAAGTCGGCGTTTTCAACCGAATTTCCAATGCCGCAGCAGGGGAAACGAAAAAACGTGACACGAATCGCTTATAACCCGAAAAGTAATTTATTTATCAAAAAAAGAAAAACTCATTTCGATTCCAAATCGCTTCAATAGTCAGACCTGCCAATTTTATACCTTTGTGTTTAAAAGTAAGTCAGATAACGTATCAGAAAGTTTCGCGTTGTTGAGTAAGGAATTTGAGAACCACCTTAAGCGTTACTGGGCTATATCACTATCATACATTTGTAAGATTATTACAATTTTGTTTTCAAATTTCCTCTTTTTAACACTTTTCAACATAATTAAAAAGTATCTATGAATTCGCTTTGTCTGTCTGTCCGTACCCCAACTCTCGTAAATATACTCAGATTGCCATGAAAGTTTTATATGTTATTGAAGTTTACCATTGAATGTTCAGTATTGAAAATGAAGTGTGTAGCATTTATTTCTCGCTTACAGGGACATTTAAAAGAATTCTGTTACAATATGGTCTATAGGGAAAAATCGTTTGCGGTTTATTTAATTAGCGATGATAACTAAAGTAGCGAAAAGTAGCGAAGTAGTGACTACTTTTGAAAAGTAGTTTGTAGTCGCTACTTTTTAAAACAAGTAGTTGTAGTTGTAGTTAACTACATTTTTCATAAAGTAGTTGTAGTTGTAGTTCGCTACAAACAAAAAGTAGTTTTTCCGACCCCTGCCGGTCACTTTTGGTAATATAGTGTATAAAAAAACTTTAAAAAAAAATCTTATATAACTGTTATTACTTTCTTCTATTTTTACAAGAAGAAAGTATTGGATTTTGGGAAATTTTCGACGGATTTATACATTTTAGAAGGTCCTGAATACGATTTGACTGTTTTTAGAAAATGTCTGTCTGTATGTGACAAAAATTTTGTAGGCACTCTATCTCAAGAACTAATGCTCGGAATTTATAAAAACTTTTATATTCAGTTAGTCCATGATATAAATTCGTGCTGATTAGTTTTTGGTGAAAATCGCTCAGCAGATACATCTATGCTGCATTTATCGCGATCTCCGCAATAGCTCTATCTCAAGAACTAATGCACTTATTTTCATTAAACTTCAGATTCAGTTAGAGCTTGACATAAAAAGACACTGATTACATTTTGTTATAGATATCCCAACAGGTGGCGCTGCTATACTACTTTTTTCATGATAGCTGTATCTCAAGAACTAATGCAGGGAATTTCATCAAACTTCAGATTCTGTTAGAACTTGACATAAATAGATGTTGATTACGTTTTGGTGTAAATAGCCTAACAGGTGGCGCTGCTATGCTACTTTTTTCATGATTTTGACGATAGATGTATTTCAAGAACTAATGCATGGAATTTCTTCAAACTTCAGATTCAGTTACATGTTGACATAAGTTGTTGTTGATTAGGATTTGGTCTGAATTTCCCAACAGGTGACGCTGCTATGCTGCATTTTTTAGAATTTACACGATTTTAGCGATGGTCATATCTGAAGAACTAATGCAAGGAATTTAATAAAACTTTAGATTCAGTTAGACTTTTGATATAAATTGATGTCGATTCATTTTTAGTGTATGTGAAACCTGTGTGAGATAGAAGAAAGTTTTGTGATTGGTACATCCGACTAGTTTTTAAATGTCAATAAAGCAAAGCAAAGATATTAATTCAGAATAGTTGAAAAATAAAATCATCTATAATAATAATATCAGGAATTAATGATTTTTACTTTCTTCTGTCTTTACAAGAAGAAAGTATTGGATTCATGAAAATTTTCGACAGATTTATACATTTTAGAAGGTCCGGAATACGATTTGACTGTTTTTAGAAAATGTTTGTATGTGACAAAAATTTTATGTGCGTTTTATCTCAATAACTAATGCGCAAAATTTAATAAAACTTTATATTCAGTTAGTCCCTGATATAACTTGGTGCTGATTAGTTTTTGATGAAAATCGCCCAACAGGTGGCGCTGCTATGCTGCATTTTTCGTGATTTCCGCAGTAGCTCTATCTCAAGAACTAATGCACTTATTTTCATCAAACTTCAGATTCAGTTAGACCTTGACATACATTAAAACTGATTACATTTTAGTGTAGATATCCCAACAGGTGGTGCTGCTATACCACTTTTTTCAGTATTTTTACGATAGCTATATCTTAAGAACTAATGCATGGAATTTCATCAAACTTCAGATTCTGTTAGACCTTGACATAAATAGATGCTGTGTATGTTTTGGTGTAAATAGCCCAACAGGTAGCGCTGCTGCGCTACTTTTTTCATTTTTATTATCATAACTATATCTCAAGAATTAAATGCATGGATTTTCATCAAACTACATATTCAGTTAGACATTGACATAAGTCGTTGTTGATTAGGTTTTGGTCTAAATCTTTCAACTGGTGGCGCTGCTATGCTACATTTTGAAGAATTTACACAATTTTAGCAATAGTCATATCTGAAGAACTAATCCACGGAATTTAATAAAACTTTAGATTCAGTTAGACCTTGATATAAATTGGTGTTGATTCTTTTTAGTGTATGAGAAACCTGAGTGAGATAGAAGAAAGTTTTGGGATTGGCACATCCGACTAGTTTAAAGTGATCTTTTTTTTTTTTCACCTATAAGCAATATTTCAACAATGGCAATTGATAACGAATAAATGTAAATTCCTGAACATAGTCTGTTAACAATCTGTTTCTCGCTTTTTCATTTACAAGGTGTTTCTAAACTAATGGAATAAACATTCATAGGTGATAATACAAAACATGAGATAGTTTTTGCATAGGAATCCAAGATTATAATCCACTTATTCAGTCACAAATACAGAATATCTCACTTCAAGCTGAACTTCAATTTTTGTTTCTAACTAACAATAAAGCAGGTATTGTAATTAATGATACAGAATTACTTTGCTGTGTGTGAAATATACTAGCGAAGTGACAGATATTGCAATCATGCACATCCAAACTAAATTGAGCTAGATGCTCCATAATTTGGAATGCAGTTGACAGTATGCACTGTCACTGACCAAAATGCAGTATGCTTTCAATAATGTCATCGCAACTGCACAAAGCAAAGTTTATCTGATGAAAAGCTCGCAAAAAATATCTTCATTATTGTTAAAGTTGCAAACGAAAATTAAGATTCCTGTATTTTTGGCTAAATAAGTGGATTGTGACCTGGTTTCTTGCACAAAAATTGTCTATCTTCATGTGCATTAGCACTCTTGAAAGTGTTTCCATTTATTAGTATTAAAACCTCTGAAAATAATCACTCAATCTAGACACTGCTTGTTGATTCACTGAAAATTTTCTTGCTAAATCAATTTAAGAAAAAGAAAATTATTTTTGTCCAGTTACCATTATTTGAATATATTGTTTCTTTTTTACTCCAATCCCTTCTTAACGAATAAAAACTATATGATGGTAAAATATTCTCTCTAATTTCTGCAAGACAATTAATTTAGAGAAAAAGAGAGAGGAAATTAGTTTATAAAAATCAATTACAGTTTTAGAAAAACAAAAATTCTCTGAGATTTTAAAATATTTGTTTTACAATATAAAATATACATATATATTATTCATTTGTTTTAGTTCACAGTAGAAGCCATGAAGTTTAAAGTTTTATTAATTAAACAAGGTTTAAGATAACTTCTCTTAAATAACAACTGTAGTTTTTTCTTAAAAATAAAATTTATTTGTGAAAAGGTCCCGTTCATAAAACAGGAAGTATTTACGCTAAATATCAAGTAAAACTGCTTCAAAATGCTGGTCAAATTTTCAGTATTTGGTTTATCTGTGTGCCGAATGATTCGGCTGAAATAACTATTCGGTGCTTCTCTAATTATGACATCACAAAGCATGTGAATAGCAACAATTGCTCGCATTTCCCAGAGTAGCTGATCATTTTCTCAGATTTTAGGGCATATTTTGGACTTTTTCCTGCGACTTTATGGCCGAAATTTCCCTCAGGCAGGGATTGGAAAAACTACTTTTTTATTGTAGTGAACTACAACTACTTTATTGAAAATATAGTTAACTACAACTACTTGTTTTAAAAAGTAGCGACTACAAACTATTTTTTAAAAGGAGTCACTACTTCGCTACTTTCAGATTTTGTCAAAGAGTTCCATTTACATTAGAAATTAAAGAAACTGATTAAGTAATAAAGCAACCCCTCGTTACATCACATCTGCCAGGATTAATTAAATAAATGCGACATAACCAAGGAGATTAAAAAATTAAGAAAGATAACATACAAGAAAATGTTTTGCCATTTGTCTCCAAGATGGTAGTTTATACACACATTAGAAATTTCATGGCAAAATTAAGAGAGATATTACAATCTAGTAAATTACAGAGAGACAACTCTAAATGCAAACAACAAATGAATCTGTAAATAAAGCAATTCTGACCAATAAGAAACACAGCGTTAAAGCAGGAAGACCTAGTAACGTGTAAATAGATAAATGTTGCCAGCAAGAAAATTAATTCCTTTGGTGGGTTAGTATTTGATTTTAGCAGCAAGTGTCAATGGTAAAAATCTATGACTTCATGCATTACATTTTTATACACTGCAGCTGAGATTCGCAAATTATTCAGCAGAATAGATTTTTCACAAAAGAAACAAGTTTCGGTCACACAATATTTCTTCCTAACATGAATAATATGCAAGTACCAAATAAAAGAGAAAAAACTTGACAAACATGAGTAGTCTATTGCAAATTCTAGTAATGCTCTTTAGTTTTGCCTATTTGTTTATATTACTGCAAATGTTACTTTACAACAATAAAAATCTTATAAATCCTCAAGCTATTCGAACATTTTTTGAACAATTATATAATGTCTAGCTGACATGCCCGGGCCCACGATAGTAACCCCAAAAATACCTAAATTCAATGTTGAATGATTTTATATTTTTAAATGCAAATATATCTAACCGAACTGAAGGACTGTCATTATAGTTATTGCCGATTTAATTTCTGACGGTTTGATATATTAAACTTTCAATTCTGACCAAAAGTTCCTGAGGAAACCTAAATAATATAAAGCGCTCCCCCACCTTTCCTCTTTTAAACACAAAATAATATGCAGTATTGGCCATTTTATTAGTCCCATTCGAAAAAAAAAATTCCAAAACATTGTTTATAAGATGATTATATTAAAATTAAATAAAAATAATGCACTCGGGGCATCATAATTCACTTTTATATTTTAACAGAATAGTAAGGTTACTATAATTCGTGACTCGTGATAGAGCCAGTATACGTCAGGACACATGGCCGTTATCACTATATTTTTACGTGTGAAGATTTCGCTTGGTACTCCATTGTGAAATTTTGTAATTTTTGATATTCAATATTTGAAAAACGGCTTAATCATTAGATTTGAAATTTATATCAAGAAAAATAAAATTTTTTGCCTTTCTAACGCAGTTTGTCTAACAATTTTGTGACAAATACTTTCGAGCTATTAATTTTTTCAGTAACTTCAAATGTTTCATTTTCCGAGTTTAATCTGTGGCAATGATTATCGAAAATCCCAGTCGTCAGCAACGCATAGCTTTTTATTAAAGAGGATATGTAAAAAGAATAGTGTGCTACAAAGGAATTTTTTTTTTTTTTTTGTAGATGTAAAACTTCAAAAGTATAAATTATTTTTTCTACCATCCTTTTGTTTTACTTTGAAATTTACTACCTCTTCTACCTTGCCAATCATGTTTACATGTGGGCTTAAGCAGAGGCGGATTAACCACCTACCGGGCCCCTAGGCTTAACACATTGGGGGCCCCCTCCTGCTCTATATGTATATACATTGATATACAACACACACATATATATATATACAAACATACACACGTGCACACACACACATACATATTTTTTTAGGACAAAAATAAAGGTTACAAACTTAGCGCCGGGCCCTTAGTTTGTCAGGCCCCTAGGCTTCAGCCTACTCAGCCTATTTGGTAATCTGGCTCTGGGCTTAAGTAAATATTTAAATTGATGCCTACGGCTTCTTTATTCATCAAATTTTAAACAAAAAAGTTTCTTGTTTAATTTAATGCAATTTCATTTATCTGATATATATATATATGTAGCTTAGGTATAACTGAGATTCAATCTCTTAGAGAAAGAACAATATCCAATTTTTAGGTGCGTTAGTAATTATATAAATATGTAGCACCTATAGTCGTCATCTGATCCATCCAGGACGGTCACGAATATCTTATGTTATAATTCCCTGATATTTCCAGGTTAGCGTTAAAATAATAAAATTTTCATAGATAATTTCTTTTACAACATTACTCTAATGCATACAGTCATTACTTAGCAAAAGTTTATATTAAAAAAAAAAAAAAAAAAAAAAATCACACTACAAATTCTTCCATCGTTAATCAAAAATAGACATTACTGCTTGTTAGATCTTGTAGGGAGCAGAATAAAAAATTACTTTGCATCATGGAAATGACAATAGAGACGAACTTCAAATAAGGATAATTGGTACTTGTCTATTATCCCGTCGATCACTTTTCATAGAAAAATAAAAGAGTTTACACATGTTTGTTATGTCATCAAGATATTTATAATTGACGTTTTCTCTGTATTTTTAATGACATTTCACTAATTTTTTAGTTCTTTTGTTAATTAAAATAACAATTATGTCATTAATCGTTGATGTCATAATAAAACAAAAAAATATTGCGATGCGTAGAATCTATCAATTTTAACTGACGTCAGAAACATTTATCCAAAAGCCAAAATGATAATTGAGAAAAATTAATTAAGAACTGTTGGATTTAACTACAAAATAACAAAAGGGTAAAATAATGTTTGATTTTAAATACAAAGCTAGCACGTGATGTACATTTTTCCTTTTTGTTTATTTGGAGGATAAGTCAGATTAGTGTTTATAATAAACGATATTAGTTCACTTCTATTTCCATGCTTCTCTTGCATTTTGAGAAAAAATTCTACAGATCTGTGATCAGCCATCTAAAGAAAATGCAACAATAACCTATTTTCAAAAATATGGAATTCTGCCATGAAAAAAGTGTATAGTGATGGGCATGATATGAGACTATCCACAAACTGATAAACACTGATGATCTAATGTGAAAAACTGCAAAAAAAGAATATCCATTAGAAAAGAAATATGATTGGATGGCTCCAAATTAACATTTGTAACTGCATTAAGGTTCATTTATACTTGGTCTGATGAATCAACATCAATAAAATGGAGAAAAAAAAACAACTGGATTTAAGTCATTGTATAGTTATTGATTGGAATAATTATCTCAGAGAAGTTTGTATATCTAACCTTCTAACAAGAAAATCTGGAAAAACTGCAGGTTCAAAAACAATTGTCGATATTGATAAAAGTTTTCTGTAAAAGCGAAGAAAAATCTAGCCGGTCAAATTCTTCCTCAGCAATGGTTGTTTGGAGGATTATTCTGAGAAACTGATGAATGTTTTATAGTAAAAATTCCCAACAGAACTGATGGGAGAAATAAAAGAATATATAGAAGATGGCTCTATCATTTTTTCAGATTCATGGCAGGCTTATAAAACTGACTAAATTAAATGCTGCAGGATTCGCAAAATCATTATAATTTTTCAGATCTAGATACTGGTACACATATGCAAAATATCAAACGCTTTTGGGGCTCAGCTAAATGGTGAAATAAGAAACCCTGTCGAACAGCAAGTCAACACTTAGATTCATGTTTAACTGTGTTTATATGGCATCTAATTCATAGAAAGGATGATTATTTTGTTACTATTTTGAATGGCAGAGATTTTTTTTATCTCCGGAATAATTACTGCAAATTGACTTTTATAATTTCAAGGTTTAATGTAATGTTTATGAAATGATCATTAAAATTTTTTCCTAATACAAATGAAATGTGCATTAAAATATAGTTTCTTACTGCTTATATTAACTTTTTTATATGTATCATTAAATATGTATAATAAAATATCATATTTTTGTTTAATTTAATAATTCTACATTTAAATGCTAAAACTACTAAATCTTCAGATCAGAGGCCACAAAGACAATTTTTCAAAACAGTTCATATCGCTTCGCATAATATATGGCACCTGGAAATCTGCAGTTAATAATGTTAGATTATTTGTAAATTTCTAAGCATATACAAAGTTTTCTTAAAAGTTCAGAAAATCTAATTCTTAGGAATGTCAAATTGGCCTGATTTTATTTAATTTCCCTTTCTGATGTGCTAAAAAATTCAGTAACTAGACAACTGTTAATTATTTTTTTTAAATGATTAAAAAGACATATATTATTTCAAAATTGTAAAAATGATAAAGAAATATCTTACATATATAATCTTAATATTTTTTTAGCATATGCACAAAATTCCATAAAATATAGAAAATCGTGAAAGGCCAAGAAAATTATTGAAAATTCAAACAGATTTGATTAATTGATGGGAGAAATAAAATAATATATAGGTTTCAATTAATAAATTTGAAGTTTAGGACAACCCTTGGCAATGCATTTACAACTTTATAATTTTTTTAGTTATTGATTTTTTTTTTTTTTTTTTTTTTTTTTTTTTTTCATATTTAAAGTACATAATGTAGTGAGTGCTTAAACACAAATGCTCACAAAAGACAAACATTCATATAGTTGACTTGATTAATATTTTTTAGAGAAGAACATAAAATTTCCCATTATCTGAGAATGACTCGCATATCAAGTTTCACCAATTAAAGATTTGTACAAGGAAAATACAATCATTCAGTTTCATCCTAGAAGTTCAGATATATATACATTTTTTTTTTTCTTGGCTGAGACGGATACTGAAAGTACACAGCCAAAATTTTTTAACATTAAAACATTTTAAAATTGTTTCAAGATTAATATTTTCATTTAAACGCCTCAATTTTAATGTTCCTGAAAATCACTTAAAATGGCAAATTTGTTTTTTATTTCTAACCACAAGCAAAAATCTGTAGAAGTCACTGTTTTCATTCTGCTAAAATATCATTGTACAACTATCGCAGAAAGACATTAGTTTTGTGCTAACAGTGTACTAACAGTGACTAACACAGTACTAACACAGTACTAACAGTGACTCGGCAAAGGTTTCAAAATCAGAAAGAATGTTTCTCTTTATATCACATTATTTCAATACCGTTTACTTTCAGTTTTTAAAGGATTGTAAAACACTGTAAGAAACTTAGGCCACATTCTTGTTTCTAAAATAACAAGTTTTTTTTTTCTTTCTTCTTTTCCATTTTTATATAAATAAAATTTTTACCATGAGGCTGAGTCTGAAGATTGGTATAAAAATAGAGTCCAAGCTGGGTTTCAGACACAGACTGAGCCCGAGAGCTGAGATTATATTTTGTCTTCCAGATTACCACAATCGTAAAAGAAATTAACATTTGTTTCAATGAATTTCCAGGTTTAGTTTGAATTTTCCTGATATTTCCATATTTTCTAGGTCTGTGACCACCCTGTACTACACATTAAGGAGGGGGAAAAATGCAGCAAAATCTGTTTCAACTAGGGTGCAAGCATTTTTTGCTGTCCTATGAATAATAAAAAAAGTGGCATCTAAGTTTACAGTATACATTTTTTTTTGGGGGGAGGGGGGGGGGGGGAAAGGTTATAAAATATAAAGAGAAAAATGTAATTTCACAGACATAATTAATTGCATTAAATTATTGAAATATTAAACATTTCCTAGATATTTTGTGAATATCTCTCTGTTTTTTCAATAGAGGACACCTCCGAAAAAGAGACAATTTTCGCACTACCCAGATGTCCATTATTTAGAGGTTTTATTGTATTTCCCTGAAATTAGTACATTACACACACACACACTCACAAAAAAAACCTATTTTCTGTCACGTATGTCTTGCCATGTTAGCACTGAATTAACAACTTTCCATATGTTTATGGAGTCATAGCACAAATAACATCGTTTGAATTTATAACTTTTTTGCACATGTGCTATATAATATAAAGAGTGGCCAATTAATAACTGAAGTAAAAGCTAAAAGAGTGACAGATAGATGTTTACTGTGATAATATAATTTCACAAGGATTCCAGACATGGTACAAGCTCACCAAAAAAAAAAAAGCTGAACTTTGATGCCCTCACGCAACCCCTCTTGATGGTCTTTTGACAAAATTCATGTTTTTCTGCAGCCCTTCGACGAAATTTGAGTTTTTTTCACGACCTGTCAATGAAATTAGCCATTTTCCTGAGAGATCATTCGATGAATTTCACATTTTTTCCTTAGCCTTTGGACAAAATTTGTCGTTTTATTTTCAAGATCCTACGATGAAATATGCCGGTTTTCTTTAGAGACCCTTCGACGAAATTCGTATTTCAAGATCCTTCGACAAAATTTGTCGTTTTTTCAAGATCCTTCGACAAAATTTGCCGTTTTTTGGTGATCCTTCGACAAAATCTGCCATTTTTTTAAAACGATCTTACAACATAATTCGTCGTTTTTAGCAATCCTACGACGAAATTGGCTGTTTTTCCGTGATCCTTCGACAAAATTAGCAGTTTTTTCCACGATCCCTTAACAATGTGCATTTTTCCACGATTCTTCATCGAAACTCATGTTTTTGACGAAATTTGCGTTTTTCCACAGCCCTCAGACGAAATTTGTGTTTTTTTCGCTATCTGTCAATCAAATTAGCCATTATCTGGGATTCTTTTTGAATTTTGCGTTCTTTCCACAGCCTTTGGACAAAAATAGTGTTTTTTCCACGATCATTCGATGAAATTTGCTATTTTTCCACGATCTTTCAACGAAATTTGCCTTTTTTCGCGGTCTTTCAACGAAGTTTGCCTTTTTTGACAAAATTCACAGTTTTTTCGGATTCTTCGACGAAATTTGTCTTTTTTTTTCTGCGGCCTTTTGACAAAATTTGTCTTTCTGCGATTCTTCTACAAAATTTGGATTTTTTTTTTTTTTTTTTGATTCCTTGATGAAATTAGTCTTTTTTCAGCGATCCTTTGATGAAATTCGCCGTTTTTTTTTGCGGTCCTTGGACGGAATTTGCGTTTATTTCGCGATTCTTCGAAGAATTTACGTGTGAAAAACCCATGGGACGCGTAAGAACTATTTTTTTGCATCCTAACTACAATTTTTCAAAATTTTAATGCATTTCAAAAATTTTAATGCATATTTGCATTGATCCCAGGAATGAAAAATTCAGCGCCGAAAAAGCGGAATTCCGGTGAAAAGTGGCATGTCTGGGATTCAAATATAGAAAATCTTTAGACTTCCTATACAAATAATGAGGATTTTGAAATAAAAATTCATACATAAAAATATTGCTAAATCAATATGAAATTCTATTTTACCAATCTACTCGCATATTCTTGATATGAAAATTACGACTTTTTTTCTAAAATTTCACCCCAAAAAAATATTTTAAAAGTATGGGGTGCAACAAATTGCAGCACAGGCGTAAATTATGCGAGTAAACACAGAATTCATTTTAGTGAATATATCTGATTTTTCTTGACCATCTTTCAAATCCTCGATTTCCCGAACTGCTGAAAACTTGCATGTCTTTCCAGATTTCCTTGAGAACATTTCTCAAAATTACTCTTCATAGATTAAAAAAAATTAAAAGTCATAAGTTGAATAGTCTAAGGAAGTTATTTTAATTACAAATGCTCCCAATTTGTTCAGAATTAAAGAAATGTAATCTTTTTGTCTGAAATAATTTTCAAAACAATTTTTTTTTTTTTTAGTCATTTAAGTCAATTCATTAAAATAAGAACCCTTCTTTCAGTAATTTAAGAACATAAAATAAGTGTAATAAAATATTTTATTTACACAAGTAATTGATAAAATGACAGTCTTCTCAAAATTTTAACTGTTCAACAGCAAGTTTTTTTTGACTATCAATGCAGACCAAACAAAAAATAGATAATACAAATTAATTTAATGAATTACATAAATAAAATTACAAATTAAATACAATACACATGGCTACATCAATATATACATAGTATGTAATCACTTAAAAAATTCATATTTTAAAGAATTTAACAACACAAAAATTAATAATTAACAGATTGGATACTAGCTGATTTCCATAGTACTGTCATACAAAATCACAAATTTAAAAGACATTAATTACGTATGTTACATAAATTTTGAAATGATCAAGTAATATTGTGAAATGAAAATAATAATCATATTTGATATGAGAATTTCAATAAAATTAAAATTATTTTAAAATTAAGAGACCTGCAAAAATACAAGAATTTTAACATAGCAATATAAAATAATTAGGATAATTAACAATCTTATCTAATTATCTAGAATAAATTGCATTTAATTCTCCTCAAACAAGCTGACCTTGGCTTCTTACTTTACCATTTTTTAAAGATTAATGAGCCCATAAAAAATATTTTGTGGTGCAAAACTGTTCAGTTTTGGTTACGAATTTTATATTAAACATGTCATAACATAATTTTTATTACCAGAAGCCTGGATCAACAAACTTTAAAATTATGAAAAATTATCCAGGAAAACAAGCATAAAATTGTGTTAAACAATCCAGTTATGAGGCTGAATATGCAAATCGGTAAATTCTACCAAACTAGAGTTTTAGCTACCAAATAAAATGGTTGGTTATAATAACAACAAATGTTCTTATCACAAAAAATTGCTTAAATGAAAATAAGTGTTCTATCAGAGAAGTAATAAAAACATTTGAAACTGAAAAGTAATTTTTAGCTCACATATCTTATATGGAATTTATCCCATCATGCTTTCAATATATATATCACTAAATCAAATTTGCAATTCACAGGAGCAAAATATTACTGAAACGTTAGATAATAAAAACTTTCATGATAATATATAATTTTTTTCCCTTTCCATTTTAAATAGGGAGAAAAAAAATAATAAACCACCCTCTAGAATATTTTGCTACAAGGCTAGAACGATGAACTGGATACAATATTGAAAGCATTTTTTGAAGGATCTCACAATAAAACTTTTAAGCAAATACATTCAAAAGTCCTGCAAATTTTATAAAATAAACAGATTTAGAAAAAAATAAATAAATAACTACAGTGTAAGAAATTCTTGAATCTTATGATGCAATATAAAATTAAATTACTAATAAAACTATTTGATTACTTTTATTTTGAAACATCAGCTTTTTGTAAAATCCAGTTATTTTTTTTTTTTAAATGTTCTGAAAATTCAACATTTAAAAAAAAAAAAAAAAAAAAAAAAGAAGCTAATTATTTGCAACATAATACTTATATACATCAGTGCATTTACACATACTACAAGCACTAATTCTAAAGGTGTAACTTTGATCTGGAATATTGATTTTTTTTTTTTTTTTTTTTTTTTTTTTTTAAACAGAACCTCACCGTAAAACTTTTGTGAAAACCATTCAAAAGTCTTGCAAATCTTGTAAATAATAAAAAATATATATATATATATGTATATTGCAAGACATTTTCCCGAATATTTTCTGATACATTTTAAAATTAAAGTTATCAAGTTCTTAGTTTTTAAATGTCCTGAAATCTCTGCAATAAAAAAATAATGCTATTTATTTGCAACTGCAATATAATGCTTATATACATTTATACACATTACAAGTACTGTTTAAGAAAATAACCTATGCATGATTTAAAAAAGAAAAAAAAAAACTTTAAATATGGTAGCTTCGATCTGGAGGTGAATTCCAAACAGCTGAACTTGTCCGTTTAAAATAACGCTTCTTATTGATTTTAAAAATTTCAACTAAATTGGGAGATTCAATAACACTGCCAAACAACTCATCTGTATCCACAGGATAGTAGTATTGCTGCATTAAAGACGATTTTAAATGTACACCTAGAAAGAGAGAAACAAAATTGAACAGTATAACTAGGCAATGATAAAAAGTCATCCATTAATTAAGTCATACTTCAAACACTCAAAAAAGAAGAAAACAAGCAAAGGTTTATAAACATGGTAAAAACAGAGGAAAACAAAAAATCCCTGTTGGCTCAGCCTACAGGCACAGGTAGATTTCGAAGACGCAGACTGTGGGACACCTGTTTATTGGAAATTGCAGAAGGAAGACCAGACCTATTTGCCATGATGCGGCAGTTGGGACTACTCACATCGGAATATACCTCTGCCTGTAGCCGAAGCCAGCAGGGATATTTTTTGTTTTTATTATTTATTTTTTTTGCTGTAAGAGTATAAAAGTTGTAGATAATATTAAGAGGATTTATAATAAATTTAAGTGGATTTAATATCTTGTGAATTGACAAAATTATGAATTTGTTTCTTCTGAAACCCCTATGCATTTTTAATGAAATCAAAAATCTGTCATACATAAATTTTTGGCACTTTTCCTAGAAGTAATAACTTTAAACAGATTCGATATGTATCAAAATTAAAAAGTTATGGGTTTTTTTTAGTTTTCACAAAAAGCCCCTTATTTCCCCCCCTTTGGTTCGATTTTTCCCCTTAACAAACTTGACCGAGATTTTAAACCCTGCTTGATTTTATGTATCAGTTTGGAAGAGATTTATGCAGAATTATGGAAGTTATCGTATTCTTCAAATCACGTTATCTTAACATGCCTCTTTTGTGTAAAATGTGTTCTGCGCGACAATTTGCGAATGTCAGCTACAAATAGTTAAGAGCTAGCAACGTCAGAAAACACGTGATTTTAGCAAGGTTCATTTTTCTATATATTCTCAGTCTTTATTGTGTAGTACGAATGCGGCCGGTCTGGCTGGTGGAAGTGGTTGCGTTTATCTGTGGGGGGAGGGGCACTGCAGGTAAAAAAGTGACAAAATTACGTCATTTTAGCATGAATTTTGATTATAAAACTTGTTTCTGCTCACTATTTGTGATATTAAGTCATTATTGCCAGACCGTTTTAACGTTGCTAACACTGTGCCAGACCCTAATTTATAGGCAAAATAAGGTGTCAAATTCCAGTCATTTAGCAAAGCTGAAATTTTAGTATGTTACACTTTGGCTATCAGATAAACCATAATTAATTTGCCAGACCGAAATTCCGTTGCTAAATTACTGCCAGATGCCGATTTAAATCTGGCAGAGAAAGTGCCTATTATAAGATTTGGCAGCTTTTGTAGTACTTTCACAAAAATTACTAATAAATATATCAATAAAGCACATAAATAAAGATTTCGCGATATAAATAATATGTTTTTTTCATGAGCCCCCTGCCAAACACACGCTCGGCACTTCCCCAAGGAATGGGAGAGCTTTCAGATAAAATATACAAAAATGAGATAGCATATGATATATGGCGATAATTGTAAATGGGCCCTATCAGTCTAACAGCTAGCAACGTCAGAAAACACGTGATTTTAGCAAGGCACATTTTTTCTATATATTCTCCCTCTCTATTGTGTAATACGCATACGGCCGGTCTGGCTGGCGGGAGACGTTGTGTTTACCTGTGGGGTGAGGGGCAATGCAGGTAAAAAAAGTGACAAAAATACGTCATTTTAGCATGAATTGTTTATAAAACTTGTTTCCGCTAACTATTCGTGATATTAAACCATTATTTATATTTCAATGTTGCTAAGACCATGCCAGACCCTGATTTAGAGGTAAAATAAGGTGTCAAATTCACGTCCTTTTAGCAAATCTGAAATTTTAGTATGTTATACTTTGGCTATCAGATAAGCTATAATTAATTTGCCAGACCAAAATTCCATTGCTAAATTACTGCCAGACGCCGATTTAAATCTGGCAGAGAAAGCCCCAATTAGAAGAGTTGGCAGCTTTTGTAGTGCTTTGGCTATTGTCAATACACTGCTAAGCCGTGATTGTTGCCAAAGCAATGATTGTTACTTTCTATAGAAGTATATATCTACCCTATATATATAAAATCCTAATGAAACGAATTTGTGAAACGATTTTATGAAACGAATTTATGAAACGACTGATACGACTGAACATAATCAGTCGTTTAGACTGATTATGTTTCAGGGCTATTTTTAATAAAATATTAAACGCTTGATGGTGAAATTAATACAAATTGTCCATAAAAATCCACGGATGTCAAAACTGGTAATAGAATTTTGAAATTGGAATTAGTTTTCGAGATATTAATTTTTTTTAAATTTTAATGATATTTCTGTAATGATGGCAACTAATAATTTTAAACTATATGAAAATAACTAATAAGAATATATATAAAAAAAACCACACAAGTAAAAATTTTGTGACAAAAATAATATTTTCTTTTCATGAGCCCCTGCCCGTGATTATCTAAGGGGAAGGGAGAGCTTTTAGATTAAAAAAAAGATTGGCTAAGATACATGGCAGTGTGGTTTCACGCCCATAAATTGTTAATGTTGTGGTAAAAATTACAATGACCTGTGTTTTTCTCACCCATATGTCATTAATACAGCGATCATTATAAAGAGGTTCAGTCATTATGCGTGCATAAATCCTTAAAATTAAATTATTTTAACAGAGCCCTTTGGGTTGCACGCCTGTCAACTGATTATACGACAATCACTGTAACGCAGCCTTGTGCATACCCGAGCACACTTAAGACGCAAATCTTTAAATCAAAAAATATATTTTGGACAGAGGAGGAAATGTATTCTATTCTGTATAAAAATTTTAATCTTATTTTTAATTAAATTTTAATTTTACAAAAAAAAAAAAAGCGTAAAAACAATTTATAAAATATGAAAAAAAAAAAAAAACTTTTCCTTGGAAAAATTCATGCAAAATATCTAATAAAAAATCAGCTATAGTTGTCTTATTCGTCTAATCTTCCATGATCGGGTTTATAGCCGATGTTGGCGACAAACTCGCTTCAGCTTAAATAGCTGAATTACGTGTTTAACTATTTTTTAGTAGATTTGTAATGCTAGAATTTCACGCTCGTATTTAAAACTGCAGTTGAGAATGGCGAAATGATCTAAAACGTTCGACTCCCGTTTAACACCCTTGGTGGATGAATATTTACAATCGCTGAAATATCTATTTAAATATTTTTAGTACATTTGTTATCCTTAATTTCACGCTCCTACCTATAACTTCTACTGAGTTATGGCAAAATGACTTAAAACATTCGACTCTCATTTAACCCCCCTTAGTGGCTGAACTTCTAAAATAGCTGAAATAAGTGTTTAACTATTTTTTTTAGTAGATTCGGTAACCTGAATTTCACGCCTCTACCTAAAACTCCTGCTGAGATATGGCGAAAAAGCGAAATCACCTAAAACATTCGACCACTCATTTTACCTCCTTAGTGATTAAATTATTAAATTTGCTGAAATACATATTTAACTATTTTTTTAGTAGATTTGTTATCCTGAATTTCTTGCTTCTACCTAAAACTTCTGCTGAGATATGGTGAAAAGACAAAATGACCTAAAACTTTCGACCCTCTATTTAACTTTCTTAGGGGTGAATTTTCAAAAATCCTTTCTTAGTGGGTGCCTACATTGTGTAAGGAACATGTCTTCCAAATTTCATAGTCCTAGGAGCAGCGGTTGAAGCTCGGCATTGATTCTGAGTCATCAGGACATGATCTTTTATAAGTATACAGATTTATGAAATCGCCAAAGAAGCGAAAAAAGAGCAAAACAAAAACTTCATGGCGTAAACTGTCAACCTTTATGTTTATTTAATTTCTCCCTTAATTTTTAAGTAATATTATAATTAAGGTTTATTAATATTTGCTTTTAATTTAAATAATACAATATATAATATTTTCTCTTAATTTTCTGAATAAACTTATAGTGGCTAGCAAGAAATAGGCAATGTCAACTGCTACTTTTCAAGGTCAATAGGTCATTTGTGGTTTGAAATAATATGTTCACTGTGTTTTCGAAAGGAAATTTAATGCATAGGCTAGTAATGGAAAAGCGTGTGTTTTTTGTAGCGATAATCAATGAAAAAACATTTTTCAGTGAAGACACGTTAAATAAGTGTAACAAATATTTTTATTTAAGCATTTATTTTGACAAATCATATATATATATACTTTTATAGAAAGCAAGGATCGTTGCTTTGGCAACAATCATGGCTTGGATGTGTATTGAAAGTAGCCAAAGCACTACAAAAGCTGCCAACCTTTCTAATAGGCGCTTTTCTGCCAGATTTAAATCGGCGTCTGGCAGTAATTTAGCAACAGAATTTCGGTCTGGCAAATTAATTATAGTTTATCTGATAGCCAAAGTGTAACATACTAAAATTTCAGCTGTGCTAAAATGACGTGAATTTGACACCTTATTTTGCCTATAAATGAGGGTCTGGCACGGTGTTAGCAACGTTAAAACGGTCTGGCAATAATGACTTAATATCACAAATAGTGAACAGAAACAAGTTTTATAATCAAAATTCATGCTAAAATGACGTATTTTTGTCACTTTTTTACCTGCATTGCCCCCCTGCATTTCTCTCTTTTATTGGCAGCAAGGAAAAAAATGCTCCCTATATATTAGAGAAATGCTATTAAAGTTTAAAAAAAATGAATATTTCAGTAGAATTACTTTTTTAATAATGAATTATATGTTTACACATAAATAACAAAGAGAAGAAAAAACTACAAATAATTAAATTACTATACTCGAAACACACTTAAGGTGTAAATTACATTATATATTAAAATGATTTTCGTTTCCTTTCCAATTTAGGGGCCTTCGCGAGATACAGAAAGTGATCTTGGCGATGAATTGAATCTCGGCAACATGTTTTCTAACAATCTATTCGCTTTTTGATATACACAAGCAATTTTTTCGATATTTATACAATTTATTTAATATAAAGAAGCCATTTATCTATTTTTATGTACAAAAAGAGGTAAATTGAAAGACAATTATAAATAAATTGTATATATACATATAAATACATGTATAAACAAGCATAAAAGTTCGGTGCTTTTCCAGTATATGGGGCCTTGACGAAACAGAGAAAATAGCCTTGCCGGAAAAGGAAATTTGGCAACATACTTTCTGTCAACCTATTCACTTTGTCATTTCGTATACAGCTAAGCATTTTTCAATATTTACACATTTTGTTTAGCGTAAAATGTCATTTATCCTATTTTATATATAATCAGAAGTAATTTGTATAGAAAAAACAATAATAATATACGTATAATTAAAATACGCATATAAACAAAAAAAAAAAAAAATGTTGAATTTGTTTCCATGGCTGTTTATGTCATTGGGCACCAAATCTCACTTTCTGATGCCCGAATTGCACCAAGCTTTTTACAAAAGCGTCAAGACCCCTATAATAGAAAAGCACCAAAAGTTCATTGGGCTTGTTTTCATAACTTTTGGCAACAAATCTATGTATATTAATGAATCTATCCCTTTTTGAAGCTCGAATTATGCCAAACCTAAAAGCAATGGATCCTATACTGGAAAAGTACCCAATTTTCTTATAGACAATATTCAAGTGACATAACATGGTGTAAAATTATCTCTAATAGCAAATTTGTTTAAATATCTCATCAATTGATGCCGAATAAATGCAGGCATGCATGCACAAAATATTTAATTAATTTTGTATGATAAATAATTATTAGAAAATTCGTATGTACATATTAATTAAAATAAATAATTTACATATTTAAAATAACATGAAAATATGCATGATGTTGTACTAAAATAGAGAGAAAATTAAAACCTGTTACTGAAAATTTCTATAACATAGTACTTTTCAATACTGTGGTTCTTAATGTTATTCACAAGCAGATGGAATTTTTCTCATCCTTAAACGCAAAGGAAGAATAGAATTCAGATCGTTGTTATAAAAGTCCGAGAGGTAGCCACAATTTAAACCTAACCATTTTATACAAGCTGGTTTTCAAGTTGTAATTGATTTTACGTATCAATCCCGAAAACAGTCGTCAGTTGTCGCAACAGCTGTGTATGAGGCCATGATAATCAAAAAATGCCCCATTAAAACGTTAAAAGAATGTCAACCCAATTACAGATTTACGAATATTTTTAAAACAAAGCTCGCTGTCATGTTTTTAGAGGCCTCGAAGTCTGAGTGGGGGTTGGCGAGCGTAGCTCGCAGGGGGTAGGCCCCCTAGTATATATATATGATTTGTCAAAAAAGGCTTAATTTATGTAATTAATGTATCAATTAATTGTAATTCTTATTTCAGCTTAGTTAAATTTTGAAAATAAAATATTTATCCACAATTTTTTCTAATTTTTTTTTAAAAGAAACATTTATTAACAAGCCGGTCTTTGCCCGTCTAGCCAGTCACTTCCGTGTGGGGCCAAGTTTTCTTCTGCAGCGTTTAGCCCTGACTTCGCTGAGGAACCAGAAAGTGCATTTTACATGCAAACAAAAAACTATAAATAAAATACTTTATTTTAAACTATACGAAAATAACAAGTATATCAATAAAGTACATAAAAAAAAATTTCGCGACATAAATAATACGTTTTTCTCCATTAGCCTCTGACAAAGACACTCGGCACTGCCCATGGGAATGGAAGAGCTTTCAGATAAAATATACAAAAATGAGATAGCATAAGATACATGGCAATCGTTGTAAATGGGCACTGTGATATTACTCCCATAAATTGCTAATACGGTGTTCAAAATAACGGGGTCTTGTGTGCTTCTCAGCCATATATCGTTAGCTAGCCGGTCGCTTCCGAGTGGGGCCCAGATACCTTTTGCAGCGTACAGCGCTGTCTTTGTTTGGGGCCCAGAAAGTGCATTTTACATGCAAAAAGAAAAATGTAAATAAAATACTTTATTTTAAACTATATGAAAATAACTAATAAGAATATATATAAAAAAAACCACACAAGTAAAAATTTTGTGACAAAAATAATATTTTCTTTTCATGAGCCCCCTAAGAAAGTAGTGCTCGGCCCTGCCCGTGATTATCTAAGGGGAAGGGAGAGCTTTTAGATTAAAAAAAAAGATTGGCTAAGATACATGGCAGTGTGGTTTCACGCCCATAAATTGTTAATGTTGTGGTAAAAATTACAATGACCTGTGTTTTTCTCACCCATATGTCATTAATACAGCGATCATTATAAAGAGGTTCAGTCATTATGCGTGCATAAATCCTTAAAATTAAATTATTTTAACAGAGCCCTTTGGGTTGCACGCCTGTCAACTGATTATACGACAATCACTGTAACGCAGCCTTGTGCATACCCGAGCACACTTAAGACGCAAATCTTTAAATCAAAAAATATATTTTGGACAGAGGAGGAAATGTATTCTATTCTGTATAAAAATTTTAATCTTATTTTTAATTAAATTTTAATTTTACAAAAAAAAAAGCGTAAAAACAATTTATAAAATATGAAAAAAAAAAAAACTTTTCCTTGGAAAAATTCATGCAAAATATCTAATAAAAAATCAGCTATAGTTGTCTTATTCGTCTAATCTTCCATGATCGGGTTTATAGCCGATGTTGGCGACAAACTCGCTTCAGCTTAAATAGCTGAATTACGTGTTTAACTATTTTTTAGTAGATTTGTAATGCTAGAATTTCACGCTCGTATTTAAAACTGCAGTTGAGAATGGCGAAATGATCTAAAACGTTCGACTCCCGTTTAACACCCTTGGTGGATGAATATTTACAATCGCTGAAATATCTATTTAAATATTTTTAGTACATTTGTTATCCTTAATTTCACGCTCCTACCTATAACTTCTACTGAGTTATGGCAAAATGACTTAAAACATTCGACTCTCATTTAACCCCCCTTAGTGGCTGAACTTCTAAAATAGCTGAAATAAGTGTTTAACTATTTTTTTTAGTAGATTCGGTAACCTGAATTTCACGCCTCTACCTAAAACTCCTGCTGAGATATGGTGAAAAAGCGAAATCACCTAAAACATTCGACCACTCATTTTACCTCCTTAGTGATTAAATTATTAAATTTGCTGAAATACATATTTAACTATTTTTTTAGTAGATTTGTTATCCTGAATTTCTTGCTTCTACCTAAAACTTCTGCTGAGATATGGTGAAAAGACAAAATGACCTAAAACTTTCGACCCTCTATTTAACTTTCTTAGGGGTGAATTTTCAAAAATCCTTTCTTAGTGGGTGCCTACATTGTGTAAGGAACATGTCTTCCAAATTTCATAGTCCTAGGAGCAGCGGTTGAAGCTCGGCATTGATTCTGAGTCATCAGGACATGATCTTTTATAAGTATACAGATTTATGAAATCGCCAAAGAAGCGAAAAAAGAGCAAAACAAAAACTTCATGGCTTAAACTGTCAACCTTTATGTTTATTTAATTTCTCCCTTAATTTTTAAGTAATATTATAATTAAGGTTTATTAATATTTGCTTTTAATTTAAATAATACAATATATAATATTTTCTCTTAATTTTCTGAATAAACTTATAGTGGCTAGCAAGAAATAGGCAATGTCAACTGCTACTTTTCAAGGTCAATAGGTCATTTGTGGTTTGAAATAATATGTTCACTGTGTTTTCGAAAGGAAATTTAATGCGTAGGCTAGTAATGGAAAAGCGTGTGTTTTTTGTAGCGATAATCAATGAAAAAACATTTTTCAGTGAAGACACGTTAAATAAGTGTAACAAATATTTTTATTTAAGCATTTATTTTGACAAATCATATATATATATACTTTTATAGAAAGCAAGGATCGTTGCTTTGGCAACAATCATGGATTGGATGTGTATTGAAAGTAGCCAAAGCACTACAAAAGCTGCCAACCTTTCTAATAGGCGCTTTTCTGCCAGATTTAAATCGGCGTCTGGCAGTAATTTAGCAACAGAATTTGGGTCTGGCAAATTAATTATAGTTTATCTGATAGCCAAAGTGTAACATACTAAAATTTCAGCTGTGCTAAAATGACGTGAATTTGACACCTTATTTTGCCTATAAATGAGGGTCTGGCACGGTGTTAGCAACGTTAAAACGGTCTGGCAATAATGACTTAATATCACAAATAGTGAACAGAAACAAGTTTTATAATCAAAATTCATGCTAAAATGACGTATTTTTGTCACTTTTTTACCTGCATTGCCCCCCCCCCCCCCCCCCCCCCACAGGTAAACGTAATCACTTCCACCAGCCAGACCGGCCGCATTCGTACTACACAATAGAGAGGGAGAATATGTAGAAAAATGAGCTTTGCTAAAATCAGGTGACGAAAACGTTGCTAGCTCTTAGACTATTTGTAGCTGAAATTCGCAAATTGTTGCACAGAACACATTTTACACAAAAGAGGCAAGTTAAGGTAACGTGATTTGAAGAATACGATAACTTCCATAATTCTGCATAAATCTCTTCCAAACTGATACATAAAATCAAGCAGGGTTTAAAATCTCGGTCAAGTTTGTTAAGGGGCAAAATCGAACCAAAGGGGGGGGGAAATAAGGGGCTTTTTGTGAAAACTAAAAAAACCTCATAACTTAGACTAAAATAAATAAGAACAGTAAACAAAATTTATGCAGTGTATGGTTATGCATAAATGTGTTAATACAATATTAGCCTCTTATTTATAACATTTGTTCAGATATCAAAGTTGCAAGTTCCAGACAATATAAATCAGGAGATTTTTAAAAAGAAATCAGAAGATAAAAAAAAAAAAAAATCCATTAAAAAGAGAATTTTTTTTTGTTTTTAAAAGTAAAAATAAAATAATAATAATTCATTTTAAATAATATTACAACTGTGTACATTTAATAAATTTTAAAATTATTTTAATTAAAGGCTTTAAAATGCTTCCGCATTAAACAACTGTCATAAAATGCTTTAAAAACAATTTAAAATTCGTTATAAATACCATAAATGGATTTTGTCTTCTCATAAAAAAAAAATGTATAATTGTGAACAATATAAAAGATAATTCTTTATTAATGAAGAAGTTACTTATAACAAAAATAAAATGACACATGATGATTACATAAATAAACATATATATATATAGTTTCCAATGTAAAATTGCAATTTATTCATTATAGAAAATAAAAGTGATAAATAATATCAAAGACAGGTATAAAAGTCAACATACTCAAACTGATTAACGTTTTACAGCTAATGAAAATGTGAGAATTTTTATAAGATTGATTTTAATTTGTTACATATTTGTAAAAAAATTAATCACAATGTTAGTTTAATCAAAACTAGAGCAAATTTAATTAACAGTTGCAATAAAAATAGGGCTAAGTTATAACCTAATTCAGCAGCAAAATTAAAATTTATCACTAATTATGTTTACAAACATAAATCATTTTTTCAGTCAAACTGGAATGAATACGCTTCAGTTGATATAAGTTATCGGTAGAAAAGTCTTTGATGTTTGTATATAATAAAAAGATTTACCTTGTGCCCATAAAGGAATGCGCTTATTTGCAGTTTTTTCATCCTCCTCCTCATCATCACTAAAATTGTAAGTTGAGGAATTTGGCACTGGAGTGAGCTCATAGCTGAAAATATGACATGTGATTAGACTTGCCCTACCACCATCTAATTAACAAAGTCACACAAATTTATTGATATAAAACATATATGTTTCATATATTACATTTCAATAATTGATGTATGATACATAGCAGACAAAGATTAAATATTTCTTATGATTCAAGTAGAGTAAAATGCTTAAAATCTGTCCCTTTATTATTATTACCATAACTTGTCTAAATAATGGGGGAAAAACCCCCTTATTTTATTTAAATTAGAAAAATACTATAACCAGTGTATGTATACATACAGTATTCCTGTTGCCTAAGGCTGATTTTTTAAAAACCTAACTAATTCCTGCAAACATGTCAAACTGATAACTATTTCTATGATATCTCAACTTGCTTTTCCTAAAAGACCTATTTTGGGAAAGAAATTCACATGCAACAAACTGTTTGGTTAAACTCGTCAATGTCTGCTGTTGAATTCAAAACCAGAACAAAAACATGAAACAGTGCAGCACGGCAGCAGGCGCTGCAGATTAATCTCGCAGCTTAAAAAGTTGCTAAAATTTAGTGTCTCTAGATTTATTGTATATTTTTATTATATTTTCTGTAAATGCAAATTTTGCTTAATTTATGGATTTACTATTAGTATTTCTTTTGATAGTAGATTTGTTCCTACATTATTGTGTTGCAGATAAATTTTGGCTTGCTGCAGACTGAATCAGAAAATTCTATACTGGGTTTAAAAGTAAGAAAGAAAGTAATGAAGACATTTGAAATGCATGAAGCATACAAAAACCAAGCATAAACACAGATGATGTCAAGATTATTATAAAATATTGATGAATCCGAGTGAATGTTTTCCCATGGTCTCATACAGATATCAAAGATACTGTTATGTCATAGACAAAACATCTGCTTTTTTAAAATTATGTTTCAATTTCTAAAATTTATATATTCAAAATTTATTCATTTACTTTTAAAATTATTTTATTTAATTCCCGTTTTCTAAATTTATTTATTCGATCGGCAACCATAACTTTAATTTCTATTTCTTTCTGTTTGTAAAAAATTGCCATCTTTAATTTTTATCATCTTCTTCCTGGCCATTTTCAAATTCTATTCGCGGTTGCCAATCGCCCATTAATTTTGTTTCACCAACGTGCTGCTTTAGCGATTGCAAACCTGTGTTTAAGAGTCGCTCTTTCAAATTTTTAAGCATTTTCTCTGTGGCATCATAGCGTTCCCGGAATCTTTTAACGCTGTAGAAATGTAGAGTACTTAGATAGCGTCTGGCCTCTTTCTCTTCTGGACGCTTGTGTGGAAACAAGTTCACATGAGTGCGCCTCCAAAATAATTTTTCCATTATAGGCCTACTGTTAAACTAAACAGGTTTTTCAGTAAAGTCCTATGTGTACATATTTTATAATATTTTTTGAACAACCTTAAGTTGAAATTCAGTCCTATTCGAAATAACCTATAAATCTTTAAAAAATAAAATTCTGAATTAAAAATGTGAGTTGTAAAGTGCTCAGTGTACATAACCTCACATATGGAGTTGGAAAGTGTGTTCTGCTCTACTCAAGATCTTTGACCATCAGATGACCATTTGCATCAGATGACCATCAGGAGACCACGGACTCTGGGTCCAGCTCCAGTGATGAGGAACCTTCAACATCTTTGAGGGAGGTAGTTTTTTATAGAAAACCCAAACCTCGCCCTGACGGTTCTAGAGTAGACATATACTATTATGAACAAGGCAAAAATCAAAGACTCAGGTCCATATATGACGTAGAAAGGTATTGCCAGCAAAATAATATTAAGTTTAATCCCACTATGTTTGATTTTAAAGGTAAAAATGAATACTCTGGTCCTGTATCCTCTTATATATCACCATCCGATGTTTCCGACAGTCCCGAATCAAATTACCTAAAGCCTAGTGCGTGACTAGACGTAGAAGTACCTCACACCTTTAAGCAAGCTATGAGGTCTATGCAGAGGGCGATTTGGGAAGCAGCGATGCAAGCCGAAATCCAGGTAATGCATGAACGAGAGGTTTGGCATTTGGCTCCATTGCCTGCCAACGTTGTCCCAGTGGGTTGCAGATGGGTATATGCAATCAAGAGAGATGAATTTGGGAGGATCGCATGATATAAAGCAAGGCTAGTTGCCCAGGGTTTTAAGCAAATTAAAGGGGAGTCCTATGATGACACCTTTAGCCCTGTGGTAAACTTTGGTGTGATCCGACTATTCTTCTCCCTCTTGGTTTCGCATGGCGGATGGCTTCACATTCAGTGTGATGTTACCAGCGCCTATCTGTACGCTCCGCTGAAGGAAAACATCTATGTGTCTCAACCTCCCGGTTTCATCATTCCAGGAAAGGAGCATTTATATTGCAAGCTAGATCGCGCGCTGTATGGACTTCATCAAAGCGGAAGGGTGTGGTATTTTGAAATACATGAAGTACTCACTAAGATTGGCTTCAGTAAACTAGAAGCGTGTAATTGTGTGTACACTTTTGGGACAGGCATTGTACTGCTTTTATATGTTGATGATATGGTCATTCTAGGTAGGAATATGAAACTCATCAATAATGTTTTGAAGTTAATATAGAAACATTTTGACATTAAAATACTGGGAAAGACTCGTAAGCTTTTGGGTGTTGAATTAGGAGAAGGTGATTCTTTGGTAATACATCAAACTCAATATATTGATGAAGTCTGTAATAGATTCAAAGAATACAAAATTCCTGTCTCTAGTCTACCCACAAGTAAAGGCACAATCTTTTCCAAGTCTGACTGTCCTACCTCTTCATCTGATATCTATCAAATGACAAAACTACCATATCGCAGTATTTTAGGATGTCTATCATTTCTTGCAAACCGCACTAGGCCCGACATTTCATATTCTGTTAATATTTTAAGTCAATTTCAAAGCAATCCAGGTTTACCTCACTGGGAGGGTTTAATTCGTTTACTAGGCTATGTTAAATTTACACATAATTATCACCTTAGGCTACAGTGCAAGTCCGTTCGTCTGGTAGCACTTACCGATGCAGACTTTGCAGCTAACCGTGATGACCGAACTTCCATGGGAGGGCAAATAGTCATGCTCGATAACTCTCCCGTTGACTGGCGTACATTTAAAGAAAAGTGCGTCAGTTTATCAACGATGGAATCTGAGTTTGTAGCAATGACTGAGGCCACCAAAAGTTTAGTTTGGTATGATCGGATACTGCGGGAATGCTCGGTGAGTGGTATCATTCCTGAACGTAGTCAAGTAGCAGAACTAAGGGCAGATAACCAAGCAGCCATAAATTTCATTAAATCCCCAGTTGAAAACCACAGGTCAAAACATATAGACGTCAAGCTTTTCTTTATTCGTGATTTATTTTACAGAGAAGTTTTCAGTCTTAGTTTTGTCCGTAGTAAGTCCAACCTGGCGGATGTGTTCACCAAGCCTCAGACCAAATTTGACCTTAAAAGGTTTATCGATCATCTGTTTATCACCGAATAAAAATTTTATATAATTGTTATTATACGTACCTTTTACCATCTTTATTGTTAATGTATGTATGCATTTTTAAGAGATATGTAAAGTGTTAAACACAATCATAAATTTTATAAATGTTAGAATGTGTTTATACAAAATGTTATCTTTTAAATTTCTTAAAATGCAATATTTTTCATACATATTTTTAAATTGACCTCTTGACCCCGTGATAATGTTATATTGTTAGCCATACTTTGTCTTGGTTACGAGTAAAAATAGACGTCTGCCAGATAAAGTCAGTTTCATTATATAGTATTGTTTAAATTTTTAATAAAGTTATGTTTGATATATATATGTATTTGATATATGTTTTTAACTTTAGTTTCTCTCTAGGCATCTGAGGCGTCATCTTCTTTTTAACATTTATAAATTGCATGCATAAATTGAGTCTAGACTATAAGATGATGTTATTGGAGGCCGAGCATTTTCTTAAATTTTGAAAGTTTTGAAGATTTAAATTATTTCAAGTTTTCACATTAATAAAGTTTATTGTTACAAATGTTTAAAATTTACTTAGGTTTATCAAGAGTGTCATATTGTGTAAAACCCTTCAAATTGAAGGTGTTAAATTATTGGATTAGTGGTACGTATATATATTCAACTTTTTCATATTTAGAATTTGATCTAAATTTAAAGTATATTTAATCTTCAAGCATGTTTAATATTCACATATTTAAATTGTAAGCTTAAAATTTAGAGGATTTAAAACTGTTATATTTAAATCATTTCTTTATTGTATAAGTACTTTTTGAATTTATATCTTACAAATTTTGTAAGAGTATTGAGCTGCATTTTACCCCCCGGTTATCCCTGCTGGTCCATGTTAGTTTTTGAAGTTGGGATCATGTAATTAGGATTCACGGGTAGGAATTTTGTCTGTTTAACTGCTTAAATTTTTAACTTCAACTTTTAACTAATTAGTGTTTGAAGTTGTTGGCAGTATTTATGCGTTTTGTTGGTACATCATTTAGGATGGCACATTGTTATAGTTGAGTTCTTTTTAACTTTTAATTTTTTTTTACTAATATGCTTTTATCTTATAATAAAAATTTAATCCAGTTTTTAAAATTTTTATGCAATAGTGTCATTAGTGTTCTTTGGGATTTTTCATCCCTTATTGTTCTCAGCTTTATGTCATTTCTGACATTTTTATAGCTGTTTTTGCTTAGAGACAGTAAGAGGGGGGGGGGGGGGGGCACTTGTTGTAAAAACAAGCCTCCATTTAATAGTTTCAGTCTTACTGCCTCATATACACTTTTAAACACATGCACTCATGAACTTTCATCCATATTTTATCTTTATTTACATTCATTAAATCACAGTATAAATTTCATAAACAGTGTATTTCATCAGTATATATTTATCATGCAAAACGTAATTTCATTAATTAATATATGTTTAACTTACCCATACTTCGTTAATTCTTCATTTATTACTTTTAGTTTATTCATTAGAAACAGTAAATTCCACTTTACAATAGTTTTTAATTTTAATTTACTTTACAAACACTTAAACGTCACGCTGCTGCTTTCTCCCAGTCAACACACACCGCGATATTCGATTAAGCCTGGAATCGAATATTCGATTAGAGAGTCCGCTGGTTCTACGATAGATGGCGACAGAGAAGTTATTCTCTGATTTGCTACTCCCTTAATTATTCATGCCGTAGGCCACGCGTCACTTCCGTGACGGTTCTAGAATCTCATTGTCATTGGTAGGTGAGCTGTTGACCAGGTATTTATACGCCGTACTTTGCTTTAATCAGCACCATGTTTTTGTGTATTCGATCTTCACGGAAGCAGTCGAGTAACAGTCTAGCTCAGGCCGTAGTGATGGAATGTGTGTTTTGTCTTAATGGATTAAGTGTCGCTATAACGTTGCAGCTCTTTACTCGTGTTCGATAGATAAGTATGATTTATTTAAGTTAAGTGTGTGGTTTATGTTAATATATGCTGGCTATACTATAACAGAGTTTCCCCCAGACAGTTTCAGGAGGGCGCTGCGCCCTGCCTGCCCTTTGGTTAAACAAATAGCGCCCTTCTTGCCCCTCATCCAAAAAATAGCGCCCTTCTGCCCCTCGTTTTAAAAAATGACGCCCGTACTGCATTTTGTTGTGCCCACCCTGAACGTGCGCCTGGAAGTTGTTTTCTCATTTACACACATAGGATCGCACGTTCGTCTCCCGTCTGTTCAAAGGCCGCGATCGCGGTAGATTTAGAAATTCCCTGACGCAGGGGTGATTCTGGTCCGAAATTTCCGAAAAATTAAAGCAATGATTTTCGAAAAATTAAAGCAATGATTTCCGAAAATTAGAAAAAAATATCGGTCATAAATCCGAAAATTCGGACATAAAATGTATCGGTATTTCGGCAAATGATCGCCGAAAAAAATCAATCTTGTCATTCGTCTGAAGAAAAGTCGACAATTTTGTCAAAGGATCGCGGTGAAAACGTAACTTTCGTCATAGAATCGCAAAAAAACAGCAAATTTTGTCAACAGATCTTGGGGAAAACGTGCCTTTCATCAGAAAATCGCGAAAAAACGGCAAATTTCGTCAAAAACATTGTGAAAAACGGCAAATTTCGTTGAAATATCGCAAAAAAACGGCAAATTTGGTCAAAAGCATTGCGAAAAACGGCAAATTTCGTCAAATGATCGTGAAGAAAAGGCAAATTTGGTCAAAAACATTGTGAAAAACGGCAAATTTCGTTAAAAGATCGCGAAAAAACGGCAAATTTCGTCAAAAACATTGTGAAAAACGGCAAATTTTGTTAAAAGATTGCGAAAAAAACGGCAAATTTCGTCAGAAACGGCCAATTTTGTTAAAAGATCGCGAAAAAACCGCAAATTTCGTCAAAAACATTGTGAAAAACGGCAAATTTTGTTAAAAGATTGCGAAAAAAACGGCAAATTTCGTCAGAAACGGCCAATTTTGTTAAAAGATCGCGAAAAAACCGCAAATTTCGTCAAAAACATTGTGAAAAACGGCAAATTTTGTTAAAAGATTGCGAAAAAAACGGCAAATTTCGTCAGAAACGGCCAATTTTGTTAAAAGATCGCGAAAAAACCGCAAATTTCGTCAAAAACATTGTGAAAAACGGCAAATTTGGTCAAAAGTATTGCGAAAAACGGCAAATTTCGTCAAATGATCGCGAAGAAAAGGCAAATTTGGTCAAAAACATTGTGAAAAACGGCAAATTTCGTTGAAATATCGCGAAAAAAACGGCAAATTTCGTCAAAAGCATTGCGAAAAACGGCAAATTTCGTCAAATGATCGCGAAAAAAAAGGTAAATTTTGTCAATAAATCGCGGGTAAAACGTGACTTTTGTCAGAGAATCGCGATAAAACGGCAAACTTCGTCAAAAACATTGCGAAAAGCGGCAAATTTCGTCAAAAGATCGCGAAAAAACGGTAAATTTCGTCAAATAATCGTGAAAAACGGCATATTTCGTCAAAAACAATGGAAAAAAAAAAACGCAAATTTCGTCAAAAACATTGCGAAAAACGGCAAATTGCGTCAAATGATCGCGAAAAAAAGGCAAATTTCGTCAAAAACATTGTGAAAAAGGCAAATGACCCACTGACCACAGGTTGTGCATGTGTAATTCATATCATATTGTGAGTTATTATTTAGTGCATAAACATACCTATTTTATTATTGTAAGACCTTAATTCTAGACAAATATATATATTTTTTAAATGTACTTATATAGTTGAAAGTGTGTCGTCCTTTAAATATTAAAGGTGTCTTTAAAAATTAAAAAAGTGCCCTGAAGAATGTAAAAGTGCCCTTTCCTCATCAGCAGCACCCTGCCCTTTTTTAAACCTGGGAGAAACTCTGCTATAATATTATTCAAGATCATCTAAATGTTCCTTCTGTTGAATTATCAAACTGGACTGTATTATTCATCTCGTCTGTTGAAATCTACTTCAAATAAAATATGACTGGATTAAACGTTCTTGCCTATTTTTATGAAGAAGCATCGTTACACATCTTTAATCTTCCTATTGTTTCATTTACCAAATATTCAACTACATGTCTACCTTACATTATGAGACAATCATCAATTCCAGCTAAGCACCATTAGCTTTATCTGCTGGTTTAAATTAAGTGTTATGAGAAAATCGGCTTTAACCAAGTGCCATTTCTCAACAAAATGTATTTGCGCGAGACTATTAAAAACAATAATGAAAGTTTAAAATAATAATTAAATGATCATGTGTTGAAAGCAGGAAATAAAGAAAATTACGTCATAAAAATTGTGTTTACACATGAATCCTTCTAATACCTCGAAACGTATCTGATTGGTCAGAGCTTTCTGACTTTTCTTAGGGGGAATTAACATGAAAGTAGAGAATTTAGATAGGATGGACGCTATTAGAGGGGTTACCAAGAGGAAGAGACCCGAGTCTGTCGCCAATTTTAGCGCTAACTTGGCGATATATTGCCAAATTTGGTGGCCAAAATTAGCTGCCAAAAGTGGCGCCAACTTGACGCTATTTCCAATATTTTGCCAAATTTCCATAGTCTCCTATTGAAATCCGATAGCGTTTACTCGCTTACAAGAAATCACCAAATTAAGATATTGCAATGCAACAAAAATTAATATTAGCTTATGAATAGAGCTTAATTGAACTATTTACATTATTTTTAAGCACAAACACTAGCTATTTACAATATTCGTAACACTATATATACAATTGGTTCTTGTTAGTTATCCTGTTGCCAAATTCATATATATTAAACGAGCAAGAGATTTTCCCGATTATTCTTATATATTAAACGAGCAAGAGATTTCCCTGATTATGAATGATATCGTAAACGACGTGGAAGATTTTCACGAAAATTGTCCCCTGTACTAAATCGAGCATGAAAAAAAGATCTAGATAGGTTCCGAATACAAGAAAATTCGTTTTTACAAGGTAAAACAAACTCAGCCCTGAAAATGTTTTTTGTTATAAATGGAAAAATACTCAAACGTGTTGCCTAGACTAATTCGAGCACGAGAAATCAATCTAGCTAGGTTTTGAATTCGGGAAAGGTCATTTTGATCTATTAAAAGGAACTCAGCACTAAGAATGCTGCTATATATCGAAAACGGCACTAACGATTTTCACAAAAATTAATGACTACACTAATTCGAGCACAAGAAATCGATCTAGCTAGGTCACTAATTCGAGAAAACTCGTTTTCTGTGTTTAAAACTCGACGTGGTATAAAAAACAAGTCTTGAAACAAAATCGAAAAAGTACAGAAAGTTCTTTGTCCAGATCGACTTTAGCTATCCTGTGCCAAAAAAAGTGGGTGCTTTTCGAACCAAAATGTACCAAAAAAAGAAATAAAGGAAAAAAACATTCATAAATATTGAAATGCAAACGAGATATTAAAACAAATATATCCCACAGGACTAAAGTAAGCCAGCGAGTATTTTTGTGTGAGTGTAGTATCCTCTTTAACTAACAATTGTGTTTTTAAACGGCCTCGACAAAATTTTAAAAGCGGTAAAAGAATTGAAAAAATTTAGTGATGCATAGTTACATAGATTAGATCAGTTACTGACGTCACAAACATTCACCTGTCGAGAGGGATAATTATGAAAAATATTGTAAATAAATAAATATCCAATATTATTTTTTTTTCTGTTTTCCTTAATACATTTTAAAATTTATTTTAATAAAATATTTTATTTATTTTTTATTTATTTAATTTTATTTCGTCAAAATTTTCATTATTTTGACGAAGAAATTCCATTATTTGAATCGTTGCCAATTTGTAAAATAGCGCACGTAATAATATTCCCTTTCAATTAAGAAATGTATTTACACGAGACTATTAAAAACAGAAATAAAACTTTAAAATAATAATTAAATGATCACGTGTTAAAAGCAATAAATGTAGAAAATGACGGAATAAAAAATATACTTGCGCGTGAATATTAAAAATATAAATTATTAAATTATTCCGCGTTTTCAAAGCATTAAGTAGAGTAAGATTGATTTATTTCGACAAAATATTTTATCTATTATTGCAAATTTTAAAACAGCGTAATTAATAATATTTCCCTTCAATTAAAAGCTATATTTTTACGTTTAATAATTACGTTTAAATCAACGAAATAACTAATAAATTGGTAAAATATAATTAAAAATACAGATAAACGTTGAATTAAAGATCACTCGATGACATAACTACCACGCGTAACGCATCTGGTATCAATTGAATGAGACGCCACAGATATGCACTTTTGGCTTTAAATCCTATATTTTGGCGACAGTTCTTTTCTTTTATAGAAAGTAGTAGTCGGGATAATGGAGTAATACCCAATTTTCTATTAGCATCGTTATAAAATTTCCCGATGCAATGACATTGCTTACTTAACCATTTTGCACAAGTTGATTTTCAAATGTTTAATTAACCTTATTTTATCAACAGTTGTTAGCTGTCTCGACAGCAGTTGATTCGGCTTTAAAATCCCTTGGTCAAAGGAAAATGAATGGAAACCCGATTATAGCAGATATTACAGCGAGCAGCCGATTACAGCAGGTCGTTTAATTATAATTCAATCTTCCGCAATCGTTTTAAGGTTGATCAAATCAGAGTGTTTTAACAGTTTGTGGTGTCAGAACGGGGGTTGGCGAGCGTAGCACGTAGGGGGCAGAGCCCCCTAGTTGTAAAAAGTATATTCTTAACAAGTATAAAAATTATAAATGTCTGATCTTCCGAATTATTACGCAGTAAGCATGATGCTTTTATATTTCACATTTTAATGTTCTTTTATTTAAAGAATCGAAGTTCGTGTTCATTTTGACTTGAATAATGCTTCACTTTTAAATTCAAGCTATTTATAATCTCATTATTTTACATATTTACAGCATTTTCAATTAATTTTTACTAACAGCTCAAAAGCTGCATTCATAGAATAATTTTACATTCCAACTTCCAACTAAATTCGAAGCCTAGCATTTTCAAAACAGTAAAGAATATAAGAAAAGGAAAACAACAGCGCCATCTCTAGGGAAAAATATTAATCGAGAGTCAAACATCCCCCGATGAACAATATTCATACAATTAAAATATTTACATAAAAATACATATGTACAATATATAATACATACATAATACAATTCAATTAACAATAAAATTAACACAATTCAATTCAAATTAAATTAACCAGCTTTTAACATTTAATATCAAATAACATGAAAAGTTAAAACTTACCATTACAGATTTAAAGTCACACCATACACAAAATGAAAATAATGACGCGATATCTACCACTGTTACAACATGTAGCACAAATAATTTTGGTAACAACTCAGCTGTTTTTCTGCAAACTTGCACTGCGATGATTTCTTCGAGATTTAAAAATAAACTTATTCGAATATTAATTGATGGAGGTTCCAATAGATCATTTATAAGTACAGAATTAGCTGATAAATTAAAGCTTCCTGTTATCAGAATCCAAAAATTGCAAGTTCATGCTTTCGGTGAAGAAAGTCCCAATACTGGAGAATGTAATTGATAAAAAAACTAAGTATATTGAAAAATTATACATTGTAGGGAAGCTTACATATTTCGGAACCTAAAAGCAAGATTATACTGTATTATTATTTTAGCTAACTACTTAATCTAAGTTATTATCATATGTATGTGGTATGTATCTTATGTACTAATAAACTAAATAGATATTGAAATTTAGTTTTTCTTACTCACTTAGTTGTGCTTTCCAGGTTTTATTTAGATTGGTTGATGAAATCCTTTATTCTAGGACAATAGTAATTATCATTGAAAATCTAGAACTGTTTTCTTTCTTTTGTGATTATAATAAGAGTTTTTTTTTTTTTTTTTTAATGTGAATAATACTATCATTTGAACACACAGTATAAAGTGTTCAGAATGTCAAGTGGTGTTACTCAAGGTTTTTTTAAACACAGAGATCACCATCAGCCTATCTGGAACAAAATTCCTATTCTTTTATTGTAAACTGCAGTCAAGAAAAGGCACAAAACAAGAACAACTTTTCTTTTCTAAGACAGTTTTATTAGCTGTGTCTTTACTGGTTTGCTATGTTTGTCAAAGTTTTGTAGTAATTATGATTAAAAAAAAAAAAATAGAAAAGTGGATTTGGAATTTCTGAAATATATTGACAGAGAATTTTGAATAATTAAATAAACATTTTAAATTTTCCTAAAGAAGAAGAGATAAATTTTGGGCATGATGATCAAAAATGGTAAAAACAAAAATAGGAGTACAATGCATATAGTGGAAAACGAAAGTTAGAACAATATAAACAAATCAATTCATGGCAAAATTAATAAAACTTTCTTACCTGAACTGAAGAATAACTGTTTAGTTGAAAATACTTAATTAAACAGTGTAGTGCCACATTTAATAATTTATTGAATTTAAAATCTTTAAATAATTTGATTAAACTGAAATTAAATTTAATATTTACGAAATAACAAGAAACCATAGTATTTCACCAAACTCCATATTTCAATCCGTAACGGTTATCCATTGGTGATTTATTTCAAATCTTAAATAATCTAAAATACCATTTTTGATTTAAAGGCATATTGCTGAAAATTCGATATATATATCCAATAAAAATAAACTTTTAAAAGACAATAAATAGACATCAATTGAACAACATATTTTTATTTATTTGAAAATCAAAATATTTTAAATAGACAACTTTTTATGGTGCGCGCACAACCTCACAAAATTTTCACATTACGAATTGAAGAATTTCATCACATAGATACCAAAATTAAATATTGACGTTGTTTGACTCTCGCTTAATATTTTCCCCTAGAGATGGCGCTAGGGTTTCTATTTGTTTTTCTTTTCTGATATTCTTTGTAAAATAATGAGATTAAATAGCTTGAATTTAAAAAGTCCGTCCGGCCTGTACCGGTAAAGGTAGCTTTCCTATATCTTCATTTTAAAATTTTAGCTAATGTTACTCGAAAACAGCAAGCTAAAATACAACAAAAGATTCGTTAATACTGAATTTGAATAAGAAATTCGCCAAATTATTGAGCTATAGCCAAGTTGGCTTCATTTATGAAAACTTATTTTGGTCGCCAAATTTGGCAATATTTTGCCAAATGTCGCCAAGTTTGGCGATAACGAATATGAATATATAGTTTTATGCGTATGATTGCGAAAATTATTACAACAATGAAAGAAAATAATTTGCAAGAAATCGCGTTCACTAAAACTCAAATTAATCGTTCTTTTTAACACTTTCCAACCTAGTTGAAAAGTGTTTATGACTTCGGTTTGTCTGGCTGTCTGCCGTCTGGCCGTCTGTCCGCGCTCTAACTCCCGTAAATATGCTCGGATTGCCCTGCAATTTTTATATGTTATAATCGTTATCTATAGCATGTTTCCTATTTCAACGGAAGTGTGTAGCACTTATAGTTTTTTTACAGGGACACTCAAAAGAATTCCGTTACATTGCGGTCTATGAGGAAAAATCATTTGCGGTTTATTTAAATAATGTTTCACTATTTTAAACGCATTGAAATTTATATATATCACTAAGGTGCATTAGAAGAAGCTTAATATGGAATAGGGTGTGCATAGCACTTATACTTACTTTACAGGGACAGTCAAAAGAATTCCATTACATTACGTCTATGGAGAAAAATCGTCTGCGGTTTATTTAAATAATGTTTCACTATTTTAAACGCATTGAAATTTATATAAGGTTCATTACAAGAGACTTACTACAGAATATTGTGTGTATAGCAGTCATCGTTCATTTACAGGGACACACAAAAGAATTCTCTACTGTATGTTAACAATAATTCCTGGAAGTGCGTTTTAAGTTACTGAATGCGATTTTAATTTTAAATCGCTTTTTGTATATTACGTGGTGTGTATAAATTCTGTAGATCCTATACAGGGAAGCACAAAAGTTCGGGAACACATTTCCGTATTATTTAACTCCAGACGGAGAATTTTAAACTGTGCTACGTGTTTCCTAACTGAACTAAAATTTAGCATCCTATGTAGTATATATACAAATCTATAGATCCTATACAGGGCTGAATAAAAGTATTCGGATTACTTAGATGTTATCTTTTAGCTTATTAAAGAGTATGATTCGTAAAATTATTTTGGAAGCGTTGGAAAGTGTTACATAATCTATGCTTGACGCATGATTTTTCGTTCTTGTTTTGTAATGTACTGTCTTGTTTCAAAATGTCAGCCATCCTAGAATTTCAAACTGCTCTATCTCAGCCATTTTTACTTACCCATCATACGTAGTATAGGGTAAGTCTTGTAATCGTTTTGAAAATAGAAAAAAAAATTTTGACGGATTTACACGTTTCAGACACTGGAGATTCCGAAAAACATATTTTTAGAAAAAAATTTTTGCCGTCCGTCTGTGTGTCTGTAAACGCTCTATCTCCCGAAAAAATTGAGATAGAGACTTGCAATTTGGTATGTACTTAGTATGTAATAATGGGAAGAAGCCTATTTCATTTCAATAACCTCGATTAACCGGAACTATTTTTTTCGGACTCTCGAAATATTCGTTCTGATAAAAGGTATATAAAAATTTTCGAAATTGTTTAGTTTAAGAAATGAATATAAAAGACAATAAAAAAACATAAATTTTACATAAAGCATGAAGTCGATCGATGAGTTGCCGAGATATTTGGAATCCTATTTTCCACACTCTTCGATTTTTCATGACCATGTATTTCATCCAAATTTCACTTTAAAGATATATTTTAATTGGAAATTTGACGCTTAATCAGATGCAATAAACCGCTAGTTAATAGGATTATTATTTTTGGAGTTATAAGGAAAAACCTCTTTCAAGCAATTCAGTAACCGAGCCTTTAAAGTTTATGACGTCATCAAGCCACGATTTTATTTGAATTGCAATGCATTTTATAAGTAGTTTACACATTTTTATTTCAATATTTTACATTATGCATATCCATGATGGGTAAGTATTACGGTGGCCCCCAACGACTAGTTTAAGATAGAGGTAAAACAAAAAATGCTCTGGAATCCTTGTATCAAGGTTTAACACTTAATTAAAAAATAAATTTGAATGTTTAACTTTTTTGTATATTTATTTTAGTTTTAAAATTTTCAGTAGCCGCCATCTTGAAACAAGAGGGCGGACCAAGCTGGCCAACGAACTCGGTCGAGGCATTGGTGAGCTTAATACACACAATTACTTTCATCAAAATTAATTTATAAATACGAGTGTTATCGTATGACATAGATCAGATATATATAAATCAACATTTGAATGGAGGGTGGTTTTGGGGTGTGGGGGTCATGATCGGTGAAAATATATTTAAATTTTCCGGAATTGCTTTCCTCCAAACGGCTGCAATAGGTAGCTTTATACTTTTTTGTATTGAAAGCTACCTAAAAGTAAAGCATTATTGAAGTCAAAATGAACACGAACTTCGATTCTTTAAATAAAAGAACATTAAAATGTGAAATATAAAAGCATCATGCTTTCTACGTAATAATTCGGAAGATCATTTCTGGAAATGCATGGTCGTGATGCAATAGCAAAAAAGAATTAAAAAAACCTTCGGATGAATATGGATATAAATATATATATATATATATGTATATAGTAGGATTAACACTGATTTAAGCATCGATAAATGTGTCGTCTAGTTGCAAAACCGTCCGTCCATCTCCAAAAAGTAAAATTTTGAGAAAAAGCTAATTTTTTGTCACACTTAGCCAAATTAAGATTAGAACCAAAACTCTTTAGTTTTATAGTCATTAAGGCAGTATATTTGAAAACATAAAATAAGGTGGCAGGGGCACATGAAATGAGGGGGTTATTTAAGTCCTTGTTTTGGATTTGGCCACCTTTGCAACTTACTTTGGAGTTGGCCGGTTTTGTAACAAACCAGAAATTAATTTTTGCTAAATTTAATGTGACATTGGGTTTTTAGGGGTAACAAACACACAAAAATGTTCGAGGAAGCATTGAGGAGCATTGGTAAGCTTTTGAAGAGTGCCCACAGCTTGAATTTCTTGGACTACCAGTAGGGCAGTACCTGAAAATAAAATAATGCCAGATATTATGAAAATGTAATCAGAAATGTATTCTCTCATATTTTAACTGTAGCAAAAGCCCGTTTATTCCCAATCTACAATCCTCAAAATAATAAAATTTATAAAAAAAAAAAGTAAATGGAAGAATAATTAAATAGATTATAAAATTCTTAAATTTATCAGAGAAAATGCACTTACAGTTTTATGAAAGCGAAGGGAGAGGACACAGAAAAGTATTTTGCTTAGATCATAAAAACATGTTAATCCGCCCCTGGTTATCACAAGGTGAACATCGGATTTTTTCCTTTACAGAGTCGTAGGGTCACTTTTCTTCTTCCTTGATTGATTAGGAAATATTTCCTCCACAAACTTTTCCATAGTCAGAGAAAACACGAAACTAAATTATTAGAAACTTTGTACGCACCAAGAAGGAACAGTCACAAGCGAGAGAAAACACTATAACATTAATCTAATCAACAAGTGAGAGGTTACTGTGGAGAGAAGCAGAAGTGTCATCTAGCCGATATGGAGATGGCCGCTTTTGAACCTCACTAGTTTATGGATTTGGCTGGTTTTGCTGCACATCATGATTTTCAAACGCATATAACAGAGGGATTTGACCAGTTTAGGCTTGTTTTTTGTTTCCAGATGGTAGAAACGTTTGCTTAGAACTTAAAAAGCTGAAAAAACACATTTTCAAATTTTAAGGAGTTGGCCGGTTTTGCAACTACACGACACAAATATTGTTTAAAATGGATGATCTTGAAAAGGTTAAGAAATTACGTGCTACTGTACATTCTTTAACTACTAAGTTAATTACAAAAATTACCATTACAGATTCTATCATATAACTATTAAATCTAATTTAAAGAAAGTACTATACAGTTCATACAAACTGCCTTTAAAAAAAAAGAGTAGGGTTAATTCTTTACCTTTCAATGTCTTCAGACTTTCTATTATCTGCTGGAGTTTTAGGAAGAGCTTCAGCAGAATTGCTGGTGCTTTGTGTTGTGTAAGTGGTATTCTAATGGAAAAATAAAGTAAAATTACAAGAAATAGAAGCTGTAATTTAATAAACAGTTATGTAGCAATACATATTAAAAAAAACCATATCACATGACCACTAAAAAAATAAAAATAAATAAAATGACATTCAAAATTTCATTCCTAATGTAAACAAGCTGCTTCAAAAAGAATTTAATTTATTGTGATTTTTATCATCCTGAAAACCATTGTGAACAATAGGCACTTTGTTCCTGCACAGGGAATAAAATCAGAAGAGACTTTAGGTGTCACTTGCCTATGAACCAATAAAGTCTGTTTTCAGTTTTAGAAAGACAACACAACTCGCTTTTTGCATATTGATTTCTGAAATGGTAAAACAGAGAATTATGTTGTAAAATAGCTGTAACTAGCTTGCTGGGAAGCCAGTGGCAAAAATGAATTTGAAAGTTTTTGTTCTGTTGATAAACTTGCAAGCTGTGACAGTTAATTTGATTAGACATGCATTCTTAATGAAGATGAATTGCTTTGCAATGAACGTATTCAACATTAAAACATACAGAGTTTTGGTATGTTGCATCCTTTTTTTTTTTCTTTTTTTTTTTTTAGTGGATTCCTCAATTTAACTTAGTTTCTCATCACATGATGTAATTAGATCATGCATTTAAAAATCCGTTAAAATAATACACCTTGTCTAAGAGCAATGCCTAAGTAATATGGTTTCCTTATCATTTTTCATATAGATTATTAATGGCTTTATTAGCATTTGTGTACACTTTTGTGTGTATACTTTCAAATGCAAATAGATATTTATTAATTAAATAACACCAATTTTTACACTATTTCCTGAAAGATATTTTGTTTTTAAAGGGCAGGACTTAAGGTATTATTCCACTTCTTTTTGTTACTTTATTTAGTAGAGAAAGTTTGAGGGCTCCTGACAAAAAATTTGTCTGGAGAGTCATGAATAAAGTTTATTTTTGTATAATTTAGCAAAAAGTATTTTATTTATTTTCTGTTCAAATGTAAAACATACTTTGAAGGTTCCGGGCATAGCCTGCTGAAGTCAGCAGGGGTTCCGAAATGACAGTCTAGAAAGGCGAAACCCAACTAGCTAATTAATAATACAGGCTGTTTGAATAATAATCAGAAAAAAAAAAAAATCATGACTATTTGTTACATTTTTAAATTATGACAATATACAGATGGCATAGTTAAGAAATTTTTTTTAATGGGTCAGCACTAGGTTTTACCAACAAGTGTCAATGGCAAAATCTATGGGTTACTAAACACTGCCACTCTCAAATTGTTGTGCAGAACACATTTTGCCCGAAAGAAGTAAATTATGTTCTAAACATAGAATCAGTGTTCAGTACAAACTACTGATTTTTTTTATAGCGGTAACACCTTGTTACTGTACTAGGCTGAGTATTTCCCACCCCAGGTAAATACCATAATAAAAACCAATATTTATTATCCTAGGAAAGAATCAGCTTTTATCACCTGGGAAAAAATTTGTGGAAGTTACTAAATAAACAAATTCAACTCAGCATTCGAATAAAGCTTTTGGAAGTTACTGCAACTGTCTTTAATATGCAAATTAAATGAAATTAAGAGGTAATTCTTTTCATTTGTCATGTTGCAAAAGTTTAAGAAAAATAAATATTACTACATTAAATATATTTAAATACCAAAGTAAACAGAAAACATTACTATATGGAAAATACATGTGTATTACAAATAAAAATTCTATTATCTTTAAAACTAACAGCTCTGCTTTTACATTTGATTTTAACATCATATAACCAGTTTCTTATTTTACAATAAATAGATGAAAAATTGGAGATGTAAAATGAAATACAATGAAAATGCAAACAGAATATAAGACAGTAAGATAGCTTGTAATAAGTTGCTGAATTATGATAATTACAAAGAAAAGTTTCATAACTACAGCTTTTTATACAAAATAGTTTATAATTTATTAATTCCTTATTGTATTATATTGTAATAATATTTATCATAAAAGTATAGAAAAATATACAGTAGATACCACTTAATACAGTAAAATCTCCGAAAAACAGACACTGCGGGAACGCTAAATTTGTCCGTTATTTGGAGGCGTCCGCTTTTCAGAGGTAAAACTATGCAAACAGTATTTGTGTTGGGGATTGAAAAAGTGTCCGCTAAATAGGTGTCTGCTATTTGGGAGTGTCCGTTATGGAGGTTTTACTGTAATATCCCATTGGGACAAAGAGATTTTTATATCTACACATCTGATTGATAACAATTAGTAATTTAATACTAAATAATAATATTCAGCATTAGTAAGAAAATCATAACTAATCCTTGACGAAATAATGACTTATAAATGTACAGGAACTTTCTAAAAAAGGTAAAAAATATTTACTGGAAGAATTCTGTAATTTTTATTTGTTTATAATCCTTGCTTTAAAAAAAAAAAAAAAAATTGTTCATACTCTTTTTTTTTTTTTTTTGTAAATTGTCCAAATGATGATATGTATACAGTTTTAAAATTTTCAATCCTCATGCATTTGTAGGTGCTAATAAATTTATTCTCATCATTGTACTGATCATCATCATTACTTTATAATTGTTCAATTTCTGTGAGCTTCGCAGCTACAGAAATGTATTTGTCAAATTGCCATTAAGCTCTTATCTAATTCCAAAATTAAAAAAAAATTCAACATTTTTTTTTTTTTTTTTTTTTTGGGGGGGGGGGGGGGGGGGGTTGTATATCAAACTAGAACTACTTGAAAATGTAGTTAAGTACAGTAATTTGTTTTTAAAAGTAGCAACTACAAACTACTTTTCAAAGATAGTCAATACTTTGCTACTACTTTCAGATTTTGTCAAAGGATTTAATCTACACTTTAAACTGAAGACACAGAATAAATAATACAGCAGCCCCATGTTATATTGCATCTGCCGATATCAAAACAAAAGAGTGAGATATAGTCAAGGACAGGGCTTGACAAATGCAGTCAGGTCACCAGTTCACCACTGGCGACCAAGTTATTTAATTTTATGTGACTATTATTATTTTAACTTTTTGTAAAAAAATTGACCTAAGAAATGAGCACACACATTTTTTTCTCTTTTTCAGCACTTCTAATTTTGGTAAAAATAAGTTTATCAAATGCAAATTTTAAAGACAATTTTTCTATGCTAAAAGCAACTAAACGCCTGTATTGAGACACAATTTTTTTTAGAGTATCTTGACAGACCAGATTTACATCACCTTCAAAAATTTTTAAATGTTTAGAGGAGTAGAAGTATTTAAAAAATAAAATATAAAATCTGAGAAATTTTCAATGAAAACAGCAAAATTGGGCTGTTTTGGCTTTCTCTTCACTACTAAACATGCATATTTTCCCATGAAATTTTTAAGAGAGCTTGGATACAATTATATTTATAACTGTTTAAAATATCAGAGTTCAGAATATGAGAAATATTTACTTCTAATTATAATTTTTTTGTTATGTTGAAGGACCCGATGCAAAAACAAACAAAAAAGTGAGAAGAAAACATTTCTTTTACAACTAGATATTTTTTCCCGAAATTTTTACTTGTACTCTAAAACCGTTAAATTCATAACAGGTAAAAATTTCAAAGAGTTCGGACAACAAGGACTATTTTTATTAAATTATTAAACAATCTGTTGCGAAAAAAAAAAAAATCTTGCAAGGTTATTATTATGGGCCCATGCAATGTCGGGCTAGTCAGCTAGTTAAGTATAAAGTTAAAAGCAAACGACAAAATTAAACACTTAACCCATCATGAGATCCCAAAACTTATTACCAACTATTGCTCAGTAATGGTAAAATGAAATAAATATAGCTTATTTCAATTACCTGCCGAAACCCATGACACTTGATGTTCATTGGGCAGCTGGATTGTGACATTTTTAACTACATCCACTTACGATGTGACTTTAAATACACTCATCAATCAGAGGAGAAAAGGGCTTCATGAGTTCTTCCCCAAAGATGGGTTGGTTGGTTCTGTTTTACATAATAATGGGAAGCGAAAATTGCAGAATTTATAGATATAGAAGAAAATTGAAGAAAATTAGGGAAAAGAGGAGAATGATTAAAAATTGGGATTCTCTTGCCTAAATCAAGAGATTGGGCAAGTCTGAATGTAATTCATAAATTTTTAACATTTCTCATTTGGAAATTTTTTCCAGAAATTACCAATTATTTCTGGTATTTACCTGTTTTCCCATTGGGAAATATTTTAAGACAGGAACAATTCAATTCTGCAGAGAGACAAGAAAAAAGAAAAAACGATATATTCCAATGTGTACAAAAAGAAAGAGGTTGCAAGTTTGTACCGTGACAAACTTTCTGAGAATGGAAGATGAATGTTTTTTCGAAACAAACTACTCATGTGTACATTGTGCAAAGCACTTTCCAGCTGTAGAGTGATTTCATTATGTTACTACCCTGTTCAATGTTTTTCTTTCAAATGGGATGTTTCTACAGTAGCTAGAGTTTTCCATGTTATTTTGAGGAACACATCAATATAGCAATATGGTGGTACAAACAATAATATACCTTTGGTGACCTAAGGTTGAATGCTAAAACCATCTTCTCTAATGAAATTTGGACCAGGTTTTGCAGAAGTGAAAATAGTCTACCAGCCAATTAAAATGTAAAAAACTGTACGCATCCAATCCTGCTTTGTATATACAGTCGAACCTCGTTAACACGAAATTGCTTAACGCAAAATTTTGCTTCACATGAAATACTAAGGTCCCATCAAATAAGTCTGAAAATCAATGTTAAATAATTCATTTAACACGAAATATAATTTCACAAAATCCTGCTTAAGGCAAAAAAATTAAGTCAAAACATGTTTCCTTACACGAAGTTTTTATTATTTCAAACTTACATGTACATAAATAGAATTTTTCTGACAGTCTGAAAATGACCTAAGTGGAAAAGGGTTTCAGAAAATGGTGAAATACTGAATTCCTACTTTTCTTTGTCCTCTAATAATCCACATCTTTCTTTTTCCCCTTATGCGGAAGTTTTCCTACACTAACCATATGAGCTATAGATTGGTCACAATGAAAGTTTGGGTGAAGGAATATCTTTTTTGAAAGTGATTGTTCCGTTACTCATTTGACTTATTGACAGTGACATAGTGTCGGATATCCGAAATTTCAAATCATCGAGTGAAAAAAAAAATCCTTACTTCACTACCTCACTAACACAGCTGAAACTCTGTTTACAGTTGCTCTGTAGGATTCTATGAAAGATGAGTCAAAAACAGTATCTTTAGATATGGAGCAAAAAATTTTAAATGAAGTCAGCGATAAAGTGCTGAACAAAATCAGAAATTGTGGCAAAGTATGGAATACCCAATAGCACGCTCTCTATGATTCAATTTGAGCCAGCAAGAAAACGAACACGTACAGGAAAGAATGAAGAAATTTAAATTCTTCTCTTGCAGTGATTAAAAGAGGCAAGAAGTCAGAACATTGTTTTATCTGGTGCAGTTTTGCAAAAGAAAGAAAAGGAGTTTACTGATGTTCTCAGTGAGAGCGATTTGACATCTAACGGATGGCTGACAAGATTCAAAGAGTGTCATAGAATTGTCTGCAGAGTATACTGTAGATTAGAATTCTATACAGTCCTTTTTCTTAGAAAAGTGGTTAGATGTTTAAAAAAATAATGCCAGGGATCTGTCCAGACTTTTCTCCCAGTGTCCTGTTTTTGTGAAATTTTGAACAGCTTTTTACATTTGTGAAAAATCTAGGCATAATTTTGTGAATTTGAAATTAGCATTACATTCAGGTTCTTGTTTATACATATTTAAGAAGATATATGTATGTAAAATACAGATATTTTCTTTATATATGTAAAGTGACAGTCAGATTTTTCTTCTAAATGATTAAATTTGTGAAAGATTCAGTTTGAAGAGGGAAAAGTTTTGTGAAAAGCCCATTTTTAAGACAAAGAATTTTGTGAATTGTCTTGTTTTAAGGTGAAAAGTTTTGTGAAGGGTCCTGTTTTGAGTTCAAAACGTTGTGAAGGGTCCTTTAAAGGACCCAATTTCTTCCTTAACAGATCCCTGAATGCTGTTATGATATTCTTAACACTGATGAAACAGGATAGTTTTTCAAAGCACAACTCTCACAAACAATTACTTTAAAAAGTAGAAAAAGGTACTGGAGGAAAATTCAGCAAAGAAAGAAGTACGATTATGATCAGTTCCAGCATGGACGGAAGTGAAAAATTACCACTGCTCGCGATCGGTAAGTCAGCCAAACACCTTTGTTTAAAAAACGCTACAATATTTTCCCTTTATTACACTTTCAGCAAGAATACGTGGATGAACAATGCTTTGACGAAATGATTACTTGATCTGGACTTAAAATTCTACCGATAAAAAAGAAAAATCTGTTCAATGCTGAACAAATGCAGTGCTCATAGAGATGTTCCAGTATTAAAAGCAATTACATGCATCTTTTTTCCCCGAACATAACTTTTATGCAAGAGAAAGAAAAGTACCATCTCTCAGAAAATTATTACCCGTGTTGAAAGAAAAAATTGGATTTTCGTGGAAAAGAGATACATTATGCAAAATCTTACATTCAATGAATTTTCGGTGGAAAAAGTGCGTGAATAAAAGAAAAGTTCTCATGGAAAGGCCAGATTGTTTTTTGGAGACACAAGTATTTCAGAGAAATGAGAGGTCAGCTGGACAACTGATTGTCTATATTGATGAAACTTGGATCGATAACAACTTGACATTTAAGAAATGATGGCAAGACGACACAGTTGTGGGAGTTACAAGAAATGTTAATGCGAAAAATAGAGTTATAGTTATTCATGCTGGATCACCAACGGGTTTTCTTACGGATGCTCAACTAGTATGTAAAGTATCGACAAATAAACAGTGACTATCATGGGCAAATGAACTACGAAAACTTCAAAAAATGGATGTTGGAAAAACGTCTTCCAAGTTTGCAACCAAACAATGTTGTATGTATGGATAATGCTCCATATCATACAATTGTTGAAAACTGCACTCCTACAAAGTATTTTACGAAAAAGTTATGATAGACTGGCTGAAAAACAAAATATACTTCGGCGGGTGAACAAATGCGGTAAGTGGAACTGTTCTCTCTCATAGATAGTAATCGTCCAAAGAAAATTGTCTATAAAATTGATAATTTAATAGAGAAAGAAGGATATGAAGTTCTATGACCCCCCCCCCCCCCCCCCTTTATCATTGCAATCTAAACGCAACAGAGTTTGTGTGGTCCTCTGTGAAAAGAAAAGTAAAAGAACGAAATGTTACTGGTGATTCAAGTTTTGACAATCTAAAATCTCTACTTCAAACAGCTATCAATGAAGTTACTTCGGCAGAATGGGCAGCACATTGCAAACACGTGGAAAACGTTGAAAATAATTACTGGGAAAAAGATGGACTGTTAGAAGATTTATTGAACAAACTGTCATTTAACATTACTGTTGTACCACCGATTAGATGGAAAGGTGAACATCCGGTTTAAACGCGGAAATGGAAGAATCGACTAGTTATTAGGGGTGACAACTAAAGCTTGATTACCGCAAGGGTAAACTCTCACCAGTTAAACGGAATAGAAATTTTCTGGATAGAAATTCTGCAGGATTAAGACGCTAAAATCTGCCGAATAATTCTATTAAAAGTTACTGGTGGAAGTTTGCTTCTCCAGTAATTATATTTCTTATTTCTCCCTGCGAGGCGTCTGTATTTGGAATCGTCCTTATTTTACCCTTGATAATATTCCACACAATACGTGGTCGGACAGTAATACTGGTGATTCTGATTCAGAAGAAACCTTGACTTCTGAGAGCGATTTGGAGGACTTTCAAATGCTTGAATAAAATTCTATAAGTTTAGAAGGTATTTTTTAAAAAATATATATTTAATGATAAAAAAATGTCTCTGCCCTTGCAAATTGTTTGAAAATACATGCTGAAAATTTATCATAATCACTGAAGTTTGGTCATTGTATTAATAATTTGAAGTCATTAATAGATATTAATGGCTATGAAAATATTAATTTTGAAACAATTATTTATATTTAAGTTAATTTAATTTTTACAGTAATAAATTTCATTATTAATTCATATTTTATTTTCATTTGTAAAATCTAAATATTATCATTTTAAGTAACTGCAAAAAAACATCGCCAACACGCCCTCAAGGCGCTCAGAAGACCAACATGAATCAATGGCTATCTTCTGGCTTCCCCTGTCAAAAATGGAGCGAGTCTTGTTTCCACAGCAACAGACAGGCACAGACTTCTTGGCGAGAGCTATTCCTGTGATCGACAGACAGTATTAATCCACTGTTGTAATATGGATGCATTCGTGTCGGAATCAACACTTTGCATTTTATTATATTTAGATGGATTTTCTCTTTTGGATAAAATAATATTTTCAATTCATTACTAATTTTTGCACAAAACCCTACAATTTTACTGCTCACCCGTACAATTGTACATTTAGAACAAAATCAGTAAATTGTACAGCCAAACCGTACAAGTTGGCAGCTTTGTTACAGTATGAGAAATGTTGGTTGTTAGACATTTTCCATAATCTAATTTGTAAAATAAACATTCTGGATAATTTAAAAGTATTTTTTTCTTTTTCTCAAAATTAGTTCATTTCTGCATAAATATTGGTTTTCATACACAGTGTAGACTGTACTATATGCATTATAATAAAAAATATGGTAGATATCACTTATATTTACATGTTTTTACTACACTGACATACTTAGCATATAGGTAATCCACCTGTGAAATTAGGCAGGGGTTGCCACTGGTGTGAGTTAGTATACTTAAAAAATAAAGAAGTTTACACAAAATGATTAAAAAAAAAAAAAAAAAAAAAAAAGGATGAAAAAGCAGAGATTTAAAAAAAGATTTCCATCTTCTGAAACATAATAAATTGAATGATGAGCATTTTGAAAATTAAAATTTCCATATATATTATCATGTTATACTCATTTAAAATTCCACCACCAAATCTGACATTTCATGCACACTTTTATAAAGTAATTGGCAAAACAATAATTTAATCATACAAAAAGGAAGTAGGAATTGCATAAAAAATAAATATATAGTTACCGATAACTTGCTTTCTTTAACATGTTGTTCAACCAGTTCCTTAGCCCTAGGAGAAACAAAAGAAATATTTAAACACTATTTCGGAAGAATAATATTTAAAAAAAAATAACTAGTCCAACAAGACAACCCACCTTGTTAAACTTGCATTCGCTTATTATCACACATATAACGTCATTTCTTAAATTCATGTCCAAAAATATAAGGAAATATTGCTAAAAGATACTAATAAACAGTCACTCAAAAAATATGAGACCATGTTAAACCACCACTTTCGATTTACAACTTCCCTTTTATTTCCCTACAAATCATAACTGCAAAATGATAGAAGAAACAAAGATTTGTGATAGAATTGAGAGCAACAACAAACTCGTTGAAGAGAAACTAACAGTAAATTCCAAGATGTCATAGCTGGCATTATGTAGTTTTGTTAAATTTCATCTGGGGGGGGAGGGGGGAGAGAAAAAGAAAAGGATTTTTCAATGTGAACGAAATTAGAAAATAAAATTAAATCAATAAAATCAAAAAGAAAAGTGACTCAATTTTTTTAGGCAATGTTTGTTTTATCTGCTGAATTTTTATGTATTATAAGGTATATTTTAATAGTTTTTTTCTATTCAAGAACAATAAAATAAATATTTTGTAGCGGTGATTACTTATTTCTTTTCTATTACATATATTGTAAATAATAATGACAATAATAATAAAACCCTCTAAAATAAAGTCAAAAGATAATAAATATATTATGCTCGTCAAAAATTATAACTAATTTAACCACAATAAATAATTTGCATGTATTGTCACTCTGCTTAAAGTGTCACGATTGTTGGGCCACAAAGGATAATTGAAATATTTTACTGCATTTATTAAAAGGATGTATTGTTTTTTTCATTTTTTTCTTGAAACAAGATAAAAGCTCCACAGTAAAGAAACATTTTATTTTACTTTTAACGGACAAAACATCATGACATAAAAATGGCATTTACTGATGAAAATAAATTTATAAAAATACCACCATCTGTAAAAGAAAATGTGCATCTTTATTAATGAATTTCAAATATTTAAGCTGACGTACCATTTTTTCGTAGCATTTAAAATTCTATTTCACCAGTAAAAAATAATGATCATTTACAAATTGACGATGGAGTTCTTCAGATTCAAAATATGCTAAGAAATGCGAAAAAATTGCATCACATATATATCTAAATATAGTATTACTGGGACAGCTATCATGTAAAAAGGCAAATACAGTTTTAAATTCTAGAAACATAATTCAAAAATAGCAATTCACATATCTCTCTTAAAGTGTTTTCTTTCATCTCCAATAAATAATGAAGCTCTTCTTCTAATAATGCTTCTGTAAATATTTTGTTGTTCTTCACCTCTAATACAGTAAAACCTCCATAACGGACACTCCCGAATAGCGGACACCTCTATTTAACGGACACTTTTCAAATCCCCACTCCCAAAATCTAAATTTTTGTATGTTTAACCTCTGAATAGCAGACATTCCGAATAGCGGACAGTAGTTTTGGCGATCGAGGATGAAAAATGATTTTTTAACGAGAAAGAAAATGGAGAAAAAAAAGTAAAAAGCCTCGAAATTTATCAAGGCAATGTGTGACAAATTTTTTGACCACAGATAAATGTAGGGGGCGGTCTCTGGAAAATCCCTAATGGCCTGGGGAATCCCCCAATATCGTATGTATTTTGTATCGATTACTGTTTGATTCTTCAGATTCAATTGACATATACAATATTCAAAGTTTCAAAATATGTTAAAGCCATTTTTATCGTTTTCTGAATAGATTGCGTTCTGCGTATTCTGAATTTCGTGTCTTGTTTGTGATTAATGTTTCAAGAATGACCTCAAAACGAAAGCGATTTACTTTAAAAGAAAAATTTGAAATTGTAAATGTAAGTGAATCTGAAAAACAGAAATAGAGTTTACGGATACTTGCCGAATGTTTTAAAATAAGGTAAGACACAAGTGGGGAGAGATTTTACGAAATAAAGAATTTGTGGATTATTAACTCTAACGAGAACACCAAAAATGTGAAATTGAGGTATACTGATTCCATTGAAATTGATTCTATATTTCTGAATTGGTTTACTTCACTTCGTTCAAAAAAATTCCTATCAGTGGGCCTTTTATTCAGGAAAAGGTTTTAAAAGTCGCCAAAGAACTCGGTTTACATGATTTTAAGGGTTTGGGTAGATGGCTGAAAAAGTTCCTGTCTCGGCACAACATCTCTTTCAAGACAATATGTGGAAAAGCAAAATCTGTAGCTCTGAAAAAAGTGGAGGATTGGCATAAATAACTGCAATCAATTTGTGAAGTTTATGAGGAGAGAAACATTTTTAATGCCGATGAAAGCGGACTCTTTTTCAGAATTTTTTCGAATAAGACTTTGTGTTTTAAAACGGATGGCTGTATCGGCGAAAAAATGACAAAAGAGCGAATCACTATTTTATTATGTTGCAATGTATTACGGGTAATTTAAATTCCTCTTATAGTTCAAAAATCTCTGAAACCCATGTGCTTCTCAAAGAACATCCAATTTAAAAAATTTGGCGCTATAGAGTGAATAAAAAAGCGTGGACAACCAGTTTTTTAGTGATTAAATGGTTAACATCCTTTGATAATAGGATGAAAAAACAAAGAAAAGTTCTCTTGGTTTTGGACAGTGCAGCTTCTCATCCAAAACATTTTAAATTGAACATTTTAAATTTAGGTTTACCCTCCCCCCCCCCCCCCCCCCCCCGAAAGACAACTTCCGTATAACAGCTGCCAGCCTTTTGATCAAGGCGTTATACACAGTTGTACAGCCTGGTAGAGAAAGCTTTTATTAAGCCATATTCTTTCGAAGTTTTATTCTACGAATACAGTTGAGAACAGCCTGAAATTAGTAAATGTTCCCGATGCTTTCAAATTCGTATTTCTTCAGCTGTAAAAAACATATAAACGGAATGCGTGCGACAATGTTTCAGAAAAACAGGCTTTATATTAAAAGAAAATGAAACACTTATTTCCGATAGAAATGAAGAACTATCGCAATAAGTGAACTAATGAAATGGATCAGCAGTTAAGAAATGCCGAAATGTCCATCAACATTGATGATGACCTACTGAAAAAGAATCAGTTGACTTAGGCGATTATATTCCTTCAGAATCTTCGACAAAAGCTCACTCTATTAGTGATATGAATCAGATACTGAAACCAGGGGATGTTTCCGGCAATATCGAGAATTTCCAAGAAGCGGCAAAACACAGTTAGCAGTTATACATGATTCAGAAGGATTAAAACTACTGATAGCATTAAAACGTCACACAGAAAAACTAATTACATGCAATCGCAAGCAAAAGCAAACATTTGTAACAGATTTTTTCCTTAAGAATGTAATAAACAGTGGAAAAATGTATGTACAATTTCAGTTTTTCGGGTTTCAGTTTTATTGCTTAAAATAGTCTTTTTAATTTCAGATTAATCATTTAATAGAAGTTCTCGGACATATAAAAGCCAATTAATGAACCGTTAAGCATTTCTTAGCGATTTTGTGAATCTCTGAAGTTTTCCCAATAGCGGACACCTCCGAATAGCGGACAATTTCTGCGCTCCCGAGGTGTCCGTTATTTAGAGGTTTTACTGTATTATTGAAAGCATAAATTATATTTCGTTTAAAACCAACTGCCTGTATGTTATCTTGTTTCCATTTTCTTGTGAATACCTTAGAGATTTACATTTCTAATTTGACATAAGGTTCCCATTCACATTGGTTAATTTTCAATTAAACATAACTAATTCAATTTTAAAGATACAGATGTGTTTTTTTTTTTTTTTTTTTTTTTTTTTTTTTTTTTTTTTTTTTTTTTAATGATCTTGTTGCAGCAAAAGAAGAAAAAAGAAAGAAAAAAAATCCTTATATAAAATTTTACATGAAAAATTGCATATAATAAAAATAAATGGAATTTTCAAATTATACTATATTACATTGTTTACAACCATGCCAGGGTGCGTCTATTTCAGGTCAGCAACAAATTCTGACATTTCCAGGTTTTTCATACCCATAAAATCTTAAAAGTTGTTAATTTGAGAGCAGAACTTTCACAACTGATTCTGAAGCACAGACTACTGATTTTTTAGACAAATTTTTGTAAAATTTACAAATTGTTCAACACCGAATTAATGATTGCTTGATGCTCCTATATTTCTTAATTTTTTTCCTTAACATTTTGCAGATACACACTTTTAGCATCAGATTCTATCCATTTTGTCCAATCAGGAGGAAATTCTTTATCACAACCGTCACAGTTAACTACAGAATTCCTTAACATAGTTTAATACAAAGAAAAAAAATCTTTAAATTTAGAAGTAATATATTTGCTCTAACTAACCCAATTTAAGTATTAATTTTCAATAAATTAAGATGACATGTTTAGTTCCCAAACAAAGATAAGTATACAGATTGAATCCTCCAATCAATCCTAAAACATTTTGCATATTTATTCACTGAAGCTTTGAAAATCTCCAAATTACAAGGAAAGATTGAAATAGGGGTAGGCAAAATGAATTGCACGAGAGGTTGAAATAGCCTTTACGGTACTTATGTAAAGCAAAGTTAGCTTTTCCTGGAGCTGTATTTTAAATCCTTAGTTTTATAATCAGAAAAAAAAAATTCTGAATTTTTATCACAAGTTTAAAATTTTTCTGACTTTTTCTCAGAATTTTCAAATTTCCCTGACTTTCCCTCAGAAATGGTAAATTTCCCTGACTTTTCCAGGTTTTCCAGATGGCTAGATGCGCTGTCATACCATCTTCATTAACTGGTATTAATTATGTAATTTTGCATATGACTTTTCATTATTATTGAGATAAGCAGCATTTCATTATCGATTTTAAAAAATAATGTTTTTATGTGAGTCCCATTTCAAATTTTCAATTTTTCTGAATTAAAGTCCCCCAAAGTCCCTTTTCCCCTTTCTTTCTCCTAGAGCATTATCTCTAGTAAAAATGACAGCATTCTCATTGACTTTTAATTGTGCCAGTAGCGAGATTAAGTCTATAGATTTTTATTACAATAAAAATCACCCTTGCCTTTAAATTCTGACTAAATCATTTGAGAACATTTTAGTACATACTCTGATTCAAGTCCTGTAAATAAATTTTGAAACTTTCACTATAAAATAATATAATCTTTAATATAAACACTGATCTACTGATTTACTCACATTCCAATACCTTAACAGAAAAACTTTATGGGATTTCTTGGTAATACGTTTTTCAGTACCTTTTACTAACTTCCAATTTCATCAAAATAATGTAAATTAAAAAAAAAAATCAATTCTGCTTCAAAATTTTTATTAACGAATATGATATTCAATCTCAAGTTAATGTAAGCAGTTGTCATAATTATAGGTGCAAACCCACTGAGCCATACAGGGTGTTACAGTTTGTAAAGTTGTTAGTAGCAAATTCTGACCTTTTTAGTTTTATTACTTAGCTATTTTAACTTAAAAAATTACAAATCTACTTTTTTTTTTTTTTTTTTTAAATAACCAGGATTGGAACTGGACCCCTAGGAGAGCTGGACCTGGTAGTTTGTACTGGCTTTACTACCTCCCTCCCCCTCTATGGGTCTGAATGTAGATAGTTTTTTTAAACATAACTCAAAAACTAACCAATTGCCAAAATAATCTGTAAGTTTGTGTTTGCATATCTGAGGCTTCTACAAGTAATTTTCTGTTAAAAAATTCATAGATTACAATTCCCATTTTTACCAAAAAATAATTAAATTTTTTTTTTTTTTTTTTTTTTTTTTTGAAATCACGTTTAAAAAATTTAATTGCAACCTATAATTTTTTTAAACAGAAATCTATTTTCAGAAGCTTCAAATATGCAATTCCAAAATTACAGTTCATTCTGCCAAACAGTTTTTGAGTTATGTTTAAAAAACTACACACATTGCAATATTTTTGCAATGATTTAAATGAATTTTAAATTAGGAGTTTCAAACTTTAAACCTTCATAATTCTTAAACTATTTGACCAAATAACTTCCTGCTTCGTATCCTCGGTAAAATTGACTGAAAAAGGACAAATATGATGTCAGAATTTGGTACAATTTCCAGTAAAATAAAACTGGCTATTTCTATTTCTATTTTTTTTTTTCCTGTGACAATTTGGAGATTAAAATGTAATGGGTGCTTTCTCTCTTTATCTCTTTGCCGACTTTACATATTGTATAATTGGTTATAGTTGTTCACATGTTTTTCTTGTATAAGTTTAGAAACATAATTTGCCATAAATATAAGTAAATTATTTTTAGTTGAATAAATCAATGCATTGCCTTTTGCAATATTAAAATATTTTACTTTATAATCTGAAAATTTTAAGAATGAGTTCAATGAATAATAAAAGCATAGTATAGCTTCATAATTTCAGACCGGATGCACTGCTAGATAATTATACTATCCAACTATCGCCAATTAATAATCCAACCTACTGGCCAGATGCAGTATGTTCGCTGGATATCTGCTGTGACCCTAGTTGATACCTTTATAAAAAATAATAAAGGCAGATTCAGTAATTGTTTAAGCTCGCCATAGTTCTATAACCTAACCTTTCACTGTTGACTGTAAAAACTACAGCTATTTCATAAATGCTGGCAAGTATGTATAAATTGCAGTGTAATTATTAAACAAATCGTGTGCATTTAGTAAATAAAATACTAAAAATTGAATGCATTTGTAACGGAATATTTTATTTAATATTTTTACTTTACTCTTGTTTCTTTAACTTTATTCTGCCAGTTGCTTTAAATTATAAAAATCAGTATATACTGGCCAGTCTTTATAAGGTAACTTTTAAGACATGGATAATTTCGGTTATTAATTTTGGTAGATAATTTCAAGAAAGTTTTAGATAATTAAATTTCATATGGGGATTGACTTTATAAGGGCAAATCACAGAATCTGCATTTTATTTATAATTTTTTTAAAAAGGTATCAACTAAGGATAAAACAGATATCTGGCAAACATACTACAACTGAGCAGTAGGCAGAATTATTATATCTATCCTGTAACACATCTTGCTTATAAATTTTTTCTGTTAAATAAAAAAAAAATAATCTCAAGTTTTTTTTTCATCATTTTTATAAGACAAATTTTTAACTTAACATGAGGGATGGGGGAATTACCTGGTGGTTTTCTTGGGATTTTCTTTGTTGACCAGAACTTGAGATTTTTTGGCTTCCATTTCACGCTTTTCTTCTTTTTCCTTTTCCATCTGTAATCGCTTCTGCAGAGTTTTAGCCCTTTTTTCCTCACGGGCTCTGAAAAATAAAAGGCATAAATACAAAAGTGAACAAGCAATTACTTAAACAAAATTTTGGTGATCGGCCAAAAAACAGTCAGAAAATCAACATTAATTTCAAGTGTCATTATGTCCTTTTTAAAAACCTTTTAAACAATTTTTAGGCTTATTCCATAAGAAATTATGTTAACTAATATAAAGTAATGCTTTTCTCATTTCAGACCATGCTTTGAATAAACTGGATACTATGCAGATCAGCTTTGTTTTTCAAACCCGAGATTCTTCAGACGGCCATATTGGACTTTATATAATTATTGGCCATATTTATTCTTGATTTTTTTTTTTTAGAAAAAAAAAATATGATTAAATTCTTAAAAGATAAATAAACATTTGTGAAAAAAACAGAATGTTGATAAGTCTTGTCTATTATCTCAAAAAACCACAGCTGATCTTTTTAGGCAACAAATTAGAAGGAATTATTTACGAGTTCTTAAAACACATCTATACTAATAAAAGAAAGTTTTGCTCTGTCCGTGTGTGTGCGATGGTTAGCGAAATCTCTGCATGTACAACAAGTCGGAAAATTTGGATGAGCATAGTAGTAATAACAAAGCAGGTCTTGATGCACCTGAGGCTCAGATTTGAATCCGATTTCACAGCGAAAATGAAAGAAATTAAGAACTTTCATCAATCAGCGAAAATTAAGAAAACTAATTAAGATATTGATTTGAAAATTTCAGAGCATGAGTAAAAAAATATTTTACATCAGTGTATAAATTTTTGTAAAAATCGGACGGTAATTCTTATTACTAGCAAAAAACTAATGGTGCCAGAGATATTTACTTACAAAATCGACAAAAGTGCAATGAGAATGAATAGGGATCACAAAGAAAGCTTAGTGATAATTATTTAACTAATTAACCAATTTAGACCATTCAAGAGATTAAATATATAAATATCATATATTCAACTTTGCAGCAGTCTTTGCCTGAAAGGAATTATTAAGAAATTAATGATACAAAAAGAAATATGTCTTAAACGTAATACAGTACAGCGCTGATTATCCAGATCAGCCTCGGTCGCGACTGGTCCAGTTGATGAAAAATCCGGATAATTGGACAACTTTAAAAAACAGCTATGACAATGTTTTTTTAGGAACAACCCTTCACACGTTTTTCAGGCTTAGGACTGGTAATTGTAGTAGTGCACATTTTAGCATATTACAAATACAAATGGTGCATTTAGACGTTATTTTTTAACTTTTTTAAAATTTTCATTTCTACAAAATTGGTACAAAGTGATACATAGAAGTACACATAGAAATTATTACATATATATATACACACACATACATGTACGTACAGTACATACCTTTAAAAAAATTCATTGTGATAGTGAAAAGAAATTGTAATATAAGTAACCAGCCTCGGTTAAGCTTATACCATAAGCACAGACTTCAGGAGGTAAAAGAGTAAGAAGGACTTGCCTTAGATAAAAGATAAAAATTACACTTAATAAAGAGTACTTATAAACTATGTACAGAGCTGCCAAGTCTCTGGCTTTTTGGATACCAAAATTTTAGTACAGAAAATGTTTTATATAAATTGGAGTATTCCATGATTTAAAAGAACATTTTCTCTAAGAAAAATACTGGTATGCAAAAAAGCTGGAGACTTACCAACTCTGTACATAGTTTATAAGAACAAAAGAGTCCACATTTTCCTAACAAAGATGTCCAACGGGAAAACCAACATTTAGGATCATAATAATCAGTAATAGATAGTTCACAAAAGAAAATGGAGGTTCCTATTTCATGTTTCCTGAGAAAGATGACATGTTTGATGCATCACAAATTACAGCCGCCCTTTCTTATTTACCAATGAACCATAATTCAGACTATTTCTTCTTTTAAATCTGTTGTTTAATATTTTGAGCATGCTAAAGAACATTTTTAATCAGATTCATGTGCAATTATTTACTTAATTGAATAAATACAAAGCTTTAAATAAGTATACTTATTTTATCCCACAGCATGGGTAAAAAAGTTGATTGCTAACGTGTTTTTTAAAATACCATTATCAGTAATAACGTTCAATTTTATTGTTGGAATTGTCCTTGAAATGTTTATTTGCACATTCTATGTAATTTTTTTTGCAGATTAAAATGTTTTCCGCAAACTAAGTCTGGATTAAAAAAAAGAGCTGTTTTTATAACTATTTTACCCCACCTGACCCTAATTAAACAATAATGAAGATATTGTAACATAGATTAAAAACTCATTTCAACCAACTGTCTTACTTTGATTTCTGTAAAATATAATGAAATGGCATGATGAGAAGTGCTGAAAATTACCTCCATTCATATTTAAACAACACTGAGCTAGACATTCCATTATTCAGAATGCAGCTGACTGTGCATATACTAAGTCACTGACCTAAATTCACTTTCAATGATGTCACCACATTTCATACAAGCACAGATATGATGAAAATCTCGCTAAAATATCCTCATTATCGTCAAAGTTGTGAACAAAAAGTTGATTTTAGCTTGTAGTGACACACCCTGTATTTTTGATTGAATGTACTGTATTTTTTATGGAATTAGTGGATTGGAATGGGTGTTTCCTGTACAAAATTTTTTTGTCTTAACCACATTATCTCATTTGAAAACTTGTTCCAAGATTTTAGGAACAATCTATATGTTTACAACCTCTGAAAATGATTGGCTATTCCAGATACTATTATCTGGTGCATTTAAAAACTTCCTTGCTAAATCAAAAGAAGTAGAAAAGTTATTTTTGCTGAGTTGCCACGATTTGAATAGATTATATTATTTATTTCTCACTTTACTTCCTTTCTTACAAATAAAACACTACATGATAGATAACATTTCCCTTCTAATTCCTTCAAAAAATATTTGTTTTAGAATATAAGAAAATTTTGTTCATCTATTTTAATTGACTAAAGAAGCCATGAAATTCACATAAAAAACCATTTTAAGACCACTCCTTTCTTAAATAATAACCCAAAGCATAGATTTTGTGTGTGTGTGTGTACGCGTAAAGTTTACTTGTGTTCATAAATGGAAGTATGTGTTAAATATATTATGTAAAATTCTTTTAAAATTTAACTTTTTAATACCTTTTAAACTCTGAAATATAGGAACATTCGGCTGAATAGTTACTATTCAGCTAGTCAAATATCCAACCTAATAGTAAGTTACTATTCGGCTGGCCAAATATTCGGTATTCAGCCAAAATCACTATTTGGAGCACCCTTACACAGAGGCCATTAAAGTCGTGTCAGATCCCAAATACTCATGTAACACGCGCACCTTGATTGTTAAAATGAATTTTGGAGATAAAAACTGTGTGCCATTCACAAAAGAATATGGTGAGTATATAAATATAAACATACAGAGAAACAAAAAAGAAAGTATATAGCACTGAAAACAATTTAGTTATAAAAAGGACTGTGATCCATATTAAATTAACAAAATGTATATACCAGTAATAAAAGTAATAAAATAAATATATAAATAGAAAATCGCAAATGAAAACAAACTTTTTATTTTGCTCAGCTTTCAGTTGACGTTCTGTCATTATTCTCTGCATATTTTCTTCTCTCTTTTTTTCTTTCTTTTTCAGTTCTTCCAAAATTTGTTGCTCTTTTGATACTACAGATTTCTTCTGCTGTACAGCTGGCTTAATGATAGCTGATAATTTGTTCTTGTTTTCAGGGGCTTTCAAATCCTGCAACTGCAAGTCAAGAAAAGGTATTAATGCAAATTTTGAAATTATTGATTCATATGGAAAACTGAAAGAAGATTTATTACAATAAAAATGGAAAGAAAATCGGTCTCTTCGCGTTGGATAAGAAAGAATTTTGAATGAAAATGGGGGTTACGAATACTAAGTAGTAAGGAAAAAAAATACGGTGCGAAGAAGTTCGATTTACACATTGATAATTTTAGCCATGATGGTGTAACAACACTTTGGAGAGCCAAGAAAAAAACTATAGTGAGTGAGTGCGGAAAGCCAAGATATCGAATTGTGAGAGTGCTTGCCAAAGGATTTGAACCTCTTAGCATGGAGCGTCCTATTACAGTTATATGGGGTAAGGCAAATCTTCATCATTTCTTTGAGCTAAGTAATTAAAGGCATCTTTGTAACGAATAGTTTAAAATTGATACACATTTAAATTCAAACTGAGTTGTGTAATTCAAAGATATATTAAATTGTATTTAAGTAAAAATGATATCTGTAATTTTATCTAATACGTTATTAAATAAATCTTTGAATTACACAACTCAGTTTGAATTTAAATGTGTATCAATTTTAAACTATTCGTTACAAAGATGCCTTTAATTATTTAGCTCAAAGAAATGAAGATTTGCTTACCCCATATAACTGTAATAGGACGCTCCATGCTACGAGGTTCAAATCCTTTGGCAAGCACTCTCACAATTCGATATCTTGGCTCTCCAAAGTGTTGTTACACCATCATGGCTAAAATTATCAATGTGTAAATCGAACTTCTTCGCACCGTATTTTTTTTTCCTTACTACTTAGTATTCGTAACCCCAATTTTCATTCAAAATTCTTTCTTATCCAACGCGAAGAGACCGATTTTCTTTCCTTTCATATCAAACTTTTCTGACTGGATATCGAGTTTCCTATTATTTTCCTACAAATTTCGTTGGATGTCCAACCCTTCTATACAAATTACGTTTATTTCTCTCCCTTCTCAAGGGGGTCTTATTTTTCCCCTCTAACCTACCCTGAAGCAACCCTTCTCTTGGTCACACCTGTACCTTGCAGCTGTACTCATTCTTACGCCACCTTCGTAAACCTTACATTCATATTTGTGAATAAAGCTGCTTTTATGAAACTCTGTACCCCGTTCTTTCGGCGACTCAAACCACCTCTGAATGTATTCATATCTTAAAGTTTACGACTCTGTTTACGCATTTGTTGCTTTTGTCTCACCCTAAAATTCCTATATTTTGAATAACAAAATTCTTGCCTCTCCCGTATCGTAACTTTGCATACAAAATCCTTTTTATTTTTTATACAAAGTATTACCTACCCCTTGCATTAGTAAACGGAAATTCATTCTTTGATCTTTTCCCTTACTGCTATAGTTTAGAAGAAAATTCCTTTGATATATTTTTTTCTTTCCACTTAAGTTAAATTGCATCCCCAGTTACCTGACAATATGGAAAACTGAAAGAAGATTTATTACAATAAATGTATATATTATATATATATATATATATATTAATGACTATAACATTAAAAAGGTATTGAAATTTTTTAAAAATTTTTTTAATTTGTTCAATGCTGCTAGAGTTTTTCAAAGAAATATAATAGAGGTTCACGTGTTTTTTCAAATAAATTAAACTGTCTGGTCCCTAGTAGTTGGATACATAACCACAATTTTTTTTTTTTTGGCAACTTATGTTAATGCAGTCAAAAAGATTATTTTTGTCGTTAAACTCTGCACTTTGAGCAAAATATGCAAGGCGTGTACTAATTATAAATTTTCAAATTTGCATTTTAAAAAGACCTTTTTCATGATTTGATCAGTTTTAAATTGAGATATTTTAAAAGATACAAACAGAGATACTAAATATTTTACTATGAATTTTCAACAAAGGTTTTTTGATAAATTTAATATTAAGCAAATTTTTTAACAATAAAATTTTTATTTTCCTTTGAGAGATATTGATATAGCTGTTGCTTATAAATACACAATCACATTAAGTAAAAAAATGTTCAAATACACTTGCTTTTTTTTGCAAATGATATTCCAGATTTGACAATGTAACAGTTGTTACGTTGATTTTGTTGATCTTTTTCATGGGCATGTGGTTACTGGAGATCTAAATATTATAAGAAGCAAAGATTTGCCCTTTCTTATGCTGGGATTTGGTACTAAAGGATCTGGATCCATAAAGCCGTACTTTTGGCCCATGAAATAAGACTAAAATTTGATTTTGTTATACTGACTTAATTATTTCACTTTTTAATATTAGAAGGTTTATCCTGTACGATTTCAACAATAGTTTTTGCATTTTGTTAAGATTTATATGACTTACACAAGCTCAAAGTTCGTATTGTTCATAGTTTATAAAAAATTAAAAATAGAGAGTTTATGAGAGCCTACGCTAGTCACGCAAAGAAACGCTCAAGCTAATGTTAAGCCTATGAGAAGGTTCTTGCGTGATTTCTCGCTCGCATTTTAATATTTTTAAATGATTTTTTTTGCATAGGATAGCTGAGGTCAATCTCTAACGTTGTTAGTTTTTACTTTTACTATTTTGGTTCCAGTTTTTTTTTTATATAAGGGTACTTTCACTTTCAGAACCGGTTCCAAAATTGAAAATGTCCGCTTATAAAAAAACAGTTACCAAAATCAAAAAGTAAAAACTAACAACGTTAGATATCGACCTCAGCTATCCTATGCAAAAAAATCATTTAAAAATATTAAAATGCGAGCGAGAAATCACGCAAGAACCTTCCCATAGACTAGGGGTGCACAACCTTTTTAAGCGAAGGGCCACTTACAAAAATGACTGGGTTGTCGAGGGCCACCATCAGAAAATTTTTGCTTCAAGGAGGTGTGACCAGAGGGGGGTCGGGGGGGAGATCAGATTAAAAAAAAACAAATTTCGGAAGGGTAGATTTAGCTTTCCAGCAGGGTTGGCACGGTTTAAACCAAATGGTTTTTTTCTGAAAAAAAAACCAATTGGTTTTTTTGTTAATTTTTTTAAAGATTTTTTTCTTATATAATTAAGTTTTCAAATTATTTGATGTACAAATAACTTCTACTTCTAACTGAACAGCTCAACTCATTTCAGCAGTCAACCTGCATAAGTCACAGTTGCATCATAGTTGCACCTGTGTATGAATGGTCCAAGAGTTAGCATTTGAGAACAAAAAATGTCTAATTTTGGTAGAAGAAAAGATTTAGTTTGGTTATATTTTAATGAAGTAAAAAATGATATAAGGAAAGGTTGTAGAGCTAGATGCAAAAATTGTAATAAAGAAATGGAAGGTCAAGTAGCTAGGATGAAGAAACACATTGAAACTTGTAATAATTCTCATCATCATTCTGATTCTGTTGATAATGGTAAGTACTTATTTTATCATTATTATTGCTGCTATTATTTTTAATTTTGAAAGAAAATTGTTAAAAATTTGTTAATAAGTTAAATATTTGTTAAATTCAAAATTTTTAATTTATCTGTAAAATTACAAGTAATGCATATTGAGAACACATTATGTATATCTTCATTCAGATGATTCTAAACTCTTATAAAAAATTACATTATTATTTGAAATGCTATTTGATTGAGAAGATAAATTATAAAAATCACATATATTATTATTTAATTTGCATATGCTATTTGATTTTAGAAAGTTATATTCTATGAAATAAAAAATATTTATGTAATTCTAAGTAATGAAATTTTGGAAAAAACAAGAAAATTTTAAATAGACATTTTTTTGTTAGAGAACTTTATTTTGATAATCTTAAAATTACATTTGATAAAAGTTTGAAAGTTTTACAAATTAATCATATTATTAAGAACAAATTATGTGATCAGAACTGTTATTAAATGAAATTGTTAATTTTTAATTTATGCATGGCTCTTAGAGATTAACTAAGTTTTCACCAATCATAAATATCCAAAATTATAAAAGACATGGTAATTTTATCTCGAGTATTAAATAAATTATCAAAAATAAATATATCAATATGATAGAGATGTTTACTTTGCAGTAAAACAAAGAAAAAAAAATGTCTTTGTATTGAATTATTGTTAATTATATGATTATGATTTTTGAAGTAATATGTTCTGTATCATTAAGCAATTCTTATTTTTATTTTTGTGTAGCTGATGTGTCAGTGTCACTATCCAGTATTTCAAGTTCTTTGGATTCAGCAATAACACAAAGAGCAACAAGTGAAATTGGTTCTTTAAAAAGGAAAAGAGATACTATGGACTTTTTTGTCAGTAAATCAACACCATCTCAAAAGCAAATGTTTGATGAACAAGTTGCTAGGTTTATATATGCTACAAATACGGCATTTAGCACTGTAGAGCATCCTGAGTTTATTAAAATGGTTCAGAGTTTCCGCCCAGAATATTCTCCACCATCAAGAAAACAAATTGCTGGGGATTTATTAGATCATACTTACAGCAAAGAAAAAGAAAAATGTGCAAATATATTAAAAAATGAAGTTGTCACATTAGGATTAGATGGATGGTCAAACATTCACAACGAACCTGTGATCTGTGTTACTTTAACAACAAAAGACGGGAATACATACTTAGCAGACACTATTGATACATCGGGAATTGCTCATACAAGTGAAAATCTGTATGATATTGCGACTACAACCATTAATAAATGCCAATCGGAATTTCAATGTTTAATACAAGCATTAGTGATAGACAATACTGGAAATGTCCGAAAAATGAGGGATATGTTTGATGAAAAAGAAGAGTTTAATATTATTACTTATGGATGTGCAGCCCATATTTTAAATTTACTGGCAAATGATATAAGTTATCCAATTTTGCATGTAATCAAATACTTCAGAAACAACCAATATGCAAATGCGTGCTTCAGAAAAGATGCAAGTACATCAAAACTAATAATGCCTTGTGAAGTTCGCTGGAACTCATTTGCTGACGCTTTAGACAGCTATCTGAAATCATGGTCAGTTCTTGTAACTATATGCGAAAATAATAAAGACAAAATTGATAAAAATATCCAAAGTCTAGTTTCAAACATTTCATTGAAAAGAAATGCTGAAGACTATTTTCAACAATTAAAGCCAATTAGTGTAGCTTTAGATAAAGTACAAAGCCAAAATTGTACAATTGGAGAAACTGTTTTTCTTTTTAAAAATTTAAAAAAACAGATGGAAGATTTGAAACTGAATAAAGACATTATGAAAAAACTAGATACTCGTTATAAAATGGCAATAACACCAGCCCATCTTCTTGCTTATCTGTTGGATCCAAGAGCCAAGGATGCTGATCTCGAATTGTCATCGGAGGAAAAAAAAGAAGCATTGGAATATGCTAAAACAAAATTTCCCAAAAACAATTTATTATCTCTGATACTAAAATTTTGTGCCAAAAGTTCTCCATTTCAAAGATATCTTTTTGAGAATGATTTTAGTAAAGATGTATCAGCTATAGAATGGTGGCATATTCAAGAAAATGAAATCAAAACGTTCAATGATGGTGTGTTGAAAGAAGTTGAAACGATTCTTACTGCAAAAGCGACTACTGCAAATATAGAGAGAATTTTTTCTTCATTTGGTGTTGTACAATCAAAGTTACGCAACAGACTGGGTTTACAAAAAGCGGCAAAACTTGTTTTTTTGTTTAAAACATTAAACCCTAATAATCCTGTTTATTAACATAGAATCTTTATAGAGGGACGTGTCGTACTTCCATTTTCTTAAAATTTTGAAAATTTATTAAATTTCCATGTTTTTAAAATGTTTCTTTTATATATATTTTTTAAATATATTTCAATTTAATTTTCTTACTGAAATTCAATTTGTTTTTTTAAATTGAATAAAAAAGTAAGTCTCACTTTCTTTTCTTTGCATTATTTTTATTTAAAAAAAAAATTAGTATAGCATACCAAGGTAAAATTCTACATTATATCTTTATATTCTTATGTAACACAACTAAGTGTTGCTTATTAAAATGAAAAAATATAGGAAGGCAATAGATTAAGTCTTTAAAGAAGTTAATATAAATCTTGCAATTAAATACTATTAAAAACTTTTAAGTATCAACATTAAGATACAGAATCCATTCTATGAATGCAATATGAAATACATAAACATATTAATATGTTTTATGTGCTAAATCATTTGGTAAACATGAATTACAGGTTGCATTTGGAAATATGTATATATAAAACAGCAATTATTTCTTCAACTTTTTTAAAAAGTAATCTTTAAAAATTATTTAAAACTTATCACCATTACTGTAGAACCTGACGGCACAAGTGATCATGTTCTATGTATTACATAGGAAACTTTTGTATATATATAACTGTTTTGAATTTGAATGTAAATGATGTTAGCTCAGCTCTAAATAAAATTTAATGATTTGAATTTGTACATAATTAATAACAATTGTTTATTTATTTTGTTTAAACTGTTTTCAGAATATATATATATATATATATATTGTTATTGTAATATTAATCATTCTTGTCAATGTTAAATTTTATTTACTGATGTGCATATATGTAATTAAAAAAGATACAAAAAAACCCGGTTTAAACCAAAAAAACCGTTTTTTTTGGTTTTTTTAAAAAAAAAAACCCGGTTTTTTGCCAACCCTGCTTTCCAGTCAACGTATTCAGTTCTGCTGGCAATGATATATCAACAGTTTATGTTTGTATTTATACACGAGATATAGCTAAGATTATTTTCAAAGAGTGAAAATACTCTTTGACTTTATTTGAAAGGAGCAGGGGGGGGGGGGAGGTTCAGCCTAAAAGTTCATAAAAATGCTAATTTTAAAAGGAGGGTTAGCTCTCTATACTCAACCACCTCCTTAGTCAGCATAACCCAATTCAGTTGGAAAGGATGGAAAAAACTTGCATTTTTTTTCCATGCGCGATTGACAATATTCATAGTTTTTTCCTAGTGATTGATGAAATTCACGATTATTACTGTTGTGAAAACCTTAATGTGGAAGCTTAACTTCCCCATACTTGTTGTTTTTCCTTTTAGATCTTGCGCCACTGAGATATTCTAGTTTAAGTGCTTCTATGGCGATCGTTGATCATACGTTCGTCGATACGCGATCTCTTTGTGTAAACAAATGCACATGTTTTTCTTGCTCCTACAGTATGCATTGCATCATTGCCATGTGCCGTTTCCTGATTGGATGCAATGACTGCGCATGTGTTGAACAACTAGCTTAAATACCACTGCATGACTTGTCTGCTCTCTCCTCTTTTTGCTTATGTGGTTACTGCATATCGTACGATGTTTTAGTTTAGTTATTTTTTGTCTGTGCAGGTTTGCCAGACTGTTTGTTGTTAATTCTTATAATGTTAAAGTATGTTTAATAAATGTTATTTATTAATTTAAGCCATCCTCTTATTAAGAGTCAGTTTACTTTTACTTTACCATTTGAGCCTGGTGGATTAACCACCCAAATTCTTTAAGAATTACACACACTTTCGGCAAAATTTGCGATTTATACGCACCTGATCGGCATAATTTGCGATTTTTCCGCGCCCAATCAGCGAAATTTGCAATTTTTTTTCACATCCGATTGGCGAAATTTGCAATTTTTCGCACCCGATTGGTAAAATTCGCAAATTTTACGTGCCGATCGGCGGAATTCATGATTTTTATGCGCCCGATCGGCGGAATTCACAATTTTTACGTGCATAATCGGAAAAATTTGCTATTTTTACACCACCGATCGCAAAATTTGCGATTTTTTATGCGCCCGATCAGCAGAATTCTCGATTTTTATGCGCCTGATCGGCAAAATTTGCGATTTTTACGTGTCCGATCGGCAAAATTCGCGATTTTTACACAGACAATCAGCGAAATTTACAATTTACATGCACCCGATCGGCAAAATTCACGATTTTTATGCACCCGATCAGCAAAAGTTGCAATTTTTACGGGCTCAATCGGAAAAATTCGCGATTTTTATGCATACGATCGGCGGAATTTGCAATTTTTACGCATACGATCGGCAAAATTCCAGATTTTTACGCAGACGATCGGTGAAATTTACAATTTACACGCACCCGATCGGCAAAATTTGCGATTTTTACGCAGGCGATCGGCAAAATTTACGATTTATACGAACCCGATCGGCAAAATTCGCGATTTATACACACCCTATCGGCAAAATTTGCGATTTATACACACCCTATCGGCGAAATTCATGATTTTTACGCACCAGATCGGCGGAATTTGCGATTTTTACGCGCCTAATTCACAACATTTGAGATTTTTACGCGTCCGATCTGCAAAATTCGCAATTTTTACGCAGACAATCGGCGAAATATTCAATTTACACACACCCGATCTATTGTGTCAGTACAAATGTACTGACTGGGGTTGTTAAAGAAATAGCAGAGGAAATTACAGTAGAAGCGTAATAGCTGATTTTATTAACCCCAAAAATTAAACTATTAAATTAGGATTCTATTTAATCAATTATCAAAATGGATATAAGTTCTGTGAAGATTAGAATTGATGACAATTTATTTAAAACAATCAAATATATTTATTTAAACTTAATACATATAAATACAATGAACTTAAATAAAGATTTTGCTCACTTAAAATAAAAAGACTTATTCAAATAAACGATAGTCAGACATCATGACGTGCACAGAAATTAAGCAAAATATTTATAACCAAAAACATCTTTAAACACATATTCTGGAACTCAAAGTAAATAGACGATGACATTAACCGCTGAACCGCCTGTCTTTGCACCAATCATCTGGAACCATAAACATGCAATCTCCAAACACTTTAATATGGAGTCGAACACTTTAATGACGATTTCCATCCAGCTAGGTTAGTCTTGCGTATATATTATTTCAACTCATACGAAGAAAACACCATGCCTAAAACATCGACATCACCAAAAAAAGGGAGAATCACCAGTTCCAGAATGATCGCATAAGCAAAGCACGATATCACTTTAAATTATCTTCTTTCACAACTAAAACCAAAACAATGTTCGGAAACGAAATTTAATTTAAACTTTTATCCATTACACAACTCTGAAGAAAAACAAACAAGGTTTCATTCATATTCTTCGACGTCTCACGAAAGTAAAACAAACAACAGAAATAAATGCAAGGGCAATAATGCCGGTAGACAGATCTATTTATCTTCACGACATTCTAATAAAAGAGCATCTACGCATGTCCGACCGCCACTTCCATCGGCGTCTCGAATGTCGTATGCAAATTAAAAACATCGACACGAGGCAAGGAGCGAAATACGGCTGCGTTGAATCGCACTGCCATCTAGGAGCGTTCGTAAGAACCACTCAGAAAAACAGCAGAAACGTGGCCGATGTGTCGATACGAAGATAGCTGGAAACGCCGTGAGTTAAAGATTGATATATTAAATGGAAAAGCTTTTAAATATTGAAAATATGAGACAGGAATTTAAAGGCAAGTTTATTAAAAGACATTTAATAAAGATACTTAAAGATATTTATCTAGTTTATCTATTAAGAGCAATTAAAGGATAAGTTAATTAAAAGTAATTATCTTTAGCTTGTTTAAAGTATGATATTATATTAGGAAAAGTATTATATTATATTTTATAAATGGTACTTATGGAATGTATGAGAGGTAAAGAAAATAAGCATGGTGATAAGATATTAAATATACCAGGGATTGTTATATTTCCTAACACGATCGGCAAAATTCGCGATTTTTACGCAGGCGATCGGCAAAATTCACAATTTATACGCACCCAATCAGCAAAATTCACGATTTATATGCATTCAATCAGCAAAATTTGTGATTTTTACGCACCCGATGGGCGAAATTCACAATTTCTACGCACCTGAACGGCAAAATTCGTGATTTTTTCACGTCCGATCGGCGAAATTGATCCGCGGGCCAACAGTAATCCGATCGCAGGCCACTTTGTGCACCCACCCCTACCATAGACTTAACATTAGCTTGAGCGTTTCTTCGCGTGACTAGCGCAGGCTCTTAAGTAACTGCATTCTTTCAAGTCAAAGAGACTTTAGGAAGCAACAGGCTGCGTGCTCCTCCGGGTGTTCCGGAATCAATACGGTCCTTCGGGACGCGGAGGGATGACCTGGAGCCCGGCAGAAGACGCCGTGGCGTCCGGATTCCATTTTCAGGAGTTTGGGACAAAGCGGGGTCTCAGAGAGAGCGGTAACCGACGTAAGTCCACTTCCGGGAGGACTGGGCTGCCGGCTGTCGCCGGTATGCTCGGACAATCCTAAGTGCAGCCTGGGGATCCTGAACCGGGCACGAAATCGAGCGGCCTGGAACTCATCCTTTCTCAGCGTACGGCACTCCAGGGGATAGACAAGATGAGTGCTTCTCTTGTCCGTTCCCAGGGCCCTCGGCGGGGGGCGCCGGAGACAGCTGTTGTTGAGATATGGAGCCATGGGTGGGAGCCACATGGTTAAGGCTCTGGGAAGCTGGTGTTCGTGTCTAGTGAAGGTGAGCTAGCGGACGCGGGCGGTTACGCAGGTCTGGCCGGACCACCGGGACGAAACTATCGCACTACCTGTTTCGATCCCTTCACTTTTAGCTTTCAAACTAACGTTCTCCCGGCCCTACGGCTCTGGCGGCCTGGTCACCTGACAGCGTGACGGGGGTCGGACCCTCTTCCTATTTTTTTAATCTATCTGTGTTTTACTAACCTAGTTTTTAGTGTGTGTTGTCCATTCCCGACTAGAGAGACATGAGATCACTCGTGTGAGTTGTTCTCGATCTCGAATTGGGATATAGCAAATCATGAGAGGGCGCCCTTGACTAGTCGCTGGGCCCTGGTTGCTCCTGTGAGCTTTCCAGACAAGTTCGGCGTCGAGGATGTCACGGACTGTCGCTCATGAACCGAGCCTGTCCGGCCACTGTCGTACTCATGAAAGGGGTTACGATCGCGCCGATTCAGGCATCCAGAAAGTATGAAGGGGGCAATGTCCAGTATTGGATGGGTGCCGCGTTTTTTATTAAACACCCGCAGTCGTCTTAGGAGGCAACAACGTGTTTAAACATGCTAAAATGGACGTAACTATTGCTAATGTGAACGAATGCAGTTATTAGCAATAGTTATGTTCATTTTAGCATGTTTAAACCCTTTGCTGCATCCTAAAGTCTCTTGGTGACATGAAGGAACACAGTAACTTAACTCTCTATTTTTAATATTTTACTACGAGCACAGCTTTGCAACACTTATTTTTACATATATTACACATTTTGATGTATTTTATAATATATGTAAAGAAGAAAGTGTTGCACGATTGCACTCATATAAATAATTGAGGTAAAATTAGGAGAAATTGCGTAGTTTTCATCAAAAACTACGAACAATGCGAAATTTGAGCTTGTGTAAGTCATGTCATAAATCCGAACAAAATGCAAAAACTATTGTTGAAATTGTACAGGATAAACCTTCTAATATTAAAAGGTGATATAATTAAGTCAGTATAACAAAATCGAATTTTAGTCTTATTTCATGGCCCAGAAACACGGCTTATGGACCCTGATCCTTTAGGATGAACAGGAGATTAAATAAACAGAATGCTATCAGTGTTTCTAAAAGGGATTTAAATAAATTTATTATGAATTTAAGTTATAAATATAACACACCCTTCTGAAACTTTTTTTGGAATGAGAGTGGTGCATTTTGAATGAATTAAATCTTTTTGTCAAAAGTGAGCTTAACAGTAAAAATTATAATTATCAAACTTAAAAGAGGATTTGGCATACATTAAGCAATTGCATAAAGATTTTGTTATTGTGCCAGTTGATAAAGCAGATTCTAACTATGCAATTATACGAAAATTGTTTTACATTAATAAAATTACAGACGAATTGAACAATACATAATACATATTATGAGAAAAATAAACTGAGTCAAAAAGCTATTGTCAACAAATTTAATGCACATATACTCAAAAATATAAAAATATGTATTCTTTTCATTTTGGAATTAACAGTTATCAAAGCTTTACTTTTTTGTTTTTAACTCCTAAATTTAATGAAACCATATTAAATTCAGATTTATATGATGCAATTTAAGAGGTATTGGTAAAAGTTTAATGTTACGCTTTGGATTTTTTTAAACGTATTTATGGCTTTTTGAAATTTAAATTTGGGAATACTAGTTATTTTTGTTACATTAACGTAATGAGGTTCTGACTAAATTTAAAACTATGCTCACTAATTTTTATACATATGATATGATTTTGAGAACCTTTTTTAGGGTTTCATTTATATCACGAAACCCTATTCATCCCGCTATGTTGTCTATCCGTCACAGAGCCGGTTCTTAGAAACTACAGACTTGAAATTTTGTGTACTTACAGCTGAAACGTACTATGAAGCTGAAAATCATAAAATTAAAAAAAAAAAAAAATCCTTATATTTTAATATAGAGATAAAAAAACAAAAATCTAACAGCCTTTTCCTATTAAATTTAAACATTTTTCGTTATAGCAGTTGCCAACAATTAAAAATACACAATAAAATTCTTTCTACAATAATGAATTTTCTATTGAAAGATTTCCACGTGAAAAATGAAATAAAAAGTTTCCCCAATTGAAAAAAGATTAATATAACGTCATATTGGTAATAAAACGGAAAATTTTAAACATTTCCCAATAATACAAGGAGTATGAGTATGTGGCTAATGGCGCCTGGTGCATGTAAAATCCGTCGTGGGTGCAAAGTCCTCCAAGTTCCCTTTGAATTATACCTCTGGAGGTGCCTAGTCAGGTGAAGGTCTCGTCACCTGATCAAGGTTCTAAATTACGAGACCAATTCCTTTCTCTTTTTTAAAATTTAAATTTCTTTTTTAAACCTGCCATTTCAGCGAGGTTGGATGGATGCCGTGAGCTGTCAAGTAGAGAAACTGTAGCAAACCACTAGAGAACACTACAGACAAGATGTAATACATAGCGGAAACACAAATATTTAAACTGAATTATATAAACCTGTCTATATTAGCAACCATAGTCAGTGTGAATATGGCCCGAAAGCAAGCCCCTTTCCTTATTCGACAACATACCCAGATACCCATAATTAATAACAAACTAGAAACGGCCAACACAGTATCAAAGTAACTCTCACGAAATACCGTTGCAGCCAAGGACACCCAAGAAGCTAATCAGGTGGATCTCCGTTATGAGGAGATTAGGCGAATTTCGCCCCGCGGCCAGGTATACAAACTCGTTAAGCTGGGCATAATGCCCGGCAGGTAGGGGCCTGGTATGCGGTTTAATAATAATAATAATAGTATGAGTATGTGTAGGTACAGAAAGCAGGTTAATATGATGTCATTAGAGAATTAAAAAGAAAATTAATCTGATGTTATAGTGGAAGTTTAACTGACTTTTTCAAATGTTTGAGACTAATACAAAGAGAGTATCAATATGAGTAATAAAAAAAGTAAATAGATATGATGTCAGCAATGATTATAACGTCACATGAATTTGAGGAACATATTGAATCATGATAAAAACGGATTATGGAAATATTGGCATATTTTAACATTTTAAAGGTTTAATTTTAATTATTTTTTTTTTTAAATATTGCATTTAGTCCACATGACAGATATTATTATGAAAGAGTATAATAGCGGGCTTCGCCCGCTATTGAATTGGTTCAGATTTTCGAAAAACTATAAATATAGACGAGTAAATTTTTATTTTATAAAACACAACCATTTGCAGCTTGTAATTAAAAATATTTATCCTAATTGTTTAACCCTTAAATGGGCGGTGGTCACAAAAAAGGACACCTAAATTTAATTCCAAAACTGACAAACGGCACCAAGAATATTTAATTGAAATTTTCCTTTTGTTAAGTACCAGAAAATAAGCAAGTTTATATTTGCTAATGAATTTGTTATTTCTGGTGTCAGTCCATTATTTCATCATTTTACAAACAGACTTACTCCGCGCCGGAAAGGGTTAAAACTGAATGAGGCTTTTGACAATAGTTTACAAGTTAATTTTCTGGATTTAGATTTGCACACAGATTTTCTAATTTAAATAAAAGGGTTTTCATAAACATTTTAGAACAATGTAATAGATATAAGATTTGTAACAATAGGAATTTTATCATTAAATAGATTTTTAAACTTACAGCAAATTTATTTTACAATAATTTTGATCCGCATGATTTTATTTTTCATTATGCAAATTATTTTATAAAATTTCTGGAATGGCAACGAATGGCAGTAGAGCCAATCACTGTAATGGACGCTGGTGGAAGGTCTTGATATTTATGAAGAAACACAGCTGAAGTCCTAGAAGGAAGGCGTGTTTTTGGATGTTCATCAATGACAAGAAACTGGCAGACAGGAAAGAATATGTCACAAGACACAAATCACTGCAATATGATTTAAACAATATACTATTTCCAATTTACGCCTACATAAAGGAAAAGTATCTAATTTTTCATTTTTTTATCTATAAAACAACAATAATAATTTACATTTCAACAAAGTTGGCAATAGAAAGTTAAACAAGTCGCATTCACTAAAGAAAATACATAAATTATGCACAGAAATCCACAGAAAATTTGTATAAACAAACAAATACTTACCGGATGTCTAAGCTGAGCAGTTTTACTTAAAGTTGCTGATGAAATGTTACGAGAGTTCATTTTTTTCTTCTTACTAGATTTATTTTCAGTAACTGAAGACTTGCGTTTAGAACCAGAACGAGCCGCTTTTCCGTGACTACTGGGACACTCATTTTCTTTCTTTTTTCTTGAGCCTGACCTTGTCATTATACCACTATTATTACAAGAACTCACAGTACTTGATTGATTACTGTCTTTAGCTGATCCAGAACCTAGAGTTATAGTCATATTGATTTTTTCAAAAGTCCTGTTTAAAACAGGAGTTCGCACTGCAGATAGAGTTTTGATATTGTTCAAACGAAATTTTTCACTGGAATATGCATTCACTTCTTGATTAGTTAAATGATGCATAAGAACAAAAGGATTAGCCTTTTTCCTGACAGAAGTAGTTGGAGTTATGATCTGTGTATCTGATGTTACAGGCATATTATCTGGTGTTATCACTTTTGTGAAAGGTGTCATTTTTGGAGCCGATGATGCTACTTTTTTATTGACTGATGTTACTTCCTTTGCAGGAGTTGTCCCAGCAGCTAATGATGAAACATTTTCATCTTTGTCCTTTGTACTAATAAATGTTAAAATGCCTGGAGGATACTGGACATCAGTAACTTTTTTACAATCCCTATAATGAAAAATAAATATCTTAAATATAAATGCTGCATTTATGAAAAGGAAATTATTAACATGTCATTTATTAGAGACCTTTTTATATAACTAAGAAAAATAATAGTTATTTTCATTACCAATTAAACATACTGGAACAATATTACATACTTCATACATGTAAAGTCAAACTTTGATATCTCAAACTTGATTCGAGAGTCCTCTCACCTCTCACTTCACACAAAAACACACGCTCGCTAATGTTAATCCTATGGGGCATTATTTTTCTAATATCTCGTTTGCCTTCCAATATTTTTTAAAGGATTTTTTTTGCATTGGATAACAGAGATCAATCAAATTTGGCAGCCAAAAAACTTTCTTTTAAATATTATTTTGTACTGTCAAGGCTAGTCTCTTTAAAGGGTCTTATATGCAAGAAAGTTTCAGACGTCCTAATTTACTTTCAAATATTTAAAAATGTTCTTTTAGTCCATTGGAAGCCCCATGTAAGTATGGGGTTTAGATGTAAGCCCAGGTGCCAAAATTTTGTAGGGGCCCCTATTTTTTCTTTTTTTAAGGGTGAAAAAATATGTTTGATTCCACCACCCCTTTACCGTAATAAGGAAAATGGATATTTTTAAATACTGTAGTTATTGTGTACTAATTCTCTAAATATTGGGTCAAGTAAAAGTCATGTTGTATTTTCTCGATAGATGACATTGTTGAATGTCTTTGGTAATACTTTTCCAATCAAGCCAAACTAGAGCATGTTTGAAAGGTGACATTACAAGGTCATTCTATGAAAAAAAAGTTGCAAGTTTGGCAAATTCACTACTTTATATTTATTTGAAAATTGAGCTTCCAGGCAGTCACTTTCGTCATATTTTGCTTTTTTACTTCTGAATAGGTAAAAATGTAGTACAAGCTACAAAAAAATTGTGTGATGTTTATGGTGAGGAGGGCTTAACTGAATGCCAGAGTCAGCGTTGCCTCACACATTTTCATTCCAGAGATTTTGCTCTCAAAAGATGCACCACACTCTGCACGTCCAATGGAAGTTGATGGAAAAGAAAAATAAATAAAAGCAATGATCGAAGCTAATCAAAGTATTTTGAAGCAAGAGCTTGCAGATAAGTTTGGTGTATCGCAAAAAAGAATTTACAACTATTTAAAACAACTTGGTTATGTTAGTAAACTCGATATTTGGGTACTTCATGAATTGCAGGAAATTCATCCCATCAAATGAATCAACATCTGCGGTTCATTGCTAAAACGTAACAAGACCATCCCATTTTTAAAGAGAGGTAACTGGTGATGAAAAATGGATTGTCTAAAACAACGTCGAACACAAAAGATCATGGAACAAGTGAGATGAACTAGCACAAAGCACTTCAAATGCAGATATTCATCAAAGGAAGGTGATGCTGTCTGCCTGGTAGGATTGTAAAAGTATTCTTTGTTTAGAGATACTTTCCAAAGAACCAAACGATTAATTTGGATGTCTGCTGTCAACAACTAATGAAACTGGATGAAGTAATCAAAGAAAAACACCCAGAATTGGCCAATCGTAAAGGTGTTATGTTCCATCACGACAATGCCAGACCACACACATCTTTGATAACTTACCAAAAATTATTTGAGATGAGCTGGGAAGTGATGCCGCATCCACCGTATAGCCATGACCTTACACCATCAGATTATTATTTATTTTGTTCTCTTCAAAACCATTTAAATGATAAAACATTCAATTCAGATAAGGCTATAAAAAATGAGTTGATTCAGTTCTTTGCTTCTAAAAACCAAACTTTCTTTGAACATGAAATTATGCAGGGGAAAGTTAATCAAATAAAATGGCCAATACATCAGATTAATTTTTGATATTTGTATTAATAAATTCCCTTATGAAAAAATACCACATGACTTTTTACCTAACCCAATAAAATGGATACACAACTATAACACATTTTTTTAAATAATCAGTCAATTAAATTAACAGTTCCATCCTTCAGTAGAAACATACATAGTATTATATATAGTATTTAATACAGGTTTTTTTTATACATTAGTTTTTTTATACACAGTATTTAATACCAGTGAATAAAAAAAGTTAAAATAATAAAACTTGTCATTTAACATGTCATATTCTTTTGTCATATTCATTCAATTGTCATATTCTTTATGCTTTGACAGTACTTTTAAGCACCATTAAAGAAAATTTAATGTAACATTTATGTAATCCATCTATTAATAAAAGTTAAATTTACTTTTCATACAAAATACTTTGCTCAATAGCATTTAAAAAGCACAGCGAAAACTTTATCATCTGAGATATAATATCAGGATGAAGTTTGGTTTTCCCCAATTACAAATAAATTGTCTTGTATCTAGGCATTACTGTGAGGTTAACTGAAAACAAGAAAACTTTTATTGTATGTTAGTAACTATTAATTTTAATTCTAATTTGTAAACAAAAATGAACTGAAGCAAGAAATCTATCAATAAAAAATGGTTTTATTAAAAAGAATGCATCTAATAAAGAAAATGCAAGTAAAAAAAGGAAAATTAGCGTAAAGTCTGATTTTATGACCACCAAGGGGTCAAATGAAGCCATCTAAATAAGTAAGAAAGAAGGGCAATATTCTAAATTGTTTTCTCAGCATTTTAAATATGTTATTAAATTGAAAAATTGTGATAGAAGACAAGATTTTTCTTAAATTTCTAAGTAGCATTTATTTCAGCTCGTTTATTAATTCAAATTTCAGATATGAAACATTTATACTTTGAGCTACGAGATTAAAATCAAATATGATTCACGCAATACAATAAACAAACAAATCTATAGTGAATTGCTTGTGATTCATTCGACAGTTGAAGGGTTAAATACCTTTAAAAACAACAAAATATTCGACATCTATACTGTAAAGCATATGGGTGATAGCCAAACTAAAAATCAGTAGTTAGTTTCTGACCGAAATTTGGATGATTGGTATATTTGCACTACATTTAGATTGAAAAAGTAATTTTATTCCCCCCCCCCCCCCCCCCCCAAGATGGAAGTTTTTATAGATTTTTAAAATTGAATGAAAAACTTAATTGATACGGAAATATTACATTGGGTTTAAAAAGAGGAAAATGTTGGCTGTTCTAGGACTGATGAAAAATTTCTTTTTTACAAAAATAGTAGCTGGGACTGGAAAAAAAAAAAAAGTCTTTTTTTTCTGTTTTTTCTCCAAAATAGTATCTTTTGAAGGTTTTTGCGCTAAAATAGTAGCCATAGTCGCTTGCTGCTGAAAATAGTTGCTTTTAGTAGCATTTTAGTTGCAAATGATAGCCCTGTAATTTGCAGAACTGGCACACTGCTGCAGCTGTCTGGTTCAAAACGATATTTCTGAGATTCTTCATGCAGAAGACAGCAAAGAGTGGAAAAAATGTTTTTTTCACATTTTGAATGTCTTGGGTATTATACAATACAATTCCTGTAAAATTCTCTGAGTTTTTTAAATGTTTCTAAAATTTATTAAACTCAAAAGTGAAGTTCTCCATTACAGGGAATGTAGTATTCAATGGTCAGTAAAAAAATCAAAAATTTTAGGATTGACATTTTTGAAAAAAAAAAAAAAAAAAAAAAATCAGAAGGAAGCAAGAAAAGTTTAACACTTATTTCAAAATAGAGTATATTGTGTTAAGCAGAAAAATACTATTTTTAAAATTTAAAAAAAAACGCAACAAAATATCTTGCACTGTTCCAGAGACTTTAAAATTTGTATCGAAAATCTTAAGTGAGAAATGGTACTCGGGACGTCATCTTTGGTGGCTTGTATCTTGGGGCCAAGAATTTTTTGGGGCAAAACAAAAAAATATTTTTCCATGAATTTTAACATATGTTTGATTCAAAAACTTCTGAGACTATGAAGGTCTCAGCCCTGCAAGAATTAATATGGACTCAACCATATATTAATGTTTACTATATCCAAAAATATGTTATTTTCTAGAAGTCATTTATTCACATTTTAAAAGAGGGAAGGGAGCATTTTATATTATTTAGGTTTTCTCAAAATTTAAAAATTAATACAGCTAAATGTCATATATTTAATCCGCAATTACTATACAAGGGTCGATCCAGACAAAATTTGGAGCCTATTTAGGGCGGCCCCTTCACAAAAATCAATTTGATAAAATGGGCCTTCACAAAATTCCTTTTAACAAAATAGCCGCTTTCACAAAATTCAATTTCATAAAAACTTACTAGTTATTATTTATTTATTATTCTTTGACTTTTAAAATGTATAATTTGTAAACAAACAAGTTCACCAGAGAGGAAAACTTCAGCAAAAGTATTTAAAAAAAGTTTTTGTTAATAAATGCTTTGTTCGAATTTGAGTAGCTGGATTTTGACTTTCATTACAAAATGTTATTTTTCACAAAAATATAATAAAATTTCACAAAAATAACCTTTACTTTTCACAAAATGGGCCCCAAGAAAAAAAAAAAACCTGCATCGACCCCTGCATAATGAGGGCTTCTAAGTTTGTTTGGACATAGATTTTTGTTAAAAAACTAGTTGACTCGCTTGGCATTGCCCGAACCCGTGATAAAACCTTAAGTGAACCCCAAATAGAAAATACTGATAATTAGTAATAAAAGTGCTCGTAAGAAAAAAAAAAAAAAAAAAGCTTTTGTTGCCCAAACCCTTTGGAATTTTTAATGGTTATAAATATAAAGGTTTTACAGTCCGTGTAAAAATTACATCAGAAATATTATCTGGTTGTAAAATAAATATGTTTTCTTCCCCAGAAAATAACACTTTTTCAAATTCTATAGAAGGAGAGAACTCCTCACCCCTCCCATTTCCCTTTCCAGCCTTCAAGAAAAGTGAAAGTGCTTCCTCCCTTTCCATTTTGCTCATCTCTCTCTCTAAAAAAAAAAAAAACAGGTGAAAGAATGGATGCTTCCTCCAGAAAGGGGGAATAAGAATCTAGAAGGAGTATTTCCTAGGGGTAGGGTTGTGAGCAGTGCATGCCAATAGGCAAACTATCCTTTCCCCAGCCCTCTTGATTCTTCTTAATTCTATTTCCTGCTTTATTCACACTTCAAAGAAAGTTGAGGCATGCACAGTAAGGTCGAATTTGCATTGAAAAATTAATGTTTCTGCTTCTCGCACTAATATATTAGATATATTATATAAAATGACTAAAATGTGTGCACACTGCCGAAGTCAGTGGGTCCCTAACTCTAGGTTCGTTTGGATAGATTTTCGTTAAAAATGTGAAACCATACAAATTTGAGTATGTACGCTGCTGAAGGCAGTTGGACTTCCAATTATATGGTCGTTTGAAGATTTTCATTTAAAAATATAAAGTCATACAAATTAACTGTAAACTGTCACTTTTTTTACGTGTTTTTGTTTCCTCCTCATTATTTTACAGATTTTGAATCAATTCTACCTTTAATCTTCAGAACACTTCAAGGCCAATGGAGGAAAATCTTTAACGACCTTTCACTCGTCACTACCTATTAGGTAAGAGTAAAATTGTCCTGCATGACATCAACGATTTCATGCTTGTCAATAATGTGAAATGGTAAGATATTTATTTAGGTAATTAAATTTTACATTAATAATATTAATAAAGAACTTTTGAAAGTTTGTTGCTTAACACCTTTCACTTAAAACTAAAAAAAAAAAGGCACTGGCTTAAAAAAGTGGATGCTAAATGACGAAATTGCTACTATTGGACACTGCACACTTACAAAATTCCTAATTTGCCCTTTAAAATGAGTCTCTCCAAAATAAAGGTGGCTATACTTCTTACTAAAATTTTATCTATGAGAGTTTATGCCTTTAAGTCCAGTGGGGGGAATTTTCAGAATGCAAGAAATATCTTTCTTATAGCCAGATAAATTAATTTTTATATATACTTCTATTTTTTCCTAAACTACCTTTTTTATATTTTGTATTTCTAGGTATCACACTTCTTTAGCTGAATTACTTGACAGAAAGTCACAAAATTCAATAAATTCGAACCTGCACAATCACGAATTAAAAGGATATAAGCAGCGTCCTTATAATTAAGACAATTCAAACAAATAATTATTTTCTTTTAGTAGAATGAGCAAGACTGTTCTATTTGTATTAAAAATATATACTCTATCTATAATGTTTATGGATACTTATAATTATACAAAATTTATGATTTTTTTTATTCTCCTTAATATCCTTAGGATTTTAATCAGGTGTGCATTTCAAAGATATTCATAGAAGAAAAACACATTGCTTTATGAAATCTTTTATATGAAATAAATAATACCTAATGTTTAAAATTGTTTCTCTAACAGCATCAAACCATTGTGATATTACGGGATCTTGTGGTAATTTTTTTTCAGCCAGCAGATCAGCTTCATCGGACAAACTCTTCAAATCAGACAGGATATCAAACTACAAGGAAAAATAAGATTTAAAATTTAAGTAATTTACAAGCAGGAGCAGCAAATTAAAAATCTAGTGAAATTGTGTGAAGCATTAATAACAAAATCAAGTATAGTAAAAAAATAATTCAATTTATTTGTAGGTTACTTACATATTACAAGAATTCTTCTAATTTTCAATTATAAAATTGCAATAGGTGACTTCAGGTGTTTTGTGACAGGTCAGGTTTTATCTTAAAATGATTAAATTTGTTCAGAGTTTGTTTTATGGAAAGGAATTGCGAAAGATTCTTTTTAAATAAAAATTTTGTAAAGAGTCCTGTTTTAAGATGAAAAAATTTGTGAAGGGTCCGTTAATCTCTTTGGTACCAGCAACCCATACATGAATTTTATTTGGTTGGCACTAGAGCCTGCATCGGGCCGGGTTACCTGCACCTGACTCAAGGTTCAGACCAGGTTAGTGCTATATTTTTTTATTGCTGTTCGGGTTGAGTTGACTTCTACTTTTTTGATGCGGGTCAGCTTGACTTTCATTGATTTAGCTTCGTGCATTGAGCTCCAAATGTAACAGATCGTCTTCCTAATGCCCAACATGATTTCCAGTAGTCAGCGCAGAAGGATACAGTGACGACAATTTTAGCTCGCATTCATGGCAAATCATGCTGTCAGGGCTGCCACTCCAGAATGGCATCAAAGATAGTTGCTTTAGTAGCCTACAGTCAAAAAAGTAGTAGCCAAAATAGTAGCATTTGTACAAAAATAGTAGCCAAAATAGCTGCATGCTGACTTAAGAAAAACGAGGGGGGGGGGAGGGGGATCCCTATTTGCAATAAAAATATCATGAAAATCCACATCTTTCTCTGCAGTTTATGCTACCACCCAAATTTGCCACTTTTTGTATTTTTATTATAAAATCACACACAAAAAAAGAGGAAAGAATGAAAGGAGAAACTTTTTAAATTAACATCTGAAATATAAGATCAAAATGCAGTTTGGTTTTCCCAACAAAACAATTCCCAAAATTGTATATATGCTTGCCTTACACTTGGGTATTACTGTGAGGAAAGAAAACTAAAGAACAAGAAAACTTTTATTGTATGTTATTAGCTGCAATTTTAAGAATATGTGTACTTAACTAATCTATACTTTACAATAAATTTATGCAAAATAAAATAGCAAAACGGCATAAATGAAATGTGATTTTATAGACATGGACCAAATAAAGCCATCTAAATAAGTAAGAAAGGCAATATTCTAAATGTCTTTTGCAACATTGTAAACCTGTTATTAAATTAAAAAATTGAACAGAAAAAAAGATTTTCTCATTTCTAAGTAGCATTTATTTAAGCTCGTTTAATTCAAATTTCTAGTATGAAACATTTATACGAGGTTAAAAACAAATACGATTCACTCAGCACAGTGAACAAATCTACAGTTAATCATTTGTGGTTCATACAGCAGTTAAAGGGTTAAATACCTTTAAAAACAATCAAAAATTGGACATATATACTGTAAAGCATAAGGGTTGTGGTAGGTGGTAGCCAAACCAAAAATCAGTAATTAGTTTCCCACTAAAATTTGAATGATTGGTATCTTTGTACTATATTTAGATAACAAAAATATTTTTTATTTTTATTTTTTTTTCAAATGGAAGTTTTTACAGATTTTAAAAATTAAATAAAACACTTATGAATTTGATATGGAAAAATTAGGTCAGGATAGTGGGTTAAAAAAAAAATTGTAATTCTGGGGGACTGATATATATTTTTTTTACAAAAATAGTAGCTGGGATTGGAAAATAGTCTCCTTTTTTCTGGTTTTCCTCCAAAATAGTCGCTTTTGAAGGATTTTGGGCTAAAATAGTAGCCATAGTTGCCTGATGCTGAAAATAGTCGCTTTTAGTAGCATTTTAGTTGCAAATGGCAGCCCTGTGCTGTCTATCGCATTCCCTTACATGATTACTGAATTATTTATGAATTAGATAACCATAGCTTAATTATAAATGCATAAATTAGGATAATAGTAAATGGGAACACTAATATATGACACTAGGGGGCTCAGCCCCCTACTCGCTAACGCTCGCCAACCCCCCGTGAATTGCGAAGCAATTCACATTGAGACCGCTTTGCGGTCACAGCTCGCTTCGCTCGCTCGCCCCTTTTTTTCAGCAATTCTAGCCGGAATAAGTTCTACCATAAAACATTTGAACATATGAAATTGACAATTTATTTTAATGTAAAAAAGTAATTCTCCATTGAAAACACAACTGAAAATGCATTTATTTGGCGCCACCAATGGGCATATAAATCATTTAAATACTATGAAAAAAGGATTTTTTGTACAGCACGACTTAAATTCATTAGAAAAAAAACTACGTTATAGGAAGATAGTTTGTTTTATTTCACCAATACACCAACAGATGGCGGCAGGTGATATCTAGACAGTTGATTTTTTTTTTCTCCGTCTTTTGAGTGATTGAAATTCGTAAATGAATTCTAAATTAGAGTTGAGAATTCATTTGAAATTAACGATATTGCTCATAATTAAAATGAGGAATCATCTCAGATGCTTTGGATTACGTACATGTTATTTTATTTTTAATAATTGCAAGTTTGAGTTTCCTTCTATGGTTTCACTTCTCTCACACTGACCGCCATATTGGACGGAGGCGGAGCTGATCTAACACAATCTAGTCTGTTCATTGGTCTGAGCTCTGGAAACTACAGTTGTTGCCAAATCATAAGTTACAAATTCAGCCCTTTTTTCGCGCCACGTAAGACAAATATATATATAGATTGACAACACTGACTATTTTGTACTTTTGCCTCGCAAGCTTCATTTGCGTTTCATGCTTCTGAACTCCTGTTATATATAGAGCTCAATGGCTTTGTGTCAGTTTTGGGTTAGGTTTTGACTCTTGCAGGTTGGGTTCAGGTTGACCAGCTTTTTCAAAAGAATGTCTAGCATTTTTCAGGTTAAAAAAATATATACAATTAGACCTCCATAATGGACACTCCCGAAAAGCGGACACCTCTATTTACATTTAGCGAATACTTTTTCAATTCCTGACACACAGGGTTAGAAATTGGGAATTCTAAGTAAGGCGTCAAACGACGCCTGCAATTTTTTTCCTAGGTGCCAAACTGCTTTTCATGGTTGCAATTTTATGTTATATCCTATTTTCTCATTTCTTTTCAAACCCATGTTAACAATAATATTGTAATTATCTTTATGTGTTAAGTGTGAGGGGGCTGTACATATTAAACATTTCATCTCTGTGTTAATCACTAAAACAAAATAAAAACTGGCTTTCTATAAAATTTTAAAACAGCATTAAACTACAATATTTGGATTCTAGAAAAATGTTTAAATAATTCTTTTTATGAAGCTAATATGCATACAAAACAGATCAAGCAATTATATCCATAGAAAGAAAATTTGAACTGTTAGATACAAACAGACTTGTATAAAATCAAAAACTTTCTGCGCACATAAATATTGAGTCAAAAACTTTCTGCAAATTAATTTAATGTTTAATAAAATTACATGTTATATTATTTGGACGATATAAATTAAAAACAGTAGTTTAAAATAATTACCATTTAAAATTAATTAATATTAATTAAAGAATTATTATTTTGGTTAAAAATAATAATAAAACTAAAAATCCATGATAGGAAGAGCTGAATTCTTATCAATTAAATTTTTTCAATGCACTTATAAACAACCCAATCCTTAATATTTTGACCTCTTTGCAAGCGTCTGTAATGTCACAACAATGTTTTGCATCTTTAAAATTTTGAATTGTACGCAAACAGTAAATAAATCGTACATAAATTGGGGAATATTTTTAATTTTTTGGCCAAGTGACAGAACTATCTTCAAGTGTCTGCAACGCTAATAATGTTTTCAAAAATAGTCTGCAATACGCAATATATCATACAAAATTCGTGTTTTTTCCGCGATCCTCCGACGAAATTTGCCGTTTTTTCGAGATCATTCGACGAAATTTACCATTTTTTCGAGATCCTTCGACGAAATTTACCGTTTTTTCGATATACTTCAACGAAATTTGCCGTTTTTTCGATATACTTCGACGAAATTTGCCGTTTTTTTCGAGTTCCTTCAACGAAATTTACCGTTTTTTTCGAGTTCCTTCAACGAAATTTACCGTTTTTTCGAGTTTCTTCAACGAAATTTACCGTTTTTTGGCAATCCTTCGACGAAATTTGCCGTTTTTTCGCGATCTGTCGACAGAATTCTCCGTTTTTTCGCGATCCGACGACGAAATTTGCCGTTTCTTCGACGAAATTGACCGTTTTTTCGTGATCCTTCGACGAAATTAACAGTCTTCTCGAGATACTTCGACGAAATTTGCCGTTTTTTCGAGATCATTCAACGAAATTTACCATTTTTTCGAGTTCCTTCGACGAAATTTGCCGTTTTTTCGCGATCTGTCGGCAGAATTCTCCGTTTTTTCGCGATCCGACGACGAAATTTGCCATTTCTTCGACGAAATGGAACGTTTTTTCGTGATCCTTCGACGAAATTAACAGTCTTTTCCACGATCCTTTGACGAAGTTGGCGTTTTCTCCGTAGCCCTTCGGCAAAATAAGCATTTTTCGCAGATCTTTCAACGAAACTAAAGTTTTTTTGACGGCCTTTTGACGAAATTCACGTTTTTTCACGACCTTTTGACTAAATTTGCGTTTTTTTTCGCGATCTGTTAACGAAATTAGCCATTTTTCGCGATCTTTAAATAAATTTCGCGTTTTTTCCGCGATTCTTCGACGAAATTCGCCGGGTTTTTTTGCGATCCTTCGACGAAGTTTGCCGTTTTTTCGCGTAAATTACGCACTATAGCGCTGAATGTCCTTCTGTCTGCAGGTGCCCTAAAAAGTCTGCGACGCCCGTCGCAGCGTCGCGTACATTCTGCCACGGGGTTTTTTAATATTAAAAAAAAAAAAAAAAAAAAAAAATTCCCCTAAAATTATTTTCTGCAAAGTTCCGAATTTTGCAGAAAATTTTCCGCGCACGGCGTGCGTCTATATTATACAACTCTGGATACAAACAGGTATAAGCTTAATTAAAAAAAAAAAAAAAATCTTATTCAAAGTACATCAGAAAATGAAACAAGTTGGAAATTGTACGTCAAACGTTACAAACGAGGTGCGTTCGTACGCACGTTTTAGAATTAAATTCATGATATCCCGTGCGTAGAACGGGTTAAACAGCTAGTTAAGTATATATTTTATGACACTGTTCATACAAATATCTTAACTAGTTATATAAATATTCAGATATATATGTATCAGCTAGTTATATAAATATTCAGATCTTGATGATTTTTAATTCTGTGAAATTAATTATATCGTCTGCAGATTAATTTCTGTCATAAAATAAGTATCTCGGTCGCTTGACGATTCAACTTCGGAAGCTCCTATAACAAAAAAGCACCGATTTAAAAAAAAAAAAAATTCAAATTTCTTAATAAATATTTTTATTAATATCTCCTAAGGTTTTGATTCGATTTTAATAAAATTTGAAATGTCTCGACAAAATTCTGCCAAGATAATATATTTTAAATTGCAAACCATTTGGTTGGGTAGTTTTTGAGTTGTTATATGCGGACAGACAGACAGACGGACGGACCAAGCGACGACTATAGGTGCTACGTATTTATATAATTACGAACGCACCTAAAAAAAAGGAAGCAAATAAATGAACTTTTGGATACCAATTAATGTATATTTGTATGGCATTTAAAGATATTGATTTCTATATAAATACTTTTTTTTTTTGTGGGAAAACACTGAAATTTTAAAACATTCTTTATACAGTATCTTATTTTAGGAGCAAATAAGGAAAGAGAAATATTAAATAATTAAAAAAAAAAATCATATATTAAATAACACGAAAATAGAATTTTATTATCCATTATTTATTTTGGATAATCCTACAATTACTTTGAAAATTAAAATCATGATATTTAGTTTTTAAAATCAGGTCTCCTAACTCGACCATGTGTTGCATCGGAGTACCATAAATTAATGGCCTTTTCAGCATTGAAATCTTTCAATTGGGGTTCATATAATCCTAATAATATTATAAATCTGATTGTGCGCAAATGTTAGGCTGAAGCCAGCGTCAAAATGGAGCCTTTAATGATCCTGTATTTTTGCATAGAGATTGATTATAACCCTCATTTGAACATAGGCTGGCTTTTGTTTATTTTATTCAAATATTTTTCTTAATAATTCAAAATTTCGTTTTTTCATAGAGAGTAAATGGACATTTTTTTCGTATAATATTTTAACATGGTTAAATTCACTTTACCGTTGCTAATACTTTATCGTTGCCAAAACTAATTCAAATTCCAGAATAATAATTTTTAGTCAACAATTTAGTTTCAATTCAAATTTTTTCACGTGAAAAATTAAAATGAAATAAAAAAATTAAAGAATTAAGAAGAAGATTAAATAATATTATTAGAAATAAAACATACTTTTTTTTTAGTTGTTGATAATAATACAAGGTTTCAATATGAGTAACCACAGGAAACAGGCGAATATGACGCCATAAAATATTTATTTTCATTCTTAAAACTAAATAACTCGATTACCTAAAAAAAAAAATGACGAATGTTAATAGTTCCATTTTTGTTGATAAAAACTAAAGATTTAATATTATTTCGTTAAAGCGACATAATTTCCCCTATGCCAGTACTGAAATTAATTGCCTGGAAAAGAAAATTAACAAGAATTATGTCATTAAAAAGGGATTTCTCTGTGGGAAAAAGATGCGTCATATTTGAAATAAAACGGGAATTTTCCAATGTGTTTTAAAATGAGTGTGAATCAATTCCTTGCATTAATAATACAAGGATCAGTAAGTATAGAAAGCAGATGAGTTTCACGCCATATTTATAACGAAAAATTTAAATGTTTTTTGGTACTTTTCGGTTAGCCGGGCGCCAGTGATATATGTACATATATAAATATATATGTATATGCATATATATGTATATTCATACATATAAGTGTGTACATATATGTATGTATATATATGTGTATGTAGATATTTTTTTTATCTCTATATATATGTGTATATATACATGTTTATAAATCACTGGCGCCCGGCTAACCGAAAAGTACCTGTTTTTTTATCTATACTGATTATTAAGCAAGAATATTCGTTATATATACAGATGAGAATTTTCTGCTAAAAATCACATCATAATTTTAAGAAAAGGAAAATGAACACGAATCTATGTTTGTATTTCGCAACTACTCCTCACTGTAAAAAATTGCTGCAGTAAAATTACTGCAGCAGAGATTCCAGGCAATGTCCATAAGAAAACCGGTTTTGTGACTAGATAAACGAGCTTTGTTATTAGATAAACGGTTTTTGCCCGTAAAAACATGAAATTTATTGAAATGGACCGTTTACCTTGAAAAGGGGGCATTTCCCATAAAATTACGGCAGCAATTCACGGAGAATGCCCGTGAATTTACAATTTTCATTTACAGTACCAGAATATCGAACGCAACGTGATTTACTTTGTACCGTTTATCATTGATCCGAGGATGTTACACAAACTGTCAGAATTTAAAAAATTAAATTAGATGTCAAGATTTTTTTTCTTTTTTGTTAATTTTAACGAAGTTTCTCTAAAAACGGAAAGTAAATTACTCCATATTTGTGTATAAAAAAAGGAAAAATAAAATAGATCAGTATATTTTTTACACCATTTTCTCATTAAAACTTAAAAACAGAATTGTTTTTTACTTTGAATAGATGGTGAAAACAAAATCTTGATTTCAGTAAATTATCCGAAAAATAAAAACATATTTTCACATATTCAAACTTTATGAATCAATTTATTCTAGAGAATGAAAATTGCCTGTCACCATACTGTCATTTAGAAAATAAGATTTGTTTCAGCTATACATTAAACCAAGGAGGCAAAACTGAATTTAAAGAAAAAGCATGTACTATTTCCAATTAATGTTTTTTTGAAGGATGGCTGTTAAAACGTTTCACAAAGGCGTTAAAAATAAAATTGTTTATCAGGTAAAATTGACATTTGTTTTTACCCAATTCGTCTATTTCCACGATTTTATTTGGCCCTCCTTTTTGCATTGGTTGCAATTTCATTTTCGCGATTATTTGGCACAAAATTTCACTTTTTAAAGACTGAGTTATGTCAAGGTCCCTATAACAAAAAATACAGTATTGTCGCCTATGAAATGTGATAAATAGTTAGTTAATTTTAACGTTTTTAACTATCGGGAGTGAAATATTTTCTTAATTAATGTATTTATTCTTCTTTTAATGTTGCGTGAACGAAGTCACGGGTAACAGCTAGTTTTATTATAAGTATATCATTGACCAAGTCCAATGCTAAATGATTTCTGATATTTGTCTAAATAAGATTAAGTTGGCTGAAACCCCTTTCACATTCTGCTATGCTCAAAGGAAGGACCATGATAAATTCCAAAATTTTGCTGATATTGCAAAAACTAGAACTAGATTTTGATTCAGCGATTAATTGCTGCCAAGCAGCTTTGCATGGGATATTTAATTTATCTTTAATCCACATCTTGTAATCACAAAATTCCTCTATTAATACATCTTTATTAATGTTGAAGACTATTTATAAGTTCTGTTAACGTATTATTAATTTTCTTTTCATCCTCTGCTTTCAAGTCATAAAAGCAACATGGGTCAAACACTTTTAAATTTGAAAAAATATTAAAAGCTAGGCGTCAAATTTGACGACCAGGTATAATTTTGTGGTCGTCAAATGCAATAATTTAGTTGCATTTGGCGACTAACGACCGCTAATTTTTAACCCTGCTGACACATATTTGTATGCTTATACCTCGGAATAGTGGCACCTCCAAATCTACGCACATGTGCAAAAACTATGTGGGCAATATTTTTCATATTCTGAGAAGAGAAAAAATGGTTCTGAACTGCACTGTAAAGAAAGAATAATCTATGACTATGTTTCTTATACATATTTTATTTTTTCTCATACAGTAAATTGAGTATATACTCATTCATATTCAAATACATATTTATTTTCATATGAAACATAATTCTGTTCAAAATTTGTGAAAATCCCAACAATCCGACTTGCATAAAACCTAAATATGATATGGAAAAATTATTCTAGGGTGAATCAAACCCGCAGAAAGAAAATTAGGGACAACATGCAGGACTATTCAACGATCCCGAGGCGTTCGCTATTCAGATGTTACTATATTTGAATATTTAAAGAAAATAGATTTGTTCATTTTTCTATATAAAATCGGTGTTAAAGATATAATTGAACATTAATTTTCAGAATAGCATTAAAATATGATTTATTGTCCTTTCATTGCGGGTTTCGGATCGATGTGGCAGAAAATTATTTTTGCAGGTTCGGGTCAGGTACAACTCAACTCATGCAAGACTCTAATTGACTCTAATTTTTTTTTTTTTTTAAACAGTTAGCTCTATTTATTTAATTACAGAAATGTCCTAATTAAATAAAGCAAATATTATTTTTCTTTTACTGGTGCCAAAAACGAGTGTGGTATGCATTTTTATAGGTGCATATATGTGACCATGGTCCCAAAGAGGTTATAGTATCCAAATTATTCTTTTCTTGATAATCAACTATATAAAAATGATGTATTTTATTGCATAACAACTAAAATAGCCAAAAACTGCATAGAAATAAATTGTGTACTATAGAAATTAATATATTTTCTGAGGTATGTTATATTGATATTGTTTAAAAAATAATAATCTAATATTGAAATCTCTGAGCAAAAGGTCCTGAAAAGAATTTTATTATGAAATTCCGATCCTTCGACGAAATTTTCCATTTTTTCGAGATCCTTCGACGAAATTTTCGGTTTTTTCGAGATCCTTCGACGAAATTTTATGTTTTTTCGAGATCCTTTGACAAATGTTTCCGTTTTTCGCACTCTGCCGACAAAATTTGCCGTTTCTTCGACAAAATTGACCGTTTTTTCATTATCCTTCGACGAACAGTTTTTTCCACCATCCTTTGACGGAATTGGCGCTTTCTCCGTAGCCCTTCAGCAAAATTCGCATTTTTCCGTGATTCTTCAACAAAACTCATGTTTGTTTTGTTTTTTTTGACGAAATTCACGTTTTTTCATGGTTTTTTGATTAAATTTGCGTTTTTCGCGATCTGTCAACGAAATTAGCCATTTTTTGCGATCTTTAAATGAATTTTGCGTTTTCCACGATTCTTCGAAGGAATTCGGCGTTTTTTTTTTTCACGATCCTTCGATGAAGTTTGTCGTTTTTTCGCTTAATTTATGCGCTATAGCGTGTCCGCGGCATCGCTGTATGTTTTTAGTCTGCAGGTGCAGTAATAAGTCTTGGATGCCCGTCGCATACATTCTGCCACGTGGATTAGGTGCAAGTGATAGATCGCCAAATATTCTTTATGGTTACAACATTATGCTTTAAACCACGTTCGCCAAAATATGCCAACTGGCTGTGAAACTGCGACAATGAAATATTTTAAGGACTTTCCTTTCCCATTGCCATATCTTATGTGCTCTCATCCATAAAAAATAAAGAGCAAAAATTATTTTGTAAATAAATTTACTATTCCATGTTTTCTACCAATGTCAATCAAAACTGAAATTTTTCATAATCAGGATCCACTCTAAATTAACATATTGTGACAGAAATTTTTGGGAACATGAATTGCTTGCAGTCCTGAAATAAGGAATGGTTTTTAAAATAATGAATGTATACTTTTATATTTATTTAAACTTTCAAGATAAAAGACAACCAATTGTTTATTGAAAATACTTTTCACTTCACAAGAAACTGTACAAAAATATTCCTCCAAAATGGTGTTTTTTAATGGAAATTACATGCAGAAATTTTGTTGAAATATATATATAGTTTCACAACTGCTTATTTGTAGGGATGCAGGGATCATTCTAGAACATAAAAAAGGGCAGGGCACACATTACATAATAAGGGCAATTTTGTTGAAAAGGGCACATCATTTCATAAAAAGGGCATTTTTGTAATAAATGCATATGCCAATATACTGGCGGGGAGAGAAGTCTGGCAACAGCTTAAAGTACTGCTTAATTTAAAAAATCCAATAACATTTCTAATTTCCATAACTTTTCCTACGATATTCAAAAACCTCTCTCCCTAAAACTTTTCTTCAAAAGATGTACTTTTTCCCAGTTTTAGCAAAACTGGTTTTGAAAAAGCTACAAAAGAAAAGTTCTAAAGCTACTTCTCAATTTTTTTATAGAACTTATATTAGTTATCATGTGGTCAAAGGCCAGAATGCCTGATCTAATACTATATTTCACTAGAGAAGGTGAAATTAATCAATGACCTTTAGTTACCCTTTGTCTTGTTCAATGGAAAAAAATGATAAATGGAAAGATGAATCACTGAAAGTCAAAGATTAGACATACCAAGGGCATTTTACAAAGAAATAAAGAGGAAAAGAGGAGTACTCCCTGACGTATCATACGAACATTCTAAAAATAAAAGATAGGTAAAGAATTTTTGAAAGTACAATGCAAACAAGGCAGGATTCAACCCAGGAATAAAAGGAGGATAGAAATCTACCTAGAAAAAGGGCAATGAGGGTAGAATTCAACCTGGAAAAAGGGCAATGAGGGTGGGATTTTATCTAAAAAGGGCATGAGGGTAGGCCGCCCCTCTGAAACTCTCTAGAATGATCCCTGGGGATGCAACGGATATCCGGTAAATATCCGATATCCGGCATATCCGGCTGATTTTTCAATATCCGAAATATCATCGGATATCCGAATCACAATCACCGGATATCCGACTTCTCTGCCGGATATCCGGTTCTCTATTACATAAGTTCTATCAATAATATGCATAGGACATGATGGCAAATTATATTCAAACATCCTTGATAAAAGTGATGTTTGTTTATAATGCAAAATATGAAATATAATAGTAAGTTCCTTATCCCCGAGTAAAAGGTTCTAACTCTCAAAAGTTTAAAGTCAGCTTTCCTAATATAGACATTTGAACTCTTTATAATAAATTTAAGAATTTACGTTTACATCTTTTAGAAAATTGTTCCTTTACTGTCAGATTGTAAAATAAAATATGAAGTTGTTTATTAAAGTATGACTTTGTTAATTTTCTTTCTTACTTTTAAATTAAACAGACCTATTTTTATTTTTTGTTTTTTAACTTGTATGTTAAAAAAACTTTATACTTATTATCTACTAATAAAAGAAAGTTTTGCTCTGTGTGTATGTGATGGCTACCAAAATCACATAGGAGTCTGAAAATTTGGGTGAGGATAGTCTACGGCAGGTCCTGATGCACCTGAGGATCAGATTTAATTTTTTGTGACCTGAGTCCCTTTACGTTTTTGTGCCTTTAATTGTTAATAACTTGCCCCCTTTTTATCTGATCTTTTTCGTTTTTGAGGTCCTTTCTCCATTTAGTTATTCCCCCATTTCTACATTCTAGTTAAGACCCTGGCCTGCTGGAGCCCGGTATGCCCCCTCCCCCCTTGAAGTTTTTGTTCCCTAAATTGTTAATAACTTGCCTCCTTTGAATCCGATCTTCTTTGTTTTGGGGGCCTTTTCTCATTAAGTTATTCCCCATTTCTACATTCCAGTTAGAACCCGGGCCTCTTGAACTTATTGTGTGCCATGCGTTTTTACCCCCCCCCCCACCCAATTGTGTTACCCTCTCAATCAGGGTTGGCAAGTTTTTGACAGTGTGACGGTTTTATCCGGTTTTAACCATGGTTATAACAGTCATGTCAAAAACCCCTTTTTGACATAGTTTTTGACAACGACTGTCAAAAACCTAAAATTGAGTCCAAAAACAGTTTAAAATTATTTTTACAACAACATTAAATTTACAATTTTTCATAATTTTTAGTGTTAGACACATGGGTAAACTTTCTGACAGTTTTAGATACAGTAAAATCAATATAAAAATCCTGTATAAAACCAGGGGTCGATCCAGGAAAAAGTTGGGACCTATCTAGGTTTTCTTCACAAAAATAGATTTAATAAATCAGGCCCTTTCACAAAATTCCTCTTAATAAGACAGGTCCCTTCACAAAATTCCTCTTAATAAGACAGGTCCCTTCACAAAATTCCTCTTAATAAAATAGGTCCCTTCACAAAATTCTATTCCATAAAAACATAATATCAATGGATTATTTTTATTTTGTTAGGTTTTAAAATGTATAATTTACAAAGAAAACAAGTTCACAAGAAAGGAAAACTTTAGTAAGACTTAAAGAAGTTATTATTAAATGCTTGGTTTGAATTTGAGCAGCTTCCATCTTTCACAACAAAGTGTTTTTTTTCACAAAAATAATTTTTATTTTTCACAAAATGGGCCCCAAGAACGAAAATCTTCATCGACCCCTGAAAACTCAAAACATTATTTTGGTTTAACAAGTTTCTTAAAAAATAGAAAACAATTGTAAGCTATAAATATAGAATAAAAAATAATTAAAAGTATTGTTACATTAAAAATATAAACAAATCAAACTATTAAATACTTATATAATTTAATGTATAAAATTTCATATAATTTGTATATTGTTTTAATGTTTGTCCCAAGTTAATAGAATCCAAAAAAAAAAAAAAAATGTTGCAGCTGCTCTTTGCTTGTAAATTCATATTCCACAAACAAATGATTAAGGCTAGACTTACAGCTACAAACTTGAAATAATATTCTCCAATAAATAAATAAATAGGCACTATTTTATAATGTATAAAAATTAAATTTAACATAAATTGTTCTAAATAATTATATATATACTAATTAATTTTTCAGCAGAGCTGAAATTACGCTGAAAATTAATGAAATACAAAGCACGTAAATTATCAATTTACTAAACAGCGTAGAACGTGATATATGTGTAAATATTGAAAATAACAAACCATCATCTTTTAAGTTATTGATTTAAAGAACGTTTAATTATACTGATTTCATATTATAATTCATTTAATAACTCAGAGAACATTTGTGTTGCAATTGTGCTTTATATCTAATGTTTATGTACAAAAACAAACATTTAGAATCATTAAAAGTCTAGGTAACTTATGATCAGTCATTGAGTAGTGGCTACTTTTTACACAAGATTTTTAAGCATAAATTAGATTGCTAACATTTTTTTTATAATAAACTGAACACTTAATAGTAATAAAGATATAAATAGTACTTTGAAAAATGCATTTAATAGTAGTTTCAATAAGGCTATTTTTCTTAGCATGACAATTGAGAAATAATTTGAATGATGATATATAATTTTATTATAACTTATAGCATAAATAAATAAATTATTTATATAACATATAAATTATTATTTAATCTGTTTTTAGACTGATTTAATATAAAATATTACTAATGATTGCTAAAAAAAAAGTGTAAAAGGTTTTTGACACTTTTTGACAGTTCTTGATACTTTTCGACAGTTTTTGACACTTCTCGACATGTTTTTGACATGTCATGTCAAAAACCACTTTTTGACGTCAAAAACCCAACCCTGCTCTCAATGCATACTGTATATACTCGCATATAAGCCAACCCCCAAATTCGAGATAAAAACAGGTTTAATACCAATATTTTGCAGTAGTTTTCTTCGCGCCTTAAATCATTTAGAATTAAATGGGGTGAAATAAGACGTAGAAAACCATTCTGAATTAAACATGTTTTCATCTTGAATATGAGGGTCGGCTTATACGCGAGTATGTACGGTAACTTTAAAGGTGAGTCTTGGACACTTCTCTCAAGGCCACTACCCTCATAATTTTATTGGTTCTTAGGGCCCAATTTTTGAAGCATTTCTTTAAAATTTTATTCTAATGATATACCTTATGCTTAATTTCGACTAATTGAAGATCTAAAGTGCTAAATACTAGGAAATTTTTAAAATGTTTTCTTCTTGCGGCCCTGCTCAAAACTATCAGTTGGCTCCTTTTGGGTCCTCTACTCTACGATAGCTTCTTAAAAATCATCCGATTCACTAGCTGTTTAGGTGTGTTCGTAATTATATAAATACGTAACACCTATAGTCATCTGCTGGTCTGTCTGCATATAACAATGCAAAAACTACCCAACCGAATGGTTTGAAATTTAATATATATATATAATCAATGCCGAATTTTGTCAAGTCATTTTAAGTTTTATGAAAATTGAATCAAAACTTAAAAAGATATTAATAAAAATATTTAGTAAGTAATTTGAATCTTTTAAAAATCGGTACTTCTTTGTTATAGCAGCTTCTGAGGATTACTCGTCAAGTGACTGAGATGTATCACCAAGTTATCTGACATGTATGACGTTTATAGTCATATATAACCAAGTTATAGTCACATTCTTCATTCTATTAAATCCTATCATACGTAATTAATTCAATGATATCCCATGATAGGTAATGTTTCTTGGTTGCCATGGTGATTACATCATATTTAAGATGGAGTCATATTATTTCCTTTTTACTGAATTTAAAAACCGAATTTTCATACTAAAATTGTTTAATTATAGCAATTATATAATCTACCAACAGTTTTTTGGATAGATGTTTCCGGAGAAATAGAGATATTAAATGGAAAAAGAGTGTAAATGTGTAAATAGGGATTTTAAGTTCTGAAATTTTCAAAGCTAGGCTTAAGTTTCCCATTGGAATTTTCAGTAAATATCAACAAAAGATAAAATGTTGCCAACTTAAAATGCACATTTTATTACGGAAATTAATCCTATCATAATAATACACGGTATAATTTATTTCACTGAAACTAGTTATAGTACGGACACACCTAATTTGTCATGTTTGACGTATGATTTCCAACTTGTTTTTCTAACAACTTCTTAGGACTTCCAGCTACTACATGAACAACAAAAAAATTTCTCAGACAAGACCCAGGCACCGTTTAAATTTTTGTGCCGTAAATTGTTAATAAGTTGCCCTTTGCTTTTTTCCGATATTCTTTATTTTTAGGGTCCATTTCTCCATTTAATTATTTGCCCATTTCTACATAACAGTTAAGACCCTAGCTCCCTGGAGCCCAGTACAAGGCCCCTTGAAGTTTTTATTTCTAAGTTGCTAATAACGTGCCCCTTTTTAATCCGATCTTCTTCATTTTGGGGGCCTTTTCTTTATTTAGTTATTCCCTCATTTCTACATTCCACTTAGGACCCTGCTTCCCGGTCTGGGGCGCTTGACTTTTTGTGCCTTGAAAGACAAAAAAAAATTTTCGGACCTCAGCTGCAACCAATTTTGAATATTAATCTCCTTCTTGGGGCCCTTGGTGCAGCTTCTTTTTTTAAAAAATCATTCAAACTTCAGTTCTGTTAAGGTTATCATGGGCCCGGGCAACGCTGGGCGGGTCAGCTAGATTTTAATAAAGGAATTTTAATGCATAACCTGAAATTCTGTTTCATAACTGTATAAAACTACAAGGGAAAATATAACTTCATTATAAATATTTTAAATTAAAAGTAATTTTCTTTTTACTTATAAATCTCTAAAAGTAATTTAACTTAAAATAAAACTAAATGTGACTTGAAGTAAACCAGTATTAAATAATTAAAACAGAAAAAAAGCATCAACTGAACCTGTATTTGAAGAAAATAACTCTTCAACCATATTAGTAGATATTTTATGCTTAAATAAAAAATATATATATATGTATTTTTTTGTAAAAATACTCTACAATTATAGGTATATTAATAAATGTGTTATGGTTAAAATTTGTTTACTTCTGACAGCATTGTACAAACAAATAAATAGAATATTTTAATGTTTAAATTACATTTTTTAAGCAACATTATTAATATACATATATTTAAAGATATATAGTTTTTGTAAATTATATTTCAATATATTTAAAATGTTTTAATGATGTGTGAAACATGTTTGTAATTTATTATTCTGAGATGGCATTATATAAAGAAATAAGTAAGCATACACCATAACTAAAAACAGCATATCTAGTACCGGATATCCGAAAGGCAAAGAGCTTCGGATATCCGAAATCCGATATCCGGCAAAATCCATATCCGGTTCATCCCTACTTATTTGCTCATTGAGCAGCAATCAAATAAGTGTTCCTTGCATTGCTAACATATGGACAAAACTAAGAAACCGATTAAATGGCAGAAACAGCTGAGAAACTATTAGCTTTTGGCGATTTTCTTGATTTAGCTTCTCTGAAGAAAATCATGAAAAGAAACCAAAGAATGGCAGTTGACAATGATCGAGATAAAAAACAAATAGCATTCTTTATAAAAATTGTTAGCTATATAAAAATATAATGTATTTACAGTTTAAAATGAATAAGCATTTTATTAATTTAAAAAAAAAACACCACCACTTGGTATGACATAATTAATTGGCATAGACACCAATATTGTGAACACTATATCAGGAGTAAATAGTTAAATTTCAGGAGTTTTGGACTCCCTTCAGAAGTAAAACATTAGTGTTTCAGGAGTGGTACACAATTTTTTTTCAAGCTATATTTTAAAATATTTTTAACGAATATTGTCTGAATCTTCATCTCTTATAGCTTTTGTATTTAATCCATAACAAACATAATTGAAATAAAGATTACTTCATTTACTATACTTTTGAAATATAAATGATTTTTCGCAAATTTATAAAAATTTAACTAAATATTTTTTTATTCCTCCTACAGAATAAAAAATCCACAATCAATATAATTGTGTGAAATTACGTGACCGATTGACTTTATGCGATTCTCCCACTAAATAAAAACATGCGAAAAAAAAATTAATCTCTCTAAAATTGTCTATGATCAACATTCTTTCTATCTACATTTTTTGACTCTGTAATTTAAACCAACATCCCAACCAACTCAAATGCTTTTTAATTTTTTGTTAATTAACCAAGATATTAATTATAAACCATACTGAACATTACAAAATGGCACTTTGCTGCCGATTGTGGTGAATTCGAAAGCTTTCTGCAGATTTGCAAGTAGAGAGAAAACTGAGGGCATTTTTTTTTTTTTTTTTGGGGGGGTCTTTCCAAACGTGTATCAGCTTAACTATTCGAAAAAAGAACAAAAAATATTAAACTATAATCTAGGTACTTTTTCCTTTCTAACAATGCAATCTGTTTAAAATATATTAATATTTACACTTTCAAAAAAATTATTTTCTAAATTATGTTTTGTGGGTTTTAGTTTTTCTGCAATTTTTTAAAATCTGCATCTGCTTTCAAAATCAAACTATGAAGAAAAGAAAAATACCTAACCATACCTACATTCTTTTTCCTTTTGAACAGTGTAATCAGTTTAAAAAAAAAATTAAAATTAATCTTTTAAAAAAAGTTGTTTCTGAAAGTCACTTTCACGATTTTTGTTTTTTTTTCTGCAATGTATAAAAATCTACGTACACTTTCAAAATACAAATATGAAAAAACAAAAAAATATTAACTAAATTCATTAAACACTGATTTTAGGTATATATAACATTATTATCACATACCCGGCTACGCCAGTCTTTTGTTTAAAGATACAAAATAAAACAGACTGGGGCGTACGTCACACGTCTGGTGTATGCTGCCAAAGGCATTGGAACCCTTAACTACGTGTTTGGATAGGTTTTCATTTAGAAATATAAAATCATACAAACTTGAAAGTGTACACTGCCGAAGGCAATGAGGCTCCCAACATTAAGTTTGTTTGGATATATTTTAATTTAAAAATATAAAATCATTCAACAATGATTTTAAGGATATATTATTTCTGCTGTCAACACCATTTTTTCTATGAATTTACGAAACGTACAACAATAAATGAGGTATCATTCAAAAGGTTTTTGAAGCGGCTTCTGACATAGTACACTCATATTTTGTTAAAACATTTTAATTAAAAATTAATTTGACATCTACTATATATATAAAACACAAACGGAAATTTCGTTCCGTTCCTTTATAACTCGAGTTCTGCCGAATGGAATTTGATGGAACTTGCACTGTTGGATAGATAAATTTTCAGGGAAGGTTTTAGTATATAACACAAAGTTCTTTGTATATTAGTTATAGAATTATGATACAAAGTTCTGTTATTTTGGCCGAAAAGGTTACCATTGCTAATTTTTTGGCGATCATTACTGTTGCAGAAAGAAATGAAAAGGCTATACATGTCGAAAAATAAAAGAAAAACTGTTACTAATTTTATTGAAAAAAAAAGAAAAGAAAAGAAAGAAAGAAAAAAGAAAGAGAAAGAAAAAAAAGAGTTTTGATGAGAGAAATATTATAAAACAAAAATATTTAATTTAAACATGATTGGGAATGATCGTAATGCTTAAAAAATTATTCAAGGGGCAAGATTTCTATATTGAAACAATATTTGGCGATGTATCTTTTGTTTTTGGCGATTTTGATTTTACTTTTGAACCAAAACAATTTGATTTTAAGCCAAAAGGTGTCTTTTTTTGTTGCAGAAAGAATTGAAATGGCTATACATCTGGAAAAATAAAAGAAAAAACTGTTACTAATTTTATTTGAAAAAAAAAAAAAGAAAAGAAAAAAAAAACAGTTTTGATGAGAGAATTTAAGCCAAAAGGTGTTTTTTTTAAAGTGTACGACTGAATTTTTGTAGTATTTTTTTTTTGTACTTTTCGGTTAGCCGGGAGCCAGTGATATATATATACACATATATCTACACAAATACATGTATATACATACATATATATACACTTATATGTATGAATCTATGAATATATATATATATATATATATATATATAATATCTTTGAATTTCAAAAAACATATCAAGTTCTTGTAACATTCTAATTAAATCTCTTAAGAGATAATTAGTAATAAAGTGTAGACAGAATACCACATAGTTAATAAATTAACAAGTGCAATCATAATTTTACAGTAGCATTTGCTTCAATGGTAATTGGCCAAAAATACTGAAAATATGAAGAATATTTAAAAAGAGAGAGAGGAAAAAATATATATATAATAAACCATAAAATGTTAATAATTTGAAGTTGATATCAAGTGAATACAAATGAATTTTGAAATGAAATATGAACTAAATATAATGGAAAATTGGATGACAAGAGATTTAAATTAGTATATATATATATATATCACTGGCGCCCGGCTAACCGAAAAGTACTTTTTTTTTATTCAAATGCAAACTATATTAATGGCAATATACTTCTATTTACTTCTACATATATGAAATTTCGTTCCGGCTGCTTATAACTCGAGTTCTGCTGAATGGATTTTCGTAGAACTTAAAACTGTAAGAAAATTTTTCAGGGAAGATTTTATTGTATAACATATCGTTCTATGTAGCTTAGTTATAGAATTATTCTGGGAAGTTCTATAATCAGATCAATCCGATTATGAAATATTAGCCTTTTTAAAAGATTTTGCCGAATGGATTTCGATGGAACCTACACTGTTAAATAATTTTGTAGGGAAAGTTTTATTATATAACATATCATTCTACGTTGCTTAGTTCTAGCATTATGAGGGGAAATTCGAAAATCGGGTGACCATTTTTTAAATCAAATATTAGCCTTTTCAATATTTGATTCCGATTATGAAAGATTAGCCTTCTGAAAAAGTTCTACTGGACGGATTTTGATGAGAATTGTATTGTTAGTTAGATTCTATTTCAGGACTGGTTTTAATGTACTACATATTGTTCTATGTTGCTTAGTCAAACAGTTATGTGTGAAGGTTATATAGTCAGGTGAACCAGATTCCGAAAGATTAGCCATTTTGAAAGTTTTTACTGGGCGTATTTTTTGCGACTTGCATTGTTAAGTAGATAATTTACAAGGATGGTTTTAATATATTTTATATCGTTCTGTTAGTTTTAGAATTATGTGGAAAAGTTCTATAATCAGATGAACCCGATTATCAAAGATTAGCCTTTATAAAAAACTTCTACTGAATGGTTTTTGTTAGTTAATTTGTTTGCATTGTTAGTTCGACAATTTTTAGTGATGGTTTTAGTATATTGCATATAGTTTTATCATTCTTTAGCAAACCTTAACTGTAAATAACCAAATAAAAGAGTTGGTCCTTAACAGCTAAAATTTTGACTGCACATTAGAAAATATAATCCCGTCATTTTTCAGTAAAGTCGAAGTATATTCCAGGTAAATATACAGATTGCTTTCAAATACAAGGTCAAATTAAACGATATATTTCGTTTGATTCAAGGTTCATTTGTAGAAACCGACCAGCGCAGCAGGCGTGGCTTGCTAGTTGTTTTAATAAATGAAATTAAAGGTTTTCCTCAAATTAATGTTGCCACAAAAAGAAAATACAGCATTATATGAGGCTCAACAACAATTATAAAAAAATCCCCGACAGCTCGGCCTACAGACACAGGTAGGTAGATTTTGAAGATGCAGACCGTGGAGTGCCTGTTTCTTGAGAATTGCAGAAGAAAGATCTTTTTGCCATGATGCGGCAGTTGGGACCGCCTTTTCGAAATATACATGTGCCTGTAGGCGGAGCCAGCAGGGATTTTTTGTTTTCAATTTTTTTTTATTCTGTAAGAGTTGGTCCAATATAAAAGTTGTAGATAATATTACGAAGATTTATAATAAATTTAAGTGGATTTGATATCTTGTGAATTGATGAAGTTATGAATTTTTTTCTTCTGAAACCCCTATTTCCCCTCCCCAACCCCCAACCCCCACCCCTTGGGGTAATTTTTAATGAAATCAAAAATCTGTCACACATAAATTTTTGGCCCTTTTCCTAGAAGTAATAAAAACTTTAAACGGTTTCAATATGTATCATAAGTAAGAAGTTATGGTTTTTTTTCTGTTTTCACAAAAAGCCTCCCCCCCCCCCCCCTGGTTCGATTTTGCCCATTAATGAACTTGACAGAGATTTTATGCCACTTGATTTTATGTATCAGTTTGGAAGAGATTTGTGCAGAATTATGGAAGTTATCGTGTTCTTAAAAAAAGTGATATAGATAGATAAAGTTTTGAACTGGGGGTGGTTTTGGGTTCTAGGTGTCATGATCGGTGTAGATCTACAAAAATTTTTCAGAAATTCCAACTTAAGGGAGAATGTAATAGGTAGTATTTGTTACGAAATCTACCTAAAAATAAATTGTACAAAAAAGGTAGTATGATTTTTTTGCACAAGTTTATTTAATATTTACCATTAAAAAGCAAAATTGGAGTTGAAATGTTTAGAAGAAAAAGACAACACTGATCAATCGAAGCAGTGGTATTTCACATTTAGAATAAAAGGTATGCTTTGTTATATTAGATTAAATTGCATTTTAAATGTATTCATTTTTTTTTTTTCATGTTTTTCAAAAAGTGGATGACATTATCTTCTAATGCAGCTAAAATATGATAGTTAATTTTATTTCTCGTGCATGCCTTTTGCTATCTTCAATCAGTGTAACTTTAACTTTGATGGAATAAATAAGACTATATTCTGGCTTGACACATGTTGTTTGCAGAAATTTTTATCCTTAATATTTCATTAGAAGTTTAAACCTGCATCTAAAATATACCAGAGGGCCCGTGCGAAGATTTCGCACTGAAATCTAATATTTTTTAGGTACTTCTCTATTATCCCGTCGACCACTTTTCATAACAAAAAACTACCGCCAAACTGTAAGATTAAACGCCAAAAATGCAGTCCCATTTACTTGATGTCAGAATCATTATGCGTGTTTGTTACGTCATCTAGTGGTTTTACATTCGACATTTGCGTGTATTTTTCATTATGTTTTACTGATTTAGCAGTTATTTTATTAATTAAAATAACAATTGTGTCCTTAAATTCTTATATTTTATTTATTTATTTTTTGATATTCCAATGGCAACGTTCTCCCGTTTATTTAGTGATAGTTTTTTGTTATGAAAAGTGGTCGACAGGATAAAAGAGAAGTATCATTTTTTATCAATATCTAATAGTTATTAGATGCAGGTCTAAGCTTCTAAAGAAAAAGCAAGGATAAAAATATCTGCAAACAACATTTAGTTGTTAGTCAAGCCAGAATATCATCTAATTTATTCCATCAAAGTTAGAGTAAAAACTGATCCAAGATTGCTAAAGGCACGCTAGAAAAAAAAAATAATTAACAATCGTATTTTGACTGGATTAGAGGATGACATCACCTACTTCGGGAAAAACATGGGACATAGAAATATAAATCTAAACATTTCAATTTAAATTTCGCTTTTTAATCATAAATATAAAATAAACCCGTGCGGTGTTTTTTATAATAATTGCTGAGCATCATATAATGTGGTATTTTACTTTTGTGGCAGCAATAATTTGAAGAAAACCTTTCATTTCTTTTAAGAAAACAATGCCGATTTAATTTTCAATTTTCAGTAAATTTTAATCAAAAACATGTTTTAACGAAACTTTAAGTGTGCATTGTCAGAAGCTTATTCAAAATCCTTTCCTATGCTATCTCATTCGTCGTACTGCGCTTCGTATTTTCTGCGAAAAAGGGATGTTGACAGGGGAAATAATATATATGATTAGATATTGCTAAAAATTATTAGACTACAGTGTGAAATACTCGCACGGGTCAGCTAGTATCGATAACATATTCAATTATTTAAATAAAAATAAGATATAATAAAAACATTCAAAGTTACGTCATGTGCTTCTTTATGACGAGTAGTTGGTATTTTCTTAATGCAGCTAGAATGATGCATTTGATGAAGAGCTTTGCCTCCTAAATGTCTCAACTGAAATAAAAATTTACATTAATTGAAAACAATTATATGCTAAAGATGGTTTATCATTATATTTATATGCAATATATTGGCAAATCGCCGGGTGATCTGATATTTTACAGAAAAATTAAATAGTAGAAAAATGTACTGAACGCATTAAAAATAAATAATAATAAATAATCAGTGATAGAGGCATAAGATACTAAAATTAGTATTTTTCTTTTCTGTTAAAACCACTTTCACTTTATGGCTAGATAGGGTTCCCAGCAAAACATGGCTGACAAATTCCCTGACAAAATCTCAAAAAATTCCCTGACTTTCCTTGACTAAATCTCAAAAATTTCTCTGACCAAACGGGCATACAACGAAATTTGTTACTTATTTTTGCTATTCTTTGTCAAAAATTAGCGATTTTTTTTCTGTGATTGCTCTTCAAAAGTCTTTTTTTTTTTTTTTTTTTTTTTTTTTCCCCTGAGACTATATGATGAATTTCACAACATTTTTCATTTTTTCTCCAAAACTTTTTAGAAAATATTTGTAAATTCCCTGACTTTTTCTATATATTTTAAAATTTCCCTGACTACTTTGAAATTCCATGACTTTCCAGATTTTCCCTGACTTCCCTTGACGCTGGGAACCCTGCTAGAAGCAGAAAGTAATCCACCGTGTGCACTTAAATATTGGTGTTTTTGGCGGTTTAAACCTATGTCACGTCAAAAACTAGTTTTTGAAGGCTAAAACCTAATCCTGCTGAAGTCGTAAAAAACAAACAAAAGATATTACGCTATATAGACAGATGATGTACGCTAGATAATACACGCTATTAGATTTATTTGAGAAACAGGGAGGTATACAGACATGGAGCTTCTTAAAAAATGCAGAAGGTATATACAGCGTATTACAGGGTAAAATTGGCACTGGCCACAGGGCCAATACATGACAAAAAGTGGCTACTAAAAAATTGTCTGTCAGTGGCTACTTTCCTACAAGAAAATAGTGTATTTCATAAAGGATTCTACTTTTGCTGGTTCAAATATGTTCATACAGTAGGGCGCCGCTAATCCGCGAACCTGTAATCCGCAAAGGCCTCTAATCCGCAATCAATTTATGAATGTAAACAAAGAAATTTAATTCTTGAAAAATGCTTTAATTGTGACAAAATTTTGAAATTTTTTTTCACCAATTTTAACATTTTTCTTATCTTTATGTATAGTATTATATATCATATAACATTCTTCTTTATAGTTTAAAATGAAAGCACATTTAATTAGTATATTATTTTATATATTCATTTCTTCATACAAAATACAATTTGAGCTTTTGTACTTTTTTTTTTTTAATGATAAAAAATCCTTATTTAGACACTATATTTTATAATTTATTTATTTTTTCATTAAATCATAATTATAAAATTGAAAAACACATAAAAAAATTACATATATATTGATTTTTAACTCTTACTTAAAGATAAAATTCAACATTATAAACCAAATGTTTTAAAACAGACAACAATTGATGTCACATTTAAGAAATTAAAAAAAAAAAAATTATTTTTTACATAGTTATTACTTTATCTATATATTAAAATGTGTAATTTATTAATTTTTTAATATTAGCAATATAAATTTGTCCAAAATAAGAATTTTAAAAAATGTAAACAAAGATTAAATAGACATGGCCTATAATCCGCAAAAAGCCTCCCATCTGCACAATACTTGGAACCAAGCTTTGCGGGTTAGTGGCTTTCTACTGTATTAACATATTTGAGCTATTTAATTTTAGATGAAAAGTAAATGAAATGTTAACAAAAATTTACTGTTTAGATCTTTTAAATAAAAAAGTGGCCACTGATAAAACTGCTACTACCAGGGCTGTTATTTGTGGATTATGGATTTTGTGTGGGCGATATATTATGAACACATCCATAGTTGGTTAACCCGAGAGAACTCGCGCGTGAGATTTTCTCTCACAATCATACTTTTTTTTTTTTTTGTCCCAGCTGTTGCAATAAGACTCTTATTTAAACCCTTTTTTTCATTTTAAATTAAATTTTAGAAACTTTATTTTTATCATTCTACATCTTTTTGTGAATAAAGTATTAAGACTAAGAATAAAGTATTAAGACTAAGAATAAAGTATTAAGTTCTGGTGTGACAAGAAATCTAGCGAGTTCTCGCGGGTTAAGGACTAGATAAAAGTTTAAAAGATTTGGTATTTCTATGTCTTCCAAAACATGGCATGTTTTGCTATATTACAGGGTTCATATTCATTTTCAAAAAAAAAAAAAAAAAAAAAAAAAAAACTTGATTTATTACTTTTTTATGATCAATAGTTTTTCCATTTCAACAATCAACGATGAAAAGATGGCGAAAACCATGATGGCTGATCAACTTTAACTTTAAAAATAGAGTGAATATTACTTCCAGAGTAACTGTACAGTTTCTTCAGATTTTAGTAAAAATTATGGCTTTTTCCCTAATATTTTAAGATTGAAACATTTTCCCTGATTTCCAGGTGTATAAACTATTAGCATAAAATCCCTTAACGGGTTAAAAGTTGTGACGCAGCACTTTCTTTTGGCTCTAAGAATTTTAAATATGGGTCTTAAAAGCAATGATATCAAATTTGAGTGACGCTATGTTAATAATTTTTTTTTAAAAATCAGCATTTTCTTTTTAGTTTTATTTATTATTCACAGGTGCAATTATTATCTCAACATGAAAAAATATATAAAAGTTATTCGTTGATGCTTTTTTATTCACATCTCTCGTGAATTCAAAATATGGGTTTTAAAAGAAATGATATCAAAATTTGAGTGACACCTTGACGTGAATTTAATAGGACTGTTTTAAAATTAAATTATTTTTGGTTTGTCTTCTTCTAAAGTATATTTACACATACAAACAATACTTTTAATTTTTCAATACACTGTTAAAATATATTACTTTCACTGAGCCTACATTATGTATTGAAATGTATTTATTTCAATAAATTGATTTATCTTTTGTGCCACGCTATCCAAAATCAGAAGTAAAATTTATGTAAATGATTATTTTGCGTCATAGTATCCAAACGAAGGGAAATGTATGCAAGTGGATAATACGACGCAAAATAATCATTTACATAAATTTTACTTATGATTTTGGATAGCGTGGCACAAAAGACCAACCACAACCACATTAAAAAACCCATTACTAAATATTATGACTTCGTAAGACTTTCATTCCTTATTACATCATACATTTCTGAAAATAAGCATAGTAAAATGAAATAACATACTAAAAATACTTAGAGAAAAATTAGTTCTATATCCAATAAAAATAACAGGGCTAAAAAGTATTAGGTAGGGTAGATGTGCCAGTAATGGACACCCTTAAGGAATTTCTTTAAAAATTGTTTTTTAATTAATAGTTATAATTCTTATATTCCACATTTCTTAATATTATATTAATCTACCAACAATATTTAACCATGCTCATAGTCACATTTCCCAATGTAAATCGAAATTGTAAATAACAGAAATAAATCAAAGCACCCTAAATTCCAGTAATGGACACCCCACAAAAAGTAATAAATTGATATTATGATTATTTTTAAAACTAGAATTTAAAGAAAGCATATTAATGAAATAAAAAAAAGTTGTATTTTTATTGGTTATTTTTTTATAAACCAAAAACGTTGATGGTGGCCCATTACTAGAAGGCAGTCCATTACTGGCACATCTACCCTACATATGTAAATAATTAACAATCTAAATATCATGGACTAGTAATGACAAACTAAACTAAGACAGAATCAGCAACACAGTAAACTCTGTTTAACGTGCAAATATTTTAAAGTCCAACAGAAGAATCTTCAATACAATAAACTAAGGCTGAAAGCTGTTTACGACTTTAAATTTACTCTATCCCAATCGATTCAGCCTCTGACACATAGCTTACTTTATTAATGATAGTTTTTCGATGAAATAATGTTTCTATATATACTGCTTACTTATTTGTTGTTCTAATGGTCTTTTAAGTAATCAATACTTATGATCAAAGATAGAAGGTAGTTCTAGTTCTAAACAAAATGTTACACAAAAAATATAGTTTTATGAGGTATATGTATGTACCTCAGTCTGACAAACTCTTATAGTTGATATAAAAAAAGTTTCAATTTCTCTGAAATTGATCAAATATTGCATAAATAAATAGAGCAGAAACTGCACTATTTAAAAAATACTGGATTCGTAACTCACAGAAATAAAAAAAAATTACAGGTTAAACATTTATTTTCAAGTAAAAATAAATCTATTAAAACTAGCAAACACAGATGGACGATACTAGTAAACACAAGAAACAATTTGAAGTAAAACCTAGATTAATCAACTTATTATCAAACATTACGAAAGAGTCGATACTTAAATGAATAGAAAAAAACATAAATCAATAGACCGGAAACTGATCCTATATTCATCACGGTACAGATAATAAAATGTATTTCCTTAAAATGACACTTTTGTAATAACAGATAAAAATAAGAGGTAATTTGTTGGAAAACCAACTTCGGTTCCAAAAAATGAAATAATTAATTGACAGGCACAATTGTCAACACAAAGTAAACCACTCCTTGAACTGTTAGTAAACAGATGATTAAATTTTTCATTAATTAGCAGATTTCAACAATTTACAGTTAAAGTAGAAATCACTTACTTCGCTTTCTCGTTCTTTTACCATTTTGATTAATTTAATATACAATCACCATTTATCAATTAATACATCAGATTATCTGTATTCAATTTACCGCGGTAACGAGCCGAACGGTTGCATTCAAAAATGGAGCAATTCGACAGTGTATATTTATAAGTTCTACTTCAGTAATACGCACGCGCAGGAAAATGTGCCATGGAGTTTTTTGTACAGTCGGCAAGGAAAAAATAATTACTGAACTGTCCCAGAAAAAAACGGAGACAATACGCCATCTGTTGGAGAAAAGATATAACTTCTCACTTCAGGAAAATCCCATGTAAGCACATTGAATTACATGCATTTTTAATTTGTTCAGAATGAATAATGGCATTTGTGTTCCGTGTTATATGAAAAGGTAAAAATTATCCGGATTTGAATATCTAAAACTTTCAAACGCATTTACAAGAAAGAATTATTTTGATGGCACTTTAGCATTAGTTAAAGGGATAATTATCCTGTATCGACGGCTGCGATCAGTGCCTTTACAGGCCGTTTTAAATACCAATAACCTTAGTGGGTCGTCTTCATATTGGAATTGTACCAAACTCTAAATTTTTCAACACGAACACCTAATTTTGACATCATACTTGGCTTTTTCGGTAAATTTTGTAGAATAGCAAACGGAAAGTCATTTGGTCAAGTAGTTCAGGAACTATGCAGAGTTACAATTTGGAACTCTAATGTTAAATTAATTTGTAATCATTGCAAAACAGATTGCAATTCAAATAATTTTTTAAGCATAATTCAAGAACTATTAGGCGGAATGAGCTTCAATTTTTTATTCGCATATTTGAAGCTTCTAGAAATCGACTTTTGTTTTTAAAATGTTATGTGATACAATTCTTAAGGCTGTTCTTATATCCACAGGAGTTACTTTTTAACACATTTCTGAATTCATTTTTGTTCAGAAAATCATGAAATTGACAGGTATTCTTATTCAGAAACTATTTAATGTGAAGATGTTTTCCATTTTTTGCAAAAGGTAGATCTTTCAAAAAATACCGTCAAATTTGACGTTTTGAACCGGATTTTCGGACGCGACAGTGCGAGAAAGGAGAAAAACGAGTCATCACGTGAAAACAATCGCTCATAATACGATAAATAATTTATTTATTAAAAAAATGGAAACCACCATTCGATTTTAAATCGTTTCGGTAGTCAGTTTCAATAATCGTTCCAATTGAAATAAATGTAGGGGTTGTTTTTGGATACTTCTTCAAGATTAACTAGAAGATTAGCTTCTTTTACTGAAATAAAATGGTACTTTTATGTTAGTCAGGCGCAAATAATAAATAAATCGCCAAGTATTGTTCCCATCGCCATCATTCGTATTACACTCATTTAATTTAAAAATCAATCTTTCACTAAATTAGTGATTTAAAATAGATAATCGTTATTTAAAATACATATGTTAGAAACATGTGTATTTTATTTATTTATTTAAAATACACTTCTGTAACTCATTTCATTCAAAATACTAAATAAATAAATAAGAAATATTACCATAAACAAAGACATTTTATTTCAACGTCAAATGATTGTTTCTAATTTACACACACAAAAAATTAAAGCTAAAATATACCAATTGGCTGTGAAACTGCAGCAATGAAATATTTTAAACCCTGATAAATATAAAATATAAATAAATAATAAATAATAAAAATATAAATAAATAATCATAAGATATATATATATATATCAATTATGCTTTCATCTGCAAAAATTATTATTCGCAGCTAATTTCTAATGCTATAAATACAAGTTTAAATTTTAAAAAAACTAATCTTGATACAATCATTAATAATCGACATATATTTCAATATTATAAATTACTAAAAATTAAAAATTACAACTTTAATTATCCATATGTTGTTGTTATACCTAAATTCCATAAAACTCCTTTAAAATTTAGAACTGTAACTATTGGTTGTAATACTTATAATAATAATGCAAGTAAATTTCTATTAACTATTCTCACTAAATTGTTCGAACTAACAAAACAAAAAGATAATTTGTATAGCATAAAAAAATGTTTTCAACTTGTCAATAATATTAAAAATTTAAATAACATAAAATACATGAAGACGTTTGACTTTAATGACTTATTTAATAATACTAGCCGACCCTGCGCAGAGTATCTGCACTCTAGTGCCTACTCTTACACGAATTTCAGCATTAAATATCATCCATAAAAACTTCTCCACTTAGGACTGGGAACTTTGAAATAAAAAATATATACACATCATAATATATGGACACCATTTAGAAATGTGAAAACAGAGGTATTTTTCCAGCATCGTGCATATAAAAAATATTTGCATGCACACAATAGTTGCTGGATGCTCTTTAAAATTAAAAAAGTGTATACATATTATATTGAAAATATCTACACCATTCACAATTAGGAAAATGTTTTTATCTTTTTTTTTTTAATTTTCTGCATCGAAAACGTCTTTATATACAAAATTGTAAATTTCAGAGCTCGGAGATTATTATTAATTTTAATTGACAAATTGTTTGTCACTGTTAGTATGGCTCGTCCTTTAAGCTTTTAGGGTGTCACCGTTGAAAAATCAATGTTACTGAAAAGTTGCTGCAATGAATCTTGTATATCTGGATAGCAAATTGGGGGAAACTCAATAGTTTTCCCACTTTGACATTCGCCAACCTGTAACAGCGAACTTGCTAACACTCTCTCTGTTTGAAAGGCATGCATATTTGCTGTGAGTTACATAATGTAAAATATTCTCTTCTTTATGCAACTTGAAACTGTTAGTGATCTTGAACCTCTAAAAATGACAGGTAGGACTGACTTGACGGAAATCTCCACCCAATAAGATTATTTTATTCATTTGTTATTGTTATTTATTTGTTATTACTCAGTCTATATTATAAATAACAAATACGTGCATTCGTAACATTGACGTCATAGCGATGCGGACAACAATGAGGTTAAACTGCATAAGGTACAACAATGGAGTCAATGTTTTATTTAATAACAAAATGGCGCGTTTCTTGGTTTGATTTCGCACTTTATTTTCTTTCCTTTTTAGAAAGTAGCTAGTTTTTTAAAATAAATAAGAAAAATTGCCGGCCAATTTTTACAAAAATTGTTTTTTCGGATGCAAAAAATTTTTCTACATATGTGTGGTTACTTTTAATCGATACCTCAAATACTTTTCTTAATATTCGCAAATTAGTGAAAACAAACCTCTCGTTGCCATCGGCAAATGATAAATAATCGCGATTTCTGTGCCACGTACGATAGCCTAATATATATATAGATTGATATCACAGATATGTTCAGGATTGTTAATTTATTATACAAAGAATACAGGGATTTTACAAATTTAAAAAATAATATTTCTTTAAATTACTTTGAAACATTAACTAGATTTATTCTATATTATAATTATATTGTTTTTAATGAGACTATATATATACAAAGCTGTGGCCTGCCTCAGGGTGGCATTGTTTCTTCAATTCTTGCAGAATTGTATTTATATAATTATGAGCGTAACTCAAATATTGCTAATTGTAAAATGTACCGTTATATAGATGATATTATTGTCTTCTATTTTAATAGCAATTCAAATTATTTACTACCAATAAAATATCATAAAAATTTAAATTATAGTTTCAATGTTATGGTAAATAATGAAATTAATTTTCTTGATCTTAAGATAATTCTTAAGGATAATAATAAAATTATGTTTGACATTTATGACAAGCGAATTGATTTTACATTTAAACTTATTTACTAATTAGATGTCATGTATACATAAATCAGTATTTGTAAATATTTTACTAAATTTTGCACATAGAATTAACAATCTTTGTTCAAATAATTTTAAAACTCAAAATTTAAAACTTATCCTTCAACATGAAATAGAATGTGGTTATCCTTATTATTTAGTTCAGTCAATTTTACGCATATAAATTTAGCTTTCATTGGGGTTATATGTTTGTACATTTTTTATGTTAAATCTCCTTTTATTGTTCATAATAATGATTTTTTTTACATTTTGAACTCCTTTGTGTGCGGGCTGCATTGCATTATCTTAGTTAAATATCATTCATATAAATGAGTGTGAATTCTAAATTTATTGTTTATGATTATCTGGAGATTAATATTATTAAGGATGTTACAAAGGTTATTGATTACAATAGTATAATATTAATATGTTAAAAAGATATCTAAATAAAGTACGTAATACATATTTATTTAAATGTAGTATACTAATACATATATCTTTAAATTTAATTTAAAAAAAGTTTTTTAGTTTTATTATTATTATTATTATTATTATTATTATTATTATTTTACTTTTCATGGTAGATAATTTTTAGCTAGATATAAGTTCCAATAAGTGTATTGCCATATTGGATAATCTATGCTATTTCTAAGTTTGCTAATAATTCTTTATAAAATGAAAATATCATTAGAATTCTACATTATTGTTTTAGATTAATTAAGATAATAAATGGGATTGTTAAAATGGCATTAAATACTTTACAATAATTATAATTAAAAAAATTATATAAATAAATATTGTCACATGTAAAAAATAAAATATCTTATACTAAAAACTCTTATTCTGTATATAAATAATTAACATTAACTTGAAAAATTAATATTAATTTTATATTTTTACACTAGATGGCAGCAGCAAATAAATAATTTAAAATAATCTACCAGATGGAATATAGAAAACGAGTGACATTCTTTAAGATATAATTTTAAATTATCCATTAATATAATATATATTTTAACTTGTTAAATTAAAATTATAGTAATTAAATTAATAGATTTAATATTATTTATTATCATTATTATTATTATTATTATTATTATTATTATTATTATATTACATTTTTAACTTAGAAAATGTTGTAATCTCTATAGTTAAATAATAATAATTGCAACTGTTGGTTACAATTTATGATATGAAAATATTCCTTAATGGTTAAATTAACCTTTTACGTTAGATACAATTATTTGACCATGTGCTTGTGAAATTATGCTTGGGAGTAAGGGTAAATAATTAATGTAAGTAAAATATATTTGTTCTTTATCTGCCTTTTTTATTTTTTTTTCTCCCCTCTTATTCAAGTTGTTAGTATGATTTATAATATTCCATTTTCAAAGGTATCCTTGTTTTTCAACCTTGTTTTAACGATTGTTCGGGCAGCGATATGCCATGATTTTTGGCATTAAGCTGGTGTCATATTCAGAAAACAATCGTTCTTTGCTTATAAATGTAGTTTACCTGCCCTTGAAAAAGTGAATTATATTATAAGCTTTCATTTGTGTTTATACTCTTGTTTCCTTTTTTATTTCATTTGAATTAATAATATTTCATTTATTAGGACTACATAATTTAATTTGTAATTTGACACTGCTATATGGTATTGTGATTTCATTATTCAAAATTATAATTTTATTTAATAAAATGAGTAATTTCCACTTTCTACCAAGCGTAAATCAAGCGTATACGTAGCCTTGCTTTCAAGCAATAAGCTCGATGGCAGCGCCACCTAAGAAACTGTAATTTTTTAGAACATTCTGAAGTATTACGACGTATACACGATTGCCACACTAGGAAAGCATTCAGAGACCGAAACGCGTGTTACTCGTATAATTGGGGAATGATGTCATCTGATTTTCTCAGAGTAAAGTTGGGTTAAAACTGTTGTTAACGCTTTTGGGTAAAGTTATGGGCATGTTTACAATCAAACACTTCCGTCAATCAATCTACCATTACATTTTGAGTGTAGGAACATTGCAGGAATCATCCTAGCGAGTAGCGACGTTGGACAATTATATCATAGTCCTGTTAAAGGTAGACCAATCAAATGGTCAGGACTCAAGTGTACAGTAGGAGTCATAAAGAATGGCAGTTAACAGTTGCAGTTAGCTATAAAATAAACAAACAAATCAGATCTCCCAACCACGTGATCACTTTACCCAACAAAAATCTCCAGGTAATGTGGGTTACTCGAAGTCTGCGTTATTTCCGCCTCTGAACGTTACGGGTGACCCGCAAAAAGTCATGTGATATCGGTCTCTGAACGCTTCGGGTTACCCATGTGTTACCCTATGCAACTTGGGATTCGGTTCGTGAACGCGCCCTATATATTTCTAGACACTGTAACGGAGATATTCAGCGTTGCTTTGACTCATCTGATCCGGTATCACAATGAGTGCGACAACTTCTTGTTTACAATTGTGACCGGCGACGAATCATGGTTCCACCACTACAAGCCTGGAATACACCGGCAAAGCTTACGGTGGAAACATTTGGATTTACCACCCTCCAAAGAAAGCAAAGGCCGTCATTTCCGCCGAAAAGGTGCTGTTGACTTTTTTTTCCGGCCGTCAGGGGCCACCTGATCGAATATGCTAAACCTGGAGAGACTATCAATCGTTTCCGATAATGCGAAACGCTGGATCATCTGCGTGTCTCAATCAACCGTCCCCACGTTGCTAGGGTGGTTAAGGAAAAACTGAAAAAGTTCAAGTGGGAAACGCTACAACATCCACCAAACTGGAACAATAAATCAATTTAGCTTCATTAAATAGCATGTTGATGCTCTCTCTATTATTTAACCTTGATAAGGCAGTATTCCCTCTCCCATATTTAATATCTGCAATATGCTCCTTACATCTAACATTGAATTTCCTCTGTGTCATACCAACATAATATTTTCTAACACCCCCTCCCTAATAAATGGAATAACATAAACACCCGAAAGGTCACCCTTACTACAGTGTCTAGAATAATATAGTGTAGCAATCGCGTATACCGCGTAATGCTTTAGAACTATCCAAAAAATTACAATTTCGTAGGTGGCGCTACCATCAAGCTTCCTTGCTTGAAAACAAGGATGCGTGTATTTACTAAGCGTTAGTTGCAGTGCCGAGAGATTACTAAAAATTATGTAAAAACTTGTAAAATATTTCGAAGATAGGTAAAAAACGAGACTCCCATTGTTTTGTTCCTGGTTGTGCTACGCAGTATAAAAACAGCAAGCTATTTTTGGTGTACCCAAAACTCAAAATATATTTGAAAGATGGAAAAAAATCATTCCTCGTGCTGACAAAGAATTGAGCATACAGTCTGGTGTAGACTTTAAATAAAGTTTTATATTTATTAAATAAAACTCTGTGACGCGTTCATTCATTGTCAAATGAACTTGTAACTGAATAAGTATCAAAGTAAAACTATATATTTTTAAAACACTCTTTTATAAGTGTTCAATGTTTATCATATAAATCATGCTTATTTTCAGGACTGCAATTCATATCGTTCCAAAAGAAATTTGTTACAATATGTTAATTTGGTGTGACTTATATTATGAAAAAAACATTGCTTTTATTTACTCTTGGTAGAACGTGCAAATTAGTGATTTTATTTAAAAAATTATAATTTTTGCTCTCTTTTTTAAGATATGGCAATAAAAAAGGAGAAAAAAGTATTTAATCTGTGTATTCAGGATTCCTAAATTATTTTCGCAATTAATAATCATAATTTAAAATTAAACTGTTAATTGATAAAAATTACAACTTAAAAGCTTTAAAATTAAACTATTAATTGATAAAATATATATATTACTCTATTTTTTATTTATATTTTATAGTTATCAGTGTTTAAAATATTTCACTGCTGCAGTTTAAATGCCAGTTGGCATATTTTATGACGAACATCAACTGACTTTTTTATATTTAAAAGCAAATTTGTAATTAAAAAAAAAAATTGATAAATTAATGTTTTTTGGATTTCCACATTAAAAAAAAAAAAAAAAAAAAAAAAAACTGATATGTTAACTTTTATTGTCATTTAGTTGGTTCTGCAAATTGTATTTTTCTTTAATTAATTTTAAGTATTAAATATCAGACAATATTTCCAGTCTGAAATTAATAAGATAATTAAAAAGATAGTTACTGATTTTCTTTGTTTCTAACAAGAAAAATTAAATTGTCAAACAATCAACATAAGATAATTATAAAAGCTTGATATTTATTTACTGTAATACTCTTTCTATGTACTTACACTCGTTACACAAAAATTAGTTACTACATGTATATGACAATTTCAATTAACTAGCTTATTAAAATCAAAATGTAAATAAAAGATTGTGTGGGAGGATCATCTTGCAGGGTTTATTAGTGCTTAAACCTGTAATAATATGAAAATTTATGAAATAGTTTCTTATTACTGTTATAAATAAAGCTCAATGTTTAAGGGGGGGGGGGAGCGTGTACGGAGATCGCGTTGTTTATAATAATTGAGCAATCTGAAAATAAAGTGTTCTGAAATTTATTACTAATGTATCGCGTATTACAACATAAATCTTTTTAATTCTATTTTTCGCAAAATTTATCTTTCAAAAATAAATTTCCCGTAGCTTAAATTGCATCATAAATATCTGAAAACACATTGGATTTCTATTCATTCGTAGCAATAAACTGGATCATAGCGCTCTCTGCTGGATTTGTAATTATTTGGATACGTTTTCGCCCGTTGATTTCCACACTATATTATTCTAGACACTGTACCCTTACTGACAAGATCAATTCTCGTGCTCAAAACCGTCTTTAACTTCGGGGGAGCCCTCGCGACTAAACTCAAACCAAATGCTTTTAAAGGAAATTTTATAAACTCAAATAAACCCGGATAATAACCCATAACCACAATTGATTTATTGTTCCAGTTTTTCTTTTCAACTTTTTGTGAGGGAATCTATTGAAATTTATTCAAGGAGCTCGAAAGCATGTAATGATACGTTGTCATTTAATATTCCGAAAATTTGGGTTGAGTGGTTGAATAATAGTAGGATGCGGTCTGTAGATGAATCTAAGAGCGGTATTAAAATTAAAAGTATAGAGGGCGTTGTACCTTCTTTCACATAGTGACTGTTCAGATTCTTTGGTTTTTAATTTTTAATTAATTTAATCTCTTGTTTTTTATGTACATTGTATTTGTGGTTTGTATATATTCTGATAAAGATTTGATGAACAAATGGAAACACGTAAATTTTAAATTTCAACATCTTTAAGGTTTATGTTGACGTCTTTTAAGCAAAATAAAAAGTGCTTTTAGTGTATATTTAAAAGTTAATTCTAATGGACGTATTTTGACTCTCCACTTTATTTGAAATATAATAACAGTTAAAATTACCTTCAAACTGTAAATACTTATGCTGTTCCATATATATCCAAGAATATTAAAATTTGTAAGACTAGGAGGCTCTGCCCCCTGCTCGCTACGCTCACCAACCCCCGTTCTGATTTCACAAAGCCTCTTAAAACCTGGTAATGTATCCTGTTTTAAAAAGATGATGATGATGATGATATCACGAACGGCGACTATCTTCTGTAATCAGGTAATAATGCTTTTTCATCTAACTGGTTATAATGCTTTTTTTTTTAATATTCATGTGTAAACACAATATTTATGACGTAATTTTCTTTATTTCCTGCTTTCAACACGTGATCATTTAATTATTATTTTAAACTTTCATTAATGTTTTTAATAGTCTCGCGCAAATACATTTTTTATTTGAGATAAAACATAATCCTTTGCGCTTATTTAGAAATTGACAACAATAAAAAAAAAATGACTCTTTCAATAAAAGATTTTTTACTCGATTTTTAAGGATTTTTTGAGTTTTTATTGTCCGACAGTGATATTTTTTGAATTTCTGAAAGCTTGCTATATTTCGCGTCTCGTGGTATGATTTTCAAATCCGTAGGATGACTAGAAAAAAGTAATCGCTCCCCAAAAAAGTCCCTAGTAAAAAAGCGATGAGAATAACCCGGAATATCTACGCAGAATTTGATTGGTCCATTTCGTATTGGCTCAGTTCCAGATTACTTTTTTTTAATATAGAAGGATTTCGTTAAAAATCTGCCTGGACTTATTAATACGCTCTAGACACCGACCAAGTATCACTACAAAATGGGTGCTTTGAGCCGAGATCTACATGAATTCCCGATAAATCGGCTTGAGCCGAGATGGTGATGTGCGGAAGAGGAAAAAGACTTGTGCTGATTAAAAAAAAAAGTTTATTTTATCGAATATATAAGTGGTTCAAGAGAAGTGTTCCTGTGCGTCAAAATTTCAACCGCGTATTACATCGAAGTGAGGTGTGCTGTGTTCATCGAATATATAAATGGTTCAAGCGAGGTGTTTCTGTGCGTCGAAATTTCAACTGCGTATTACATCGAAATGAGATGTGCTGTGATGAATCACTGATGGACTGATGAAGTTCTTTAATTAAAGAAAGGAATAAAATATTTTCCAGTCTCGATGCAGAAGAATATGCTGACCCACTGACCCATTCACTAGGAATCATCTCAAGATTTTATCGCCGCTGTGGTGAAAGTGAAGTTTTTTTTCTTTTTCCGGTGATATATTTTATACTTTCTTCTATCTATAAAAGACGAAAGTACTGTAATCGAAATTTTTTTCGACGGATTTACACGTTTTAGGGATCAGAGATTCCGAAAAACATGTTTTTACAAAATGTCTGTCTGTCCGTCCTCATTGTATCATCGAAAAGTGTATGAAGTTATGCTTCAAATTGAACCACATTTTTCTCTATGTTTTTGGCTATGGCAAGCAGTTGAGTTTGGGGATATTTCGACGAAAAAGGGCGCTGCAATCGCGATTTTTGTTCGATTTTCACTATTGTATCATCGAAAAGTGTATGAAGTTATGCAGATAATTGAAGAATTTTTTTTCTATATTTTTGATTATAGCCTGCAGGTCTCAGTTGAATTTGGGGATATTTCGACGAAAGGGGGCGCTGCAATCGCGATTTTCGTCCGATTTTCACTATTGTACCATCGAAAAGTGTATGATGTTATGCAGATAACTGAACCAAATTTTTTATATGTGTTTGACTATAGACTGCCGGATCAAGGTGAATTCGGGGATATTTCGAAGAAAGGGGGCGCTGCGATTGCGATTTTTGTTCGATTTTCACTATTGTATCATCAAAAAGTGTATGATGTTATGCAGATAATTAAAACAAATTTTTTTCTATGTTTTTGGCTATGGCCAGCAGGTCCTACTTGAATTTCGTGATATTCCGCCGAAGGGGACACTGTGCTAGCCATTTAAAGATTTCAAATTCAAAAAGATGTGCAAAAAAATCAGAAATCTTAAAAGTTTTTTTCGTTAAATGTTCGGCATTGATCCGGAGAATCCGGAGCAATTTTTGTTTTGCCTCTATATTAAAAAATGGCTCAGATATAGCGGTTTGAAATTTTAGGGTAACTGACATTTTCAAACAAGACAGCGGAATTCACCCATAAACCGGTTTAATTTATGAGTTTTAGTTAACATGGTTTCAGCGAATTCGCCTTCATTGTTGTAACCATTGTTCCTATTCTTATATGCTTAACACTATACATTTATATTCGTCAACGTCAAATTCTCGCCAAGCTTGGCGAAATATCGCCAAATTTGGCGACCAAATAGGGTGCCATAAATGAAGCCAACTTGGCTGTAGAGAACTAATTTGACGGTATTCTCATTCAAATAAAATGTTGACGAGGACTGGGAATGAATCTTTTTTAATTGGGTTCCACGCATTTTAGCTTCGTGTTTTCCAGTAAAATTCGCTAAAATCGTAAAACTATGGAATAGGGAGGCTATCTGTTCCTGTCGATACAGGCCAGATATATTATCTTGTTATTTTGTATGTGAAAAGAAAGAAATATATATTCAATTTAGAATATTTAGATGGAAGTAAGTGTGTTAATATAATTGTTACATATTATTATATGTTTGGATATATTTGATTCATCGGGTGCATATACGTATATTATTGATTTATTTATTGAGATATTTTATTTTTATGTGTTAATTAGTTTAAGATAAAAATGGCACACTTAATAAGATCGAAAAAGATCAATCTGACTACTGTAGTAATCGAGCTAGGTTTAAGTCCGACGGAAGGAGCTAATAAAACTCAGTTAACTGACTCAATTGTAAAATCCGACGGATATAATGAAGATTTAGTAAAAAATTCGCTAGCGGGAGTAGTGAGCGAACGCGAAGAAGCTGAAAAATTGTTACAGAAAAAAGAAGCCGAGAGTCGCGAGTTTGAATTAAAACGATTACATTTGGAAAATACACAAAAAGCCCAATTACATAACTCGGTACCCACGCCGGAAAGGGTTCCGATGTTTTAAAATTGTTAAATAGATACAATAATGAGGAGGAAATCAGTATATACTTAACCCTTTTCGAACGCCAGGCAAAGCGTTTACAGATAGAAAAAGATGAATCGGTAACCTATCTTCTGGCATTATTACCGCTCGAGATAGTCAGTTTAATAAGTCGCGAAAGTGAGGAACAATCCAGTGACTACGACTATGTAAAAAAATAATTTTAAGACGTTTAAACTTACACCGGAGCAATTCCGGCAAAAATTCTTCTTACACAGAAAGCAAAATTCCGCGTCATGGAACGCTTTCTTGTTTGAACTCTCAAATTTCTTGGATCAATGGTTAGCTGGCCTGCTAATATCAACGTTCGAGCAATTAAAAATATTTTAATTATTGATCAAATCAGGAGAAAATTGTCCCTAGAAATGAAAGAACACTTTTATGATGAATTACCCAAAATTACGAATATACATAGATGATTTGACTAATAAGTTGGATGATTTTGAAACTTCCCGAATTAACTTACGGAAGGCTGAAATTAAGCCCCTAAATACGGAATTTAGAAAACGTCAAGGTATTGAAAATAATAGAGCGTTCCACCGAAATGATATTAGCCGCTTACCATATGAAAAAAATTACGCAAATGCTCCCCAAGAGAATTTAAATACAAGAATCCGTTGTTTTAATTGCAATGAATTTTCTCACCGGTGCGGTGAAGGGATTGCCCCCGAAAAAAAGAAGGTCCGGTCTGCTGGAAGTTTAAGATTCCTGGTCACAGGTCTGACCAGTGTACAAATAATTCTCCTAAAAATGCAAATGCTGCCGTAAGCAACAACTCAAATCCAGCTGATAAAATAAAAAAGAGCGTGAGGATTTTAGGAAAAAATATGGATGCCTTGATTGATACAGGAAGTGATGTTGATATGGGGGACAACGATACATATATTGCCCTGGGATGCCCTAAACTACATGAAAGTGACTTGGTTTTGTCAGGTATTGATGGAAACCAAATAACACGCATAGGATTTACGACCGTAAACATTGAAATAGATGGTTATACAGTAAATGCAGATTTATGCATCGTAAAAAATTTGAATCATTCTATAATTTTAGGGAATAACTTTTTGAAACAGTTAAATTTCAATATTTCAGAAAAAGGATTGCAAATTACGGAGAAACGGGAGTTCAAAGAAGTTAGGGGAAATTACGTCACCGCTTTCCCACAAGAAACAGCCATGACGAAAATCAGACGCGAAAGCTATATGTCACACCCAGATTTCATGCGATGTTGTGGTCAGAAAAACAAAACAATCCCACGATAGGAAAAATGATTCCGACAGCTGAATTAGTGAGAAAGGAACAAACTAATCAAAATGAAACAGCTTTTAACTTTAGTGAAGAAATATACATACAATTAAGTACTGATAAAAGTTGTTTATTAGAAAGTGAACAATGTTCTATCCCACAGTTAGACTTAGCGAAAACCACAGACATTTATTTAGCTGAAACAGCCAATTCTATTAATTTTCAGGAAGTTGAGATAAATCATATTACAAACAACACTATTAAGAAAGAGTTAACGGAACTGATCACTAATTATAAGCCAAACAAGGTTAAGGACACAGAGTTAAAAGTAAAATAATATTAACTGATGATATTTCGATTGCGCACCGACCGCGTAGATTGGCATATCCGGAACAGGAATTTGTGGACAAACAAACACAGGAATGGTTGGAAACGGGAATTATAACGGAGAGAAATTCTAATTATGCATCTCCTATAGTGTTAGTGAAAAAGAAAAATAACTCTTGGAGACTTTGCGTGGACTATAGACCGCTAAATAAAAAAATAATTAGAGATAATTTCCTCTTACCAAGAATAGAAGATGCCTTAGATAACATTGAGGATGCAAAGGTTTTCATTACATTGGATTTAAAAAATGTTTTTTTTATATAGACGTAGCAGAGGAGAGTAGGAAATATACAGTATTGTCACGCATAACTCCCAGTACGAGTACTTAAAGCTCCCATCCGGATTATCGATTGGCCCACAATAGTTTCAAAGATATATTCAAGCTGTTTTTAAACAGTTAATTAAAGAAAAGGTAATATTAATTTACTTAGACGATGTCATAATACTTGCGGAAACTGAGGAAGAAGCCTCGGTAAAACTGAAACGCGTCCTACAGGTTGCATCGGATTACGGACTTGAATTTAATTTTGCAAAATGTCAATTCTTTAAACGGAAAATTGAATTTTTAGGCTATATTATCGAAATCCGAACTACTAGACCCTCGGAAGCCAAAACTTTGGCAGTAAAGAAATTTACTGAACCTCGCACCCTTAAACAATTACACAATTTTCTGGATCAAACTTCTTATTTCAGAAAATACATCCCACATTATGCAACTATAGCGAGACCTTTAAGTGATTTATTAAAAGCGGGAAATACATTTAAATTTGGAATACTCGAAAAGCAAGCTTTTGAGACTCTTAAAGAAAAATTAGTTAACCCCCCAGTATTGCATGTATTCCGACGAGGCGCTAGACTAGAATTGCATACCGATGCCAGCTCCGTAGGTTTTGGCAGTGTCCTACTACAAGAAGATGAGAACAAAAACTTACATCCTATTCATTACATGAGCCGTAAAACTACACCTACTCAAGCAAAATATTCGAGTTACGAATTGGAAACCCTCGTGGTAATAGAATCGGTCAAAAAGTTCCGAAACTACTTATTAGGCACGAAATTTAAAATTGTGACAGATTGTTCCGCGTTTCAAAAGACTATGGACAAAAAAGACATTACGCCAAAAGTAGCCAGATGAGCGCTATTCTTACAGGAATTTGATTATGAAATTGTCCACCGGTCAGGATACGAAATGAAACATGTAGACGTATTGAGTAGAAATACAGTACTAATAGTCACTCGATCGCACGATGAATTAACATTAAAAATAAAGAATGCACAACAAGAAGACGAACATATACAAGCAATAAAAAAATTAATCGAAAAAAATGAAAGTTCAGAATATTTTATGAGAAACGACATCGTATACAAATATGGAAATGACAGAGAACTTCTGATGATTCCTACCAATATGCAAAAGGAAATAATACGCGACATTCATAACAAAGGTCACTACGCAGTGGCTAAAACTGAAATTATTTTAAAAGAAAATTATTGTATACCCCAATTAAGAAAGCAGATTGAAAGCGTCATTGCCAACAGCATAGAGTGTATACTTTGTAATAAAAAGCAAGGGAAAGGAGAAGGTCTATTAAACTCGATCCTCAAACAAAATATGCCACCCGAGACCTATCACATAGATCACACTGGTCCCATGCTTTCCACAAAAATTACAATCATAATTTTACCGTTGTGGACGCATTTACCAAATTTGTTGGGTTATACCCCGTAAAAACTACAGCCGCTAAAGAAGTCATCGATAAGTTAAACCGACAACACGATATTTTCGGAAATCCGTCGCGAATCATAACCGACAAAGGACCGGCTTTCACTCTGATGATTTTGAGAAATATTGTAAGGAAGAGAACATAAAGCATATTCCCATAACAACAGGGATACCTAGAGGAAACGGCCAAATAGAGCGAATGCATAGAATTCTTATCCCAATTTTGGCAAAACTTAGTGTAGAAGATCCCACTAAATGGTACAAATTTGTCGCGCCCGTACAATGTATCATGAATAGTACCATATCGAGAAGTACAAAATGTACACCTTTCGTACTATTGACAGGAACGAAACTGCGGCAGAAAACCGACCTACAAATCAAAACACTGTTAGATTATGAGGAGCTAAATTCACTCATATCGGAAAGAAATTCGAATAGAAAAATAGCCAAGCAAAACATATTAAAAGTATAACAGGAAAACATGAAAACGTATAACAAAAAGCGAAAAAGGCCAACACCTATAAACTCAGTGATTTGGTGGCCATTCAAAAAACGCAGTTTGGGACAGGTACCAAACTAAAGCCTAAATTTTTCGGTCCCTACGAGATTACCGCAGTAAAAAGAAACGATCGCTACAATGTAAGCAAAGTTGAACACTATGAGAGTCCAAATGCAACCTCGAGCGCTGCAGATCACATGAAGCCGTAGACTTCTACTGTTTGAAACGAAGCAACTGTGCTTTTAGGTGATTTTGTATTCATTTTTTTTAACCGTGTTTTATTGATATTTTTTTTCGACTATTGTAAATAAACTGTGAAAAGAACTGCGTCCAAGTGACAAACAAAAAAAAGAACTTTATTACTTCCCAAACTCCAAAAATATTATTTAAGGACTAAGAACTTTTCATTCAGTAGTATTTAATGATTGATTTTGCTATTATTTTGTTTTATGTTGTTTATGTGGTTTTTTTTGTTTTGTATCTTATACGTTCTGGAAAAGTAGTCCAGTACTCATCTGGTATACAAAAGTAGATGATGACTGGGAGGACCCAACCCTGTCAGGTAGGCCGAATTTGTGGTGACAGGAAACGGACTCTGTACCACAAAGCTTAGCAGATTATTTAGTGAGGCTCATGATGATAAACCTCAACTACCGAACAATAGATTTTGATGAGCTAAGTAATTTTTACTTTGAGAACGACAGCAGAAGCAGTCGAGATTCAGACTGAGTCAGACGGACTAAGAGATGCTGCGAAATCTCCGGCCAGCTAGACGAGATAAAAATCTCATCGATATCAAATGAAAACGAGAAAAGCCAACAGACGATTGGCCATGTTGTTAAAATTACCTTCAAACTGTAAATACTTATGCTGTTCCATAAATATCCAAGAATATTAAAATTTGTAAGATTTCGTTAAAAATCTGCCTGGACTTATTATTACTCACTAGACAAAACCACCAAGGTTCGAACAAGGTTCACCTTTTCGACCAAGCATCACTGCATATATATATCGGAATCTAATTCAAAACTTTAAATTCTGAGAGTTTCGATGACATCCTCGGATCAATGATAACCGGTGTTAACTAAATCGCGTTGCGTTCGACAATCTAAGAGGAGTAGTTGCTAAATACAAACAGAGATCAGATTTTAACATAGTAGATTCGTGTTCATTTTTCTGTTCCTAATAATCATGATGTGAATTTTGGTAGAAAACTCCCATCTGTGTGTAACTGATATTTTCATGCTTAATAATCAGTATAGTTAAACAAATATTTCAATTTTTCGTTTTAAATGTGGCGTGAAACTCATCTACTTTCTATATTTAATGATCCTTGTATTATTAATATGTAAAACTTGATTCACGCTCCTTTAAAAACATGTTTGAAAATTCCCGTTCTATTTCAAATATGACGTCACTTTGTTCCCAGAAAAAAAATTCTTTTTAATGATACAATTCTTGTTAATTATCTGTTCCAGGAAATCATAACGAGGATTTTGAAAGAAAACTCACATCTGTATATAACTGACATTCCAGCTTATTAATTAGTAGCGATAAAAAATATTTAAGTTTTTCATTTTAAATATGACGTTATTATCCATCTACTTTCATTATATACTGACATTCATGCTCCTTGTATTATTACGAATATTTGAAAATGCATGTGTTTTATTTCCCGAGGCTAACGAAAAAGACAGGCTACCGCGGTGCATTCCACTTATGTTTTTTTACAGACCGCTAGAGTGACGTGATGCTCTTTTCGTATACCTTCATTGGTGCATTCGAGCATCACGTGACTCCCGCGGTCTGTATAAAAAGATACGCGTAAAGCACCGCGGTAGCCTTTCTTTTTCGATAGCCTCGTTTATTTCCCGAGGCTAACGAAAACGAAAGGCTACCGCGGTGCTTTATTCATATCTTTTTTTACAGACCGCGGGAGTCACGTGATGCTCGAATGCACCAATGATGGTGCACGAAAAGAGCAACACGTCACTCTAGCGGTCTGTAAAAAAAGATAAGTGGAATATACCGCGGTAGCCTGTCTTTTTCGTTAGCCTCGTTTATTTCCAATATGACGTCATATTTGTTCAAGACAAGGAGGATCCTTTTCATAGTTCCATGGTCCAAAAATCTTTTTTAAATATAATTACTGTTCATTTTCCCTTCTAATCTTCTAATCATAACGCAATTTTTGTTCGAAAACCTCTTCGCAACGTAACCGACTTTCAAATTTCATGTATATACATTAATTCTCTATGAAAATATTGAAATTTTGAATTATTAAGAAAAATATTTAAATTAAATAAATAAAATTTGGTCTATGGTCATTCCTGGGTTATAATCCATCTATATGCAAAGATAGAGGGTCCAGTCCAGTAGAAATAGAGTAAAAAAGGGCCTTGCCTTGCAAAAATTCGGGTAGTTCTGATTTTTGGATATGTTGTAAAGGTTGACCCTCTAATAAAAGAACCAAGTTTTCGACCTTCTAGACCTTGTGCGTTTATCACAATATTGAAAAAACCGATATTTTTCGGCATTTTTTCTATTTTTCTTAAATAACTCAATTTCAGTGCATTGTACAGAAAAAGCACTTTCACCATTTTGTAGAGCATAAAATTCTCTACAACATGCAGTATTCATGTTTGTAAATTGTCAAAATAGGGGGTATAAGGAGCCTGGAAAATAGAGTAAAATTTGCAAAAAGCGCAAAAAACCACAAATGACATTATTTTTTGCTTAATAACGTACTTTTAGTGCGTTTTAGAGACAAATGTGTCAGGGTTAAGTTTCAGGTTAAGTTCAATGAGACTATGTTTCCACAGATGCCACAAGAAAAATTGTTGGGGAATGAAAAAAAAAAGAACTTTTCATTTATGTGCTTTGAAATGAATTTGAAAAAGCACAAATGATCACTACGCAGGCCACTGAAGATGCAGATGTGCTAAAAGGGAACGCAGCTATTTCCTAAGCCCGTGATTACGATGCTGTCATTGTCAATGGTGAAGACATGGGCCTTCTTGTTCTTGTGGCTTCTCTAGCTGCAGACAATGTTTATTTCCGAAGGACCAGGAGAGGGAAACTGCCTGATGATCTCTACTCCAAAGAGTGTTTCAAATTTGAGGAAGTTGCACAAAATATTATTTTTCTTTATGCAGTAAGTGGTTGTGACACCACTTTTGTGCTCTACTACAGCCATGGGAAAATGAAATATTGCATAATTCTTCAGAACCCATTCCTGAACCAAAAAGTTCAAATCTTTAAAGACTCAAATGCAGAGAGGCACAAACTTGTTGAAGCCCCAGAAGGTGTACTTCTTGCCCTGTATGGAGGTGATCCCAACCAAAACTTGAATGTATTGCGGTATGTCAGCTTCGCTAGACCAGCTAACAATATTAAATTAAATTTAGCTAGACTACCACCTACTCGTGATGTTGCTGAATATCATGCATTCAGACATGGCTGGGAAACGAAAAGGATCCTCTCGAATGCGGCTGGAAGTGGGGTGGTCATGGGCTCATTCCAGTCACAATGATGAATGGACCAGCTCCTCAAGCTCCACTCGATTTCATATTTTGCCAATGAAAAAAAAAAATGTAGTACGAATTGCAGTTCTAGAATTGCAGCAGCTAGTCTCTAGGCAGGCTTGAAGTGCTCAGTTATCTGTGTGAAGTGCCACAACCAACTATGTGGCAACGCTCCTGATATTCTACTGGACCTTGAGGACTTGGATGACATATAACAACCAATCGAGTCAAGTACAGAGACGGGCGATGAAGTATCTGAGACGATGGTATCATTACCAGGACCAAGCAGCAGAAAAAGGAAACATATATGACAAAGCGACCATATAATACTTACTATGTATTTGTTGATTAATTAATTGTGCATTCTATAATTAATTAACCACATCGTGTTTTCAACATCAAAAATAAAAGCTCGTTTTTTAACTTAATAACTTGTCAGGCGGTATTTTCCTGTTTTCACCCAAAATCTTTTTGCTGTGATTTTTAAGGTCTATTACCAATATTTAATTATCTAATAAAGGAAACTATAGACTATCTCATGCTCTAAAAAGTTGATTATGACAGTTTTGTTTCTAAAATGCACTAAAAGTGGGTTATTAACAAAAAATAACGTCATTTGTGGATTTTTGAATTTTTTTCCAAATTTAACCTTATTTTTCCAGCTCCGTATGTCACCCCCCTATTTGGACAATTTACAAACATGAATACTGCATGCTGTAGAGAATTGTATCTTCTACAAAATGGTGAAAATGCTTTTTCTGTAAAATGCACTGATATTGAGTTATTTAAGAAAAATCGATTCCATTCTAGCGTCCGGGCCACATGCTCCTTTTGCTCCCACCTCCCTTAGTTTCGGCCTTAGATGCTCTTTTTCCTTTTTAAAATTTCTAAATTATAACTTATTTATTTTTCAAGTATTTTTTTACATTATTCCCAGCTATTAATTTTACTTTCGACTTTGAATTCTTGGCCCTGCACCTATGTCTACCGACAAGGTTTTTGGTTAACTTCGCCCCCCCCCCCCCCAACTATTCAACAGTTACCTATTATTGTACATACTATAATTAATTAATTGCATCGTTTAATCAATATAAAAAATAACTAGTCGTTGGGGGCCACCGTAATACTTACCCATCATGGATATGCATAATGTAAAATATTAAAATAAAAATGTGTAAACTACTTATAAAATGCATTGAAATTCAAATAAAATCGTGGCTTGATGACGTCATAAACTTTAAAAGCTCGATTACTGAATTGCTTGAAAGAGGTTTTTCCTTATAACTCCAAAAATAATAATCCTATTAATTAGCGGTTTATTGCATCTGATTAAGCGTCAAATTTCCAATTAAAATATATCTTTAAAGTGAAATTTGGATGAAATACAGGGTCATGAAAAATCGAAGAGTGTGGTAATAGGATTCCAAATATCTCGGCAACTCATTATCCGATCGACTTCATGCTTTATGCAAAATTTATGTTTTTTTATTGTCTTTTATATTCATTTCTTAAAATAAACAATTTCGAAAATTTTTATATACCTTTTATCAGAACGAATATTTCGAGAGTCCGAAAAAAATAGTTCCGGTTAATCGAGGTTATTGAAATGAAATAGGCTTCTTACCATTATTACATACTAAGTACATACCAAATTCCAAGTCTCTATCTCAATTTTTTCGGGAGATAGAGCGTTTACAGACACACAGACACACAGACGGACGGCAATTTTTTTTTTCTAAAAATATGTTTTTTGCAATCTCCAGTGTCTGAAACGTGTAAATCCGTCAAAATTTTTTTTTCGATTTTCAAAACGATTCCAAGACTTACCCTATACTGCGTATGATGGGTAAGTAAAAGCTCGTTTTTAAATTAATGACTTGTCAGGCGGTATTTTTTTGTTTTAACCATAAATTGTATTATTATGATTTTTAGAGTCTATTATAGATATTTAATGATCTAATAAATGAAACTTATAGACTACTTCATGCTTTACAAACTTTATATTGACACTTTTGTCTCTAAAACGCACTAAAAGTAGGTTATTAAGCAAAAACTAATGTTATTTGTGGTTTTTTGCGCTTTTTGCAAATTTTACTCTATTTTCCAGGCTCATTATCTCACCCCTATTTGGACAATTTACAAACATGAATACTGCATGTTGTAGAGAATTTTATGCTCTACAAAATGGTGAAAGTGCTTTTTCTGTACAATGCACCGAAATTGAGTTATTTAAGAAAAATCGAAAAAAGTGGCGAAAAATATTGTTTTTTTCAATATTGTGAAAAACGCACAAGGTCTAGAAGGTCGAAAACTTGGTTTTTTTATTAGAAGGTCAACCTTTACAACATATCCAAAAATCAGAACTACACTAATTTTTGTAAGGTAAAATTCTATTTCTACTGGACTAGTCATTAAATCTTCTGTTTTGACGTTTACTTCAGTAAACATTCACACACACAATCGCATTTATAATATTATTTAATTTAATTAATTAATAATATTAATATTATTAGGATAATATATCATATTATTAGAATTTCATTTGGGATACATTAACTGGTATACAAATGTTATTATTTTTTTCAAAAGACTAACTATGTTGAATTATTTTCAACTCGTTAACTTTGTCAACTGTTTGATTCATATATACTATGATAAATAACGTAAATAAAAAAATAAAATTAAAAACTCCGATTTTTATTCAACTAAACGTAGTATTAAAAAGTCGAATTTTCTTTTTCAATTAATGAGAAAAATAGGAAATATTCTATATCATTAATAACTTCCACATATTATATTTTATCAATATCAAGCATATTTGAAATCTCACCTGGAAAGTGATTGTTCTGATATTTTTATCTTTTTGTCCTTTAGTTAAGCGCAAGAAAAAAAAAAAAAAAAAGAAAGGAAAAAAAAAAAAAAAAAACAAGCAACAGTGGTTAGAACTATATAGTTTGTTTTATGCAGTGTGTAGTATACATTTTAACTTTCAATCTTTTTAACGGAAGGAAAAAAAATTGTTAAGCATAAAACACACAATGCTTTTTTTTTCTTTCCGAATCGTCATTTACTAAAGTGCGATGAATGATTTATTAGGTTTCAAAGTTCAAACTTTAAAATCCATGGCTATATTTCGAGTAATAAGAAGAAAATGAAGTGTTAATAATATATTTGGCGGAATTTTATAAACAAACTATTAATTTTGCGGGAGTCACCGAATATGTTAACGCGCAATGGGATAGAAAAAATGAAAAGTCGTTTGGAAGAAAATGTTAAAATTTGTTCAGCTGGTATGGCAACAAAATCATCGTCGTATTTTAAAGCTCCTTTGTTTTTCTTTTCATGAAGGAATAGCTGTTGCTGTTAGGATAAGGATTTTCTTTACGTAAGTGCATTTCTTTTTCAATTTCTTATAGGCTTCGCGAACTATTTGTATTAGTTACATTATTTACATTAAATGTTGGTAGGTGGTAATAACAAGTTTCTTTTTTCATATTTTTCCAGCTTGCTTTTTATGATTTGTATAAATGTGATTAACGTCTATCTTTTTTTTCGTGTGGTTATCAATTAAATCACGCAGTAGTAATTTGGAGTAGTTAATTTATTAATGACGTTATTTAACAAAGGTACGTGTTTCATATTAAGGATGCTTGTAAATTATGTCCGCTTTTGGCGGCAAAATTATTCTACATGGAATTGTTTGATTATTTTTTTTTATAATGCCAACATTCTGGTATGAAAATACTCCGTGATTTTCTCTGTTTTATACTTTACAGGGGTGTCTGATTTACACTTTACTAATATTTTATGTTTTTTTTAAATGTTAATTAAAAATGTACACTAAAATGATAGTTATTCAACTGTGTTTCTTATAAAAGTTATTAAAGTAAAACGAGAATATTTTTTCCTTAACTGTTGTATGTCCATATATTTACTCCGTTTTCGCATTTTCCTTACCTTATTATGTTATACCAATGTTGATAAATATTTTTGGACGTATTAATCATACATTTCCAGTATTAAAAAACTTGCGAGTTCCGCGTAATGCGGTTTGTACGCCTGCAGCAAATTGCTGTAGTGGCTTGGCGCATTTTTAATTTGGTTGTTGTAACCTGTTTTATTTTTCTTGTGTGTGTGTTTGTGCACAGCCCCCTCTATACAACGGCTTGAGACGGCTGTGGTTTGTGGAACATTAATTATTACAATTGAATGTAAGCATTTGCCCCCATATTTATTATGGCCAGCACTACACATTTTGCCGCCTGTAACTTGTAGCGAACATTATTTTATCGCGTCCTATGACGTAATTGTTTTTTCAACAGCAGTACTAAAACATTTTTAAGAATAAGTAAATTAGTATGCTGGCTGCCTATAATTTAAATAAATAAATAAATAAATACATGGGTCAGTACATGGTTCTGAAAGAAAAACAACAGCTTCAATTTAGATTTTAAACTGTTTAAAAAAAAAATTATATTTGCATGACAATAATACATTTTAATAATAACTAAGAATCTCTATTTTAATATAGTACACAATTTATATTAATTAAACAAGTAATATCAAGTGATTTTCTTTGTTTTCTGAGGATAAATAGAATATTTTGTCCACTTTGTTGCAGTAGTAATTTTTATTATTATTATTTTTTTTATAGATATGCTATTTTGATTATTATTAAAATCTGTTTTTTATTGCTGTAAATGTATGCAAATACATTTAAATTTATCATATATATTTAAAAAATATATATAGTATAATGTATTCAGATTACGTACTATACATAATTTTAAACTGTAACCTACTATGTTGCAGATTATATTATAAAGCAAGGAAATTTTTAACACTTTCCAACCTAGTTGAAAAGTGTTTATGACTTCGGTTTGTCTGCCGTCTGTCCGTGCTCTAACTCCTGTAAATATGCTCGGATTGCCCTGCAATTTTTATATGTTATTGTCGTTATCTATAGCATGTTCCCTATTTCAACTGAAGTGTGTAGCACTTATAGTTTTTTTACAGGGACACTCAAAAGAATTCCGTTACATTACGGTCTATGGGGAAAAATCATTTGCGGTTTATTTTAATGATGTTACACAATTTCAAACACATTGTAATTGATATATATTACTAAGGTGCATTACAAGAAGCTTAATATGGAATAGGGTGGGTATAGCACTTATAGTTTACTTTACAGGGACAGTCAAAAGAATTCCGTTACATTACGTCTATGGAGAAAATCGTTTGCGGTTTAATTAAATAATGTTTCACTATTTTAAACGCATTGATATTTATATATATCACTAAGGTGCATTACAACAGGCTTACTACAGAATATTGTGTGTATAGCAGTCATCGTTGATTTACAGGGACACACAAAAGAATTCTCTACTGTCTGTTAACAATAATTCCTGGAAGTGCGTTTTAAGTTGCTGAACGTGATTTTAAATTGATCTCACTTTTTGTCTATTACATGGTGTGTCTAAATTCTGTAGATCCTATACAGGGCAGCACAAAAGTTCGCAAACACATTTCCGTTTATGGACAGAAACTCCAGGAGGAGAATTTTAAACTGTCCTACGTGTTTCCTAACTAAACTAAAATTTAGCATTCTATGTAGTAGGGATGTAACGAATATTCGGCCACTATTCGGTATTCGGCCTATTCGGCCCTTTTGCCGAATATTCGGCATGACCGAATATTGAACCGAATATTCGGCCGAATACCTGTAGCCGAATATAATTTGATATTTTGCCGAATAGTTGCATATTTGGCCGAATATTCTAAGATATTTGGTTAAATAAGTTCCAGAAAATCAAAACAAAATGTGATTTTAAATATTTTCAACAAACAATATTAAAAAATTATATCTAAATACATTAATTATTATAAGAAAAAGAAATCCTAATACTTATGCAATTTTAAAGCTTCATGACAACTTATAAATAACTGTATGTAATGATATTACATAAATAAAAATATTTTTCTTGCTGCATATTTAGGAATCATGTGAATTTAAGTAAGTATTGTAACATTAATTTCTTTTACATTAAAATGCAAAATATATATTGCATTTAAAGTTTAAATGTCATTAGTGAATTTAAAAGTATTAACTTTATATTTATTTTTTTAAATCTGATTTATAATGATTATAACAGTTTCTTTAAACAATAAAATTCATAAATATTAAAAACAAAATATTTTACTGTCTTATAAAAATGTTTAATCTTTCACAAATTAACCGCGTCTGCGTGTGATCGCGAATACAATTAAGAAGCGCGTGTCCGCAACACCATTCATTTTAATCTTTTGGGTGATAGTAAATTATATTTTATACATAAATAGCAATTTCATTAGCAAAAAACTTTTAATCTTTCTTTTACTATACATATATATAATCTAATAATAATTATTGTATTATTTATACTAATCTGAATATTCTGTTTGTGGATTGTGTAGTATAATATAATCGTAAAAAAAGAAGATGGAAGAAGAAATCTGTCTAACATAATATTAGTTTATTTCCGAAAAATTAAAACTTCCCAATTTTGGGAGACTGGGCATAAATGAGTTAGCTAATGTTTTGAGAAATTGCTTTTTTTTCCAAAAATAAAAATAATTAAAAAAAATAGTAATAATTCACAAAAATAATTAAATTCACAAAAATAGTACTCTGGGGGGGGGGGGGGGAAACATGTACAGACCCCTTGTGACATACAGAATGTAAATTTACTAAGCTTGAATTGCATGAGAAAGGATATAAAAAGACAGAGGACACATGCAAGTTCTTATTTTTGCGGGGTGAAATGATTTTACCAAAATAAAAAAAGTTTCATTTTTACAGAGGTAATAAGTTTCTATTTTAGATAAAATACTAGGGGGTCTACCCCCTGCGAGCTACGCTCGCCAACCCCCGCTCAGACTTCGAAGCCTCTAAAAACATGACAGCGTGCTTTATTTTAAAAATATTGGTAAATCTGTAATTGGGTTACCATGCTTTTAACGTTTTAATGGGGCATTTTTTGATTATCATGGCCTCATACACAGCTGTTGAGACAACTGACGACTGTTTTCGCCATTGATAAATAAAATCAATTACAACTTGAAAACCAGCTTGTATAAAATGTTTAGGTTTGAATTGTGGCTACCTCTCGGACTTTTATAACAACGATCTGTATTCTATTCTTCCTTTGCGTTTAAGGATGAGAAAAATTCCATCTGCTTGTGAATAACATTAAGAACCACGGTATTGAAAAGTATTATGTTATAGACATTTTCAGTAACAGGTTTTAATTTTCTCTCTATTTTAGTGCACCATCATGCATATTTTCATGTTATTTTAAACATGTAAATTATTTATTTTAATTAATATGTATATACGAATTTTCTAATAATTATTTATCATACAAAATTAATTAAATATTTTGTGCATACATGCCTGCATTTATTCGGCATCAATTGATGAGATATTTAAACAAATTTGCTATCCACGATAATTTTACACCACATGCCTGCATTTATTCGGCATCAATTGATGAGATATTTAAACAAATTTCCTATCCGCGATAATTTTACATCATGTTATGTCACTTGAATACTGTCCATAAGAAAATCGGGTACTTTTCCAGTATAGGATCCTTTGCTTTTAGGTTTGGCGTAATTCTATCTTCAAAAGGGGATAGATTCGTTAATATTCATAGATTTGTTGCCAAAAGTTATGAAAACAAACCCAATGAACTTTTGGTACTTTTCTATTATAGGGGTCCTGACGTTTTTTTAAAAAGCTTGGCGGAAAAAAACAAGCAGGATAGAAAATCAAGCAAGATATTTTATTCTCCTTCCGTTCAGTTGGGCTATTATTATTTTATATATTCGTTTGAAATATCCGAATTATGATTTTATAAATTCGTTTAATTAATTTTTACAAAAAAATAACAAATGATATCAATAAATAATAATTACTATTAATTCCTCCCCCCCCCCTTTCTTTTGCGTTTACATAAATGACGTCATTTGGACGAATTTATTCAAAATATTTTCAGTTTATAAATTAAATTAAATGCTGACAGACGATTGAATCCTGACGATAAAAATGTGATTTTTTTTTTCAAATTTTCCTGAAAAACATAATTTAATCACAATCTTGTCTTCATTATCGATTGAAATAAAAGATAAATTCAATTTCAATTTGAAAATGACGAATAAAAAGAAATCAATAATCCCTATCGGGATCTTTTTCAATTTTTTCCCTTTTTTGTCACAAAAAAACTGAGTAATTAGTTGCCATCATTACAGAAATGTCATTAAAATTAGAAAAAAATTAATATCTCGAAAACTAATTCCAATTTCAAAATTCTATTACCAGTTTTGACATCCGTGGATTTTTATGGACAATTGGTATTAATTTCACCATCAAGCGTTTAATATTTTATTAAAAATAGCCCTGAAACATAATCAGTCATTTAATCAGTCGATTCATAAAATCGTTTCATAAATTCGTTTCATAAAATCGTTTCACAAATTCGTTTCATTAGGATTTTATATACATAGGGTAGAAATTGTTGAAGGGGCGAGGCCAACGAGGTAAGCGCGTAACATCAGAATATTAAATTCTTCAAATTAAAATTAACTCTGGTCTTCAACATGCAGAAAGAAAAGGAATTGCTTACCTTTTCTAAGGTCTATCCAATTTATGAAATATCCACTGGTTTATATATTTCAACTATTTGAGAACTTATTATAAACACTTCTTGAATAATCGTGTAGATGTACCACTGCTGAAATAAGACTTGTAAAAAAATTATATTAATGCACAATTCACATTGAATAAATAAGTTCACGTTTGGATTGATTTTAAAAATTATATTTTACATTACTTAAAATTTTAAAAGGTTTACATTTAGATTAATTTTAACATCAGGAAACATTTTTTCCTGTGACTTTACAGAATGAAGGATAGTAATACACTGACTCATTTTCACAAAGTTTGGAAAGTTATGAGTAAAGTTGCATCATTTCTTTGAAACAAATTGACGTTGAATAATTGTCCTTTTAAATGTTTTAGTTCTGTAATAAGTTTATAATGGCATAATCACAAATAACAAATTATAAACATATTTCACATTATTAGAAGAGAACGATTATAACGAGGTAATAAATCTCTATTGCTTGATAAACTTGAAACTTAAGAGTCATAAATTAGGTCACTTGTTTTAAGAGATGAGAGAAAAATTATCGTTGGGTTTTTATCTGCGTGCTTCATCATTTTCTTTCTTTATTTATTTTACTTTGAGTGGAAAATATTAAGTGATTGAAATGAATGGATTAGTTTTTTACAATTTCCCCCTTAATCCGTTCATGGGGATTAACTAATATTTTCATTGAATTTCTGTGTTCGATGAATCGAGGCTTGGGTAAAGGTTTGGTAAGTGCATCAGCTATCATTTTTTCTGTTGGAAGATATCTTAACTCAATTATGCCTTCTTCGCTATATTGTTTAATGGCATTAAATTTGACGTCGATGTGCTTTGATCTTTTCGTGAATTTTTCTGATTCAACCATTTTTATGGTACTTTGATTGTCTTCATATAAAGTGATTGGTTTTTGCTGTGGAAAGCCTAGATCGTCAAGTAACTTCAATAACCAAATTATTTCTTGGCTAGCATGTGCTGCGGACACATATTCAGCCTCTGCTGAAGATAAGGCAATGCAACTTTGCCTTTTCGTCGTCCACTGAATTGGGTCATTTTTTCCTGTGACTTTACAGAATGAAGGATAGTAATACACTGACTCATTTTCACAAAGTTTGGAAAGTTATGAGTAAAGTTGCATCATTTCTTTGAAACAAATTGACGTTGAATAATTGTCCTTTTAAATGTTTTAGTTCTGTAATAAGTTTATAATGGCATAATCACAAATAACAAATTATAAACATATTTCACATTATTAGAAGAGAACGATTATAACGAGGTAATAAATCTCTATTGCTTGATAAACTTGAAACTTAAGAGTCATAAATTAGGTCACTTGTTTTAAGAGATGAGAGAAAAATTATCGTTGGGTTTTTATCTGCGTGCTTCATCATTTTCTTTATTTATTTATTTTACTTTGAGTGGAAAATATTAAGTGATTGAAATGAATGGATTAGTTTTTTACAGAAATAGCCCTGAAACATAATCAGTCGATTCATAAAATCGTTTCATAAATTCGTTTCATAAAATCGTTTCACAAATCCGTTTCATTAGGATTTTATATATATAGGGTAGATATAAAAATTACTAGAACTATCTATGGATTAAATAAAAAATTATGAATTAAATTATTATTTACATTTTTTAAAGTCATACTAGGGGGGCCTACCCCCTGCGAGCTACGCTCGCCAACCCCCGCTCAGACTTCGAGGCCTCTAAAAACATGACAGCGTGCTTTGTTTTAAAAATATTGGTAAATCTGTAATTGGGTTGCCATGCTTTTAACGTTTTAATGGGGCATTTTTTGATTATCATGGCCTCATACACAGCTGTTGCGACAACTGACGATTGTTTTCGGGATTGATAAGTAAAATCAATTACAACTTGAAAACCAGCTTGTATAAAATGGTTAGGTTTAAATTGTGGCTACCTCTTGGACTTTTATAACAACGATCTGTATTCTATTCTTCCTTTGCTTTTAAGGATAAGAAAAATTCCATCTGCTTGTGAATAGCATTAAGAACCACGATATTGAAAAGTACTATGTTATAGATATTTTCAGTAACAGGTTTTAATTTTCTCTCTATTTTAGTGCACCATCATGCATATTTTCATGTTATTTTAAATATGCAAATTATTTATTTTAATTAATATGTATATACGAATTTTCTAATAATTATTTATCATACAAAATTAATTATATATTTTGTTCATGCATGCCTGCATTTATTTGGCATCAATTGATGAGATATTTAAACAAATTTGCTATCCGCGATAATTTTACACTATGTTATGTCACTTGAATATTGTCCATTAGAAAATCGGATACTTTTCCAGTATAGGATCCTTTGCTTTTAGGTTTGGCGTAATTCGAGCTTCGAAAAGGGATAGATTCGTTAATATACATAGATTTGTTGCCAAAAGTTATGAAAACAAACCCAATGAACTTTTGGTGCTTTTCTATTATAGGGGTCTTGGCGCTTTTTTAAAAAGCTTGGCGCAATTCAGGCATCAGAAAGTGAGATTTGGTGCCAAATGACATAAAGAGCCATGGAAACAAATTCGACGATTTTTTTGTTTATATGCGTATTTTAATTATACGTATATTATTGTTTTTTCTATACAAATTACTTCTGATTATATATAAAATAGGATAAATGACATTTTACGCTAAACAAATTGTATAAATATTGAAAAAATGCTTCTGTATACGAAATGACAAAATTAATAGGTTGACAGAAAGTCTGTTGCCGAATTTCCTTTTCCGCCAAGGCTATTTTCCCTATTTCGTCAAGGCCCAATATACTGGAAAAGCACCGAATAAATTAAATTAAATGCTGACAGACAATTGAATCCTGACGATAGAAATGTGATTTTTTTTTTAAAATTTTCCTGAAAAACATAATTTAATCACAATCTTGTCTTCATTATCGATTGAAATAAAAGATAAATTCAATTTCAATTTGAAAATGACGAATAAAAAGAAATCAATGATCCCTATCGGGATCCTTTTCAATTTTTTTCCCTTTTTTGTCACAAAAAAATTTGAGTAATTAGTTGCCATCATTACAGAAATGTCATTAAAATTAGAAAAAAATTAATATCTCGAAAACTAATTCCAATTTCAAAATTCTATTACCAGTTTTGACATCCGCGGATTTTTATGGACAATTGGTATTAATTTCACTATCAAGCGTTTAATATTTTATTAAAAATAGACCTGAAACATAATCAGTCGTTTAATCAGTCGTTTCATAAAATCGTTTCATAAATTCGTTTCATAAAATCGTTTCACAAATTCGTTTCATTAGGATTTTATATATATAGGGTAGATGTTATTTTATAGGCATTAAAGTATGTAAAATATTACAAAAAATACATTCAGCTGTTATGATTTTTGAACACTCAAACAAAAAATTAATTTCAATTAGTCCTTAATTTAATTTTTGATTTTAAAACTTAAAAAAATATTTAAAATAATATTTTTTAAAAGTCAGTATTCAGCCGCCGAATATTCGGTATTCGGCCTAAAATTTGGCCGAATATTCGGTATTCGACTATTCGGCCAAATCACTATTCGTTACATCCCTACTATGTAGAGTTGTGGGTTTTCCCGAAAATTTTGAAATGGAAAATTTTCTAGGAAATTTTCTAAGCCACTAAATTAATAAAGTATTGTAAAATTAAACTCTCTTTCACTAGAGGCTGCAAGTAAACAAAACTGGAGTATTTTCATCAACTCTGGATGTGATGCGGTTTTGAGTTTTCCCCTTCCAACAAAAAACAATAAGCAAAAAAATTAAATAATTAGCAAATCATAGAAATTGTGATTTACAAGTTTTCAATCATGTGTAAAGCTGAAAAGTTAAAATATAATTATTCTTTAAGGTGGTTCTCAAATGATCAGCTGAACAACACGAAACTTTCTGACACAATTTCTTACTCATTTTTAAACCCAAAGGCATAAAATTGACAGGCCTGATTATTGAAGCGATTTGCAAATGAAACGAGTTTTCCATTTTTTGATAAATAAATTACTTATCGAGTTATAGGCAATTAGTGTCACGTGACAACACATTTTTCTCCTTTCTGGCACAAGAATTCGGCTCAAAACTAAAGGTGAAAATAAAGAATTTCGCTTAGTAGCCACTGGCCAGTAGGTTGATTTTTTTTTAAGTAGCCAATAACTGGCTAGTGAGGAATTTCTTTAGTAGCCAGTAAGTACATTTATGTCACTGAATATTTAATTTTTTTTAAATATGACTTCCCAGTAAACAAGTAATTTATGTACTAAATAAAATTATTTTAATTTATATTGTTTTGAATAAACTTTAGATATTAATTTTCAATCTATTTTAAATTTAAAAATAAGTTAACAGCAAAGTTATAGTACACAACATGCTTATGTAGCTAACTACATAAGTCACACTAAGCTTAGGTACTTGTGTAGCTAATTACATAAGTACTTTTTTTGGTATAATTAATATTTGAAAATAATAAAATAGGTATATTTATGCACTAAATAATAACCCACAGCATGATATCACACATGCACAATCTGTGGTCAGCGGGCCAAAAGTGACCAACATCTCCAGAAATTCAGGAATTGTGTGCATTTCGCCCATTAGTTTCGGAAAAAATTGCAAACTTTGTCATTCAGGAGCGTGGAAATCATTAATTTCATCGATCGCGCATGTAAAAATTATGAATTTCGTTGATCGGGTGTGTAAAAATCATGAATATCGTTGATTGGGTACGTAAAAATCATGAATAATGCCGATTGATAGCAGAAAAATCATGAATTTCGTTGATCAAGTTCGTAAAAATCATGAATTTCATGATTCGAGAGCGTAACAATCATGAATTTCGTCAATCGGGCAAGTAAAAATCACAAATTTCATCGAATGGGTGCTTAAAAATCATGAATATTGTCGAGTGGGTGCGTAAAAATCGTTAATTTTGTCGAACGGGCACAGAAAAATCATGAATTTTAGGGAAAAAAGGAAATTTGAAAATCTTGCATTTGGCTAGTTGTTTCCATATTTTTAATGGGCAGTTTTTCAAGTTTAATCGCCGAGTGGCGACTGGCTAGTGCTTATTTTCACCTTTACTCAAAACGCCAACTTTGATAGTGTTTTCTGTAGGATCTTCTGTCCTTACCAAAAAAATGGAAGACGTATTTCGATTACAAAGTTTCTGAATTACAACACCTGCCTATTTCATGCGTTTCTGAACAAAAATTTATTAAAAGATGTGTCTGAAAGCAGCCCCTTTGGATTTGAGAACAGCCTTAATAACTATTATGCATATATAATCAGGGGTGATTGTGGGTTCATGAAAAAATACCTGAAATTTTAGCAAGAAAATATTTCTGTATGGAGAGAGGGGGGAGGGAACAAATAATTTATTACAGGGAGGTCAAAATATGAAAAATGTGAATTTTAATTAGGTTTAGCAATCATATGAAATTGCTATTTTAGTTTTATTTTATGAATTTAACTATCAGAAAAAACAAAACTTCTGTATTGAAAATGAAAAAAATACCTAAATTCAGGTATATAACCTGAACACAATTACCTCTGTATAATGTCTCAGTAATTAATTAAAAAATACCATATTTTGCAAAATATCAAATAACAAGAGAAATGGGTGATTCATTTTCTGTAAGTGCTCTTTTATTATGAAAGGGTGAATTGACTTGTTATGAGTTGCAAATTAAACAATATGACAAATCTTAAGTTAGAATTATAACATGTAGTTTTTGTTTAAATGGTACAGAAATTGAATAATAAAAGAAAATATGGAAAATTCACATATGTCCTGTAAAAAATCTACTAAAAAATTGCCAGTTACTCATTTAAAATTTTCCGGAAAAACATAGTGGAAAATTTTCTAGAAAATTTTCCATTTTGGAAAATTTCCCATGGAAAATTTTCCACCCCACATCTCTACTACTATGTAGTATATATACAAATCTATAGATCCTATACAGGGCTGAATAAAAGTATTCAGATATTTTTCCGAATATTGTATATGTTGGAAATTCCTGAAATTACGTTTTTAAATAGGTTATGCGTTTTCCAAATTGTTTACTTAGATGTTATCTTTCAGCTTATTAAACGGTAATGATTTGTAAAATTATTTTGGAAGCGTTGGAAAGTGTTACATAACCTATGCTTGACGCATGATTTTTCGTACTTGTTATATATAATTCAGTTTACATAACTGTATTTCTTATATTATTACTATTAATACTGTTTATAAAGAATGTGAACACATTTATTTTGTATTGTGAAATCTAATTTATCTTACAATCAAGGGCGGCGCTAGAAGGGGTCCGGGTGGTCAAAGTCCCCCCCCCCCCCCTCTCCCCCCATGCCGGAGTCAAAATTGAATTATTGTATTTTGTAAAATATTTCGACTGACAGTAGAGTCATCAGGTCAAAGCATCCAATTTTACCCGCACCCGATCAGAACCGCGAGTCGGGTTGAGCCAATTGCCGTTTGTATAAAAATGAGTGCTCGAAACGGGTCGAGTTGGCGCTCATTTTTTTTCTTTGCAAGTCGGGTTGACTAAACTAATTCTTTCAAGTTCGAGTTTACCCGATTTTCTTTTTTTGAAGTCCAGAATATTGTTTCAGATGAAAAAAAAAAAATTTTAAATCTAAATTTCTAATCCTTTACATGTTTTTTTTTTTTTTTTTTTAAATTCCTACTATTAGCTCACACTCTCACCATATATATCTTGTTGGAATTTTCAATCGTTAATAAAATATTTTCTATTCATCCATTCAAGTTCAAATAAATTTTTTTAAAACTTGTACTGGATGACAATTGATGTTAATACAGTTTTTTCAAATATTAATTTATTAATTAAATTAAATTAATTAATTCTAATTTTTATATGGGAGAAAAAAATTTCTCCCATTGTTTTCATAAATGAAATGAAAGATTTATCTCAAATGAGTGATGCCCACAAAAAATAAAATACCGCAACAATGATTATAAAATAATGTTCAATAAAGATAACGTGGGACATTAATGCTGCACGGGTTTATTTTATATATTTATGATTAAAATGTAGGAATTGACTTAAAATTTATATATATATATATATATTTTTTTTTTTTTTTCCAACGTAAAAGATAAAATTTATTTGGAGGTATCATTAGACTATTTTTCCAAAATTGCATTAAATTGTGTATAAATTTTTTGCGATTGCGGGTTTCAGGTTGAGTTGGATTGACGTATTTCGGGTTCGGGTCCGAATTCGGATCGACTAAATATTTTTTGTCGTTCTCGAGTGGCGGCTAGAATCCTGCGTCGGATCGAGTTAGCGCTAATTTGTTTTCGTTGCGAGTCGGGAGTCGGATTGACTTTTATTTTTTTCACTGTAGGTCGGTTTCGGGTTGGATTTTGAAACTTTAGGGGCCGGATTCAATTTGCACCGAAGAAGGGTTAAATTAACCCCCCCCCCCCCCAAAAAAAAAAAAAAAAAAAAAAAAATCCCGACTTGAATGTTAATGATTATATACATATTGAATTTTCTGCTTAAAAGATAAAATTGATGAGATATCATTATAGACTACTTTTCCATAATTTCATTACATATCACAGTATGGATTAATTTCTTAGTCGGGTTCGGATCAGGTTGCTGATCGACGAAAATTACTTTGTGGGAATTGGAATGTGGGTCAACTATTTTTTTTCTTTTTCGTCTGGTTCGGGTAGGGTTTCAGATTGACTGGATATAGAATTTTCGGGTTCGAGTTGAATAAAACACGATCCGCGCAGGACTTTAATTGCGGATTAGTTTTAGATGAAATTTGGGGTTTCGCGGGGCTGTAGTCGGGTAATCTAGTTAGTAATGTTTAACTGCTAAGTTTCACAATTTTCTTTCCTTAACAACCTAAAAAAAAAAAAAAAAAAAAATCACGAAAGGGAGAAAAATAAATTATCTAAAAATTGATCAAATGTCGTCATCCCTCTTTGCGTGAAATATATTAGTGTCAGAGTACGTTGCAATAAAAATTATAAGCTGTGCCGCATTTGTATGGCCACTTCATGCGTTTTCGGCAGTCATTTGTCAACTGATTCTGTGGTTTAAAAAACATAATCAAAGCGACTCGATCCCCACCTTTAACAAAAAATTAAAGCTAACCCAATCCAAACCACGATCCGCTGTTCGGGACTGGTTTGGGAAATATCGGGTTACTCAATAAATATAGCTTTAACAGCTCTAATGCAGGACTCTATACGTTAGCAGTGTTGAATACAGATATTTTTCTCCGGAAGGGATTTCTGCAGGTCCATTGTGTGTGTGTGTGTGGGGGGGGGGGGGGACACTGTGGAGTTCCGGGGGGAAATTCCAGTTATTAATAAACGATATATCCCGAATCTGGGGCACTTTCCTCCGGGCCACCCCTGAATTCAGTGTTAGTATTTTTTTGGGGAAGGGGTGATCCGCAGTGGTCTGATTCATAGCTGAAGGGAAGGTTTTGAAACATTACTAAGTGCCATGTACGTGCACGTAAAATCTGTAATATTGTAAACACTCTTATTGGGAGGTTAATGGGTGGAAGGCAGGGTTGCAAAAAAGCCGGATAAAATTAAAACAAGTGGGTAAGTGTGATCGAAGATCGCACAAAGGGTTTCGTTTAATATTCCTTTCAAAATACTTTATCCTTTCTGCATCTTATCAATTTATAAATCCAAATAAATTTCATTTAGCAACAAAAAAAAAGTCATGTTTTTTATAAAATCAAAATTTACCGGTCTATTTTTCCTTTTTTCGAATATCTAAACCGGCCCGATAGCGGACGAAGTCCGCTGTAATATCATAATAATATCTGTCATGTCGTCATGTGGATTAAATGCGATATTAAAAAATATATATTTCAAAATTAAACATGTTGTACACTTTCGAAATGTTAAAATATGCGAATACTTCCATAATCGGGTTTTTATCACGATTCAATACTTTCCTCAAACTCATATATTTACTATTCTCTATTACTCATATTGATACTCGTTTCGTATTATTCTGAAACATTTAAAACATCCGTCAAACTTCCAATATGATGTCAGATTAATTTTATTTTTAATTCTCTAATGACGTGATATTAATCTGCTTTCTGGACATATACATACTCATACTCCTTGTATTATTGAGAAACCTTTGAAAATTTCCGTTTTATTACTAATACACCGTGTCCCAAAAGTTTAGACAATCAATAAAATTTGCATTAACATAAAAAGTAACAAGGTACAATTTAAATTCGTGAGATAGATAATAAATAAAAGCAGTTTTGTTGATATACACATACAGTGTCTCACAAAAGTGATGGGACACTTGTGCTTTATAAAAAGAAACTGCAATAAAATAAATAAACAAACATGTGCAAAAATTTTTTGGGTGTGTTTCATATTTAAAGTTAGTAACAATTATTACATAACATACATTTTGTCAAAATATTAAAATATTAATTTAGTAAAAATACAATTGTTCAGAACGGAGCAAAAAATGGCTCACATAAGTGATGGGACACTTACTTTTCCATCAAATATTTATCCAAAAATTTTACTTTTTAAAAGGTTTTAATATTTTGTTGGATTTCCTTTTACTTTTAAAACATGATTTAATCTTTTTGGGATGGATTCGACTATTTTTTTTGTGATTTCTGGAGTGATTTTACCCCATTCTTCTTGAAGCACCGATTTTAGTTGTTGTTTTGAAGAAATGATGTGTTTGCGAATTCTTGATTCCAATTCTTGCCAAATATTCTCTATGGGATTTAAGTCTGGAGATTGTGGTGGTGTTTTTATTATTTCAGGACAGTTATATAGCAGCCAAAGTCTAACGTTCAGAGCAGTGTGCTTGGGGTCATTGTCCTGGTAGAATTTAAAATCGTTATGAAGGTTCAATTTTCGTGCTGAAGATTTCAAATTTTGCTTTAAAATATCAATATACTTGTACTGATCCATTATACTGTCAATAAAAACAAGATTACCAACTCCAGCGGACGACATACACCCCCATACCATAACTCCTCCTCCACCATGTTTTACTGTTGGTACCAAGTTCTGTTTGCGAAGTTCTTCCCTGGGTTTTCTCCACACCAAGATTCTACCGTCAGAACCAAATATATTAAATTTACTCTCATCAGCAAACATAACTTTATTCCAGTAATCAGAATTCTTATTTATGTTGGATTTTGCGAAAGCTAGTCTGAGTTTTCTATTCTTTTCACTTACGAAGAATTTTTTCCTGGCTACTCTACCGTGATATCCAGCAGATCGAATTACCCTTCTAATAGTTTCAGGATTAACAATTATTCCATATAATGCTTGTAAATCAGCAGCAACTTTTGAAGCACTAATTCTTGGATTTTTTTTAATATTTCGAACGATAATTCGCTTTATTCCATTGGATAGCTTTGATGGTCAGCCAGGTCTTCTTTTATCCTGAATCATATGATTCTTTTTATATCGTTTAATGATATTGAAAACTGTTGAACGACTCAAGTTAACTGTTTCAGCAGTTTTTCTAATAGATTTTTCCACGTTCAATATGCAAATTAATAACTAATTTTCGAATTTCAGGCGAAGTTTCTTTTCGTTTAGCATTCATGACTACACAGAGCTAAAAAACTCAAAAATTCCAAAACAAACTGGAAAGAAATACTGCAGACGATTTTATAAATTATTGCCAATTGCTTTTAAGTAAAAATAAAACCCCAAAAAATATTTTTATTGCTTATTTCAGACGATTTTTGTTGCATATATAATGGTGTCCCATCACTTATGTGAGCTATTTTTTGCTCCGTTCTAAACATTTGTATTTTTATTAAATTAATATTTTAATATTTTGACAAAATGTATGTTATGTAATAATCTTTACTAAATTTAAGTATGAAACACACCCACAAAAAAAATGTGTACATGTTTTTTTAATTTATTTGATTAGTTTCCTTTTGTAAAGCACAAGTGTCCCATCACTTATGTGAGACACTGTATAAATTATGATCAAAGGTTTAAAATTATAAAATATACATTAAATTATATAACAATGTGCTGTCCCAAAAGTATAGACACAATACAGCATTACATGCTTTCTTTTACATTTTTGTTCACAAAATAAAATATTTTTATTTTCCTCTGCTTCTATAAATGAAGAATAATCTTTCCCTTTAATTGAAATATCGTCTGCTGTATTTTTAGCATAATAATTTATTGAAATTTTGTGGAATCAAATGAGTTCAATGTATTGTTTTGTTTGTGATTCGGAAAAGACATTTCCTGCGTATTCTGATAAAAATGCCATTTTCTAAAGAAATTTCTAAAGATGAAATTATTAAGATTTTACATTTAAAAGCGCAAGGACAAAATCCTGTACAAATATCGAGACGAATAAAGAGATCCTTGAGCAGTATTTATAGAGTTTTAAGATCAGGTGGAACATGGAATACTAGAAAGCGAGTTGGAAGACCAAAGAAAACAATGTTACGTGATGATAGAATGTTATTAAAAATGGCTTCAGTTGATAATTTATCTTTGCGTGAAATTGCATCAATTTCTAGAATTTCAAAAAGTACTGTACACAGAAGAATTGAAGCTTCAACAAATATTGTTTACAAGAGAATGAAAGTAAAACCTTTCTTAAAGCAGAGACATAAAGATGCACGTCTAAAGTGGGCTAGAAAGCATATATCATACGGTGAAAAATGGATTTCTCTCATCTTCAGTGATGAAAAGAAATGAAATTTAGACGGCCCTGATGGTCATAAATTTTACTGGCATGACTTTCGAAAAGAACCCAATAACTGTTTTAGTAGTCAACAAGGCGGAGGATCCGCAATGACCTGGGGAAGGTTTTCTTTCGACGGCCAAACATTTCTAGGATTTATGGACAGAAAAATTAAATCATAGGATTATCAGGATATTTTACGTACTAATTTACTACCAATTATGGATTTGCTAGAAGGACCGGACTGTGTTTTCCAACAAGATGGGGCATCCATCCATACCTCCACATCTTCGAAAACATAGTTTAGGTAAAACAATATCCCACTATTAGACTGGCCAGCACTTAATCCAGATTTGAATCCCATGGAGAACATGTGTGGAATCTTATCTCGTACAATATATGAAAATGCAAAGCAATATACATGTGTAAATGACTTAAAAATTGCAATTGACAAAGCATTGTATGAAATACCTCCTTCTGTAATGCGATGCTTAGTTAATTCTATGGAACAACGTGTATTTGATGTTATAAAGTGTCGTGGCAATACAATTAAATATTAAAAGTAAGTTTTTAGTTACTTTTATAAATGTAAAACTAAAAAAATTACTGTACTTTTCTATACTGTCTATACTTTTGGGACAGCACATTGTTATATAATTTAATGTATATTTTATAAATTCAAACCTTTGATCATAATTTATATGTGTATATCAGCAAAACTGCTTTTATTTATTACCTATCTCACGAATTTTAATTGTACTTTATAACTTTTTATGTTCATGCAAATTATATTGATTGTCTAAACTTTTTGGACACTGTGTATGACGTCATATTAATCTTTTTTTTTTTTTTCAATTGGTGAAACTTTTTATTTCACTTTCATTTTTGTCATCATTGTGGATTTTTAATTGTTGGCTACTGCTATAACGAAATTTTTTTTAATTTAATAGGAAAAGGCTGTTAGAATTTTGATTTTTTATCTGTATTTATTAAAATAATACGATTTTTTCAAATTTTAATATTTTGAGCTTCATAGTAGGTATTTAGCTATAAGTACACAAATTTTCATGTCTGTAAGTTATATAGTTTCTGAAAACGGCTCTGTGACGGATAGACAACGGAGCGGGAGTAATAGGGTTTCATGAGATGAACGAAACCCTAAAAAGCCACGCCGCGCCGGTAGCTTTTATAGTGTCTTTTTTGGCCAAATGGGCTTCTATGTATACAATGCTTCACTGTAATATAGTGAAGCATTTTAATTATTATAAACTGCATATTTTAAAGTGTTTTTTAACTAATTCTAAAGACATTTTTTTGAATTGGAACTTAATAAATAACATAATTTTTCCATAATGAAGACATTATATTGGAATAACACATAACATGGAGTTGCTAGTAATTTCTATCCAGAATAGCAAATGTAGTCATCTAAATTTTTGAAAGGTGTAATTGCTTTATTTAGTTTTCATTGGCATTATTTAACACTTAAAAAAAAAATACTGCTTTAAATTATTAAACAAAGACTATGTAATATTAAAACTGTGATAAGCGAATATCTTTATTGAAAAAGGAACGTGGTTCGATGATCGATGGTTCGAAAAATATTTAGCTCATAATTTCAAGGCTTTATCTAATTTTTATGTGCATTTAATTTTATATCTGTTATTTTTGTTTGTTGTATATGTTACATGTGGTTACATTATCTGACTAAATAAAGAGCAATTTGTCCATTCCAAACTTCAGTTATTATCGCAGTTTATTACATTCTTCTACAAAATTTAACTATACAGTAATATACAAAGCAATAAACAAAGAATTTTGGAACAGCTTTATCCTGCGACTTTTAGAACAGGAGTCGAGCTTTGTATTTGAAAAGTTTTCGGGAGGGCATTTTTACAACAATCTTCCATAGTTGGGTTGGGATACACGATAACTCCCATAATTCTGCACAAATCTCTTCCAAACTGATACATAAAATCAAGGGGCATAAAATCTCGGTCAAGTTCGTTAATGGGCAAAATCGCACCAAGGGGGGTGGGGGGCTTTTTGTGAAAACGGAAAAAAACCCATAATTACTTAATTATGATACGTATCGAACCCGTTTAAAGTTTTTATTACTTCTAGGAAAAGGGCCGAAAATTTATGTATGACAGATTTTTGATATCATTAAAAATTGCCCCAAGGGGGGAAAAAAGGGGGTTTTAGAAGAAAAAAATTCATAACTTCGTCAGTTCAGAAGATATCAAATCCGCTTAAATTTATTATAAATCCTCTTAATATTATCTAAAACTTTTATATTGACAAGTTTTTTATAGGACCAACCCTTATAGCAAAAAAAATTCTGCCGGCGCTTCGCCTGCAAACAAGTTAGGTTTCGAAGTGGGCGTTTCCAAATGCGGCATCATGGCAAAAAGGTCATTTCTTCCACAATTCCCAACAAACAGGCGCCCCACGGTCTGCGTCTTCGAAATCTACCTGTGCCTGTAGGCCGAGCCGTCAGGGATTTTTTTATTTTGATGTGTGGTGATTTGTCATTCTTTTATTAATCTTTAATCTTCTGTTTGGAAATATGCAATATTGAGTTTCAGACCGTCATCTTGGAGTCTAATTTAAGGCATTCTCCTCAATGTGTATATATATTTTGCTTTTTGACATATTTCCTCGATAGTTGCTTTCTAGCGGTTAAAAAGTTAAGACAGTGATAAAGTTTAATAGAAGACGATTATGAGTGCATTAAAAAAATAATGTATATTTAATGTGATCTGGCTGTAAACCACGGCTCTTTTAATAGAAGCCGGCAACCCTGAGAGCACGAAGCGGAGATTCTCCCTTCCCAAGGCTCCTGTAATATACGGTCTGAAGCGATAAATAGCCAAATACATTTTTTCAGTGAATTTGAAATCGAAGTTTGCATTGTACAAAACTTTTATTTATTTAATTATATTTTATTTTATTTTATTTTTTGCGCGAAAAAGATGTTGCATTAAAAGATATTCAGACTAAAATTAGTTGCTTCCTTTTCTATTTATTTAAACAAGTTTGTCCTGCGAATAAATGTATTTTGATTAAAATAAACACTTTGAAATAGTACAGTGGGTGATCGGTTAACGAACTGTTCGGTTTACGAACAGATCGGTTAACGAACACTTTCGCGAGAGATTTTTATGTTCGGATAACGAACACATGTTCGGTTAACGAATACTTCACAAAACAAAGCTAAGAAGAAGCAATGCTAGTGTTTCAGATTTGCAGAGCTGTACTTAATTGCATCTACTATTATCGACTTAGAAAACATTTTAACAGTTGTATATTTATGGCCTAATTAATTCAAGGGCTACCGGGGCTCGGGCCTTACTTAGGGCTCTCAGATTAGAATGAACAGTACAAAAACATTAATTTTTAAATTTTGTGTCTCTTTTTAAAGAAATATTTGTAATTGGAAGTTAATTATTTTTATTGAAATTTAGTTATTCCTAAATTATTAACAGGCTCTAGGCTCCACTTGAGCTTTATCGGGCTCTGCAGTAAACACAATCTTTTAGAGAATCTTTTAGCAGTTTTCACATACTGTATCTCACTCCGAGTCCTTTGGAAACATTATGAGTGGTGAGCTATTCCATCTCAATTCAGGCAGGCTGTATTGATATGCGTCAATTGACGGTCATAGATTTTTTTCAAAAATTACAGTAATTACAACTAAGTTATACACAAAATATCCCAAAAGGATTTTCCCCAAAAAAATTTTGTTCTATGGTTACAGCACTTAAAGTTCACCATAAAATTGACCATTTTCAAAAAATCAGGTAAACACTTCATTTTAAAATAAACACAGTACCAAAAATATTAAACATATTCAGTCAATTTATTTTTTACAAATAGTTATTAAACTGAATTTTACTTTATCATAGTTTTAAAAAAATTATTGACATTTTTAATTAAAAAAAATTAATTTTGAAGTACAAATTTTGTAGTTATTGCTGATTTTATAATTTTTTTTTCATAATGAAAAAAATATTTTAAAGCTAAATGCAGATGGCAATCTAAAGACCTTTAATGGTAGTTTCACAGCAAATTTTATTTTAAGCCTAAGATGTATACAACTTTTAAAATTCAATTTTAAATTATGTAAATTTTTGTAAAATCGCTACTTTTGAAATGCAATTTCTCAAAAACGCCATTTTTTAAAATTCTAATAATATGCTCAATTGATACCTTATTAGTGTCTAATAAATACCTTACAAGCAAATTGTGTGTTTTTGCTTAGTTAATTTTCTATGATTTTTTGAAAATAACATGTCGTGTGCATTTTTCAAAAGACCTGAAAGTTGAGCTTTTTCTTATTTCACTGAATTTATAATGCAATTAATTTTTCGAACAAAATAATACAATACTGGTGCATAATTATGACTGTTAAATCATAGATAAACATTTGCTTAAATTTAAAATTATATAAAGTATAGCCACTAGCAGCATATGTAATTTCAGTTCATACTCATAAATGTGTCAATTTCACCTACAGTGCATTAAATATTTTGTTATATAGTGCTGATATAATTTATTAATATGAAAAAGTACCGTATAGAAGAATTAGGTACTGTAAATATCTTTAATCAACTTCAATTCCTTATCATCAAAAGTGTAAAGCCGTCCAGATAGTCTTTTTAGTTGGAGTTGGATTTCCTATTTTTAGTAGCACATTTTCCAATGGTACTGCACATTCATCTTTCTTCTTTCCAGATTCTTCTGGCCACTGAAATCCTTTTGCTGGACCATGGGGGTGCATGAATGATACAGTAATGTCTTTTAATTCTTGCGATATACTATTCATTTGTCCCATCCACCAATTATTTTCATAAATACATCCAACGACTTCACCTATTTGAAAATCATGTATTGAAAATTGCTTTTTCATCTGGCTGGATGTTTCAACTTTTCTCAATTTATTTTTAATTATTCGTCCCATATAACCTTTGTTATTTTGAACTAGCCAATAATGTTTGGATTGTATACTGATGATAGATTTTACGTTATCATATTCTTTCTCTTTATTAGCTTTATAGACTTGAATAATTTTGCTGTCAAGAGGGAGTAGAGTTATATTTTTTATTAGAGATGATAGTGCAGCAACAAAAGGGGCAGGATCTCGAATGGCTCTTATTGGCTTCTTTTGGAGATTAAATTTTGTTGCATAATGTTTACATAACCCACCTATGGTATCGCAGGGACTTTTACCATGGCCAGTAGCTGAAAAAAATCCACTTATTTACCGCAATTTCAGGATTTTTACACACTTCATAAAACTGATACTTATTTTTAAATGTGCTGCAGCTCCATCTGATTTATACACAATTGATTCCAGTGTTCGTATAATTGGTACAACTTAAGTTTTCTCTTTTTATATTTTCTATGGCCCAAAGAGCATGAGCTGTATCAGCAGAAATTACAATAAAATTTTTAATCTCTTCTTAAAAATATACTACACATATAAATAACGATATTTGAGTATTTTGCAAATGATAGCTTTTACTTCATCTGGCAGTATTACAGACCAATTTTCCGCAAAATCAAAATGCATCACAAGTACAGAATTTTATTTTGCAGATAACTTTACCTTAGTAATTCCTTCTCTTTGGATTTTCCTTGTGTGATAATGAGGAATTCCTTCTCTCTCCCAGTGCCTTACATCTTCTAGAAATTTTTTGACAGATACCAACTTTTTTATTAAGTCACCACCTTCCCATATAGCATATACAACCTCTTCCTCTTCATTCAAATCAAAAGCTTCAGCTGTATGAATTTCTGTACCAGGGCATTCACCACACTCTTCTAGCCAACAATTTTTATTATTCATTTTCTGACACAAGCATTTCATCATCAGATCATCTTCTTTAATTTTAATGCCTGTTAGATTTTTGAGGGCTACACATATTAATTTCAAATTACTACAGTAAATACAACAGCATACTGCTTGTATTGGCTGAATTTTGACAAATTTTGGACGTAATGGATAAAATTTTGATACTTTTATTTTCATAGAGGGATTTTCCTTTTTCATTAAATTATATGTTTCTTTAATAGACCGTGTCATAAAATGTTTTACTCTTTTTAATTTTCCTCAACATCGTCATTTTTAATATAAATAACATAATTTTTAATTGGACTATCTTTAGTGCAGTTTTTGTTATCCTCCAAGTAGTAGGACAATGCAACATTTAGTGCTTCTGTTGATAAAGGATGCCCGATATACGGATCAGCTTGTGCCTTTTTCTTTTTTAATTTTACAGGACTTATCTAACAGATATTTTGATACACCAGGTAGTTTTTCTTGCACTTACTTCTCTTTTACTATAATTTTCTGGCAATAACATTAGTAATTGCACTTTTTCTTTGTATTTGTATCAATGAAGTGCACAGCTGATATTTGAAAACCATTCTTTACAGTTAACACAGGCATACAATATTGACACCATACACATCTTTATACTTGTTTATGGCTGATGGCACAAATGTTTCTTCTAATTGTGTTTTTTCCCTCTTCACATAATTTTCTCCTCTATTTGATTTAATTTTTGAAGGTTGTTTTAGTGGTGAAATATCAGCATCAAGAGTTTTAATACTCTCATTTAAGATATTCTCTGTTTCATCTTTTGGAATAAAGGTTTCATCACATACAGGCATTTCTTCATAATATTCATTTTCATGTTCTAAAAATTTCCTTTTATAAAATTCTATACAATTAGAGCATAAACTGTCATCTCTATTTACCGAAACAGAAGGTTCAACAATTCTTTTAATTTCATCAGCTAAATCACCAATACTACATAGCCTAACAGAATTAGTTTTGTACACAATTTTCCCGTGTCTCTAAATACACACATTCAATTCTCTTAGAACTATGGAAATCAGATATGATTATTCCTCATCCTAATTTAAAATTTACAAATTTTAAACTGATCTCAGGTGTATAAACTTTAATAACCTCTAATTAAAAACTATTATAAACACTCAGTATGATAACTCAGAAAAACAGAACTTCACTTTTCACTTCCACAAATAATAAAAATTATAAAACTTAATGTGTGAATACATTTGCAATAATAGAATGTTGTTTTAAAAGGAGAAATGGCCAACTTTTGATTAGTAGCTCAGTGAACAGATGTTTCTGCTTGAAATAACATATGTTTTGTTTATACAATTTTGAAAAAAAAAATCTTCACTAAAAATGTTCTAAATTTTTATACAACATTAGTAAAATGACAGATGATAAAATAATAATTAAGAAAAAGTTTAACAAAAAAGAAAACTTATTCATATGGATTTTTTTTTTAAATAAGAAAGTTATTAAAACTTTAAATGTTATTGGTAAAATACATCGTAATTATTCAGGATTAATAATCTGGATTTTTAACCACAATGAAGTGAATTAAACAAAATTTTCAATTAAATATGCACATCATTGAACATATCTAAACATAACAATCTTGGAACATCAAAATATTTTCACAGAAACATGAAAATATGTTTTATGTATTTTCACATTGTTCAAGAGCAATCTATCAATTGAGCACTAACAGGATAAAAAATGAACAAATTTTCATATTTTTAAAAATTAAGGTTTTTGATTAATCCAACTTTATAAAAATAGTGATTTCAGAAGATAAACTTATATTTAGCTGAAATGATTGTAACAGCATTGTATATTTTTGTTGAAAAAATAATTACATCATAAATTCAGTGAATTAAGAAAAAGCTTGACTTTCAGGTCTTTTGAAAAATGCACACGACATGTTATTTTCAAAAAATCATAGAAAATTGACTAAGCAAAAACACATGATTTGCTTGTAAGGTATTTATTAGACACTAATAAGGTATCAATTGAGCATATTATTAGAATTTTAAAAAATGCGTTTTTGTGAAATTGCATTTCAAAAGTAGCGATTTTACAAAAATTTACATAATTTAAAATTGAATTTAAAAAGTTGTATGAATCTTAGGCTTAAAATAAAATTTGCTGTGAAACTACCATTAAAGGTCTTTAGATTACCACCTGCATTTAGCTTTAAAATATTTTTTTATTATGAAAAAAAATCATAAAATCAGCAATAACTACAAATTTTGTACTTCAAAATTAATTTTTTTTATTAATTAAAAACGTCAATATATTTTTTTAAACTATGATAAAGTGAAATTCAGTTTAATAACTATTTGTAAAAAATAAATTGACTGAATACGTTTAATATTTTCGGTACTTGTGTTTATTTTAAAATGACGTGTTTCTCTGATTTTCTGAAAACGGTCAATTTTATGGTGAACTTGAACGTGCTGTAACCACAGAATAAAATTTTTTTCGGGAAAATCCTTTTGGGATATTTTGTGATTCAATTAGTAGTAACTACTGTAATTTTTAAAAAAAAATCTATGATGGTCAATTGACATGCCCTGCCTGAGATCAGATGGAATAGCTCTGGTGATAGATTTTTACACGGGACTCGGAGTATGAACTTCTATATCGCTTCTTTTTATGTGATATCACTTCTTTTTATGACTGACGTTTTAGGTTTGTGGCTTGGCGGGATCATTTACAACGAGTTGTTTTTGATGAGATATCACTCCTTTTTGTAAGGTATTGAATTTCAATTATACGGATTCCATTTCTATTCAGAAAAGAAAAGAAGTAATAGTGATGCTATAAACAGAATTATACAATTTATTGAGTGACTTTTTCCAATGTACATGTCGCTACCATAACAACGGGGAAACTTTTATATTAATTTCCTGACATTGTATTATTCATCATATTATTTACGACATATTTATTTTCCCTTTTCTTTTGTTTATATCACTCTTCCGTTTATATACATTCAAAAACAAAAAAATAGACAATTTTACAGTAGTTTACAAACTAATTAAAATACTACAGTTTCAGAAAAATGTGGAAAAATAAGAAGCACTTTTTTTCGGTCAACTACAACGATAAGATTATGGAGCATACTTTACCGAGAATAATCAACTTTTTTTTTTCTACGAACCTATTTCTATTAGTATAAAAATTTACAGGGATTTTTATACTAACATATTAAATATATTATTTTTGAAAATTACTGAGCACCTTAGAAGTTTTTTATTTGTTTAAGTTTTTAACTCAACGTTTCGAGAATTTGAAAAATATAAAATTCACAACGTTTGCAAAAGTATAAAAAGTATTAAAGTGATTTCTGTTCATATAGTCTGTTCATTCCAATTCGGTGATCCTAAAATATAGTTCCCCAATCGCCGGCAGTCCATGAATTAATTAGGACATATGTATGCTTATGCAACTGTTAAAATGTTCTCAAAGTTGACAATAAAGGCAATAAGTATAGCTCGGCAAATATGAAACACGGCATTGCTTCATCATGGCTTTGTTTCGTGAGGTGTTCGTTCTCCGAACATAAAAATCTCACGCGAAAGTGCTCGTTAACCGAACAGTTCGTTACGGATCACCTATTGTATACGAAATTTAGCATTTTAAGTTCGTCATAGCCGGAGATTCAATGAACGGCAAATATTTAAACGCAAAACTTGTAATCTTGGTGTAGCAACATTTTTACATTCTTACTCAGCGCATAAACATACAGTTGGAATTTTGTAATCGCTATTTCAATCAATTCCTGATACGCTAGAATTATATATTTATAAATAAACACAGTTTTTTTAATCGATGAAAATACTATATTTTAATAGATTTAGAGCTTAACATCGACGAGATTTCAGACGGACAAAATGAACTCATATTAAATTTGAAAGCAAGATAATGAAACCTTACAGAGATTGAAACAGTGTAAAATCATTAAAATACATCTCACTCAGTAAATATACATCGGTTGTAATGTAATCAAGATCTTCTAAGAGACTCTGTAAACGAAACGTATATGCTTCAATGCCGCTTTACAATAGAGAGGATGTAGTAACATATTATATTTGAATATCTTGTGTATATAGCCAATTTGACAAAAGTTATGCAATTTACTATTGTTTTTCCTCTGTGTTAAGTACAGGAATCATGTACTTCAACGTAAAAATTCGCTAATTACACAACTTTTTAGTCTTATTAAAAAATCTTTTGAGTTACCCTGTAAACGAACAGTAAATTCTACAATTCTGTTTCACAATAGGAAGCTAACTTAGGTCGTTCGTAGTAACATATTTTAACATCATGCGCATACGTTCTTTTTGAAAAGAGTTAGACCATTTAATATTTTTTTTTGCTTCATCTTAAGTATAGGAATAAATCACTTTAAAGTGGTATACACAAAAACTAATTAATATTTTTACACGAAATATTAAACATTTGAACTACTCATAAAAACAATTCTAATGCTGCAAACCGCGTAAAAATCGGATAATTACACAACTCTTTAGCCCTATATCAAAAGATCTTTATTGAGACCCTGTAAACGAACCTTAAAAGTTACGATTTTTTATAATACGAAACTTACTTGGGTCGAGTGTAATAACATATCTTAATATCATGTGTATACGACCATTCCTAAAAGAGTTGGGTCATTTATTATTTTTTTGCTGTATGTTAAGTATAGGAATCAATAACTTTAAACTGATATAAATCAAAAACTAATTAATATTTTTACATGAAACTTACAAAGGTTTGAACTACTCATAAAAACGATTCAAATAACGCAAACCGCGTAAAAATCCGATAGTTACACATTGCTGTAGCCCTGTCAACAGTTTTTTGCTATATGTTAAGTATAGGAATGAATAACTTTAAACTGATATAAATCAAAAACTAATTAATATTTTTACATGAAACTTACAAAGGTCCGAACTACTCATAAAAACGATTCAAATAACGTAAACCGCGTAAAAATCCGATAATTACACATTGCTGTAGCCCTATCAACAGTTTTTGGTCTGAACAAGATTTAAAAAGTGCAAAAAACAGCACTTTTAAAATCGCATTTACTGAAAACCTATTCGTCGGATTTTGCTTTACTTTTGAATTCTTAGTACCTTGGCACGCCCCATTCCATAGAATCAAGAATTTTGTTTCTATCATAAATAGAACGCGAGATATAGATGTGTCAAAAACCCGTTTTGTCCCGTCCGCAAAATATAAACTAGACAGAGTGCTAAAAATTTTTTGTAAAATCGTTTGGCATCCATTGGCGGAAATTCCTTTCATTTACGGTTCAATGCATTGCTGTTTCTTATGCTTGGCGAGAAACTCTGTCGAGTTTCTATGATCATTAAAACTAAGCATTAACTATTTTTGCTTCTTTTTTTGTATTACAATGGTTAAAAACTCCATCGATGTCTAAAACATTAAGAATTTTGCGAAACACTGAAAAGTGTAAAAATGCTCGCTTTTGTTTACAAAATTTATCCACAGATTTAAAACACACATAGATTTTATAATTTCTTAAAAACATAAACTACTTACTAACGCGCTTGTGTACTTAATTAATATGTTGGTAAATTGTACTTTTCTGTGTTTTCATGAATCAAACGAAAAATTCTTGTAATACTTTCTTTGTTTCACAAACGACGTTAACATTAACGAATAACGAACGTCGTCGTTTGAAAGCAACCGCCAAATAGTTTTTTGCAACCCCCGTGGACCTTGTCCGTAATAAGGCTTCTAGAACACGGGTTGACTCACGCCTCTATTTAAATGCTCAAGCGGACGTCTGACTTGGCGTCTTATCGCGTCTTATCGCGTAAGATGGCGAGTAAATTTAGTTACTTAATCACATGCAAAAATATAAGAATAAAAAGCTAAGATATTTAATAGGTAAAAAGTAAAAAAAAAAAAAAAAAAAATACATGTAATTATGCTTTTGTATAATACTAAATTAAAATTAAAAATTCATTTTCATCAATTAATATTTATTGCTATGTTTTACATGAATAATTAAGAATGGCAATATACATTTAACTAAGTTTGATTTAATGTAAAAATATATATTCACATGCATTGGACTCTTATATTTTTATTGCTTTCGGTATGAAGTTAAGTTCTGATATAATTTTTATTAGTATAACTAGCTGGCTTCGCCCGCCAGCGGGCCCCTAATTTACATCGGTGCCTCGAATTGTAGAAAATCTCGAATCTTGTAAAACATCAAACCGGACGAACCGCCGACCCGGGTCCCCGCTGCCTTCGGCACCGTATACCGGTCGTGCTACGCACGCACCGGGTAATCCCTTAATTAGCACATTGAATTGTACAAACCTCTAACCGAACGAACCTCCGACCGTATACCGGTCGTGCTGCGCACGCACCGGATAATCCCTTAAATTGCACATAGAATAGTATAAACCTCTAACTGAACGAACCTCCGGCTCGGGTCCCCGCTGCCTGCGGCACCGTATAGCAGTCGTTCCGACCCTGGTCCCCGCTGCCTTCGGCACCGTATGACGGTCGTGCTACGCATGCACCGGATAATCCCTTAAATTGCACATGGAATAGTATAAACCTCTAACTGAACGAAAACCTGCGGCTCGGGTCCCCGCTGCCTGCGGCACCGTATAGCAGTCGTGCTGCGCACGCGCTGCAGTATACGTTAGTTCCACCTTCCGCCACCAGGTGGCGCAATCTGTTTATATGATCATAACTGAAATCGTTAAGACTTTCGATGTCGAGTCGAATGAGCCATACCCCGTCGTTTTCATGCCCGTAGAACCGAAGATAGGAAAGCGCCCCCTAGTGGTGAAAAAACGAAATAAAATCGGTAAGCTGTATCGATGTCGAGTCGAATTTATTTAGACTACCTGAGTTCTAGTTCAAAGACAGGGACCTGTAGAAAAACTTAAAACTTAAAAAAAAAAAAAATCGATAACGGGCGAAGCCCGCTTTTCCCTATCATAATATCTGGATAGGGGGTCCTTATTACTTTAATTATGATGTTTGGAATCAGTTTGGTGGACATCCGTAACACAGTTTCTTAGTTATAGAAACGGACCACAGTTAAAAGAAAAAAGCGGGGGGGGGGGGGGGGGGGTTTGGCGATGACACTGCTTTTCCTCAAACAACTTATGTAGACTACCTGTGTTCTAGTTCAAAGACAGTGAGCTGTAGAAAAACTTAAAACTAAAAAAAAAAAAAAAAAAAAAAAATCGATAACGGGCGAAGCCCGCTTTTTCCTATCATAATATCTGGTTTCCACTCTAAAACAAAAACTTAAGATACTCGTTATGGCAGTTTTTAGACGCGGCCTACTTCTTAAAATCGTAATATCTAGCCGGCACTGTAATAGAAATCTTTCTTTTGCTTTAATTATACAAATAACGATGATTAATTATACAATAAAATAATATATCGGCTCCTAATGAAGATATGAGAATAATTTTTAGATATTCTGAAAGCAGAATCCATTTTGAGTCGCCCTGTCAAAGTTTGAAATTAATGCGCCCCTTAGATTCGGAAATGAGTCCCCCCTCTGAAAAAACGCAGTTGAACGTCACGTGACCACGTCCTCCTTGCCTCTTGAAAATCGATCCAGACAATCGTCTGCCTTCTGGCATTCGCAGCGCCGAAAGAAATGAAAAATAATTTTTTATAGATCGATTTTTAAAGAATTTTTTCGGTTCTAATGGTCGTACGGGAATGATTTTTCGATTTTCTGAAAGCAAATGCTCTCGTGAATCTGTCTGTACGATTTTCGAATTTCTGGTCCCCCGACTTCATTGTTTTTCGAAAGCGCACTGGAGCGATGAATACAGGCCGGTCACGTGAAAATCCTCCGGAACACCTGCGGTGGCGGAGAATGAAATCGTTTTGCAGCCGTGTCTCCGGCTGTCTGCTGTCTGACATTCCCAGCGGTGAAAAAGAATTCGAAAATTACATTTTATCGATCGATTTTTAAAGGATTTTTTCGGTTCTAATCGTCGTACGGAAAAGATTTTTCGAATTTATCAAACCTGACGACGTCCCGGTTCCGTACGTACGACTTTCGAATTTCTGGCCCTCCGACTTACGGAGATACGGGTCGGACCTGCACTGCGGTTTGGGGATTAAATCGCTCCCTGGGAACCCCGCCGTCTTTTCCTTCCCGGACCCGACGGAGACTGGCAACCCCGGAAGGCGAACTTTTCGCTGTTTTGACTTCTCTTCCAACTTCGGTTTCGGTCGGTAATTAAAACACTTTCGCTCATTAATAACGCCCCGGGTCCGGGTCGGAGGCCCGACCCGATCGAAACTTGAGCGTCGCGCCTTTTTTGCGAATTTTTCGGTACGCGTCCGCCGTCGGTGCGTCGATTAGTCCAGGAGCCTTTGCGGGTACAAAGGCGGAGTGCACAGACAGACACACACACACACACACACACACACAGACGTTTACCGCGCTTAATATTAGGGACAATCTTAAAATGCTGATATTCTATGGAATACATTTTTTAAGTTAAATATTCAGTTTTACAATTTAATTGCATGTAAAATAATCCTTAATAAAAAAAAAAAAAAAAAAAAAATTAATGATGAAGAACGGGAACCTTCCGCGTTTGCAATGATTTCTGTTTTCTTTTAATTTTATCTCAATACGCCCCCCCCCCCCTACAATCCAAAAATTTCAACCAACCAAACCAAAGTTTAAAATTTGTAAAACTTATTATTTTTTTTGTCTGATCATTTATTATACTTTTTTGCAACAATAAATAACCAATTATTTAAATTTCCCCTTTTCGAAATTACCGATCTCGCCTCCCCTTCTCGAACTGATCATCCAAAGTTAAAAATTGACAAGGCTGTTCTCAAATCCAAAGAAACTACTTTCTGGCATATTTCTGAATTCATTTTTGTTCAAACATGAAAATAACACATGAAAATAGCAGGTGTTCTTAAGATCTTTCAGAAAATACTGTCAAAGTGGGCGGTTTGAACCGAATCCCCGACACGGCAGCGCCAGAAAGGGGAGAAGCTTGTCGTCACGTTACAATGATCGCTTATAACTCGATAAATAATTTATTTGTCAAAAACTGGAAAACGCTTTTCGAATCCAAATCGCTTCAATAGTCATTTCTGCCAATTTTATTCGTTTACGTTTAAAAATGAGTCAGAAAATGTGTCAAAGTTTTGCGCTCTTGAGCAAGGAATTTGAGAACCACTTTAAACAAAACTGTTTAATTTTTAATTTTTTCTGTCCTATTTGTAATTTTATAATAACAGTAAATAAATATAATGAATCGTCAAAATTACCGCTTCCCTCCAAAAAAAATGATAAACAAATTGCCACACCCCCACCCCACCCCACCCTCCTTTCTGCTGCTGATAAAATTAAAAATCTTAAAAAAAAAAAAAAAAAAATAATAATAATAATAAAAAACAAGTACTATAAATTTTTTTTTAAAAGTCAATTCCTACTTTTTAATCATAAATATATAAAATAAACCCTTGCAGCATTAATGTCCTACGTTATCTTTATTGAACATTTCTTTATAATCATTGTTGCGGTATTTTATTTTTATGGCATCACTAATTTGAGGAAAATCTTTCATTTCATTTATGAAAACAATGGGAGAGTTTTTTTTCTCCCATATAAAACTAAAATTAATTAATTGAATTTAATTAATGAATTAATATTTGAAAAAACTGTATTAACATCCAGTGTCATCCACGACAAGTTTAAAAAAATGTATTTGAACTTGAGTGGATGAATAGAAAGTATTTTATTAACGATTGAAAATTTGAACAAGATATATAAATATGTAGAGAGTGTGAGCTAATAGTAGGAATTGAAAAAATGTCTATGTGTTTGTTATTTTTTCAAATAATAAATATGTAATCATTTCAATTATGCCCCCCCCTCCCCTACCCCTCCCGCTACTCTTAGTTTTTCCCTTTTGAACAAACCACCTTCGGAGGTAAATTTCTGCGAAAATGTTGTAGAAACCTACCATGAAATTTTCTGTTAAAAAATATTAGTATTCAGTTGGCGGACCATTTGGAAGATCTGCAGTTGCAGCTATTAAAACGGAAAGCTCTCTAAAACGGAATTTTTAACTATTGTAAATAATGTTAATTCGATTATATTTACACAAACTTACTCTACCTCCTTCTGTCTGATAAAAATATAATTTAATAAATGGAATATTTGTAAAATATTACTTAAAAAATGTGACACAAATAAACAAAGCAATAAGTACTCATTTCTGTGAAATAAGAACAAGAAATTAGACTATAATACAATTTTTAGCTATTTTTTCAACTACCATATATTTGGAGTAGTGTGGAAATAATGATGGCACTGCACCATTTTTGTTTTCTTCTATCTTTACAAGAAGAAAGTATTGGAATCATGAAAATTTTCGACTTCCGGTTTTCGACGGATTTATGCGTTTTAGAAGGTCCTAAACACGATTTGACTGTTTTTAGATGTTTCTGTCTGTATGTGACAAAAATTTTGTGGGCGCTCTATCTCAAGAACTAATGAACGAACTTTAATAAAACTTTGTATTCAGTTAGTCCCTGATATACATTGGAGTTGATTGGTTTTTAGTGAAAATCGCCCGATAGGTGGCGCTGCTATGCTGCATTTTTTGTAATTTCCTCAATAGCTCTATCTCAAGAACTAATGCACTTATTTTCATCAGACTTCAGATTCAGTTCGACCGTCACATAAACAGACGCTGATTACGTTTTGGTGTAGATATCTCAACAGGTGGCGCTGCTATACCACTATTTTCATGATTCTTACGATAGCTATATCTCAAGAATTAATGCACTGAATTTCATCAAACTTTAGATTCTGTTAGACCTTGAATAAATTGGTGCTGATTCTTTATAGTGTATTCGAAACCGGTGTGAGATAGAAGAAAGTTTTGGGATTGGCACAACCGACTAGTTTAATTTGAATCGGCTGAGTGGAGAAGTTTTTATTGTAAGACCTGTTTTAGGGCCAAAACATTCAGCAACTAGCTCAGCACAAAGCTGCAAACAATAAAGTTTACTGAGTGTCAATGTTTAACCCCTAGGGGACGAGCGACACGTATACGTGACGCATAAGATGCTCAGAATCCTTCATTATTCCCACCAGTAATTTTTTTTAGTGTAATCTTTGTCTTATTTAATGGTAGCATTTCTGCGATTCAATTAGCCGAAAATTTCTGTTTAAAAAAATCGGTGGTAAAAGATTAAAAATTCCGTAAAGGACGCTCGTCGCGAAGGGGTTAAGACCTACCGAGAAAAGAAATCTTACATATAGCATATAGATAGTGAATAATAAAATATCTAACAATTAATATATTCAAGGACTTTTGTGTGGCTCTGTATGTATAAGATATTTAGATGTAACATCTAAAAAACTGATCTTTTAACACAAATTAGTAAACACGGATGACATATAGAGTTACAAATTTATTATTTATATGTAAATTAAAGAATGATGTAATTTGATGTAGTAGTTTGTTCTCACGGACTGTCGAAAGAAAACGCTTAGCGTTTTAAATATATTGATATTACAATTTAGTATTTGTGCAAAACTGTGAAAGTGCCCCAAAACTAAGTTCGATTTTTGAAGAGAGTTTCATTTGGTGACCTTGGAATATTTCCCAGGGGGGGGGGGGGGGGGGGATGGTAAATTTTTTTAGGGGGGGACTGAGCCTCCCTGGCGCCCCTTTAGCTATGGCCTTGTATCTAGGGGGTGTTGGTTGAGCCCGTCTCATCTCTAGTCGACATGTAAAAAACGATAAAGGCAAAAAATTATATTTTTTAAATTATATTATATTATTTTTTTATTAAAAAATAATACTCGTTTATTTAAAGCCTTTTTTCTCTTTACAGCCTTAAATTATAAACATCTATCTAATTGTACTAGATTTTACTCAGATTCTTAGATAAGATTTGAGTACATGTAAATTTTTAAAAGAAAAATTAATCCTTTGAAGTATTCTCGCAAAATGTATTTCACGTGATTAGCGATTAACCAATACATAATACCATTTAAAAAACGTAAAAAAACAAACAAACAAACAAAAAAACAAGGAAATGTTTTATTGTTTACTTTTCCCACTAGTTAAGGATGAAAGTTACCACGGTATTACCCGTAAAAAAAGGAAAATTCTCAACTGACACGTCCCAGAAAGAATGAAAGACAGACCCAGGGCAGCACAAATCGGCAGAAAAAATGTAATGGCCGGATCGGTTCTGGGCAGATTGAAGTTCAGGCACTGCCCGAGTCTTTACCTAAAGAATCCGGCACGGTCAAAATTATGCCCGTCCCGAGTTTATATAATGAAATAAACTTTCCCCAAACCCGGACCAAGCTCGGTATTTGGCCAGACCTTGTAGACCTGTAATATATATTATTAATTTGGCCACCGTCAATGAGAACATACCCCCCCCCCCCCCTAGACGAGCAAATTCTGGCACCGTACATGGCTGTAAGGAGCGAAATCTTCGGCGATGTCTCTTCAGCTATTAACTTCTAGCATGCGGCTAATACGAAATACTGTTCAACCACGTTTCTAAGAACTCCGGTTGGCAGAATGCCAAGCCGATTCCATTCACACTGTAGGGAGAATGGCCCCGGCAAAAGAAGTTGAAATCACCGCTCTTTATCTTAAGCAGCGTACTTACAGCTTACGGACTTCCCCATTTTCGACATGGACTAGCCATTTTCGCCCATGCGCAGTTCGCTCCAGGTTTCTATTAAGCGTGGTGCATCAGTATCGCTTTTAGTAAATTTTAAAACTTTACTTAAATACATAATTGATATTTTTCATAAAAAAAAAATTCCGGTGTTGTGGGTAATTAAAAAATATATTCAATGTATCTATTAGAATTAATTTAAAAAAAAAAAAAAAAAAAAAAAAAAAAGAGAGAGAGAAAAGTCCGGGTTGGATTCTCTGGTATGTAAAATATTTATTGGGGTATAACTGAATGTTTAATTAACTTTATGAAAATGTTGTATAAATGTTAAAGTGAGATGTATTATTTATTTTTTAATTCTTTCTCTATTGTAGGCTGGAATATGAAAGTCGATGATGTCGGGCAATCAAATAACTATGAGTAGAAGTATTAAAAGAAAAATCATCATAGATGGTGAGAGTTCTTCGCAGGGAACAACCAAGAAGCATGCTCAATGTTGCAGAGGCACGGCACTATCATATACGGAAGAAACAGAAGAAGAGATTAAAATTGTATTTGAATCAATTGCGATAGATTCTGAAGAAAAATGTTCTGAAGAAAAGTGCTCTGAAGAAAAAGGCTTAAAATTGGACACAAGTAAATACAAAAATGAATTTTTCAAACATTATTTTCTTCCAAGTATGAGAAAGCGGAATAACAGATACACAAGAAATGACTCTAGAAAATCGAATTTACGAGATGTAGGATCGTGTTTACTAGATTCTGGAACAGCTTTGTCCGATCCTGGAGATATTATGCAAGTAAGCGAATATGCAGCTAGTAAGACAGAAATTGAATGTTATCAGCGTATTCTGGCTGGAGGTTCTTCTCGTAAACTGATATCTAGACGCGATGAACAGAATTTAAAGAAAAAATATAGTCAACACAAGTTGTGTGTTGTAGATCCACCCATAGACCCCCTATCTCCACCTGTATTCATAGTGATTACTGAAGATCATAATGTTCCAAATGATTCCGAAATAAAAATTGTGACCGTTGGTGGTGATGTCAACTTTCTTGATGATTGTTGCGATTCGAGCTCAGTTAGTATGAGTGAAAAAAGCGAAAACTCGCATAAGTGTTCTGTTATAAATAATAGGGAAAATAGGCAAGATGTATTACTGTCTTCTGATAAATTTCCTTTGAACTCAATTAATTTTAATTATGATTCAATGCGAAATATCACTAACTGCAATTTGCAACATAATGCATCAGAATCAATTCATTCGCCAGATTACTCACCAGTGTCTGATGATGAAATGCAGAATGGTGTAATAAATGAAGCAAAAGCAGCAGCTACAGATAAAGCATACACTATTTCGAGCGATCTCTGCACTGATATCACTGCCAATTATGTGAATGAAATTACAGTTCCTTTTGATGAATTACAAAAAGCTCTTGATACGATTAAGAATATGTGTGATAGTAATAAAAGCAGTCAGAATGAAAGAGAATCTGTGGACAACAATGCACAATATTTTCTAAATTCGATTGTAAATTCTTGTGTTACTAACGAATCCACATCAGCGTTGACTAACTTGTCTTCTTCGTGTACGACTGATTACCTAAACGAAATTAATGTTCCTTATGAGGAATTGCAAAAAGTTGTTGATACAATTAAGAATATGTGTGATAGCAATAAAAGCAGTCAGAATGAAAGAGAATCTGTGGACAACAATGCACAATATTTTCTAAATTCGATTGTAAATTCTTGTGTTACTAACGAATCCACATCAGCGTTGACTAACTTGTCTTCTTCGTGTACGACTGATTACCTAAACGAAATTAATGTTCCTTATGAGGAATTGCAAAAAGCTGTTGATACAATTAAGAAGGTGTTTGACAGTAATGTTGGATGTCAGAATGAAGTATCTGTGGACAACAATGCACAGCATTTTATAAATGCGGGTTCAAAGGAACATGTTGGAATAGAGACTATAAAATCTCCCTCACCATTTGCTGCAGAAGAAAATTCTGATGATGAATATGAAGATTTTGAGCCTTTTTATAATAACACTGACATTGAGAGCAGTGAAGACAATTCTTTGGTAAGCAGTGATCGGAATTCTTCGCTAAGTACTGAAGACGTGGAAGAACATAGATTTGTTGCTACTGAAAATGTTAACCTTTTGGCAGATAAAGAGGACAATAATTTCTCGCTTTACATTACTGATAAAGGTATGGAGATTGAAAAATGCAAATATGATGGATTTGCCTATGGCATCACTGATAGTGAAGCTAATAGTTGTGATTTTAACGAAAGTTTTACAAGGAATGAAAAGTTTTTTTGTAAAAATAATTCGAAGAAAGAAGAATTAACTGAGATTTCCAAGAAAAAAGCGCCATCAAAAGATAATTGCAGCAAAGAAATTGATGATCTTACTTTACTTGGGCCTGAAAAATTAACTGAAAATTCCACTCCCAAAGAAACTATGGAAGCCACAAATGATAGTAACGGAAAAGAAATTAACGATCTTAACGTAATTGAGTCTGAAAAATTAATTGAAAATTCTATTTCAAAAGAAACTGTTGAAAACGCAAAGTCACCTGAAAATAAAATGTCACAATCTTTTTACGGTAATAGAGTTTCAAATAGAGGGACTTTTTTAACGCAAAAAATCCCAATAAACCCCCCTCCAAAGCCTAAAAATTTAAAAAGGAAAACATTTGAAGTTAATAGAAATCTTTTTAACACCAATCCTGAAGAACTTCATGCTTTGATAAAAACTCCAGACATCAATATTGATTTATCAAGACTTCATTCACATGCAAATAGACACAAATGCATGAATTCAAGCAGAAATAGGCTTTATAAAAGTTCAGGTATTTCATCCAATTCTGATCAACGTCCTGGATCATTGGAAGATAAGCAGAATACTCCCATGAATTCTCCTTGTCAGGTATATACAGGAAATAACGTTACAAATCAAAATACTGGTTTTCTGCAAGCTCCAGCTTCCACACCCTCGCCTGTTTTAATTAGTAATAACATGCCACTCCAAGGTACTATTTTAAATACTTTCGTCGCGTCTACAAATTTTATGCCCAGCACAATTACTCACTTGAATTCTTTATCAGCCTCAAGTGACCATCGTACTAGTGTGTATGACGTAAACCGATACCCTGGTTTCCCATTAGCCATCTATCCAATTCAACATCCCTTCCAGCCATATGTGGGTGCAAGAATTCCACCGCCAATTAACCCATTTCAACTTCAGTCATATACGCATCCAAGATTTCTATCACCAGTTCATCCCCCTCAACTCCCCTTTCAAACATATGGGGATGCAAGAATTCAAGCCGGAAGTTTCATGTTTAATAACAGTTTTGACTCGGCATCTGAAATATTAGAAAGTAATAATGAAGGTTCAAATAATTACACTCCACCAAAAAATATCGCATGTACGCATTCACAAAGTACCGTTGTAATAATGCCACCTAATATGCCGAGTGATACTCCAATACCTGTTGCCTCTTCGTTTGCGAATGATGTTTCGTCGAAATCTTTAGATAAAGAAACTGAAGCATCAGAAATAACACAGGTATCGAACAGAAATCGTTTCCTGAAAACTTCTTCAAATTCTAGAATTTCATCCTCACCATCGTTTGTAGTCCATACAGATGAAATGTCGGGGAAACCAAAATGTCTTGTACCAACAGACCTGAAGTGTCACATAGGAAGTAAAATTTTTAAAACAGAAGATGTACGGTTATTGATACTGGAGTGGAATGTTGACTCGATTTTCCATGATCAAAATAACCAGCAATCTTATAACGTTAAAAATGTTTCGAATTCATATGGAAATTTTGAAGAGTACTATAACACCTTCTTCCCATTGTTGATGATTGAAACATGGCAAAGGATATATGCATCGTTGAAGCACCTCACAAAGCCGTTTTCAGCTGAAATAGTTACATATTCTAAAGAGAAAGATCATGTCATTGTTAAATGCAAAACTGTATATAATGCTGAACCTGATTCCTATCCAGAACCTGGTAACATCGTAATTGTTAATTACGGCACAAAGTCTAACGAACATACTGTTAAGATTTTCGGATATTTAATCCAGTCTAAATTAAGACGCTTTGATCCGGAAGCTGATACGGAAACTTGCAAATCTTACACACACCATGCAGACGCAGACACGGAATCTTATACGCTTCCAGTTCTCGCGTTCACATTTATAGCAGCTTATGATTCAGAACACATCAACAGACAGTTGCCTGTACGTATTCACGTTTTGTATGCTCTAAAATTCAATCTTAAGCAACACGACGCATTGTTGTCCGTAAAAGAATCTCCATTTGAAAAATATATTCTCAAGCCAAATTCAGAAGGACTTCTGAAATGTTCTCTAAATCCAGAAAACTCCGAAGAGGAGATTAGTAAATGCGTGGAGAATGTAACAGAAAAGATCTCATCTCCTCATCCTTCTCCTGTAATAGCGATTATTAAAACGAATACTAATTCTGATCATTTAAAGATCATACCTTTATTGATTCGAAGAATAAGAAATAATTGCAGTAACACTAAAGTTCTTGTCTGTGTAAGAACGCGAGGACCAATAGCTGATATCGCCGCAAAACTCTCTTCTGCACGGGATTTGAAATTTATTATTGTGTGTAAACGTTGCAACATTAGTCCGAAGTTTAGGAAATTTCTCTTCGAGGATCTTGTTAAAAAGAAAGAAAAGGATATAAAAAGAACACAGGTGGAAAGAAAAGTGGTAAAAGAGGAGATTATTAAGATCAAGAAAGCGATCTTGCTAGACAGCGATGTTGTCATATCATGGGCAAGAGAGATCCATGACGATTTCATAGCTCAGACATTTTCGGAGGCAAAAAGCATCGATAACATGTGCTGCATAATTGATGAAGCACATTCCTTCACTGAACCAGAAACTCTCATTCCGACTTTATATGGGATCAGTAAATTGATTTTAATTGGCAATACTGACGGCAAATCCAAAATTCTCTGTAAAAAGGCCGCCGAGTATGGTTTTGACAACTCCTACTTTCACAGAGCTTATGATCCGGATACAAGTCCTGATTAAGTAAGTTTTCTTTTGCTTTTTAACACTTTCCGAAAAAGTTGACAAGTAAGCAAATAAATGAGTAGAGCGCTAAAATTCATCTTACAAACTCAAAAATTAAAATTGCACATACAGGGTGTCCGAAAAGTCTGGAAACGGTCGAATAACTCGAGAAATATACATCGAATGGAAAAACGGCAAAATGTATGTTCAATATTTTTGAAAAATCTATTTAGGGATATCAAAGTTGCCCCCCTGGGGGGCAAGTGGGGCAACTTTTAAATCTTAAATAATAATCCCCCTTTTTTATTGCAGAATCGGATTCTACGAGAAAAAATACGCAACTTTTGTATTTAACATTTTCTTCGAAACATCGTAGATGTTTGAAAATGATGTTTTCATGGCATAGATAGTTAGACACATGTAAATAAAAAATAAACAATCACACTGAATAAAATTACGTACACATAGCAAGCATAATTTTGTGTCATATATTAGGCCTGTTATTCACATGACTCGAAACATGCCAATGCTACACTGTAGTAGTGGTAGCGGTATACATACTTATTATATGATGCACGTATACCCAAAGTATTAGCTATAAAGCCTCTACGATTAAGAATCGCCATGTAAAAATAATTTACAGAAAAAAACTTAAATAGAAAATTTAGAATTGAATTTTTCTGAAAGGGGACCTATCTTAAAAATGTTTTGTAAGCGAAAGAGTGAGACAACTTAATCGCCCTATAATTTAAACATGAATGCAAAATTATGCATCAGGCATAGATTATGAAATACTTCCCAACACTAACATACATAACAGCTTTACGAAATTTCACTTTTTCATACAATAAAATGAGATACACATTTAACTCTGTAAAAATCCATTTTCAGCAAATGCTGTAATGTGTGCGAATTCTTTCGTGTAGTCCTGTATATGATAATTTTTAGAATTTATACACACCACTTTATTACATTAAAAATTAGATGAGTTTAAAAATGCCTACCACAGCGGAAAACCCATTTTCAGCAATTATCAATCATAATCCTGTAACGTGTAACCGAATGTATATTATGCGTTTTTAGGATTTCGTTCATCTCACGAAACCCTATTACTCCCGCTTCGTTGTCTGTCCGTCACAGAGCCGGTTCTCAGAAACTATGTAACTTACAGTCATGAAATTTTGTGTACTTATAGCTAAATACCTATTATGAAGCTCAAAATCATAAAATTTGAAAAATCGTATTATTTTAATATATAGAGATTAAAAAAATCAAAAATCTAACAGCCTTTTCCTATTAAATTTAAACATTTTTCGTTATAGCAGATGCCAACAATTAAAAATCCACAATAAAATTCTTTCTACAACAATTAATTTTCTATTGAAAGATTTTCACGTGAAAAATGAAAATGAAATAAAAAGTTTCACCAATTGAAAAAAAGATTAATATGACGTCATATTGGTAATAAAACGGAAAATTTTAAACATTTCTCAATAATACAAGGAGTATGAGTATGTGTAAATACAGAAAGCAGCTTAATATGACGTCATTAGACAATTAAAAAGAAAATTAATCTGACGTCTAACATTTTGAAGGTCTCTATACAATATGTTTAATTTTGAAATCGATTTTTTTTTTTAAATATCGCATTTAGTCCACATGACAGAGTATAATAGCGGGCTTCGCCCGCTATCGGACCGGTTCAGATTTTCGAAAAAACGAGAAAAATAGACCGGTTAAATTTTTACTTTATAAAAAACATGACTTTTTCTTTTTTTTTTCTTTCTGAAAATGAAATTTATTTGGATTTATTAAAGGAAGGATAAAGTGTTTTGAAAGGAATATTAAACGAAACTCTTTGTGCGATCTTCAATCACACTTACCCACTTGTTTAAATTGTTTTCTTAAGATAAAGTGTGTCCCAAAAGTTTCTCGGCAACCATTTTTTTGGATTTAAGAGCTAATTAAACGAGTAAGAACGACGAAATAAATTATGCAAATACATAATGAAGAAATAAAAGTAATAAATTACTCAAACAAGGTCTAACAGTCATAGATTTAATATGAAACATAAAAAACAAAAAACTGCTGTCCCAAAAATATATAGACAAGCGGTGTTATAAGATGATTTAAGTACTGATATCCGAAATGTGCATATTCCAAGGTTATGTACTTCTCACACAATAGTTTCTTGAGAAAAGCGAATCTGTCTTTCCGTTTCCGACTGATTGATTACAAAGATGCCTCGCAAGGCGCAATGTGTAGTTTCCAAAACAGGAAATTTTGCAAATCTATCGTTTAAAGGCTCGTGGATGGAAAGTTGTGGACATTGCAGGAAAAACTGGAAGCAGCAGGGTTGGTATTTACCGAATTCTGTCAAAAGGTGACAATTTTGAAACAAAATCTCGTTCTGAATGACCAAAGAAAACAACTAAACAGCAAGACAGATAGATTTTGAGATTAGTTTCAACCCAGAACCTGTCCGTAGTACGTTCAGTTTCTAAAGAAATAAGCGTTCCGGTATCAAAATACACGGTCTATCAACGGCTGCAGGCAAGGACATTTCTTGATTATGGCAAAATATGTCGGTCACCAAAGTTTACAAAATGACATAAAGACGCTCGAGTCGAATTCAGTGGTTTCGAAATATCACATGAATTGGACAGATGAATGGTTGAGTGTTCTTTTCAGTGATATATATATATATATATATTTTTTTTCAGATGCCCCCGATGGTTAGGCATATTACTGACACGATATTCGCAAGGCTTTTTTTCAGCAGACAGCAAGGAGGGGGTTCACTCATAGTGTGGGGAGCATTTTTTGATAATGGAACAACCGATATTACTTTTATGAAAGGTCGTCAATGTTCCGAAGATTACTGGAAAAATCTTGAGTACAGTTAGTTCCATTTGGAAAGTTGCAAGGTGGGGACAAACGGATATACCAACAAGACAACTGCTCCATTCACGTGTCCAACTCTAAAATGCAGTGGTTTAGAAAAAAATCGAATAACACTTATGGACTTGCTAGCCATTAGTCCTGAACTGAACCCAATAAAAAATCTCTGGGGAATATTAGCTAGAGACCAGTGTTGAATTCAGGGGTTGGCCCGGGGGAGACAATCTCCCCCCCCCCCTCCGGATCATTGAAATGTCCCTCCCGGAAGATTTAAGATTTTATGCTTTTAATGGTTAAAAAGTGCATTTTCCCCCCCGGCACTGTGAAATGCCCACCTCCCCCTTCCGGAGCCACAGAAATCACTCCCGGAGAAAAGTGTCTGAATTCAACACTGCTAGAGACGTATATGCTAATGGGCGTCAATTTGCAATGGTTCAATATCTAAAGCTTCAAACTGAACGCAGTTGGTTTTCTTTAAAGCCAGAATTTATTCAAAGTCTTGTTTTGAGTATGCCTGAACGAGTTTTGAAGTGATTAGAAAAAAAAAATCCCTGACGGCTCGGCCTACAGGCACAGGTAGATTTCGAAGACGCAGACCGTGGGGCGCCTGTTTGTCGGGAATTGCGGAAGAAATGACCTTTTTGCGATGATGCTGCAGTTGGAACCGCCTACTTCGAAACCAAACTTGTTTGCAGGCGGAGCCAGCAAGGATTTTTTTTTTTTTTTTTTTTTTTTGCTATAAGAGTTGGTCCTATAAAAAACATGCCAATATAAAAGTGTTAGATAATATTAAGAGGATTTATAATAAATTAAGATAAATTTGAAATCTTGGGAATTCACGAAGTTATGAATTTTTTTCTTCAAAACCTCCCTCCCCCCCCTTAAGGCAATTTTTAATTATATCAAAAATCTGTCATACATAAATTTTCGGCCCTTCTCCTAGAAGTAATAATAGCTTCAAACGGATTCGATACGTATCATAATTAAGAAATTATGGGGTTTTTTCTGTTTTCACAAAAAGTCCCCCCCCCCCCCCGGTTCGATTTTGCCCATTAACGAACTTGACCGAGATTTTATGCCCCTTGATTTTATGTATCATTTTCGAAAAGAAGCGGGAGTTGGAACCGCCTACTTCGAAAAATAACTTGTTTGCAGGCGGAGCCTGCAGGGATTTTTTTGTTTTTAATTTTTTTTTGCTATAACGGTTGGTCCTATAAAAAACTTGTCAATATAAAAGTTTTAGATAATATTAAGAGAATTTATAATAAATTTAAGCGGATTTGAAATCTTGGGAATTGACGAAGTTCTGATTTTTTTCTTCTAAAACCCCCCTTCCCTCCCCCCCCTTAAGGCAATTTTTAATTATATCAAAAATCTGTCATACATAAGTTTTTGCCCCTGTTCCTAGAAGTAATAATAACTTTAAACGGATTCGATACGTATCATAATTAAGAAATTATGTTTTTTTCTGTTTTCACAAAAAGCCCCCCCCCCCCCCCTTGGTTCGATTTTGCCCATTAACAAACTTGACCGAGATTTTATGCCCCTTGATTTTATGTATCAGTTTCGAAAAGATGCGAGAGTTGGAACCGCCTACTTCGAAAAATAACTTGTTTGCAGGCGGAGCCGGTAGGGATTTTTTTTGTTTTTAATTTTTTTTGCTATAACGGTTGGTCCTATAAAAAACTTGTCAATATAAAAGTTTTAGATAATACTAAGAGGATTAATAATAAATTTACGCGGATTTGATATCTTGTGAATTGACGAAGCTATGATTTTTTTTTCTAAACCCCCCTCTTTCCCCCCTCCCTTGGGGTCATTTTTAATTATATCAAAAATCTGTCATACATAAATTTTCGGCCCTTTTCCTAGAAGTAATAATAACTTTAAACGGATTCGATACGTATAAAAATAAAGAAATTATGAGGGTTTTTCTGTTTTCACAAAAAGCCCCCCCATTCCCCCCCCCCTTGGTTCGATTTTGCCCATTAACGAACTTGACCGAGATTTTATGACCCTTGATTTTATGTATCAGTTTGGAAGAGATTTATGCAGAATTTGTCCAGTTATCGTGGTCAGAAAAAAGTGATATATATATATATATATATATATAAAGTTTTGAACTGGGGGTGGTTTTGGGTTCTGGGAGTCATGATCGGCGTAGATCTGCAAAAAATTTTCAAAATTTCCAACTTAGGTGAGAATGTAATAGGTAGTATTTCTTACGAAATCTACCTAAAAAAAAAAGGCTTAAAATTTGAACATTAATAGAAAAAAAAAATGTGTTGTCTATAAACTTTTGGGACAGTACAATTTAAGTTTTGATTTTTTAGTCTGTGATTGTGTAATATTATTTTTGTATATTATTATTATTGCCTTGATATCTAAACTAATAAAAGAAAGTTTCGCTCTGTGTGTCTGTGGGCGATGGCTAGGAAAATCTGGCCCACCTAGAGGGCTGGAAATTTATATTTAGGTAGTCCAAACCGTCTGCTGGTGCAACATTACTTCAGAATTTTAATATTTTAATTACTTTCTGAAATATTAATTAAAATGCACAAAGAACTCTCATTAAAAATACGCTTTTATTCTCTTGGGTTGGTTGGTTCGCTGGTTGGTTGCATCGATTCTTCACAGAAGTAATTAAATAAACCAGAGTAGCGATGCCCAAATAAGGATTTTTAACTAAATAGTGTCAACATGGATTGAAGTTATTAGCGTAGAGGAGCCATGCGAATGTCACGCCACCTGTACATGACAAATTACACATACGTCCCACTGATTGAAATATTTTGCAGGCATATTTTTTTTAAGTTTTTTTTTACATTTATTATTATGATGGAGATTGTTAATACAGAAAACTTTATTTAACAGATTCTTTTTTATATTTGCGGGAATTAAGAGGGACAAGGGTCTAATTACATTTAAGCTTCAAGGTGTATTTCTAGAAAGCAGTTACCAGAATTTCCGAATAGTAGTGTAAAAGTAGTAAGCAAAATTTCAAATTAAGTTCCTAGCTTAACCAAATGAATTAATCATTAAAGATGTATTGTGATCCTCCTAATTAGTTATTTGCTGAAGGCCACTTGAACAACCCCCCCCCCCCCACTCCCGGCCCGTCCTTCAAGGTTTTTTCTCTAACTATGCTCCGTTTCCATATCTCAGCAACTATCTTTCCGATTTCAACACAAGTGATTCCAAACATTATAATTAACTTATTGTCACTCTTTATAACATTAAACTAAAATTATGAGTAGCGGTTACCACTATTTACGAATAATAGTTTAAGCCAAATTTGCAATTAAGTTCAAAGCTTAAGCAAACGAACGATTTTTGAAAGATGCATAGTGGTCCTCCTAATTAGTCATTTGCTGAAGGACACTTGAACAACCCCTCCCCCCGGCACTCCTTTAAAGGTTTTTTTTCTCTAACTATGCTCCGTTTTCATATCTCAGCAACTATCTTTCCGATTTCAACACAAGTGATTCCAAACATTATAATTAACTTAAATGTCACTCTTTATAACATTAAACTAAATTTATGAGTAGCGGTTACCACTATTTCCGAATAATTGGGTAAGCCAAATTTGTAATTAAGTTCCTAGCTTAAGCAAACGAACGAATTTCGAAAGATGCATAGTGCTCCTCTTAATTAGTCATTTGCTGAAGGGTACTTGAACAACCCTCCCCCCCCGGCCCCTCATTCAAGGTTTTTCTCTAACTATGCCCCGTTTCTATATATCAGCAACTATCTTTCCGATTTCAACGCAAGTGATTCCAAACATTATATTTAACTTAATAGTCACAATTTATAACATTAAATTAAATTTATGAGTAGCGGTTACCACTATTTACAAATAAGAGTTTAAGCCAACTTTGTAATTAAGTTCCTAGCTTAACAAAACGAACGAATATTTTGCATGCATAGTGCGCCTCCTAATTAGTCATTTTCTGAAGGACACTCGAACATCTCCTCCCTTCGGCACCTCACTCAAGGTTATTTTCTCTAACTGTGCCTTATTGCAATAACTGGGCTAATAATGTTCCAATCTTCTCGAAACCAGCTCAATTTTGTAGTGCGCCTACTATACAGTAACGTAGGCAGCGGGGACCTGTCTCAGAAGTTCGTTCGGAAAGAGGTTTGTTTAGAACAGAATGCTCCCCTGGCGGTGGTAGGGGGAAATAAAAGATTTTCTAGAGCGTACGAGCATGCCTGGTATACGGTTCCGAAGCCATCGTAGACCGTGGCCAGAGTTCCGTTTTTTAAGAGATTTAAGTTTATTACAAGGGCTCGGGCAACGCCGGGCGGGTCAGCTAGTTATTTATAATTATAAAATGTTTTGAAATTGTTACTCCCCTTTTTATTAACACTTTCCAACATAGTTGAAAAGTGTTTATGACTTCGGTTTGTCTGGCCGTCTGTCCGTGCTCTAACTCCCGTAAATATGCTCGGATTGCTCTGCAATTTTTATATGTTATTGTCGTTATCAATAGCATGTTCCTTATTTCAACGGAAGTGTGTAGCAGTTATAGTTTTTTTACAGGGACACCCAAAAGAATTCCGTTACATTGCGGTCTATGGGAAAAAATCATTTGCGGTTTATTTAATTAATGTTTCACTATTTTAAACGCATTGAAATTTATATATATTACTAAGGTGCATTAGAAGAAGCTTAATATGGAATAGGGTGTGCATAGCACTTATAGTTACTTTACAGGGACAGTCAAAAGAATTCCGTTACATTACGTCTATGGAGAAAATCGTCTGCGGTTTATTTAAATAATGTTTCACTGTTTTAAACGCATTGAAATTTATATATATCACTAAGGTGCATGACAAGAGGCTTACTACAGAATATTGTGTGTACAGCGGTCATCATTCATTTACAGCAGGCATGTCAAACACGTGGCCCGCCGACAACTTATCTGTGGCCCGCGAAGCCTTTGGCAATTTACCTGTGTTTTATTTAGTTGTTAGAACACGGAAGCTGAAATTACACTTTGCACGATCACACTTGCACAAATCGTTGCCTCAGAGATGGCAACATAACGATATGTATATCAGTGTTACCAGTTTGACGGGCTTTTTTTATTATTCAGAATGCTACCATTATTGTTTAATAGTAATATTTGTCTTATTTATTATGTCATTAAATAAGGGGAGTATTTGTCTTCAGAATGTCGTAGCATTTTGAAGACTACAGAAAAATTCCTGTCCATCTGGCAACAGTGGTGTGTAGACAGACATAACTCAATTTTACATTTTAATACAAAAAAAATTGTCGATACAAAGATTAACGATGGGAACGTAACAAAGTGCGGTATCTTGAGTCTGAAAATTTAAAGATTCGTAAAATTTAAGTATTTTACTTATAATTTTTATTTGTTTATGTTGAAAACTAATACTTTATTTTACTACTCTCGTAGATTTTACACCACTTTACAAAATAATATACTGTATTTATTAAATACTAAGAAATGTATTATAAAATTAATAAAATTCAGTGCTAATTAAGACTAGTTAAAATTTTAAAAAATCAAAATATAAAATTAAATAGCTTTAAATGAGTTGCTTTGAAAGTGGCACAAATTATTACTTCTGTGTTTGACACAAAAACCCCAAATATGCCATCCAGGTTCTCCACTTGGGCTGTAGTCGAACATATAAATTTTGGATTTTAGTTCTTCAATAATTTTCATTTCTTAGGTTAGTAATTGAATGTGATCTTTCTTTCCTTTTTTATTGATATACACACATTTTATTGACATACTCTCATGCAACCCAGGATTTATATAAAAAATATATATGTTAAAGATCTTTACCCTATGAATAAATATCATAAACAGAAGATAGACATCGCATGTTTTTTAAAGGTGGTTTACAACACAATTATATTAAAAAGAAAACTGAAATTTTATGTTTGATATGTAGACACTGTTGAAGTATGTAACATTAAGAGGTTCTACAGCACAAAGTATAAAGAAAACTCCCAAAAATCTGGCTAAACATCGAATCGAAAAGATAAACTGTCAGAATTGAAACTGATACTTCTTAAAAGAGAATCAAACTGTTTTCACTAAGTTTATTGAATGAAATACATTTCTTTAAAAAATAACTAATTATTGTCTTTATTACATTAAATGTCCCGCGATTCGCAATCACTCAAAACGAAATTGAAAAAATGATGTCTAGAGCAGTTAAAGAAATTTGAAAATTCTATAAGCATAAGTACCACTGCTAGAAAGATTTATCTATAACGGATTGATTTCTGTAAAACCGGATATGTTCTTAAAAACTTAGTGCTGGTAAACTTATATTCGTATGCACATTCATAATCATCGTCAATCTAGAAAATATTGGGTATGGAGATAAACAGATCTACTTCTTATACGGAATTTGATGGTTTTCCGTTATAAAGTTTTAACTGTTATTTTCGAACTATTAAAAATGTTACAATTTCATTTTAAATCGACAAATTATGAATGTGGATTATTAAAAGTCCACTACTAGACAAAACACTTGGAGTTTTCATTTGAAATTACAAAGCACCCGAGTAAACTTCAAGGCAAATTTCATAATGCTATCTTGTTATTTGATAGTATTAGCGTTTTCCAATAGAATTTATTATTTTGATAAAACAAATTTCGAAAAGAAAATTTATTTCAATTTAAATATTGTCAGGCATTACTACAAAAATCATCGAAGTGGAAACTTTTGGAACATACTAAAAATGTATCCAAAAATTAATTTAAAAAAAAAGATTTTGAATTTGAAGAAATATGAAAATCAGTTTAATCTATTTACTTCAACTCTAATGATTGATGTTGAAATTATTCTTGCGAATTCATTTCTGTGCAGTTAATTAAAATTCAGTGCGATTTTATATTAAATCAAAAATATAGGGATATGGGCAGGGGTGTAAAAACTGGGCGCCAAAGGGGCCTATTGCCACCACTAAATTTTTAGTATGTTTTGCTTAATAAGACTATTAATAAAATGTAGGCGAAGAATGCTAATAAAATTTAGCGGTGACAATCAGCACATTGGTGCCCAGTTTTGACACTCCTGGATATGGGGTTTCCAAATTTCTGTAATTATTCATCAATCGAACGATTTTTTAAACTACAGTGTGCAACTAGGCATATTTTAGTTATATTCGGCAGCGCACTTTTATATATCTTTGCATAGCTGGCAACTTTTTTTTTTCCAAATCAAATAAACAAAATTTGAAACAGAAAATGCATTTAATAAATTAAATTAAATAAGTAGCGCATGGGTACAAGAGGCATTTCATTAAATAACTTTCTTGTTTCAAAATATGCTTATTTTAATTTTTAGGTAGATTTCGTAAGAAATACTACCTATTACATTCTCACCTAAGTTGGAAATTTTGAAAATTTTTTGCAGATCTACGCCGATCATGACTCCCAGAACCCAAAACCACCCCCAGTTCAAAACTTTATCTATCTATCTATCTATCTATCTATCTATCTATCTATCTATCTATGTCACTTTTTTCTGACCACGATAACTGGAAAAATTCTGCATAAATCTCTTCCAAACTGATACATAAAATCAAGGGTCATAAAATCTCGGTCCAGTTTGTTAATGGGCAAAATCGAACCAAGGGGGGGGGGAAATGGGGGGGCTTTTTGTGAAAACAGAAAAACCCTCATAATTTCTTTATTTTTATACGTATCGAATCCGTTTAAAGTTATTATTACTTATAGGAAAAGGGCCGAAAATTTATGTATGACAGATTTTTGATATAATTAAAAATGGCCCCAAGGGGGGGAAAAAAGGCGGGTTTTAGAAGAAAAAAAATCATAGCTTCGTCAATTCACAAGATATCAAATCCGCGTAAATTTATTATTAACCCTCTTAGTATTATCTAAAACTTTTATATTGACAAGTTTTTTATAGGACCAACCGTTATAGCAAAACAAAATTAAAAACAAAAAAAATCCCTGCCGGCTCCGCCTGCAAACAAGTTATTTTTCGAAGTAGGCGGTTCCAACTCTCGCATCTTTTCGAAACTGATACATAAAATCAAGGGGCATAAAATCTCTGTCAAGTTTGTTAATGGGCAAAATCGAACCATGGGGGGGGGGGGGGGGGGGGCTTTTTGTGAAAACAGAAAAAAACATAATTTCTTAATTATGATACGTATCGAATCCGTTTAAAGTTATTATTACTTCTAGGAACAGGGGCTAAAACTTATGTATGACAGATTTTTGATATAATTAAAAATTGCCTTAAGGGGGGGAGGGAAGGGGGGTTTTAGAAGAAAAAAAAATCAGAACTTCGTCAATTCCCAAGATTTCAAATCCGCTTAAATTTATTATAAATCCTCTTAATATTATCTAAAACTTTTATATTGACAAGTTTTTTATAGGACCAACCGTTATAGCAAAAAAAAAATTAAAAACAAAAAAATCCCTGCCGGTTCCGCCTGCAAACAAGTTATTTTTCGAAGTAGCCGGTTCCAACTCCCGCTTCTTTTCGAAACTGATACATAAAATCAAGGGGCATAAAATCTCGGTCAAGTTCGTTAATGGGCAAAATCGAACCTGGGGGGGGGGGGGACTTTTTGTGAAAACAGAAAACCCCCCATAATTTCTTAATTATGATACGTATCGAATCCGTTTGAAGTTATTATTACTTCTAGGAGAAGGGACGAAAATTTATGTATGACAGATTTTTGATATAATTAAAAATTGCCTTAAGGGGGGGGGGGGAGGTTTTTAAAGAAAAAAATTCATAACTTCGTCAATTCCCAAGATTTCAAATCCGCTTAAATTTATTATAAATCCTCTTAATATTATCTAACACTTTTATATTGGCATGTTTTTTATAGGACCAACTCTTATAGCAAAAAAAAAAAAAAAAAAAAAAAAAATCCTTGCTGGCTCCGCCTGCAAACAAGTTTGGTTTCGAAGTAGGCGGTTCCAACTGCAGCATCATCGCAAAAAGGTCATTTCTTCCGCAATTCCCGTCAAACAGCCGCCCCACGGTCTGCGTCTTCGAAATCTACCTGTGCCTGTAGGCCGAGCCGTCAGGGATTTTTTTACTCTAAGAAAACACGGAAGATTAGCAGTTATATGCTTTTGATCAGGATTAACAAACAAGCGTGTACAATCAATTTTTAAAATAAATAGTACAATTTAGAAAATTCAATTAAATTTTATAGATTTTGTTGATGAAAAGAAAATTTGAGTATTTTTTTGAAAAATAAGATAAAATAAGGTATGTATAATAATAACGTTGAAACTTGTGAATATTTCTTTAACATAGCTATGTTTTGTACATAATTTTTTTTTTTCTGTGCAATGGTATTAGCTACATTTCTTTTTTTTAATGTGGTCCGCGGCTTTGTATATAATGCTTAATTTGGGGCGCGGTGGTAAACGAGTTTGACATGCCTGATTTACAGGGACACACAAAATAATTCTCTACTGTCTGTTAACAATAATTCCTGGAAGTGCGTTTTAAGTTACTGAATGCGATTTTAATTTTAACTCGCTTTTTGTCTATTACGTGGTGTGTATAAATTCTGTAGATCCTATACAGGGAAGAACAAAAGTTCGCGAACACACTTCCGTTTATGGACAGAAACTCCAGACGGAGAATTTTAAACTGTACTACGCGTTTCCTAACTGAACTAAAATTTAGCATCCTATGTAGTATATATACAAATCTATAGATCCTATACAGGGATGAATAAAAGTATTCGGATATTTTTCCGAATATTGTATATGTTGGAAATATATGTGGGAAATTCCTGAAATTACTTTTTTAAATATGTTATGCGTTTTCCAAATTGTTTACTTAGATGTTATATTTCAGCTTATTAAACGGTAATGATTTGTAAAATTATTTTGGAAACGTTGGAAAGTGTTACATAATCTATGCTTGACGCATGATTTTTCGTTCTTGTTTCAATTGTAAAATAAGAAAACCCCATTGTCTATAAACTTGCAATTTCTGCGGTATACTTTTTAAAAATTCTGCGATATATTCCCCTTTTTTTAGCTCACTGGGCTATCAAAGCCTGAGAACTAATGTAACCCGCCCGTTCTGTATGTACGTATGTATGTATGTATGTATGTACGTAACGCGATAACTCTTGATAGAAATAACCGTTTTGCTTCAAATTTTGTTAATAGGTTCATTGTGATAACGTGCTTCCCTGATTAGTTTTGGGGGTTTATTGGTTAAGTATAAAGGGGAGAATGGGGGGATAATCCCCTTTAATTTAGATAAATGGGTTTTTCATGCAGAATTATCCGATTTGCTTCAAATTTCGTATATATGTTCATTGTAATAAGGAGCTTCCCTGATTAGTTTTGGAGGTTCATTGGTTAACTATAAGGGGGGGGGGGCGGAGGATGATCCCCCTTAATATATTTTCGATTTCTTTATTTTTCGAGGGGCTGAAATAAGAGTATATTATACAATTAGTGTGAATAGCCTGTGAGCTCAATGCCCTCAGTTTAACTAGGCAGTTTTCTTTTTTATTTCTAAATTGACTATAATTAAAAAATATGAATTAAATGATATCGCCCGATGAAAATTCGATTGTCTCAAATATTCTTATTATTTGCGCCGATTAGCGCCGCGATTGAAGTCGGCAGCAGAAGCGTAGAGAATTTCGTTTTGGGGGGCCTGAGATGAGATTAATTTTGGGTGCCACTCATTAAAATTGCAGTCAATTAGCGTACTATAGCTTTGGTATAAAAAATAAATAAACAAGTCGTTGGGGGCCACCGTAATACTTATCCATCATGGATATTACAAGGTTATTACTAAGATATACTAAGGATATTACTAAGGTTACTGAAATTTAATAGACTTTGTCGCCAAATACCAAATTTCAAGCCTCTATCTCAATTTGTTCGGTAGATAGAGTGTTTAAAATCGTGGCCGAGGCTAACGAAAAAGGCTACCGCTGTGCTTTACACATATCTTTTTTTACAGACCGCGGGAGTCACGTGATGCTCAAATGCACCAATGCAGGTGTACGAAAAGAGCATCACGTCACTCTAAGGTCTGTAAAAAAAAAGATAAGTGGAATGCACCGCGGTAGCCTGTCTTTTTCGTTAGCCTCGATCGTGGATTGATGACGTCATAAACTTTAAATGTTCTATTACTGAATTGCGTAAAAGAAAAATCCTTAAAAATCCAAAAATGATAATCATATTAACTAACAGTTTACGCGTCTCACTTCCAATTAAAATATATTACAGTGTCATGAAAAATCGAAGAGTGTGGAAAATATGTCGGCAACTAACTATCCGATCGACTTCATTCTTTATGCAAAATTTATGTTTTTTTTATTGTCTTTTATATTTCCTCCTTAAAATAAACTTTCAAGAAAAATTATGTACCTTTTATCAGATAGAATATTTCGAGAATCCGAAAAAAATAGTTCCTGATAATCGAGGTTACTGAAATTCAATAGGTTTCTTCTCATTATTACATACTAAGAACATACCAAATTTCAAGTCTCTATCTCAATTTGTTCGGGAGATAGAGCGTTTACAGACACACACACAGACAGACGGACGGCAATTTTTTTTTTCTAAAAATGTTTTACGGAATCTCCAGTGTCAGTGTCTGAAACGTGTAAATCCGTCAATTTTTTTTTCGCTTTTTAAAACTATTACAAGACTTACCCTATACTACGTATGATGGGTAAGTAAAAAGGAAATTCAGATAAATGAGAAAATCTTAATCACCAGAAAGATTTTCTTACGGGTATACATCAGAATTAACGAATGGAATTTTGTAAAATAACTTTATATACTTAAATTTGAAAATACTGAATTTCAGAATTAAAACTAATGTTTGTTCTTAATTTAACTTTTTGTTAATTTAGCATTTTAAATTCTATGTCGAGCAATCCAATCTTGAATTCTAAAATATATTTGATTTGAAATTTTATTTCTAATATTTATACATATAGGTGCTTATTGATTAAACATTTTTTTACGTGGTTATTTTTATTTTTAATTATTTCTCCCTTCTCCCTTATTTTTAGTTAACATAACTTTCATACAACATTTGTTACAGAAAATAATACAAAATAACTTTAACTTAACAAATTTGTCAATATATTTTATATTCAATAAATAGAATGTAATTTAGAGAATTAACGTGTAAATAATGTTGCGAAATATGATGCAAATTTTACTTCAAGCATAATTTTCTCGTTTTACTTACCCATCATACGTAGTATACGGTAAGTCTTGTAATCGTTTTGAAAATCAAAAAAAATTTTTTGACGGATTTACACGCTTCTCAGACACTGGAGATTCCGAAAAACCTATTTTTAGAAAAAAAATTTTGCCGTCCGTCTGTGTGTCTGCAAACGCTCTGTCTCCCGAACAAATTGAGATAGAGACTTGAAATTTGGTATGTACTTAGTATGTCATAATGGGAAGAAGCCTTTAGAATTTCAGTAACCTCGATTAACCGGAACTATTTTTTTCGGGCTCTCGAAATATTCGTCCTAATAAAAGGTATATAAAATTTTTCGAAATTGTTTATTTTAAGGAGTGAATATAAAAGACAATAAAAAAACATAAATTTTGCATAAAGCATGAAGTCGATCGGATAATTAGTTGCCGAGATATTTGGAATCCTATTTTCCACACTCTTCGATTTTTCATGACCCTGTATTTCATCCAAATTTCACTTCAAAGATGTATTTTAATTGGAAATGAGACGCTTAATCCGATGCCATAAACCGCTAGTTAATAGGATTATTATTTTTGGAGTTATAAGGATGTTTCTTTTAAGCAATTCAGTAATCAAGCCTTTAAAGTTTATGACGTCAACAAGCCACGATTTTATTCGAATTGCAATGCATTTTATAAGTAGTTTACACATTTTATATTTTAATATTTTACATTATGCATATCCATGATGGGTAAGTGTTACGGTGGCCCCCAACGACTAGTTTGTTATTTTCTGAGTTGCACCCTTGAAAAATATTTTTATAGTTATTTCCTTCACTTTTAGATTTCCTTTTAAACTAGCTAAATAACCATTTTTTTATTCTAAAACAATTTTTTTTTTATTTTATAGGTAACTTGTACACCATGGATTGTAAAATCTCAACGAGCTGAAGAATGACAAGTCTGAGATCCTATTACATTTTGCAGAACTTTTTAATTTTTATTTTAGTGTATTGTGTTTTGGTTAAAAACATACTTTATATTTCAAAATATAGTGCTTTTATTAATGAAACATTTTGATTCTTCAAAAAAAGAAAATGTATGAAAGTATTACTATAACGAGCTTTTATTATTATAAAAATAGATTTTTGTTAGCATAACCGAAAATTAGCATTTAATGTCACTCTTTTGTAATGTTTTATTTTCTGGATTTGGCCTGAGTTGTATGATACGCATGTAATTTTGACCATTAAAGTTTAATGTTAAATTTTATAATTGTTTTATTTAAAAAGAATGTTATTTTGTATTATGTGTGTCTATTCATTGCATAGAGGCCAAGTCTCCCGGTGTTTAAGTACCACTATTTTCGAATAGATTTTTTTTAACACTTTCCAACCTAGTTGAAAAGTGTTTATGACTTCGGTTTGTCTGGCCGTCTGCCCGTGCTCTAACTCCCGTAAATAGGCTCGGATTCCCTGCAATTTTTATATGTTATTGTCGTTATCTATAGCATGTTCCCTATTTCAACTGAAGTGTGTACCACTTATAGTTTTTTGACAGGGACACTCAAAAGAATTCCGTTACATGACGGTCTATGGGGGAAAAATCATTTGCGGTTTATTTTATTTTAAGGATGTTACACAATTTCAAACACATTGTAATAGATATAGATTACTAAGGTGCATGACAAGAAGTTTAACATGGAATAGGGTGTGCATAGCAGTTACTTGACAGGGACAGTCAAAAGAATTCCGTTACATGACGTCTAGGGAGAAAAATCGTCTGCGGTTTAATTAAATAATGTTTCACTATTTTAAACGCATTGAAATTTATATGGATCACTAAGGAGCATGATAAGAGGCTTACTACAGAATAGTGTGTGTATAGCAGTCATCGTTCATGGACAGGGACACACAAAAGAATTCTCTACTGTCTGTTAACAATCATTCCTGGAAGTGCGTTTTAAGTTGCTGAACGTGATTTTAAATTGAACTCACTTTTTGTCTATTATATGGTGTGTATAAATTCTGCAGATCCTATACAGGGCAGCACAAAAGTTCGCAAACACATTTCCGTTTATGGACAGAAACTCCAGAAGGAGAATTTTAAACTGTCCTACGTGTTTCCTACTAAACTAAAATTTAGCATCCTATGTAGTATATATACAAATCTATAGATCATATACAGGGCTGAATAAAAGTATTCGGATATTTTTTCCTTATATTGTATATGTTGGAAATTCCTGAAATTACGTTTTTAAATAGGTTATGTGTTTTCCAAATTGTTTACTTAGATGTTATCTTTCAGCTTATTAAACGGTAATGATTTGTAAAATTATTTTGGAAGCGTTGGAAAGTGTTAAATAATCTATGCTTGACGCATGATTTTTCGTTCTTGTTTTTAATTTAATGACAGTGATTTGCGATTAAATAAGACGAAATTTACTATTCTGAAATAGTGGTACTAAGAAATCGGGAGATTTGGCAGCTATGCATACCATTAGTGTGTACCAGGACTGTGTAACCTTTTGGTAAGCAGGAATGCACCCTAAGTTCATACAGACTCCTCCTTAGACTACTTAGAAACTCCTTAGAAATGAAAAGTTTTCAAGGAGTACTTAGAACTCCTTAAATAAACAAAATACTTCTTAAAAACTCTTTAAATTATCGTGAAGTATAATTTAACATTGGACAATGATTTAATTTAAGTATACAAGAGTAGAAAATGAAAACTTACGCGGTGAATAATACTGTTTAAGCATGCATGCTAGATTATTTTTAACACAATAATTCAAATCGGTAAAAAAATCATATGAGTTGTAATTTTCCAACTGAACGAAAAATGTCCGGTCCAAGATTCGAACCTGGGATCTCCTGGCTGAAGCTGCCTGTGCTCTACCAACTGAGCCATCCCGGTCGGATCTGGAGGACATAATTCATCCAGTTAACCTGATTGATCATAGAATCTGATCTGATATCTGAAAGGTCTTATATACTGGTCATATTTTTACCTTTAATTTGATATATTATTTGTAGTGATAAAAGACATTTGAAATTTCAACCCTCATGTCCACTTTTTCATGGAAATGCCCTATATTGCATATTGTTATATCGTTTTTTAGTAAATACTACTGTAAATGATTAAATAAACAAGTTTGTCTTTAATAGCCTAAACATTGTGCAAAAATTCGAAAATATAACAATGCAATGGCGTTCGTTTCATTTTACAGCATTGCGGAAGGATAATCAAGGTAAAGGTTCATATTGCTTTAAAACAAAAGATGAAATTCATGGACATATTTCGTTTGAAGAAACCGACCAGCGTAGCGGGCAAAGCCTGCTAGTCCTTGATATAAATTGGTGCTGATTAGGTTTTTTTTTTTTTTTTTTTTTTTGTGAAAAACGCCCATTAGGTTTCGCTGCTATGCTGCATTTTTCAGAATTTCCGCAATAGCTTTATCTCAAGTACTAATGCACGTATTTTTATCAAAATTTTATTTGTTTTGTTTTATATAGGTAGTTAAAAAAGAAAAAAAAATAGTATTATTTAACAACGTTTTTATTCAAATATACTAAAAACAAAAATATTTAATTATCATCACTATCGTAATAATTTAAAACAATGCTACAATAATTTATAGAATATCTTAACACGGAATTCCCCTAATCCTTATTATTAATGTTCGTATACGTCTGTGTGTCTGTCTGTGTGTGTATCTGTACCCGGATAAACTCTGCGAGCGCAGCGAGTAGCGAAGCGCTTTTGGTATCAAAAAATTCAGAAAAATCCGGACCTCCAGGAATTGCAGTTTCGAAAAAATCGGCCCATAATTAAGGGAGTTATTAACGAACAAAACTGTTTTAATTAGTAAAAAGAAACCTACCTGGAAATTATTCCGCGCATGCCCAGAAGAGCTCAATTCTCATCTTCCGCAAAAAGAAGAAGGAAAAATCGCTTCGGCCGGTTTCGTTTTACGACTGTCTAAACTCGCCGACGGCGAACCGACAGAAATACGAAAAAACCGTCAACATATTCTCAAAGAACGTACTTTTACGTCTCTAACGATCCTGTCGGTTCGAAAAAATTTCGATATTAACCCTTTCAAAAAAAATAATCAAAAAGGGTCGAATTCGTGTTTTTTATTGTCTCCCTTCTTCCGAACCTCGCATCCGCCGGACTAAGAAAGATTCGGATAAACGGATTTCACCAAATAAAAGATCGGTCTTTGTCCTCTCCAACGCCAGCTTGCATTAAAAAAAATACGTCAGTTAACCCTTCGAAAATGTATATTTTCCGTACACAGTTTCGCGATTTCGGCAATTTGGACGATTTTAAAAAAATCGCAGCGGCGGTTCCAAACAAGTGAGAGAAAACTAAAAATACCAGACGAGATCTACATTCTTTTTCCTTTCGAAATCTGCAATCCTTTTTTAAAAATACAAATATTAACCCCTCGAAAAAAATTCGCGCGCAGACTCACTTTTGCAAATTCCGATTCTCTGCGATTTTTAAAATCGCGCATCGGCTCTCTGGAAGAACAAAAAAACAAACAAAGACACCCAGGTACATTTCCGTTCTTTCGACATCACTATAAAACCTTTAGTTTAAAAAAATATTTCAGTTAACCCTTTCGAAATCGTTTTTTTCCGTAAGTCTCTTTCGGTTTTTCAGCGATTTCTGCAATCTTTAAAAATTCATTTCTGGGCTTCTAAACAAGATACGAAAAAATAAAAATACCGAGCCTAATCTACGTTCTTTTTCCTTTTAAAATCAGGTATCAGTTTCGAAAAATTCGTTTTTTAACCCTTCTAAAAAAATGGTTTCCGAAACTCACTCGCGTGAATTTTCGTTTTTCGGCCCATGTTTAAAAATCCGCATCGACTCGGTAAATGTGAATAGAGACAAATAAAATACACCAGATCATAGCCACGTTCTTATTCTTCGAAACATATATTTCAGTTCTAAAAAATATGTACATTAACCCTTTAGAAACCGATTGTTCCCGTACGTCACTTTCGTGTTTCCTCTAATTTGCCAATGTATACCCCCCCGCCGCAGCTATTTTTTATCGAATTACATAAATTCCTAGAGAAGAAGCTAAAAGTGCATACATTCAGCTCTAGAAAGACACCTTTCAGTTAAAAAAATTCGAGTATTATCAATTTAAAAAAAATTCTTTTGTGAAACCCGTTTCTAGAAATAAGCGTTTTTCGGCGCAAGCACAGATTAATCAAAGTGTAATAAGTGACTTTGATTTGGAAGTAATTATCTAATTTATTAACGATTTTATTTAAAAAATCGTTGTTCATTTTGCGTACAGAATTGAATGGGCTTTCCGAATATATGATTTATTTTGAGAAATAATTATATTTTCATAGTTAAAATTCTATTCTACTAGGATATTTGTATTCTGAAGCAGCTAAATACTTGCTTTGTTTACCTTTTTCGATAGCTCCAAAAGATATCAAAATATTTTTTTTTTCTATTTTTTATGTATCGGATTCTATATAGTTTATTTAACACCCGGTTTATGATTTTGTGTTTGTGTGGGGATGCGATATATTTAAATTTGTCGTTTTAAAACGCATCCTTTTTTCATTTCGTCGGAAAGAAATGTTGCCATTTGAGTTATAGAAACTTTCTATTCGATGGATCAGAGATTATACACTATGTAAAGAATCAACTTCATTTCGATCGTAGTAAAATAAACCAAAGAGTCAACACAGGAACATCACCGCCAGGGGGCGCTTTCGGAAATCGGGTTCTATGGGCCCGATTACAACGTGGTTTGGCTCTTTTGACTGGATTTCGAGAGCGTTACAGATTTCGGTCATGTTCGTATAGAACAGATGCGCCCCCTGGTGGTGGAAGGTGCAATTAAAGGATTTTTCATCCAACTCGGGTTCTATGGGTCACATCACGACGCGGTTTGGCTCAATCGACTCAACGTCGATAGAGGATACTAGAGCTTATCGATTTTTGCTCCGAGTCTCACCACCAGGGGGCGCTTTCCTATCTCCGGTTCTACGGGCATGAAAACGACGGGGTATGGCTCATTCGACTCGACATCGAAAGCCTTAACGATTTCAGTTATGATCGTATAAACAGATTGTGCCACCTGGTGGTGGAAGGTGGAACTAACGTATACTGCAGCGCGTGTGCAGCACGACTGCTATACGGTGCCACAGGCAGCGGGGAACCGAACCAGAGGTTCGTTTAGTTAGAGGTTTATACTATTCTATGTGCCGGTGCGTGAGTAGACCGATTTACGGTGCCGAAGGCAGCGGGGACCAGGGTCGGAGGTTCGTTCGGTTACAGGTTTATACTACTCAATGTGCAAATTAAGGGATTATTCGGTGCCGAAGGCAGCGGGGACCCATGTCGGAAGTTCGTTCGGTTCGAGGGGGGTGCGAGCCGGAGAATACAAAAGATTCGAGGCACCGATGTAAATTAGAGATTTTATCGATTTTAGTTACCGATGTAAATTAGGGGCCCGCTGGCGGGCGAAGCCAGCTAGTCCTTATTATTAATGTTCGTATCCGTCTGTGTGTCTGTCTGTGTGTGTGTGTATCTGTACCCGGATAAACTCTGCGAGCGTAGCGAGTAGCGAAGCGCTTTTGGTGTCAAAAAATTCAGAAAAATCCGGGCCTTCAGGAATTGCAGTTTCGAAAAAATCGGCCCTTAATTAAGGGAGTTATTAACGAACAAAGCTGTTTTAATTGCTTCAAAAGAAACCTATGTGGAAAGTACTCCGCGCATGCCCAGAAGAGCTCAATCCTCATCTTCCGCAAAAAGAAGAAGGAAAGATCGCTTAGGCCGGTTTCGTTTGACGACTGTCTAAACTCGCCGACGGCGAACCGACAGAAATACGAAAAAACCGTCAACATATTCTCAAAGAACGTACTTTTACTTCTCTAACGATACGGTTGGTTCAAAAAAATTTCGATATTAACCCTTTCAAAAAAAATAATCAAAAAGGGTCGAATTCGTGTTTTTGATTTTCTCCCTTCGTCCGAACCTCGCATCCGCCGGACTAAGAAAGATTCGGATAAACGGATTTCACCGAATAAAAGACCGGTCTCTGTCCTCTCCAATAACACCTTCCATTAAAAAAAATACGTCAGTTAACCCTTCGAAAACGTATATTTTCCGTACACCGTTTCGCGATTTCGGCAATTTCGACTATATTGAAAAATTCGCTGCGGCGGTTCCAAACGAGTCAGGGAAAACTAAAAATACCAGACGAGATCTACATTCTTTATCCATTCGAAATCTGCGATCGTTTTTGAAAAATACAAATATTAACCCTTCGAAAAAAATTCGCGCGCAGACTCACTTTTCCAAATTCCGATTCTCTGCGATTTTTAAAATCGCGCATCGGCTCTCTGAAAGAACAAAAACACAAACAAACACACCCAAGTACATTTTCCTCCTTTCGAAATCACTGTAAAACCTTTAGTTTTAAAAAATATTTCAGTTAACCCTTTCGAAATCGTTTTTTTCCGTAAGTCTCTTTCGGTTTTTCAGCGATTTCTGCAATCTTTAAAAATTCAATTCTGGGCTTCTTAACAAGATACGAAAAAATAAAAATACCGAGCCTAATATACGTTCTTTTTCCTTTTAAAATCAGGTATCAGTTTCGAAAAATTCGTTTTTTAACCCTTCGAAAAAAATGGTTTCCGAAACTCACTCGCGTGAATTTTCTTTTTCGGCCCGTGTTTAAAAATCGGCATCGACTCGGAAAATGTGAATAGAGACAAATAAAATAAACCAGATCATAGCCACCTTCTTATTCTTCGAAACACATATTTCAGTTTTAAAAAATATGCACATTAACCCTTTAGAAACCGGTAGTTCCCGTACCTCACTTTCACGATTTCCTCTAATTTGCCAATGTAACCCCCCCCCCCCCCCCCGCCGCAGGACTTTTTTATCGAAGTACACAAATTCCGAGAGAAGAAGCTAAAAGTGCATACATTCATCTATAGAAAGATGCCTTCGACTTTAAAAAATTCGATTATTATCAATTAAAAAACAACTCTTTTGTGAAACCCGTTTCTAGAAATGAGCGTTTTTCGGCGCAAGCACAGTTTAATCAAACTGTAATAAGTGACTTTGATTTGGTCGTAATTATCTAATTTATTAACGATTTTGAATCAAAAATCGTTGTTCATTTTGTGTACAGAATTGAATGGGCTTTCCGAATATATGATTTATTTTGAGAAATAATTATATTTTCATAGTTAAAATTCTATTCTACTAGGATATTTGTATTCTGAAGCAGCCGATTGCACTCCGAATATACTTGCTTTTACTTTTTTCAAAAGCTCCAAAAGATATCAAAATATTTTTTTTTCTATTTTTTATATATCGGATTCTATATAGTTTGTTGAACTCCCGGTTTATGATTCAACGCAGGAACATTTATTTTTAAAAGTTTTAGAATTTTTTAAATAATGGTCATTTTTGTATAGAAAAAAAAAAGAAAAAGCTAAGGAATTTGCTATTTTTTTTTCAAATAATATCCCTTCGTATGGGTCCCATCGCGACCTGGTTTGGCTCATTCGACTCGACATAGATAGAGCTTACCGAATTTAGTTCCGAGTTTCCCCACCAGGGTGCGCTTTCCTATCTCTGTTTCTATGGTACGAATCACGACGGGGTATAGCTCATTCGACTCGACACCGATAGAGCTTACTAGAGATTATCGATTTTAGTTCTGCATTTCACCACTAGGGGGCGCTTTCCGAACTCTTTCTATGGGCCGGATGACGACGGGGTATGGCTCATTCGACTCGACATCAATAGCTTTTCGAGATTTTACAATTAGGGGCAGCGGGAACCCGAGCTGGAGGTTCGTTCAGTTAGAGGTTTATACTATTCGATGTGCAATTTAAGGGATTATCCGGTGCGTGCGCAGCACGACCGGTATACGGTGCTGAAGGCAGCGGGGACCAGGGTCGGAAGTTCGTTCGGTTAGAGGTTTATACTATTCAATGTAAAAATTAAGGGATTATCCGGTGCGTGCTTAGCACGACCGGTATACGGTGCCGAAGGCAGCGAAGACCCGGGTCGGAGGTTCGTTCGGTTCGAGGTTTATCTTATTGGAGGTTTTACAAGATTCGAGATTTTACAAGATTAGAGGTTTTACAATTAGGGGCCCGCTGGCGGGCGAAGCCAGCTAGTCCTTATTATTAATGTTCGTATACGTCTGTGTGTCTGTCTGTGTGTGTATCTGTACCCGGATAAACTCTGCGAGCGTAGCGAGTAGCAAAGCGCTTTTTGTGTCAAAAAATTCAGAAAAATCCGGGCCTTCAGGAATTGCAGTTTCGTAAAAATCGGCCCATAATTAAGGGAGTTATTAACGAACAAAGCTGTTTTAATTGCTTCAAAAGAAACCTATGTGGAAAGTCCTCCGCGCATGCCCAGAAGAGCTCAATCCTCATCTTCCGCAAAAAGAAGAAGGAAAGATCGCTTCGGCCGGTTTCGTTTGACGACTGTCTAAACTAGCCGACGGCGAACCGACAGAAATATTAAAAAACCGTCAACATATTCTCAAAGAACGTACTTTTACGTCTCTAACGATCCGGTCGGTTTGAAAAAATTTTGATATTAACCCTTTCAAAAAAAATAATGAAAAAGGGTCGAATTCATGTTTTTGATATTCTCCCTTCGTCCGAACCTCGCATCCGCCGGACTAAGAAAGATTCGGATAAACGGATTTCACCAAATAAAAGATCGGTCTCTGTCCTCTCCAATAACACCTTCCATTAAAAAAAATACGTCAGTTAACCCTTCGAAAACGTATATTTTCCGTACACCGTTTCGCGATTTCGGCAATTTCGACTATTTTGAAAAATTCGCTTCGGCGGTTCCAAACGAGTCAGGGAAAACTAAAAATACCAGACGAGATCTACATTCTCTATCCTTTCGAAATCTGTGATCGTTTTTGAAAAATACAAGTACTAACCCTTCGAAAAAAATTCGCGCGCAGACTCACTTTTGCAAATTCCGATTCTCTGCGATTTTTAAAATCGCGCATCGGCTCTCTGAAAGAACAAAAAATCAAACAAACACACCCAAGTACAATTCCCTTCTTTCGAGATCACTGTAAAACCTTTAGTTTTAAAAAATATTTCAGTTAACCCTTTCAAAAACGTTTTTTTCCGTAAGTCTCTTTCGGTTTTTCAGCGATTTCTGCAATCTTTAAAAATTCAATTCTGGGTTTCTAAACAAGATACGAAAAAATAAAAATACCGAGCCTAATCTACGTTCTTTTTCCTTTTAAAATCAGGTATCAGTTTCGAAAAATTCATTTTTTAACCCTTCTAAAAAAATGGTTTCCGAAACTCACTCGCGTGAATTTTCGTTTTTCGGCCCATGTTTAAAAATCCGCATCGACTCGGAAAATGGGAATAGAGACAAATAAAATACACCAGATCATAGCCACTTTCTTATTCTTTGAAACATATATTTCAGTTTAAAAAAATATGTACATTAACCCTTTAGAAACCGGTGGTTCCCGTACCTCACTTTCACTATTTCCTCTAATTTGCCAATGTAAACCCCCCCCGCCGCAGAACTTTTTTATCGAAGTACACAAATTCCGAGAGAAGAAGCTAAAAGTGCATGCATTCATCTATAGAAAGATGCCTTCGACTTTAAAAAATTCGATTATTATCAATTAAAAAAAAACTCTTTTGTGAAACCCGTTTCTACAAATGAGCGTTTTTCGGCGCAAGCACAGTTTAATCAAACTGTAATAAGTGACTTTGCTTTTGCTGTAATTTTCTTATTTATTAACGATCTTAAATCAAAAATCGTTGTTCATTTTGCGTACAGAATTGAATGGGCTTTCCGAATATATGATTTATTTTGAGAAATAATTATATTTTCATAGTTAAAATTCTATTCTACTAGGATATTTGTATTCTGAAACAGCCAATTGCACTGTAAATACTTGCTATACAATACCTGACTAACTTACTATACAATATTTCTCTTGGATGGATCAGAGATTATACGATATGTAAAGAGTCAACTTCATGTTCGATCGCAGTCAAATAAACTAGAGAGTCAACACAGGAACATTTATTTTTAAAAGTTTTAATATTTTTTAAATAATTGTCATTTTTGCATAGGGGAAAAAAAAAAAGCTAAGGAATTTGCTATTTCTTTTGAAAATATCTCCCTTCGTATGGGTCCCATCACGACGGGGTATAGCTCATTCGACTCGACACCGATAGAGATTAGTAGAGATTATCGACTTTAGTTCCGCATTTCACCACTAGGGGGTGCTTTCCGAACTCTGTTTCTATGGGCCGGATCACGACGGGGTATGGCTTATTCGACTCGACATCGATAGCTTTAACGGTTTCAGTACCCGAGGTTCGTATAGAACAGATTGCGCCCCCTGGTGGTTGAAGGTGTAATTAAAGGATTTTTCAGCCAACTCGGGTTCTATGGGTCACATCACGACGCGGTTTGGCTCAATCACCTCGACATCGATAGAGGATACTAGAGATAGTCGACTTTAGTTCCGCATTTCACTACTAGGGGCGCTTTCCGAACTCTGTTAATATGGGCCGGATCACGACGGCGTATGACTTATTCGACTCGACATCGATAGCTTTAACGGTTTCAGTGCCCGAGGTTCGTATAGAACAGATTGCGCCACCTGGTGGTGGAAGGTGTAATTAAAGGATTTTTCAGCAAACTCGGGTTCTATGGGTCACATCACGACGGGGTATGGCTCATTCGACTCGACATCGATAGCTTTAAAGATTTTACAATTAGGGGCCCGCTGGCGGGCGAAGCCAGCTAGTCCTTATTATTAATGTTCGTATCCGTCTGTGTGTCTGTCTGTGTGTGTGTGTGTATCTGTACCCGGATAAACTCTGCGAGCGTAGCGAGTAGCGAAGCGCTTTTGGTGTCAAAAAATTCAGAAAAATCCGGGCCTTCAGGAATTGCAGTTTCGAAAAAATCGGCCCTTAATTAAGGGAGTTATTAACGAACAAAGCTGTTTTAATTGCTTCAAAAGAAACCTATGTCTAAAGTACTCCGCGCATGCCCAGAAGAGCTCAATCCTCATCTTCCGCAAAAAGAAGAAGGAAAGATCGCTTCGGCCGGTTTCGTTTGACGACTGTCTAAACTCGCGGACGGCGAACCGACAGAAATACGAAAAAACCGTCAACATATTCTCAAAGAACGTACTTTTACTTCTCTAACGATACGGTTGGTTCAAAAAAATTTCGATATGAACCATTTCAAAAAAAATAATCAAAAAGGGTCGAATTCGTGTTTTTGATTTTCTCCCTTCGTCCGAACCTCGCATCCGCCGGAATAAGAAAGATTCGGATAAACGGATTTCACCAAATAAAAGACCGGCCTCTGTCCTCTCCAATAACACCTTCCATTAAAAAAAATACGTCAGTTAACCCTTCAAAAACGTATATTTTCCGTACACCGTTTCGCGATTTCGGCAATTTCGACTATTTTGAAAAATTCGCTGCGGCGGTTCCAAACGAGTCAGGGAAAACTAAAAATACCAGACGAGATCTACATTCTTTATCCTTTCGAAATATGCAATCGTTTTTGAAAAATACAAATATTAACCCTTCGAAAAAAATTCGCCCGCAGACTCACTTTTGCAAATGTCGATACCCTGCGATTTTTAAAATCGCGCATCGGCTCTCTGAAAGAACAAAAAAACAAACAAACACACTCATGTACATTTCCCTCCTTTCGAGATCACTATAAAACCTTTAGTTTTAAAAAATATATCAGTTAACCCTTTCGAAAACGTTTTCTTCCGTAACTCTCTTTCGCTTTTTCAGCGATTTCTGCAATCTTTAAAAATTCAATTCTGGGCTTCTAAACAAGATACGAAAAAATAAAAATACCGAGGCTAATCTACGTTCTTTTTCCTTTTAAAATCAGGTATCAGTTTCGAAAAATTCGTTTTTTAACCCTTCTAAAAAAATGGTTTCCGAAACTCACTCGCGTGAATTTTCGTTTTTCGACCCATGTTTAAAAATCCGCATCGACTCGGAAAATGTGAATAGAGACAAATGAAATACACCAGATCATAGCCACGTTCTTATTCTTCAAAACATATATTTCAGTTTTAAAAAATATGTACATTAACCCTTTAGAAACCGGTCGTTCCCGTACCTCACTTTCACGATTTCCTCTAATTTGCCAATGTATACCCCCTCCCCCCCACCCCCCCGCCGCAGGACTTTTTTATCGAATTACACAAATTTCGAGAGAAGAGGCTAAAAGTGCGTACATTCAGCTATAGAAAGATGCCTTCGACTTTAAAAAATTCGATTATTATCAATTAAAAAAAAATCCTTTTGTGAAACCCGTTTCTAGAAATGAGCGTTTTTCGGCGCAAGCACAGTTTAATCAAAGTGTAATAAGTGACTTTGCTTTCGCCGTAATTATCTTATTTATTAACGATCTTGAATCAAAAATCGTTGTTCATTTTGCGTACAGAATTGAATGGGCTTTCCGAAAATATGATTTATTTTGAGAAATAATCATATTTTCATGGTTAAAATTCTATTCTACTCGGATATTTATGTTTTGAAGCAGCCGATTGCACTGCAAATATACTTGCTGTGTGTACTTTTTTCGAAAGCTCCAAAAGATATCAAATTAATTTTTTTTTCTATTTTTTATGTATCGGATTCTATATAGTTTGTTGAACTCCCGGTTTATGATTCAACGCAGGAAAACGTTTATTTTTAAAAGTTTTAGAATTTTTTAAATAATGGTCATTTTTGTATAGAAAAAAAAAGGAAAAGCTAAGGAATTTGCTATTTCTTTTCAAAATATCTCCCTTCGTATGGGTCCCATCGCGACCTGGTTTGGCTCATTCGACTCGAGATAGATAGAGCTTACCGAATTTAGTTCCCAGTTTCACCACCAGGGTGCGCTTTCCTATCTCTGTTTCTATGAGACTTATCACGACGGGGTATAGCTCATTCGACTCGACACCGATAGAGCTTACTAGAGATTATCCATTTTAGTTCCTCATTTCACCGCTAGGGAGCGCTTTCCGAACTCTGTTTCTATGAGCCGGATCACGACGGGGTACGGCTCATTCGACTCGACATCGATAGCTTTAACGGTTTCAATGCCCGAGGTTCGTATAGAACAGATTGCGCCACCTGGTTGTGGAAGGTTGAAATAACGTATATTGCAGCGCATGCGCAGCACGACTGCTATACGTTGCCGCAGGCAGCGGGGACAGTTATAGGTTCAGCATTCGTTTAGTTATAGGTTTATACTAAACGATGTGCAAATTAGGGGATTATCCGGTCCGTGCGTAGCACGACCGGTATACGTTGCCGAAGGCAGCGTGGACCCGGGTCGGAGTTTCGTTCGATTAGAGGTTTATACTATATTTATGTGCAAATTAAGGGATTATTCGGTGCGTCCGGTATACGGATTGTTAGAGCCGAGTCGGAGGTTCGTTCGGTTCGAGGTTTATCTTATTCGAGATTTTACAAGATTAGAGGTTTTACAATTAGGGGCCCGCTGGCGGGCGAAGCCAGCTAGTCCTTATTATTAATGTTCGTATACGTCTGTGTGTCTGTCTCTGTGTGTATCTGTACCCGGATAAACTCTGCGAGCGCAGCGAGTAGCGAAGCGCTTTTGGTATCAAAAAATTCAGAAAAATCCGGACCTCCAGGAATTGCAGTTTCGAAAAAATCGGCCCATAATTAAGGGAGTTATTAACGAACAAAACTGTTTTAATTAGTAAAAAGAAACCTACCTGGAAATTATTCCGCGCATGCCCAGAAGAGCTCAATTCTCATCTTCCGCAAAAAGAAGAAGGAAAAATCGCTTCGGCCGGTTTCGTTTTACGACTGTCTAAACTCGCCGACGGCGAACCGACAGAAATACGAAAAAACCGTCAACATATTCTCAAAGAACGTACTTTTACGTCTCTAACGATCCTGTCGGTTCGAAAAAATTTCGATATTAACCCTTTCAAAAAAAATAATCAAAAAGGGTCGAATTCGTGTTTTTTATTGTCTCCCTTCTTCCGAACCTCGCATCCGCCGGACTAAGAAAGATTCGGATAAACGGATTTCACCAAATAAAAGATCGGTCTTTGTCCTCTCCAACGCCAGCTTGCATTAAAAAAAATACGTCAGTTAACCCTTCGAAAATGTATATTTTCCGTACACAGTTTCGCGATTTCGGCAATTTGGACGATTTTAAAAAAATCGCAGCGGCGGTTCCAAACAAGTGAGAGAAAACTAAAAATACCAGACGAGATCTACATTCTTTTTCCTTTCGAAATCTGCAATCCTTTTTTAAAAATACAAATATTAACCCCTCGAAAAAAATTCGCGCGCAGACTCACTTTTGCAAATTCCGATTCTCTGCGATTTTTAAAATCGCGCATCGGCTCTCTGGAAGAACAAAAAAACAAACAAAGACACCCAGGTACATTTCCGTTCTTTCGACATCACTATAAAACCTTTAGTTTAAAAAAATATTTCAGTTAACCCTTTCGAAATCGTTTTTTTCCGTAAGTCTCTTTCGGTTTTTCAGCGATTTCTGCAATCTTTAAAAATTCATTTCTGGGCTTCTAAACAAGATACGAAAAAATAAAAATACCGAGCCTAATCTACGTTCTTTTTCCGTTTAAAATCAGGTATCAGTTTCGAAAAATTCGTTTTTTAACCCTTCTAAAAAAATGGTTTCCGAAACTCACTCGCGTGAATTTTCGTTTTTCGGCCCATGTTTAAAAATCCGCATCGACTCGGTAAATGTGAATAGAGACAAATAAAATACACCAGATCATAGCCACGTTCTTATTCTTGGAAACATATATTTCAGTTCTAAAAAATATGTACATTAACCCTTTAGAAACCGATTGTTCCCGTACGTCACTTTCGTGTTTCCTCTAATTTGCCAATGTATACCCCCCCCCCCCCCCCGCCGCTGCTATTTTTTATCGAATTACATAAATTCCTAGAGAAGAAGCTAAAAGTGCATACATTCAGCTCTAGAAAGACACCTTTCAGTTAAAAAAATTCGAGTATTATCAATTTAAAAAAAATTCTTTTGTGAAACCCGTTTCTAGAAATAAGCGTTTTTCGGCGCAAGCACAGATTAATCAAAGTGTAATAAGTGACTTTTATTTGGAAGTAATTATCTAATTTATTAACGATTTTATTTAAAAAATCGTTGTTCATTTTGCGTACAGAATTGAATGGGCTTTCCGAATATATGATTTATTTTGAGAAATAATTATATTTTCATAGTTAAAATTCTATTCTACTAGATATTTGTATTCTGAAGCAGCTAAATACTTGCTTTGTTTACCTTTTTCGATAGCTCCAAAAGATATCAAAATATTTTTTTTTTCTATTTTTTATGTATCGGATTCTATATAGTTTATTTAACACCCGGTTTATGATTTTGTGTTTGTGTGGGGATGCGATATATTTAAATTTGCGTTTTAAAACGCATCCTTTTTTCATTTCGTCGGAAAGAAATGTTGCCATTTGAGTTATAGAAACTTTCTATTCGATGGATCAGAGATTATACACTATGTAAAGAATCAACTTCATTTCGATCGTAGTAAAATAAACCAAAGAGTCAACACAGGAACATCACCGCCAGGGGGCGCTTTCGGAAATCGGGTTCTATGGGCCCGATTACAACGTGGTTTGGCTCTTTTGACTGGATTTCGAGAGCGTTACAGATTTCGGTCATGTTCGTACAGAACAGATTGCGCCCCCTGGTGGTGGAAGGTGCAATTAAAGGATTTTTCATCCAACTCGGGTTCTATGGGTCACATCACGACGCGGTTTGGCTCAATCGACTCAACGTCGATAGAGGATACTAGAGCTTATCGATTTTTGCTCCGAGTCTCACCACCAGGGGGCGCTTTCCTATCTCCGGTTCTACGGGCATGAAAACGACGGGGTATGGCTCATTCGACTCGACATCGAAAGCCTTAACGATTTCAGTTATGATCGTATAAACAGATTGTGCCACCTGGTGGTGGAAGGTGGAACTAACGTATACTGCAGCGCGTGTGCAGCACGACTGCTATACGGTGCCACAGGCAGCGGGGACCCGAACCGGAGGTTCGTTTAGTTAGAGGTTTATACTATTCTATGTGCCGGTGCGTGAGTAGACCGATTTACGGTGCCGAAGGCAGCGGGGACCAGGGTCGGAGGTTCGTTCGGTTACAGGTTTATACTACTCAATGTGCAAATTAAGGGATTATTCGGTGCCGAAGGCAGCGGGGACCCATGTCGGAAGTTCGTTCGGTTCGAGGGGGGTGCGAGCCGGAGAATACAAAAGATTCGAGGCACCGATGTAAATTAGGGATTTTATCGATTTTAGTTACCGATGTAAATTAGGGGCCCGCTGGCGGGCGAAGCCAGCTAGTCCTTATTATTAATGTTCGTATACGTCTGTGTGTCTGTCTGTGTGTGTATCTGTACCCGGATAAACTCTGCGAGCGCAGCGAGTAGCGAAGCGCTTTTGGTATCAAAAAATTCAGAAAAATCCGGACCTCCAGGAATTGCAGTTTCGAAAAAATCGGCCCATAATTAAGGGAGTTATTAACGAACAAAACTGTTTTAATTACTAAAAAGAAACCTACCTGGAAATTATTCCGCGCATGCCCAGAAGAGCTCAATCCTCATCTTCCGCAAAAAGAAGAAGGAAAAATCGCTTCGGCCGGTTTCGTTTTACGACTGTCTAAACTCGCCGACGGCGAACCGACAGAAATACGAAAAAACCGTCAACATATTCTCAAAGAACGTACTTTTACGTCTCTAACGATCCGGTCGGTTCGTAAAAATTTCGATATTAACCCTTTCAAAAAAAATAATCAAAAAGGGTCGAATTCGTGTTTTTTATATTCTCCCTTCTTCCGAACCTCGCATCCGCCGGACTAAGAAAGATTCGGATAAACGGATTTCACCAAATAAAAGATCGGTCTTTGTCCTCTCCAATTCCCCCTTCCATTAAAAAAAATACGTCAGTTAACCCTTCGAAAATGTATATTTTCCGTACACAGTTTCGCGATTTCGGCAATTGCGACAATTTACAAAAATTCGCAGAGGCCGTTCCAAACAAGTTAGAGAAAACTAAAAATACCAGACGAGATCTACATTCTTTATCCTTTCGAAATATGCGATCGTTTTTGAAAAATACAAATATTAACCCTTCGAAAAAAATTCGCCCGCAGACTCACTTTTGCAAATTTCGATACCCTGCGATTTTTAAAATCGCGCATCGGCTCTCTGAAAGAACAAAAAAACAAACAAACACACTCATGTACATTTCCCTCCTTTCGAGATCACTATAAAACCTTTAGTTTTAAAAAATATATCAGTTAACCCTTTCGAAATCGTTTTTTTCCGCAAGTCTCTTTCGGTTTCTCAGCTATTTCTGCAATCTTTAAAAATTCATTTCTGGGCTTCTAAACAAGATACGAAAAAATAAAAATACCGAGCCTAATCTACGTTCTTTTTCCTTTTAAAATCAGGTATCAGTTTCGAAAAATTCGTTTTTTAACCCTTCTAAAAAATGGTTTCCGAGAATCACTCGCATGAATTTTCGTTTTTCGGCCCATGTTTAAAAATCCGCATCGACTCGGAAAATGTGAATAGAGACATATAAAGTACACCAGATCATAGCCACGTTCTTATTCTTCGAAACATATATTTCAGTTTTAAAAAATATGTACATTAACCCTTTAGAAACCGATCGTTCCCGTACGTCACTTTCGTGTTTCCTCTAATTTGCCAATGTATACCCCCTCCCCCCCACCCCCCCGCCGCAGGACTTTTTTATCGAATTACATAAATTCCTAGAGAAGAAGCTAAAAGTGCATACATTCAGCTCTAGAAAGACACCTTTCAGTTAAAAAAATTCGAGTATTATCAATTTCAAAAAAATTCTTTTGTGAAACCCGTTTCTAGAAATAAGCGTTTTTCGGCGCAAGCACAGATTAATCAAAGTGTAATAAGTGACTTTGCTTTGGAAGTAATTATCTAATTTATTAACGATTTTATTTAAAAAATCGTTGTTCATTTTGCGTACAGAATTGAATGGGCTTTCCGAATATATGATTTATTTTGAGAAATAATTATATTTTCATAGTTAAAATTCTATTCTACTAGGATATTTGTATTCTCAAGCAGCCGATTGCACTCCAAATACTTGCTTTGTTTACTTTTTTCGGAAGCTCCAAAAGATATCAAAATAATTTTTTTTTATTTCTATTTTTTATATATCAGATTCTATATAGTTTATTTAACACCCGGTTTATGATTTTGTGTTTGTGTGGGGATGCGATATATTTAAATTTGTCGTTTTAAAACGCATCCTTTTTTCATTTCGTCGGAAAGAAATGTTGCCATTTGAGTTATAGAAACTTTCTATTCGATGGATCAGAGATTATACACTATGTAAAGAATCAACTTCATTTCGATCATAGTAAAATAAACCAGAGAGTCAACACAGGAACATCACCACCAGGGGGCGCTTTCGGAAATCGGGTTCTATGGGCCCGATTACAACGTGGTTTGGCTCTTTCGACTGGATTTCGATAGCTTTACAGATTTCGGTCATGTTCGTATAGAACAGATTGCGCCCCCTGGTGGTGGAAGGTGTAATTAAAGGATTTTTCATCCAACTCGGGTTCTATGGGTCACATCACGACGCGGTTTGGCTCAATCGACTCAACGTCGATAGAGGATACTAGATTTTATCGATTTTTGCTCCGAGTCTCACCACCAGGGGGCGCTTTCCTACCTCCGGTTCTACGGGCATGAAAACGACGGGGTATGGCTCATTCGACTCGACATCAAAAGCCTTAACGATTTCAGTTATGATCGTATAAACAGATTACGCCACCTGGTGGTGGAAGGTGGAACTAACGTATACTGCAGGGCGTGCGCAGCACGACTGCTATACGGTGCCGCAGGCAGCGGGGACCCGAACCGGAGGTTCGTTTAGTTAGAGGTTTATACTATTCTATGTGCCGGTGCGTGCGTAGCACGACCGGTTTACGGTGCCGAAGGCAGCGGGAACCAGGGTTGGAGATTCGTTCAGTTAGAGGTTTATACTATTCGATGTGCAAATTAAGGTATTATCCGGTGCCGAAGGCAGCGGGGACCAGGGTTGGAGGTTCTTCGGTTAGAGGTTTATACTACTCAATGTGCAAATTAAGGGATTATCCGGTGCCGAAGGCAGCGGGGACCCGTGTCGGAAGTTCGTTCGGTTCGAGGGGGGTGCGAGCCGGAGAATACAAAAGATTCGAGGCACCGATGTAAATTAGGGATTTTATCGATTTTAGTTACCGATGTAAATTAGGGGCCCGCTGGCGGGCGAAGCCAGCTAGTCCTTATTATTAATGTTCGTATACGTCTGTGTGTCTGTCTGTGTGTGTATCTGTACCCGGATAAACTCTGCGAGCGCAGCGAGTAGCGAAGCGCTTTTGGTATCAAAAAATTCAGAAAAATCCGGACCTCCAGGAATTGCAGTTTCGAAAAAATCGGCCCATAATTAAGGGAGTTATTAACGAACAAAACTGTTTTAATTACTAAAAAGAAACCTACCTGGAAATTATTCCGCGCATGCCCAGAAGAGCTCAATTCTCATCTTCCGCAAAAAGAAGAAGGAAAGATCGCTTCGGCCGGTTTCGTTTTACGACTGTCTAAACTCGCCGACGGCGAACCGACAGAAATACGAAAAAACCGTCAACATATTCTCAAAGAACGTACTTTTACGTCTCTAACGATCCGGTCGGTTCGAAAAAATTTCGATATTAACCCTTTCAAAAAAAATAATCAAAAAGCGTCGAATTCGTGTTTTTGATTTTCTCCCTTCGTCCGAGCCTCGCATCCGCCGGACTAAGAAAGATTCGGATAAACGGATTTCACCAAATTAAAGATCGGTCTTTGTCCTCTCCAATGCCAGCTTCCATTAAAAAAAATACGTCAGTTAACCCTTCGAAAACGTATATTTTCCGTACACCGTTTCGCGATTTCGGCAATTTCGACTATTTTGAAAAATTCGCTGCGGCGGTTCCAAACGAGTCAATTAAAACTAAAAATACCAGACGAGATCTACATTCTTTATCCTTTCGAAATCTGTGATCGTTTTTGAAAAATAGAAATATTAACTCTTCGAAAAAAATTCGCGCGCAGACTCACTTTTGCAAATTCCAATTCTCTGCGTTTTTTAAAATCGCGCATCAGCTCTCTGAAAGAACAAAAAAACAAACAAACATACCCAAGTACATTTCCCTCCTTTCGAGATCACTGTAAAACCTTTAGTTTTAAAAAATATTTAGTTAACCCTTTGGAAAACGTTTTTTTTCCGTAAGTCTCTTTCGGTTTTTCAGCGATTTCTGCAATCTTTAAAAATTCAATTCTGGGCTTCTAAACAAGATACGAAAAAATAAAAATACCGAGCCTAATCTACGTTCTTTTTCCTTTTAAAATCAGGTATCAGTTTCGAAAAATTCGTTTTTGAACCCTTCTAAAAAAATGGTTTCCGAAACTCACTCGCGTGAATTTTCGTTTTTTGGCCCATGTTTAAAAATCCGCATCGACTCGGAAAATGTGAATAGAGACAAATAAAATACACCAGATCATAGCCACGTTCTGATTCTTCGAAACATATATTTCAGTTTTAAAAAATATGTACATTAACCCTTTAGAAACCGGTCGTTCCCGTACCTCACTTTCACGATTTCCTCTAATTTGCCAATGTAACCCCCCCCCCCCCCCCCGCCGCAGCTATTTTTTATCGAATTACATAAATTCCGAGAGAAGAAGCTAAAAGTGCATACATTCATCTATAGAAAGATGCCTTCGACTTTAAAAAATTCGATTATTATCAATTTAAAAAAAACTCTTTTGTGAAACCCGTTTCTAGAAATGAGCGTTTTTCGGCGCAAGCACAGTTTAATCAAACTGTAATAAGTGACTTTGCTTTCGCCGTAATTATCTTATTTATTAACGATTTTAAATCAAAAATCGTTGTTCATTTTGCGTACAGAATTGAATGGGCTTTCCGAATATATGATTTATTTTGAGAAATAATTATATTTTCATAGTTAAAATTCTATTCTACTAGGATATTTGTAGTCTGAAACAGCCCATTGCACTGCAAATACTTGCTATACAATACCTGACTAACTTACTATACAATATTTCTCTTCGATGGATCAGAGATTATACGATATGTAAAGAGTCAACTTCATGTTCGATCGCAGTCAAATACACTAGAGAGTCAACACAGGAACATTTAGTTTTAATATTTTTTAAATAATTGTCATTTTTGCATAGGGAAAAAAAAAAAGGTAAGGAATTCAAGGAATTCGCTATTTCTTTTGAAAATATCTCCCTCCGTATGGGTCCCATCACGACGGGGTATAGCTCATTCGACTCGACACCGATAGAGCTTAGTAGAGATTATCGACTTTAGTTCCGCATTTCACCACTAGGGGCGCTTTCCGAACTCTGTTTCTATGGGCCGGATCACGACGGGGTATTGCTTATTCGACTCGACATCGATAGCTTTAACGGTTTCAGTGCCCGAGGTTCGTATAGAACAGATTGCGCCACCTGGTGGTGGAAGGTGTAATTAAAGCATTTTTCAGCCAACTCGGGTTCTATGGGTCACGCGGTTTGGCTCAATCGACTCGACATCGATAGAGGATACTAGACCTTATCGGTTTTAGTTCGCTTTTCACCACCAGGGGGCGTTTTCTTATCTATGTTTCTATGGCCCAGATAACGACGGGGTATGGCTCACCGATGTAAATTAGGGGCCCGCTGGCGGGCGAAGCCAGCTAGTCCTTATTATTAATGTTCGTATCCGTCTGTGTGTCTGTCTGTGTGTGTATCTGTACCCGGATAAACTCTGCGAGCGTAGCGAGTAGCGAAGCGCTTTTGGTGTCAAAAAATTCAGAAAAATCCGGGCCTTCAGGAATTGCAGTTTCGAAAAAATCGGCCCTTAATTAAGGGAGTTATTAACGAACAAAGTTGTTTTAATTGCTTCAAAAGAAACCTACGTGGAAAGTACTCCGCGCATGTCCAGAAGAGCTCAATCCTCATCTTCCGCAAAAAGAAGAAGGAAAGATCGCTTCGGCCGGTTTCGTTTGACGACTGTCTAAACTCGCCGACGGCGAACCGACAGAAATACGAAAAAACCGTCAACATATTCTCAAAGAACGTACTTTTACGTCTCTAACGATCCGGTCGGTTCGAAAAAATTTTGATATTAACCCTTTCAAAAAAAATAATCAAAACGGGTCGAATTCGTGTTTTTGATTTTCTCCCTTCGTCCGAACCTCGCATCCGCCGGACTAAGAAAGATTCGGATAAATGGATTTCACCAAATAAAAGACCGGTCTCTGTCCTCTCCAATAACACCTTCCATTAAAAAAAATACGTCAGTTAACCCTTCGAAAACGTATATTTTCCGTACACCGTTTCGCGATTTCGGCAATTTCGACTATTTTGAAAAATTCGCTGCGGCGGTTCCAAACGAGTCAGGGAAAACTAAAAATACCAGACGAGATCTACATTCTTTATACTTTCGAAATCTGCGATCGTTTTTGAAAAATACAAATATTAACCCTTCGAAAAAAATTCGCGCGCAGACTCACTTTTGCAAATTCCGATTCTCTGCGATTTTTAAAATCGCGCATCGGCTCTCTGAAAGAACAAAAAATCAAACAAACACACCCACGTACATTTCCCTCCTTTCTAGATCACTGTAAAACCTTTAGTTTTAAAAAATATTTCAGTTAACCCTATCGAAAACGTTTTTTTCCGTAAGTCTCTTTCGGTTTTTCAGCGATTTCTGCAATCTTTAAAAATTCAATTCTGGGCTTCTAAACAAGATACGAAAAAATAAAAATACCGAGCCTAATCTACGTTCTTTTTCCTTTTAAAATCAGGTATCAGTTTCGAAAAATTCGTTTTTTAACCCTTCTAAAAAAATGGTTTCCGAAACTCACTCGCGTGAATTTTCGTTTTTCGGCCCATGTTTAAAAATCCGCATCGACTCGGAAAATGGGAATAGAGACAAATAAAATACACCAGATCATAGCCACGTTCTTATTCTTCGAAACATATATTTCAGTTTTAAAAAATATGTACATTAACAATTTAGAAACCGGTCGTTCCCGTACCTCACTTTCACGATTTCTGCTAATTTGCCAATGTAACCCCCCCCCCCCGCCGCAGGACTTTTTTATCGATTTACACAAATTCCGAGAGAAGAGGCTAAAAGTACATACATTCAGCTATAGAAAGATGCCTTCGACTTTAAAAAATTCGATTATTATCAATTAAAAAAAAATTCTTTTGTGAAACCCGTTTCTAGAAATGAGCGTTTTTCGGCGCAAGCACAGATTTATCAAAGTGTAATAAGTGACTTTGCTTTCGCCGTAATTATCTTATTTATTAACGATCTTAAATCAAAAATCGTTGTTCATTTTGCGTACAGAATTGAATGGGCTTTCCGAATATATGATTTATTTTGAGAAATAATTATATTTTCATAGTTAAAATTCTATTCTACTAGGATATTTCTATTCTGAAGCAGCCTATTCCACTGCAAATATACTTGCTGTGTGTACTTTTTTCGGAAGCTCCAAAAGATATCAAATTAATTTTTTTTTCTATTTTTTATATATCGGATTCTATATAGTTTGTTGAACTCCCGGTTTATGATTGAAGGCAGGAACATTTATTTTTAAAAGTTTTAGAATTTTTTAAATAATGGTCATTTTTGTATAGAAAAAAAAAGAAAAAGCTAAGGAATTGCTATTTCTTTTCAAAATATCTCCCTTCGTATGGGTCCCATCGCGACCTGGTTTGGCTCATTCGACTCGACATAGATAGAGCTTACCGAATTTAGTTATGAGTTTCACCACACCAGGGTGCGCTTTCCTGTCTCTGTTTCTATGGGACGGATAACGACGGGGTATAGCTCATTCGACTCGACACCGATAGAGCTTACTAGAGATTATCGATTTTAGTTCCGCATTTCACCACTAGGGGCGCTTTCCTAACTCTGTTTCTATGGGCCGGATCACGACGGGGTATGGCTCATTCGACTCGACATCGATAGCTTTAACGGTTTCAATGCCCGAGGTTCGTATAGAACAGATTGCGCCACCTGGTTGTGGAAGGTTAAAATAACGTATATTGCAGCACGACTGCAACACGTTGCCGCAGGCAGCGTTGACAGTTATAGGTTCAGCATTCGTTTAGTTATAGGTTTATACTATTCGATGTGCAAATTAGGGGATTATCCGGTCCGTGCGTAGCACGACCGGTATACGGAGCCGAGGGAAGCGGGGACCCGGGTCGGAGGTTCGTTCGATTAGAGGTTTATACTATATTTATGTGCAAATTAAGGGATTATCCGGTGCGTCCAGTATACGGATTGTTAGAGCCGGGTCGGAGGTTCGTTCGGTTCGAGGTTTATCTTATTCGAGATTTTACAAGATTAGAGGTTTTACAATTAGGGGCCCGCTGGCGGGCGAAGCCAGCTAGTCCTTATTATTAATGTTCGTATACGTCTGTGTGTCTGTCTGTGTGTGTATCTGTACCCGGATAAACTCTGCGAGCGTAGCGAGTAGCGAAGCGCTTTTTGTGTCAAAAAATTCAGAAAAATCCGGTCCTCCAGGAATTGCAGTTTCGAAAAAATCGGCCCTTAATTAAGGGAGTTATTAACGAACAAAGCTGTTTTAATTGCTTCAAAAGAAACCTATGTGGAAAGTCCTCCGCGCATGCCCAGAAGAGCTCAATCCTCATCTTCCGCAAAAAGAAGAAGGAAAGATAGCTTCGGCCGGTTTCGTTTGACGAATGTCTAAACTCGCCGACGGCGAACCGACAGAAATACGAAAAACCCGTCAACATATTCTCAAAGAACGTACATTTACGTCTCTAACGATTTGGTCGGTTTGAATAAATTTCGATATTAACCCTTTCAAAAAAATAATCAAAAAGGGTCGAATTCGTGTTTTTGATTTTCTCCCTTCGTCCGAACCTCGCATCCGCCGGACTAAGAAAGATTCGGATAAACGGATTTCACCAAATAAAAGATCGGTCTCTGTCCTCTCCAATAACACCTTCCATTAAAAAAAATACGTCAGTTAACCCTTCGAAAACGTATATTTTCCGTACACCGTTTCGCGATTTCGGCAATTGCGACTATTTTGAAAAATTCGCTGCGGCGGTTCCAAACGAGTCAGGGAAAACTAAAAATACCAGACGAGATCTACATTCTTTATCCTTTCGAAATCTGTGATTGTTTTTGAAAAATACAAATATTAACCCTTCGAAAAAAATTCGCGCGCAGACACACTTTTGCAAATTCCGATTCTCTGCGATTTTTAAATCGCGCATCGGCTCTCTGAAAGAACAAAAAAAACAAACAAACACACCCAAGTACATTTCCCTCTTTTCGAGATCACTATAAAACCTTTAGTTTTAAAAAATATTTCAGTTAACCCTTTCGAAAACGTTTTTTTCCCTAACTCTCTTTCGCTTTTTCAGCGATTTCTGCCATATTTAAAAATTCAATTCTGTGCTTCTAAACAAGATACGAACAAATAAAAATACCGAGCCTAATCTACGTTCTTTTTTCTTTTAAAATCAGGTATCAGTTTCAAAAAATTCCTTTTTTAACCCTTCTAAAAAAATGGTTTCCGAAACTCACTCGCGTGAATTTTCGTTTTTCGGCCCATGTTTAAAAATCCGCATCGACTCGGAAAATGTGAATAGAGACAAACGAAATACACCAGATCATAGCCAAGTTCTCATTCTTCGAAACATATATTTCAGTTTTAAAAAATATGTATATTAACCCTTTAGAAACCGGTCGTTCCCGTACATCACTTTCACGATTTCCTCTAATTTGCCAATGTATACCCCTCCCTCCCCCGCGCCGCAGGACTTTTTTATCGAATTACACAAATTCCGAGAGAAGAGGCTAAAAGTGCATACATTCAGCTATAGAAAGATGCCTTCGACTTTAAAAAATTCGATTATTATCAATTAAAAAAAAATTCTTTTGGGAAACCCGTTTCTAGAAATTAGCGTTTTTCGGCGCAAGCACAGTTTAATCAAAGTGTAATAAGTGACTTTGCTTTCGCCGTAATTATCTTATTTATTAACGATCTTAAATCAAAAATCGTTGTTCATTTTGCGTACAGAATTGAATGGGCTTTCAGAAAATATGATTTATTTTGAGAAATAAATATATTTTCATGGTTAAAATTCTATTCTACTAGGATATTTGTGTTTTGAAGCAGACGATTGCACTGCAAATATACTTGCTGTGTGTACTTTTTCGAAAGCTCCAAAAGATATCAAATTAATTTATATTTCTATTTTTTATATATCGGATTCTATATAGTTTGTTGAACTCTCGGTTTATGATTCAACGCAGGAACATTTATTTTTAAAAGTTTTAGAATTTTTTAAATAATGGTCATTTTTGTATTTAAAAAAAAAAAAAAAAAAAAAAAAGCTAAGGAATTTGCTATTTCTTTCAAAATATCTCCCTTCGTATGGGTCCCATCGCGACCTGGTTTGGCTCATTCGTCTCGACATAGATAGAGCTTACCGAATTTAGTTCCGAGTTTCACCACCAGGGTGAGCTTTCCTAGCTCTGTTTCTATGGGACGGATCACGACGGGGTATAGCTCATTCGACTCGACACCGATAGTGCTTACTAGAGATTATCGATTTTATTTCCGCATTTCACCACTAGGGGCGCTTTCCGAACTCTGTTTCTATGGGCCGGATCACGACGGGGTATGGCTTCATCGACTCGACATCGATAGCTTTTCGAGATTTTACAAGATTAGAGGTTTTACAATTAGGGGCCCGCTGGCGGGCGAAGCCAGCTAGTCCTTATTATTAATGTTCGTATCCGTCTGTGTGTCTGTCTGTGTGTGTATCTGTACCCGGATAAACTCTGCGAGCGTAGCGAGTAGCGAAGCGCTTTTGGTGTAAAAAAATTCAGAAAAATCCGGGCCTTCAGGAATTGCAGTTTCGAAAAAATCGGCCCTTAATTAAGGGAGTTATTAACGAACAAAGTTGTTTTAATTGCTTCAAAAGAAACCTACGTGGAAAGTACTCTGCGCATGCCCAGAAGAGCTCAATCCTCATCTTCCGCAAAAAGAAGAAGGAAAGATCGCTTCGGCCGGTTTCGTTTGACGACTGTCTAAACTCGCCGACGGCGAACCGACAGAAATACGAAAAAACCGTCAACATATTCTCAAAGAACGTACTTTTACGTCTCTAACGATCTGGTCGGTTCGAAAAAATTTCGATATTAACCCTTTCAAAAAAAATAATCAAAAAGGGTCGAATTCGTGTTTTTGATTTTCTCCCTTCGTCCGAACCTCGCATCCGCCGGACTAAGAAAGATTCGGATAAACGGATTTCACCAAATAAAAGATCGGTCTCTGTCCTCTCCAATAACACCTTCCATTAAAAAAAATACGTCAGTTAACCCTTCGAAAACGTATATTTTCCGTACACCGTTTCGCGATTTCGGCAATTTCGACTATATTGAAAAATTCGCTGCGGCGGTTCCAAACGAGTCAGGGAAAACTAAAAATACCAGACGAGATCTACATTCTTCATCCTTTCGAAATCTGCGATCGTTTTTGAAAAATACAAATATTAACCCTTCGAAAAAAATTCGCGCGCAGACTCACTTTTGCAAATTCCGATTCTCTGCGATTTTTAAAATCGCGTATCGGCTCTCTGAAAGAACAAAAAAACAAACAAACACACCCAAGTACATTTCCCTCCTTTCGAGATCACTGTAAAACCTTTAGTTTTAAAAAATATTTCAGTTAACCCTTTCGAAAACGTATTTTTCCGTAAGTCTCTTTCTGTTTTTCAGCGATTTCTGCAATATTTAAAAATTTAATTCTGGGCTTCTAAACAAGATACGAAAAAATAAAAATACCGAGCCTAATCTATGTTCTTTTTCCTTTTAAAATCAGGTATCAGTTTTGAAAAATTCGTTTTTTAACCCTTCTAAAAAAATGGTTTCCGAAACTCACTCGCGTGAATTTTCGATTTCGGCCCATGTTTAAAAATCAGCATCGACTCGGAAAATGTGAATAGAGACAAACAAAATACACCAGATCATAGCCACTTTCTTATTCGTCGAAACATATATTTCAGTTTTAAAAAATATGTACATTAACCCTTTAGAAACCGGTCGTTCCCGTACATCACTTTCACGATTTCCTCTAATTTGCCAATGTATACCCCCCCTCCCCCGCGCCGCAGGACTTTTTTATCGAATTACACAAATTCCGAGAGAAGAGGCTAAAAGTGCATACATTCAGCTATAGAAAGATGCCTTCGACTTTAAAAAATTCGATTATTATCAATTAAAAAAAAACTCTTTTGTGAAACCCGTTTCTAGAAATGAGCGTTTTTCGGCGCAAGCACAGTTTAATCAAACTGTAATAAGTGACTTTGCTTTCGCCGTAATTATCTTATTTATTAACGATCTTAAATCAAAAATCGTTGTTCATTTTGCGTACAGAAATGAATGGGCTTTCCGAATATATGTTTTATTTTGAGAAATAATTATATTTTCATAGTTAAATTTTTATTCTACTAGGATGTTTGTATTCTGAAACAGCCAATTGCACTCCGAATATTTGCTATACAATACCTGACTAACTTACTATACAATATTTCTCTTCGATGGATCAGAGATTTTACGATATGTAAAGAGTCAACTTCATGTTCGATCGCAGTCAAATAAACTAGAGAGTCAACACAGGAACATTTATTTTTAAAAGTTTTAATATTTTTTAAATAATTGTCATTTTTGTATAGGGGGAAAAAAAAAGCTAAGGAATTTGCTATTTCTTTTGAAAATATCTCCCTTCGTATGGGTCCCATCACGACGGGGTATAGCTCATTCGACTCGACACCGATAAAGCTTAGTAGAGATTATCGACTTTAGTTCCGCATTTCACCACTAGGGGTGCTTTCCGACCTCTGTTTCTATGGGCTGGATCACGACGGGGTATGGCTTATTCGACTTGACATCGATAGCTTTAACGGTTTCAGTACCCGAGGTTCGTATAGAACAGATTGCGCCCCCTGGTGGTTGAAGGTGTAATTAAAGGATTTTTCAGCCAACTCGGGTTCTATGGGTCACATCACGACGCGGTTTGGCTCAATCACCTCGACATCGATAGAGGATACTAGAGATAGTCTACTTTAGTTCCGCATTTCACCACTAGGGGGCGCTTTCCGAACTCAGTTTCTATGGGCCGAATCACGACGGCGTATGACTTATTCGACTCGACATCGATAGCTTTAACGGTTTCAGTGCCCGAGGTTCGTATAGAACAGATTGCGCCACCTGGTGGTGGAAGGTGTAATTAAAGGATTTTTCAGCAAACTCGGGTTCTATGGGTCACATCACGACGGGGTATGGCTCATTCGACTCGACATCGATAGCTTTTCGAGATTTTACAATTAGGGGCCCGCTGGCGGGCGAAGCCAGCTAGTCCTTATTATTAATGTTCGTATACGTCTGTGTGTCTGTCTGTGTGTGTATCTGTACCCGGATAAACTCTGCGAGCGTAGCGAGTAGCGAAGCGCTTTTTGTGTCAAAAAATTCAGAAAAATCCGGTCCTCCAGGAATTGCAGTTTCGAAAAAATCGGCCCTTAATTAAGGGAGTTATTAACGAACAAAACTGTTTTAATTACTAAAAAGAAACCTATGTGGAAATTATTCCGCGCATGCCCAGAAGAGCTCAATCCTCATCTTCCGAAAAAAGAAGAAGGAAAGATCGCTTCGGCCGGTTTCGTTTCACGACTGTCTAAACTCGCCGACGGCGAACCGACTGAAATACGAAAAAACCGTCAACATATTCTCAAAGAACGTACTTTTACGTCACTAACGATCCGGTCGGTTTGAAAAAATTTCGATATTAACCCTTTCAAAAAAAAATAATCCAAAAGCGTCGAATTCGTGTTTTTGATTTTCTCCCTTCGTCCGAACCTCGCATCCGCCGGACTAAGAAAGATTCGGATAAACGGATTTCACCAAATAAAAGATCGGTCTTTGTCCTCTCCAAAGTGACCTTCCATTAAAAAAAATACGTCAGTTAACCCTTCGAAAACGTATATTTTCCGTACACCGTTTCGCGATTTCGGCAATTTCGACTATTTTGAAAAATTCGCTGCGGCGGTTCCAAACGAGTCAATGAAAACTAAAAATACCAGACGAGATCTACATTTTTCATCCTTTCGAAATCTGCGATCATTTTTGAAAAATACAAATATTAACCCTTCGAAAAAAATTCGCGCGCAGACTCACTTTTGCAAATTCCGATTATCTGCGATTTTTAAAATCGCGCATCGGCTCTCTGAAAGAACAAAAAAACAAACAAACACACCCAAGTACATTTCCCTCCTTTCGAAATCACTGTAAAACCTTTAGTTTTAAAAAATATTTCAGTTAACCCTTTCGAAAACGTTTTTTTCCGTAAGTCTCTTTCGGTTTTTCACCAATTTCTGCAATCTTTAAAAATTCAATTCTGGGCTTCTAAACAAGATACGAAAAAATAAAAATACCGAGCGTAATCTACGTTCTTTTTCCTTTTAAAATCAGGTATCAGTTTCGAAAAATTCGTTTTTTAACCCTTCTAAAAAATGGTTTCCGAAACTCACTCGCGTGAATTTTCGTTTTTCGGCCCATGTTTAAAAATCGCATCGACTCGGAAAATGTGAATAGAGACAAATAAAATACACCAGATCATAGCCACGTTCTTATTCTTCGAAACATATATTTCAGTTTTAAAAAAATATGTACATTAACCCTTTAGAAACCGGTCGTTCCCGTACTTCACTTTCACGATTTCCTCTAATTTGCCAATGTAAAACCCCCCGCCGCAGAACTTTTTTATCGAAGTACATAAATTCCTAGAGAAGAAGCTAAAAGTGCATACATTCAGCTCTAGAAAGACACCTTTAAGTTAAAAAAATTCGAGTATTATCAATTTAAAAAAAATTCTTTTGTGAAACCCGTTTCTAGAAATAAGCGTTTTTCGGCGCAAGCACAGATTAATCAAAGTGTAATAAGTGACTTTGATTTGGAAGTAATTATCTAATTTATTAACGATTTTATTTAAAAAATCGTTGTTCATTTTGCGTACAGAATTGAATGGGCTTTCCGAATATATGATTTATTTTGAGAAATAATTATATTTTCATAGTTAAAATTCTATTCTACTAGGATATTTGTATTCTGAAGCAGCTAAATACTTGCTTTGTTTACCTTTTTCGATAGCTCCAAAAGATATCAAAATATTTTTTTTTTTCTATTTTTTATGTATCGGATTCTATATAGTTTATTTAACACCCGGTTTATGATTTTGTGTTTGTGTGGGGATGCGATATATTTAAATTTGTCGTTTTAAAACGCATCCTTTTTTCATTTCGTCGGAAAGAAATGTTGCCATTTGAGTTATAGAAACTTTCTATTCGATGGATCAGAGATTATACACTATGTAAAGAATCAACTTCATTTCGATCGTAGTAAAATAAACCAAAGAGTCAACACAGGAACATCACCGCCAGGGGGCGCTTTCGGAAATCGGGTTCTATGGGCCCGATTACAACGTGGTTTGGCTCTTTTGACTGGATTTCGAGAGCGTTACAGATTTCGGTCATGTTCGTATAGAACAGATTGCGCCCCCTGGTGGTGGAAGGTGCAATTAAAGGATTTTTCATCCAACTCGGGTTCTATGGGTCACATCACGACGCGGTTTGGCTCAATCGACTCAACGTCGATAGAGGATACTAGAGCTTATCGATTTTTGCTCCGAGTCTCACCACCAGGGGGCGCTTTCCTATCTCCGGTTCTACGGGCATGAAAACGACGGGGTATGGCTCATTCGACTCGACATCGAAAGCCTTAACGATTTCAGTTATGATCGTATAAACAGATTGTGCCACCTGGTGGTGGAAGGTGGAACTAACGTATACTGCAGCGCGTGTGCAGCACGACTGCTATACGGTGCCACAGGCAGCGGGGACCCGAACCGGAGGTTCGTTTAGTTAGAGGTTTATACTATTCTATGTGCAAATTAAGGGATTATTCGGTGCCGAAGGCAGCGGGGACCCATGTCGGAAGTTCGTTCGGTTCGAGGGGGGTGCGAGCCGGAGAATACAAAAGATTCGAGGCACCGATGTAAATTAGGGATTTTATCGATTTTAGTTACCGATGTAAATTAGGGGCCCGCTGGCGGGCGAAGCCAGCTAGTCATTATTATTAATGTTCGTATCCGTCTGTGTGTCTGTCTGTGTGTGTGTGTATCTGTACCCGGATAAACTCTGCGAGCGTAGCGAGTAGCGAAGCGCTTTTTGTGTCAAAAAATTCAGAAAAATCCGGACCTTCAGGAATTGCAGTTTCGAAAAAATCGGCTTTTAATTAAGGGAGTTATTAACGAACAAAGCTGTTTTAATTGCTTCAAAAGAAACCTATGTGGAAAGTCCTCCGCGCATGCCCAGAAGAGCTCAATCCTCATCTTCCGCAAAAAGAAGGAAAGATCGCTTCTGCCGGTTTCGTTTTACGATTGTCTAAACTCGCCGACGGCGAACCGACTGAAATACGAAAAAACCGTCAACATATTCTCAAAGAACGTACTTTTACGTCTCTAACGATGCGGTCGGTTCGAAAAAATTTCGATATTAACCCTTTCAAAAAAAAATAATCAAAAAGCGTCGAATTCGTGTTTTTGATTTTCTTCCTTCGTCCGAGCCTCGCATCCGCCGGACTAAGAAAGATTCGGATAAACGGATTTCACCGAATTAAAGATCTGTCTTTGTACTTTCCAATTCCACCTTCCATTAAAAAAAATACGTTAGTTAACCCTTCGAAAACGTATATTTTCCGTACACCGTTTCGCGATTTCGGCAATTTCGACTATTTTGAAAAATTCGCTGCGGCGGTTTCAAACGAGTGAGAGAAAACTAAAAATACCAGACGAGATCTACATTCTTTTTCCTTTCGAAATCTGCAATCGTTTTTGAAAAATACAAATTTTAACCCTTCGAAAAAAATTCGCGCGAAGACTCACTTTTGCAAATTCCGATTCTCTGCGATTTTTAAAATCGCGCATCGGCTCTCTGAAAGAAAAAAAAACAAACAAACACACCCAAGTACATTTCCCTCCTTTCGAGATCACTGTAAAACCTTTAGTTTTAAAAAATATTTCAGTTAACCCTTTCGAAAACGTTTTTTTCCGTAAGTCTCTTTCGGTTTTTCAGCGATTTCTGCAATCTTTAAAAATTCAATTCTGGGCTTCTAAACAAGATACGAAAAAATAAAAATACCGAGGCTAATCTACGTTCTTTTTCCTTTTAAAATCAGGTATCAGTTTCGAAAAATTCGTTTTTTAACCCTTCTAAAAAAATGGTTTCCGAAACTCACTCGCGTGAATTTTCGTTTTTCGGCCCATGTTTAAAAATCCGCATCGACTCGGAAAATGTGAATAGAGACAAATAAAATACACCAGATCATAGCCACGTTCTTATTCTTCGAAACATATATTTCAGTTTTAAAAAATATGTACATTAACCCTTTAGAAACCGGTCGTTACCGTACCTCACTTTCCCGATTTCCTCTAATTTGCCAATGTAAACCCCCCTGCCGCAGGACTTTTTTATCAAAGTACACAAATTCCGAGAGAAAAAACTAAAAGTGCATACATTCAGCTCTAGAAAGACACCTTTCAGTTAAAAAAATTCGAGTATTATCAATTTCAAAAAAATTCTTTTGTGAAACCCGTTTCTAGAAATAAGCGTTTTTCGGCGCAAGCACAGATTGATCAAAGTGTAATAAGTGACTTTGCTTTGGAAGTAATTATCTAATTTATTAACGATTTTATTTAAAAAATCGTTGTTCATTTTGCGTACAGAATTGAATGGGCTTTCCGAATATATGATTTATTTTGAGAAATAATTATATTTTCATAGTTAAAATTCTATTCTACTAGGATATTTGTATTCTCAAGCAGCCGATTGCACTCCAAATACTTGCTTTGTTTACTTTTTTCGGAAGCTCCAAAAGATATCAAAATAATTTTTTTTTATTTCTATTTTTTATATATCGGATTCTATATAGTTTATTTAACACCCGGTTTATGATTTCGTGTTTGTGTGGGGATGCGATATATTTAAATTTGTCGTTTTAAAACGCATCCTTTTTTCATTTCGTCGGAAAGAAATGTTGCTATTTGAGTTATAGAAACTTTCTATTCGATGGATCAGAGATTATACACTATATAAAGAATCAACTTCATTTCGATCGTAGTAAAATAAACCAGAGAGTCAACACAGGAACATCACCACCAGGGGGCGCTTTCGGAAATCGGGTTCTATGGGCCCGATTACAACGTGGTTTGGCTCTTTCGACGGGATTTCGATAGCTTTACAGATTTCGTTCATGTTCGTATAGAACAGATTGCGCCCCCTGGTGGTGGAAGGTGTAATTAAAGGATTTTTCATCCAACTCGGGTTCTATGGGTCACATCACGACGCGGTTTGGCTCAATCGACTCAACGTCGATAAGAGGATACTAGAGCTTATCGATTTTTGCTCCGAGTCTCACCACCAGGGGGCGCTTTCCTATCTCCGGTTCTACGGGCATGAAAACGACGGGGTATGGCTCATTCGACTCGACATCGAAAGCCTTAACGATTTCAGTTATGATCGTATAAACAGATTGCGCCACCTGGTGGTGGAAGGTGGAACTAACGTATACTGCAGGGCGTGCGCAGCACGACTGCTATACGGTGCCGCAGGCAACGGGGACCCGAACCGGAGGTTCGTTTAGTTAGAGGTTTATACTATTCTATGTGCCGGTGCGTGCGTAGCACGACCGGTTTACGGTGCCGAAGGCAGCGGGGACCAGGGTCGGAGATTCGTTCAGTTAGAGGTTTATACTATTCGATGTGCAAATTAAGGTATTATCCGGTGCCGAAGGCAGCGGGGAACAGGGTTGGAGGTTCTACGGTTAGAGGTTTATACTACTCAATGTGCAAATTAAGGGATTATCCGGTGCCGAAGGCAGCGGGGACCCGTGTCGGAAGTTCGTTCGGTTCGAGGGGGGTGCGAGCCGGAGAATATAAAAGATTCGAGGCACCGATGTAAATTAGGGATTTTATCGATTTTAGTTACCGATGTAAATTAGGGGCCCGCTGGCGGGCGAAGCCAGCTAGTCCTTATTATTAATGTTCGTATACGTCTGTGTGTCTGTCTGTGTGTGTATCTGTACCCGGATAAACTCTGCGAGCGTAGCGAGTAGCGAAGCGCTTTTTGTGTCAAAAAATTCAGAAAAATCCGGTCCTCCAGGAATTGCAGTTTCGAAAAAATCGGCCCTTAATTAAGGGAGTTATTAACGAACAAAGCTGTTTTAATTGCTTCAAAAGAAACCTATGTGGAAAGTCCTCCGCGCATGCCCAGAAGAGCTCAATCCTCATCTTCCGCAAAAAGAAGAAGGAAAGATAGCTTCGGCCGGTTTCGTTTGACGAATGTCTAAACTCGCCGACGGCGAACCGACAGAAATACGAAAAACCCGTCAACATATTCTCAAAGAACGTACATTTACGTCTCTAACGATTTGGTCGGTTTGAATAAATTTCGATATTAACCCTTTCAAAAAAATAATCAAAAAGGGTCGAATTCGTGTTTTTGATTTTCTCCCTTCGTCCGAACCTCGCATCCGCCGGACTAAGAAAGATTCGGATAAACGGATTTCACCAAATAAAAGATCGGTCTCTGTCCTCTCCAATAACACCTTCCATTAAAAAAAATACGTCAGTTAACCCTTCGAAAACGTATATTTTCCGTACACCGTTTCGCGATTTCGGCAATTGCGACTATTTTGAAAAATTCGCTGCGGCGGTTCCAAACGAGTCAGGGAAAACTAAAAATACCAGACGAGATCTACATTCTTTATCCTTTCGAAATCTGTGATTGTTTTTGAAAAATACAAATATTAACCCTTCGAAAAAAATTCGCGCGCAGACACACTTTTGCAAATTCCGATTCTCTGCGATTTTTAAATCGCGCATCGGCTCTCTGAAAGAACAAAAAAAACAAACAAACACACCCAAGTACATTTCCCTCTTTTCGAGATCACTATAAAACCTTTAGTTTTAAAAAATATTTCAGTTAACCCTTTCGAAAACGTTTTTTTCCCTAACTCTCTTTCGCTTTTTCAGCGATTTCTGCCATATTTAAAAATTCAATTCTGTGCTTCTAAACAAGATACGAACAAATAAAAATACCGAGCCTAATCTACGTTCTTTGTTCTTTTAAAATCAGGTATCAGTTTCAAAAAATTCCTTTTTTAACCCTTCTAAAAAAATGGTTTCCGAAACTCACTCGCGTGAATTTTCGTTTTTCGGCCCATGTTTAAAAATCCGCATCGACTCGGAAAATGTGAATAGAGACAAACGAAATACACCAGATCATAGCCAAGTTCTCATTCTTCGAAACATATATTTCAGTTTTAAAAAATATGTACATTAACCCTTTAGAAACCGGTCGTTCCCGTACATCACTTTCACGATTTCCTCTAATTTGCCAATGTATACCCCCCCCCTCCCCCGCGCCGCAGGACTTTTTTATCGAATTACACAAATTCCGAGAGAAGAGGCTAAAAGTGCATACATTCAGCTATAGAAAGATGCCTTCGACTTTAAAAAATTCGATTATTATCAATTAAAAAAAAATTCTTTTGGGAAACCCGTTTCTAGAAATTAGCGTTTTTCGGCGCAAGCACAGTTTAATCAAAGTGTAATAAGTGACTTTGCTTTCGCCGTAATTATCTTATTTATTAACGATCTTAAATCAAAAATCGTTGTTCATTTTGCGTACAGAATTGAATGGGCTTTCAGAAAATATGATTTATTTTGAGAAATAAATATATTTTCATGGTTAAAATTCTATTCTACTAGGATATTTGTGTTTTGAAGCAGACGATTGCACTGCAAATATACTTGCTGTGTGTACTTTTTCGAAAGCTCCAAAAGATATCAAATTAATTTATATTTCTATTTTTTATATATCGGATTCTATATAGTTTGTTGAACTCTCGGTTTATGATTCAACGCAGGAACATTTATTTTTAAAAGTTTTAGAATTTTTTAAATAATGGTCATTTTTGTATTTAAAAAAAAAAAAAAAAAAAAAAAAGCTAAGGAATTTGCTATTTCTTTCAAAATATCTCCCTTCGTATGGGTCCCATCGCGACCTGGTTTGGCTCATTCGTCTCGACATAGATAGAGCTTACCGAATTTAGTTCCGAGTTTCACCACCAGGGTGAGCTTTCCTAGCTCTGTTTCTATGGGACGGATCACGACGGGGTATAGCTCATTCGACTCGACACCGATAGTGCTTACTAGAGATTATCGATTTTATTTCCGCATTTCACCACTAGGGGCGCTTTCCGAACTCTGTTTCTATGGGCCGGATCACGACGGGGTATGGCTTCATCGACTCGACATCGATAGCTTTTCGAGATTTTACAAGATTAGAGGTTTTACAATTAGGGGCCCGCTGGCGGGCGAAGCCAGCTAGTCCTTATTATTAATGTTCGTATCCGTCTGTGTGTCTGTCTGTGTGTGTATCTGTACCCGGATAAACTCTGCGAGCGTAGCGAGTAGCGAAGCGCTTTTGGTGTAAAAAAATTCAGAAAAATCCGGGCCTTCAGGAATTGCAGTTTCGAAAAAATCGGCCCTTAATTAAGGGAGTTATTAACGAACAAAGTTGTTTTAATTGCTTCAAAAGAAACCTACGTGGAAAGTACTCCGCGCATGCCCAGAAGAGCTCAATCCTCATCTTCCGCAAAAAGAAGAAGGAAAGATCGCTTCGGCCGGTTTCGTTTGACGACTGTCTAAACTCGCCGACGGCGAACCGACAGAAATACGAAAAAACCGTCAACATATTCTCAAAGAACGTACTTTTACGTCTCTAACGATCTGGTCGGTTCGAAAAAATTTCGATATTAACCCTTTCAAAAAAAATAATCAAAAAGGGTCGAATTCGTGTTTTTGATTTTCTCCCTTCGTCCGAACCTCGCATCCGCCGGACTAAGAAAGATTCGGATAAACGGATTTCACCAAATAAAAGATCGGTCTCTGTCCTCTCCAATAACACCTTCCATTAAAAAAAATACGTCAGTTAACCCTTCGAAAACGTATATTTTCCGTACACCGTTTCGCGATTTCGGCAATTTCGACTATATTGAAAAATTCGCTGCGGCGGTTCCAAACGAGTCAGGGAAAACTAAAAATACCAGACGAGATCTACATTCTTCATCCTTTCGAAATCTGCGATCGTTTTTGAAAAATACAAATATTAACCCTTCGAAAAAAATTCGCGCGCAGACTCACTTTTGCAAATTCCGATTCTCTGCGATTTTTAAAATCGCGTATCGGCTCTCTGAAAGAACAAAAAAACAAACAAACACACCCAAGTACATTTCCCTCCTTTCGAGATCACTGTAAAACCTTTAGTTTTAAAAAATATTTCAGTTAACCCTTTCGAAAACGTATTTTTCCGTAAGTCTCTTTCTGTTTTTCAGCGATTTCTGCAATATTTAAAAATTTAATTCTGGGCTTCTAAACAAGATACGAAAAAATAAAAATACCGAGCCTAATCTATGTTCTTTTTCCTTTTAAAATCAGGTATCAGTTTTGAAAAATTCGTTTTTTAACCCTTCTAAAAAAATGGTTTCCGAAACTCACTCGCGTGAATTTTCGATTTCGGCCCATGTTTAAAAATCAGCATCGACTCGGAAAATGTGAATAGAGACAAACAAAATACACCAGATCATAGCCACTTTCTTATTCGTCGAAACATATATTTCAGTTTTAAAAAATATGTACATTAACCCTTTAGAAACCGGTCGTTCCCGTACATCACTTTCACGATTTCCTCTAATTTGCCAATGTATACCCCCCCTCCCCCGCGCCGCAGGACTTTTTTATCGAATTACACAAATTCCGAGAGAAGAGGCTAAAAGTGCATACATTCAGCTATAGAAAGATGCCTTCGACTTTAAAAAATTCGATTATTATCAATTAAAAAAAAACTCTTTTGTGAAACCCGTTTCTAGAAATGAGCGTTTTTCGGCGCAAGCACAGTTTAATCAAACTGTAATAAGTGACTTTGCTTTCGCCGTAATTATCTTATTTATTAACGATCTTAAATCAAAAATCGTTGTTCATTTTGCGTACAGAAATGAATGGGCTTTCCGAATATATGTTTTATTTTGAGAAATAATTATATTTTCATAGTTAAATTTTTATTCTACTAGGATGTTTGTATTCTGAAACAGCCAATTGCACTCCGAATATTTGCTATACAATACCTGACTAACTTACTATACAATATTTCTCTTCGATGGATCAGAGATTTTACGATATGTAAAGAGTCAACTTCATGTTCGATCGCAGTCAAATAAACTAGAGAGTCAACACAGGAACATTTATTTTTAAAAGTTTTAATATTTTTTAAATAATTGTCATTTTTGTATAGGGGGAAAAAAAAAGCTAAGGAATTTGCTATTTCTTTTGAAAATATCTCCCTTCGTATGGGTCCCATCACGACGGGGTATAGCTCATTCGACTCGACACCGATAAAGCTTAGTAGAGATTATCGACTTTAGTTCCGCATTTCACCACTAGGGGTGCTTTCCGACCTCTGTTTCTATGGGCTGGATCACGACGGGGTATGGCTTATTCGACTTGACATCGATAGCTTTAACGGTTTCAGTACCCGAGGTTCGTATAGAACAGATTGCGCCCCCTGGTGGTTGAAGGTGTAATTAAAGGATTTTTCAGCCAACTCGGGTTCTATGGGTCACATCACGACGCGGTTTGGCTCAATCACCTCGACATCGATAGAGGATACTAGAGATAGTCGACTTTAGTTCCGCATTTCACCACTAGGGGGCGCTTTCCGAACTCAGTTTCTATGGGCCGAATCACGACGGCGTATGACTTATTCGACTCGACATCGATAGCTTTAACGGTTTCAGTGCCCGAGGTTCGTATAGAACAGATTGCGCCACCTGGTGGTGGAAGGTGTAATTAAAGGATTTTTCAGCAAACTCGGGTTCTATGGGTCACATCACGACGGGGTATGGCTCATTCGACTCGACATCGATAGCTTTTCGAGATTTTACAATTAGGGGCCCGCTGGCGGGCGAAGCCAGCTAGTCCTTATTATTAATGTTCGTATACGTCTGTGTGTCTGTCTGTGTGTGTATCTGTACCCGGATAAACTCTGCGAGCGTAGCGAGTAGCGAAGCGCTTTTTGTGTCAAAAAATTCAGAAAAATCCGGTCCTCCAGGAATTGCAGTTTCGAAAAAATCGGCCCTTAATTAAGGGAGTTATTAACGAACAAAACTGTTTTAATTACTAAAAAGAAACCTATGTGGAAATTATTCCGCGCATGCCCAGAAGAGCTCAATCCTCATCTTCCGAAAAAAGAAGAAGGAAAGATCGCTTCGGCCGGTTTCGTTTCACGACTGTCTAAACTCGCCGACGGCGAACCGACTGAAATACGAAAAAACCGTCAACATATTCTCAAAGAACGTACTTTTACGTCACTAACGATCCGGTCGGTTTGAAAAAATTTCGATATTAACCCTTTCAAAAAAAAATAATCCAAAAGCGTCGAATTCGTGTTTTTGATTTTCTCCCTTCGTCCGAACCTCGCATCCGCCGGACTAAGAAAGATTCGGATAAACGGATTTCACCAAATAAAAGATCGGTCTTTGTCCTCTCCAAAGTGACCTTCCATTAAAAAAAATACGTCAGTTAACCCTTCGAAAACGTATATTTTCCGTACACCGTTTCGCGATTTCGGCAATTTCGACTATTTTGAAAAATTCGCTGCGGCGGTTCCAAACGAGTCAATGAAAACTAAAAATACCAGACGAGATCTACATTTTTCATCCTTTCGAAATCTGCGATCATTTTTGAAAAATACAAATATTAACCCTTCGAAAAAAATTCGCGCGTAGACTCACTTTTGCAAATTCCGATTATCTGCGATTTTTAAAATCGCGCATCGGCTCTCTGAAAGAACAAAAAAACAAACAAACACACCCAAGTACATTTCCCTCCTTTCGAAATCACTGTAAAACCTTTAGTTTTAAAAAATATTTCAGTTAACCCTTTCGAAAACGTTTTTTTCCGTAAGTCTCTTTCGGTTTTTCACCAATTTCTGCAATCTTTAAAAATTCAATTCTGGGCTTCTAAACAAGATACGAAAAAATAAAAATACCGAGCGTAATCTACGTTCTTTTTCCTTTTAAAATCAGGTATCAGTTTCGAAAAATTCGTTTTTTAACCCTTCTAAAAAATGGTTTCCGAAACTCACTCGCGTGAATTTTCGTTTTTCGGCCCATGTTTAAAAATCGCATCGACTCGGAAAATGTGAATAGAGACAAATAAAATACACCAGATCATAGCCACGTTCTTATTCTTCGAAACATATATTTCAGTTTTAAAAAATATGTACATTAACCCTTTAGAAACCGGTCGTTCCCGTACTTCACTTTCACGATTTCCTCTAATTTGCCAATGTAAAACCCCCCGCCGCAGAACTTTTTTATCGAAGTACACAAATTCCAAGAGAAGAAGCTAAAAGTGCATACATTCATCTATAGAAAGATGCCTTTGACTTTAAAAAATTCGATTATTATCAATTAAAAAAAAACTCTTTTGTGAAACCCGTTTCTAGAAATGAGCGTTTTTCGGCGCAAGCACAGTTTAATCAAACTGTAATAAGTGACTTTGCTTTCGCCGTAATTATCTTATTTATTAACGATCTTAAATCAAAAATCGTTGTTCATTTTGCGTACAGAATTGAATGGGCTTTCCGAATATATGATTTATTTTGAGAAATAATTATATTTTCATAGTTAAAATTCTATTCTACTAGGATATTTGTATTCTGAAGCAACCGATTGCACTCCGAATACTTGCTTTGTTTACTTTTTTCAAAAGCTGCAAAAGATATCAAAATAAATTTTTTTAATTTCTATTTTTTATATATCGGTTTCTATATAGTTTGTTGAACTCCCGGTTTATGATTCAACGCAGGAACATTTATTTTTAAAAGTTTTAGAATTTTTTAAATAATGGTCATTTTTGTATAGAAAAAAAAAAGCTAAGGAATTTGCTATTTCTTTTCAAAATATCTCCCTTCGAATGGGTCCCATCGCGACCTGGTTTTGCTCATTCGACTCGACATAGATAGAGCTTACCGAATTTAGTTCCGAGTTTCACCACCAGGGTGCGCTTTCCTATCTTGTTTCTATGGGACGGATAACGACGGGGTATAGCTCATTCGACTCGACACCGATAGAGCTTACTAGAGATTATCGATTTTATTTCCGCATTTCACCACTAGGGGCGCTTTCCGAACTCTGTTTCTATGGGCCGGATCACGACGGGGTATGGCTCATTCGAATCGACATCGATAGCTTTTCGAGATTTTACAAGATTAGAGGTTTTACAATTAGGGGCCCGCTGGCGGGCGAAGCCAGCTAGTCCTTATTATTAATGTTCGTATACGTCTGTGTGTCTGTCTGTGTGTGTATCTGTACCCGGATAAACTCTGCGAGCGCAGCGAGTAGCGAAGCGCTTTTGGTATCAAAAAATTCAGAAAAATCCGGACCTCCAGGAATTGCAGTTTCGAAAAAATCGGCCCATAATTAAGGGAGTTATTAACGAACAAAACTGTTTTAATTACTAAAAAGAAACCTACCTGGAAATTATTCCGCGCATGCCCAGAAGAGCTCAATTCTCATCTTCCGCAAAAAGAAGAAGGAAAAATCGCTTCGGCCGGTTTCGTTTTACGACTGTCTAAACTCGCCGACGGCGAACCGACAGAAATACGAAAAAACCGTCAACATATTCTCAAAGAACGTACTTTTACGTCTCTAACGATCCTGTCGGTTCGAAAAAATTTCGATATTAACCCTTTCAAAAAAAATAATCAAAAAGGGTCGAATTCGTGTTTTTTATTGTCTCCCTTCTTCCGAACCTCGCATCCGCCGGACTAAGAAAGATTCGGATAAACGGATTTCACCAAATAAAAGATCGGTCTTTGTCCTCTCCAACGCCAGCTTGCATTAAAAAAAATACGTCAGTTAACCCTTCGAAAATGTATATTTTCCGTACACAGTTTCGCGATTTCGGCAATTTGGACGATTTTAAAAAAATCGCAGCGGCGGTTCCAAACAAGTGAGAGAAAACTAAAAATACCAGACGAGATCTACATTCTTTTTCCTTTCGAAATCTGCGATCCTTTTTTAAAAATACAAATATTAACCCCTCGAAAAAAATTCGCGCGCAGACTCACTTTTGCAAATTCCGATTCTCTGCGATTTTTAAAATCGCGCATCGGCTCTCTGGAAGAACAAAAAAACAAACAAAGACACCCAGGTACATTTCCGTTCTTTCGAGATCACTATAAAACCTTTAGTTTAAAAAAATATTTCAGTTAACCCTTTCGAAATCGTTTTTTTCCGTAAGTCTCTTTCGGTTTTTCAGCGATTTCTGCAATCTTTAAAAATTCATTTCTGGGCTTCTAAACAAGATACGAAAAAATAAAAATACCGAGCCTAATCTACGTTCTTTTTCCTTTTAAAATCAGGTATCAGTTTCGAAAAATTCGTTTTTTAACCCTTCTAAAAAAATGGTTTCCGAAACTCACTCGCGTGAATTTTCGTTTTTCGGCCCATGTTTAAAAATCCGCATCGACTCGGTAAATGTGAATAGAGACAAATAAAATACACCAGATCATGGCCACGTTCTTATTCTTCGAAACATATATTTCAGTTCTAAAAAATATGTACATTAACCCTTTAGAAACCGATTGTTCCCGTACGTCACTTTCGTGTTTCCTCTAATTTGCCAATGTATACCCCCCCCGCCGCAGCTATTTTTTATCGAATTACATAAATTCCTAGAGAAGAAGCTAAAAGTGCATACATTCAGCTCTAGAAAGACACCTTTAAGTTAAAAAAATTCGAGTATTATCAATTTAAAAAAAATTCTTTTGTGAAACCCGTTTCTAGAAATAAGCGTTTTTCGGCGCAAGCACAGATTAATCAAAGTGTAATAAGTGACTTTGATTTGGAAGTAATTATCTAATTTATTAACGATTTTATTTAAAAAATCGTTGTTCATTTTGCGTACAGAATTGAATGGGCTTTCCGAATATATGATTTATTTTGAGAAATAATTATATTTTCATAGTTAAAATTCTATTCTACTAGGATATTTGTATTCTGAAGCAGCTAAATACTTGCTTTGTTTACCTTTTTCGATAGCTCCAAAAGATATCAAAATATTTTTTTTTTCTATTTTTTATGTATCGGATTCTATATAGTTTATTTAACACCCGGTTTATGATTTTGTGTTTGTGTGGGGATGCGATATATTTAAATTTGTCGTTTTAAAACGCATCCTTTTTTCATTTCGTCGGAAAGAAATGTTGCCATTTGAGTTATAGAAACTTTCTATTCGATGGATCAGAGATTATACACTATGTAAAGAATCAACTTCATTTCGATCGTAGTAAAATAAACCAAAGAGTCAACACAGGAACATCACCGCCAGGGGGCGCTTTCGGAAATCGGGTTCTATGGGCCCGATTACAACGTGGTTTGGCTCTTTTGACTGGATTTCGAGAGCGTTACAGATTTCGGTCATGTTCGTATAGAACAGATTGCGCCCCCTGGTGGTGGAAGGTGCAATTAAAGGATTTTTCATCCAACTCGGGTTCTATGGGTCACATCACGACGCGGTTTGGCTCAATCGACTCAACGTCGATAGAGGATACTAGAGCTTATCGATTTTTGCTCCGAGTCTCACCACCAGGGGGCGCTTTCCTATCTCCGGTTCTACGGGCATGAAAACGACGGGGTATGGCTCATTCGACTCGACATCGAAAGCCTTAACGATTTCAGTTATGATCGTATAAACAGATTGTGCCACCTGGTGGTGGAAGGTGGAACTAACGTATACTGCAGCGCGTGTGCAGCACGACTGCTATACGGTGCCACAGGCAGCGGGGACCCGAACCGGAGGTTCGTTTAGTTAGAGGTTTATACTATTCTATGTGCAAATTAAGGGATTATTCGGTGCCGAAGGCAGCGGGGACCCATGTCGGAAGTTCGTTCGGTTCGAGGGGGGTGCGAGCCGGAGAATACAAAAGATTCGAGGCACCGATGTAAATTAGGGATTTTATCGATTTTAGTTACCGATGTAAATTAGGGGCCCGCTGGCGGGCGAAGCCAGCTAGTCATTATTATTAATGTTCGTATCCGTCTGTGTGTCTGTCTGTGTGTGTGTGTATCTGTACCCGGATAAACTCTGCGAGCGTAGCGAGTAGCGAAGCGCTTTTTGTGTCAAAAAATTCCGAAAAATCCGGACCTTCAGGAATTGCAGTTTCGAAAAAATCGGCTTTTAATTAAGGGAGTTATTAACGAACAAAGCTGTTTTAATTGCTTCAAAAGAAACCTATGTGGAAAGTCCTCCGCGCATGCCTAGAAGAGCTCAATCCTCATCTTCCGCAAAAAGAAGGAAAGATCGCTTCTGCCGGTTTCGTTTTACGATTGTCTAAACTCGCCGACGGCGAACCGACTGAAATACGAAAAAACCGTCAACATATTCTCAAAGAACGTACTTTTACGTCTCTAACGATGCGGTCGGTTCGAAAAAATTTCGATATTAACCCTTTCAAAAAAAAATAATCAAAAAGCGTCGAATTCGTGTTTTTGATTTTCTTCCTTCGTCCGAGCCTCGCATCCGCCGGACTAAGAAAGATTCGGATAAACGGATTTCACCGAATTAAAGATCTGTCTTTGTACTTTCCAATTCCACCTTCCATTAAAAAAAATACGTCAGTTAACCCTTCGAAAACGTATATTTTCCGTACACCGTTTCGCGATTTCGGCAATTTCGACTATTTTGAAAAATTCGCTGCGGCGGTTTCAAACGAGTGAGAGAAAACTAAAAATACCAGACGAGATCTACATTCTTTTTCCTTTCGAAATCTGCAATCGTTTTTGAAAAATACAAATTTTAACCCTTCGAAAAAAATTCGCGCGAAGACTCACTTTTGCAAATTCCGATTCTCTGCGATTTTTAAAATCGCGCATCGGCTCTCTGAAAGAAAAAAAAACAAACAAACACACCCAAGTACATTTCCCTCCTTTCGAAATCACTGTAAAACCTTTAGTTTTAAAAAATATTTCAGTTAACCCTTTCGAAAACGTTTTTTTCCGTAAGTCTCTTTCGGTTTTTCACCAATTTCTGCAATCTTTAAAAATTCAATTCTGGGCTTCTAAACAAGATACGAAAAAATAAAAATACCGAGCGTAATCTACGTTCTTTTTCCTTTTAAAATCAGGTATCAGTTTCGAAAAATTCGTTTTTTAACCCTTCTAAAAAATGGTTTCCGAAACTCACTCGCGTGAATTTTCGTTTTTCGGCCCATGTTTAAAAATCGCATCGACTCGGAAAATGTGAATAGAGACAAATAAAATACACCAGATCATAGCCACGTTCTTATTCTTCGAAACATATATTTCAGTTTTAAAAAATATGTACATTAACCCTTTAGAAACCGGTCGTTCCCGTACTTCACTTTCACGATTTCCTCTAATTTGCCAATGTAAAACCCCCCGCCGCAGAACTTTTTTATCGAAGTACACAAATTCCAAGAGAAGAAGCTAAAAGTGCATACATTCATCTATAGAAAGATGCCTTTGACTTTAAAAAATTCGATTATTATCAATTAAAAAAAAACTCTTTTGTGAAACCCGTTTCTAGAAATGAGCGTTTTTCGGCGCAAGCACAGTTTAATCAAACTGTAATAAGTGACTTTGCTTTCGCCGTAATTATCTTATTTATTAACGATCTTAAATCAAAAATCGTTGTTCATTTTGCGTACAGAATTGAATGGGCTTTCCGAATATATGATTTATTTTGAGAAATAATTATATTTTCATAGTTAAAATTCTATTCTACTAGGATATTTGTATTCTGAAGCAACCGATTGCACTCCGAATACTTGCTTTGTTTACTTTTTTCAAAAGCTGCAAAAGATATCAAAATAAATTTTTTTAATTTCTATTTTTTATATATCGGTTTCTATATAGTTTGTTGAACTCCCGGTTTATGATTCAACGCAGGAACATTTATTTTTAAAAGTTTTAGAATTTTTTAAATAATGGTCATTTTTGTATAGAAAAAAAAAAGCTAAGGAATTTGCTATTTCTTTTCAAAATATCTCCCTTCGAATGGGTCCCATCGCGACCTGGTTTTGCTCATTCGACTCGACATAGATAGAGCTTACCGAATTTAGTTCCGAGTTTCACCACCAGGGTGCGCTTTCCTATCTTGTTTCTATGGGACGGATAACGACGGGGTATAGCTCATTCGACTCGACACCGATAGAGCTTACTAGAGATTATCGATTTTATTTCCGCATTTCACCACTAGGGGCGCTTTCCGAACTCTGTTTCTATGGGCCGGATCACGACGGGGTATGGCTCATTCGAATCGACATCGATAGCTTTTCGAGATTTTACAAGATTAGAGGTTTTACAATTAGGGGCCCGCTGGCGGGCGAAGCCAGCTAGTCCTTATTATTAATGTTCGTATACGTCTGTGTGTCTGTCTGTGTGTGTATCTGTACCCGGATAAACTCTGCGAGCGCAGCGAGTAGCGAAGCGCTTTTGGTATCAAAAAATTCAGAAAAATCCGGACCTCCAGGAATTGCAGTTTCGAAAAAATCGGCCCATAATTAAGGGAGTTATTAACGAACAAAACTGTTTTAATTACTAAAAAGAAACCTACCTGGAAATTATTCCGCGCATGCCCAGAAGAGCTCAATTCTCATCTTCCGCAAAAAGAAGAAGGAAAAATCGCTTCGGCCGGTTTCGTTTTACGACTGTCTAAACTCGCCGACGGCGAACCGACAGAAATACGAAAAAACCGTCAACATATTCTCAAAGAACGTACTTTTACGTCTCTAACGATCCTGTCGGTTCGAAAAAATTTCGATATTAACCCTTTCAAAAAAAATAATCAAAAAGGGTCGAATTCGTGTTTTTTATTGTCTCCCTTCTTCCGAACCTCGCATCCGCCGGACTAAGAAAGATTCGGATAAACGGATTTCACCAAATAAAAGATCGGTCTTTGTCCTCTCCAACGCCAGCTTGCATTAAAAAAAATACGTCAGTTAACCCTTCGAAAATGTATATTTTCCGTACACAGTTTCGCGATTTCGGCAATTTGGACGATTTTAAAAAAATCGCAGCGGCGGTTCCAAACAAGTGAGAGAAAACTAAAAATACCAGACGAGATCTACATTCTTTTTCCTTTCGAAATCTGCGATCCTTTTTTAAAAATACAAATATTAACCCCTCGAAAAAAATTCGCGCGCAGACTCACTTTTGCAAATTCCGATTCTCTGCGATTTTTAAAATCGCGCATCGGCTCTCTGGAAGAACAAAAAAACAAACAAAGACACCCAGGTACATTTCCGTTCTTTCGAGATCACTATAAAACCTTTAGTTTAAAAAAATATTTCAGTTAACCCTTTCGAAATCGTTTTTTTCCGTAAGTCTCTTTCGGTTTTTCAGCGATTTCTGCAATCTTTAAAAATTCATTTCTGGGCTTCTAAACAAGATACGAAAAAATAAAAATACCGAGCCTAATCTACGTTCTTTTTCCTTTTAAAATCAGGTATCAGTTTCGAAAAATTCGTTTTTTAACCCTTCTAAAAAAATGGTTTCCGAAACTCACTCGCGTGAATTTTCGTTTTTCGGCCCATGTTTAAAAATCCGCATCGACTCGGTAAATGTGAATAGAGACAAATAAAATACACCAGATCATGGCCACGTTCTTATTCTTCGAAACATATATTTCAGTTCTAAAAAATATGTACATTAACCCTTTAGAAACCGATTGTTCCCGTACGTCACTTTCGTGTTTCCTCTAATTTGCCAATGTATACCCCCCCCGCCGCAGCTATTTTTTATCGAATTACATAAATTCCTAGAGAAGAAGCTAAAAGTGCATACATTCAGCTCTAGAAAGACACCTTTAAGTTAAAAAAATTCGAGTATTATCAATTTAAAAAAAATTCTTTTGTGAAACCCGTTTCTAGAAATAAGCGTTTTTCGGCGCAAGCACAGATTAATCAAAGTGTAATAAGTGACTTTGATTTGGAAGTAATTATCTAATTTATTAACGATTTTATTTAAAAAATCGTTGTTCATTTTGCGTACAGAATTGAATGGGCTTTCCGAATATATGATTTATTTTGAGAAATAATTATATTTTCATAGTTAAAATTCTATTCTACTAGGATATTTGTATTCTGAAGCAGCTAAATACTTGCTTTGTTTACCTTTTTCGATAGCTCCAAAAGATATCAAAATATTTTTTTTTTCTATTTTTTATGTATCGGATTCTATATAGTTTATTTAACACCCGGTTTATGATTTTGTGTTTGTGTGGGGATGCGATATATTTAAATTTGTCGTTTTAAAACGCATCCTTTTTTCATTTCGTCGGAAAGAAATGTTGCCATTTGAGTTATAGAAACTTTCTATTCGATGGATCAGAGATTATACACTATGTAAAGAATCAACTTCATTTCGATCGTAGTAAAATAAACCAAAGAGTCAACACAGGAACATCACCGCCAGGGGGCGCTTTCGGAAATCGGGTTCTATGGGCCCGATTACAACGTGGTTTGGCTCTTTTGACTGGATTTCGAGAGCGTTACAGATTTCGGTCATGTTCGTATAGAACAGATTGCGCCCCCTGGTGGTGGAAGGTGCAATTAAAGGATTTTTCATCCAACTCGGGTTCTATGGGTCACATCACGACGCGGTTTGGCTCAATCGACTCAACGTCGATAGAGGATACTAGAGCTTATCGATTTTTGCTCCGAGTCTCACCACCAGGGGGCGCTTTCCTATCTCCGGTTCTACGGGCATGAAAACGACGGGGTATGGCTCATTCGACTCGACATCGAAAGCCTTAACGATTTCAGTTATGATCGTATAAACAGATTGTGCCACCTGGTGGTGGAAGGTGGAACTAACGTATACTGCAGCGCGTGTGCAGCACGACTGCTATACGGTGCCACAGGCAGCGGGGACCCGAACCGGAGGTTCGTTTAGTTAGAGGTTTATACTATTCTATGTGCAAATTAAGGGATTATTCGGTGCCGAAGGCAGCGGGGACCCATGTCGGAAGTTCGTTCGGTTCGAGGGGGGTGCGAGCCGGAGAATACAAAAGATTCGAGGCACCGATGTAAATTAGGGATTTTATCGATTTTAGTTACCGATGTAAATTAGGGGCCCGCTGGCGGGCGAAGCCAGCTAGTCATTATTATTAATGTTCGTATCCGTCTGTGTGTCTGTCTGTGTGTGTGTGTATCTGTACCCGGATAAACTCTGCGAGCGTAGCGAGTAGCGAAGCGCTTTTTGTGTCAAAAAATTCCGAAAAATCCGGACCTTCAGGAATTGCAGTTTCGAAAAAATCGGCTTTTAATTAAGGGAGTTATTAACGAACAAAGCTGTTTTAATTGCTTCAAAAGAAACCTATGTGGAAAGTCCTCCGCGCATGCCCAGAAGAGCTCAATCCTCATCTTCCGCAAAAAGAAGGAAAGATCGCTTCTGCCGGTTTCGTTTTACGATTGTCTAAACTCGCCGACGGCGAACCGACTGAAATACGAAAAAACCGTCAACATATTCTCAAAGAACGTACTTTTACGTCTCTAACGATGCGGTCGGTTCGAAAAAATTTCGATATTAACCCTTTCAAAAAAAAATAATCAAAAAGCGTCGAATTCGTGTTTTTGATTTTCTTCCTTCGTCCGAGCCTCGCATCCGCCGGACTAAGAAAGATTCGGATAAACGGATTTCACCGAATTAAAGATCTGTCTTTGTACTTTCCAATTCCACCTTCCATTAAAAAAAATACGTCAGTTAACCCTTCGAAAACGTATATTTTCCGTACACCGTTTCGCGATTTCGGCAATTTCGACTATTTTGAAAAATTCGCTGCGGCGGTTTCAAACGAGTGAGAGAAAACTAAAAATACCAGACGAGATCTACATTCTTTTTCCTTTCGAAATCTGCAATCGTTTTTGAAAAATACAAATTTTAACCCTTCGAAAAAAATTCGCGCGAAGACTCACTTTTGCAAATTCCGATTCTCTGCGATTTTTAAAATCGCGCATCGGCTCTCTGAAAGAAAAAAAAACAAACAAACACACCCAAGTACATTTCCCTCCTTTCGAGATCACTGTAAAACCTTTAGTTTTAAAAAATATTTCAGTTAACCCTTTCGAAAACGTTTTTTTCCGTAAGTCTCTTTCGGTTTTTCAGCGATTTCTGCAATCTTTAAAAATTCAATTCTGGGCTTCTAAACAAGATACGAAAAAATAAAAATACCGAGGCTAATCTACGTTCTTTTTCCTTTTAAAATCAGGTATCAGTTTCGAAAAATTCGTTTTTTAACCCTTCTAAAAAAATGGTTTCCGAAACTCACTCGCGTGAATTTTCGTTTTTCGGCCCATGTTTAAAAATCCGCATCGACTCGGAAAATGTGAATAGAGACAAATAAAATACACCAGATCATAGCCACGTTCTTATTCTTCGAAACATATATTTCAGTTTTAAAAAATATGTACATTAACCCTTTAGAAACCGGTCGTTACCGTACCTCACTTTCCCGATTTCCTCTAATTTGCCAATGTAAACCCCCCTGCCGCAGGACTTTTTTATCAAAGTACACAAATTCCGAGAGAAGAAGCTAAAAGTGCATACATTCAGCTTTAGAAAGATGCCTTCGACTTTAAAAAATTCGATTATTATCAATTAAAAAAAAATTCTTTTGTGAAACCCATTTTTACAAATGAGCGTTTTTCGGCGCAAGCACAGTTTAATCAAACTGTAATAAGTGACTTTGCTTTCGCCGTAATTATCTTATTTATTAACGATTTTAAATCAAAAATCGTTGTTCATTTTGCGTACAGAATTGAATGGGCTTTCCGAATATATGATTTATTTTGAGAAATAATTATATTTTCATAGTTAAAATTCTATTCTACTAGGATATTTGTATTCTGAAGCAGCCGATTGCACTGCTAATACCAGCTTTGTGTACCTTTTTCGAAAGCTCCAAAAGATATCAAAATAAAAAAAAAATATTTCTATTTTTTATATATCGGATTCTATATAGTTTGTTTAACTTCCGGTTTATGATTTGGTGTTTGTGTGGGGGCGCAATATATTTAAATTTGTCGTTTTAAAACGCATCCTTTTTTCATTTCGTCGGATAGAAACGTTGCCATTTGAGTTATACAAAATATCTATTCGATGGATCAGAGATTATACAGTATGTAAAGAATCAACTTCATTTCGATCATAGTATAATAAACCATAGAGTCAACACAGGAACATCACCGCCAGGGGGCGCTTCCGGAAATCGGGTTCTATTGGCCCGATTACGACGTGGTTTGGCTCTTACGACTGGATTTCGATAGCTTTACAGATTTCGGTCATGTTCGTATAGAACAGATTGCACCCCGTGTAATTAAAGGATTTTACATCCAACTCGGGTTCTATGGGTCACATCACGACGCGGCTTGGCTCAATCGACTCAACGTCGATAGAGGATACTAGGGCTTATCGATTTTTGCTCAGAGTCTCACCACCAGGGGGCGCTTTCCTATCTTCGGTTCTACGGGCATGAAAACAACGGGGTATGGCTCATTCGACTCGACATCGAAAGCCTTAACGATTTCAGTTATGACCGTATAAACAGATTGCGCCACCTGGTGGTGGAAGGTGGAACTAACGTATACTGCAGCGCGTGCGCAGCACGACTGCTATACGGTGCCGCAGGCAGCGGGAACCCGAACCGGAGGTTCGTTCAGTTAGAGGTTTATACTGTTCTATGTGCCGGTGCGTGCGTAGCACGACCGGTTTACGGTGCCGAAGGCAACGGGGACCAGGGTCGGAGATTCGTTCAGTTAGAGGTTTATACTATTCGATGTGCAAATTAAGGGATTATCTGGTGCGTGCGTAGCACGACTGGTACACGGTGCCGAAAGCAGCGGGGACCAGGGTCGGAGGTTCGTTCGGTTAGAGGTTTATACTACTCAATGTGCAAATTAAGGGATTATCCGGTGCCGAAGGCAGCGGGGACCCGTGTCGGAAGTTCGTTCGGTTCGAGGGGGGTGCGAGCCGGAGAATACAAAAATTCGAGGCACCGATGTAAATTAGGGATTTTATCGATTTTAGTTACCGATATAAATTAGGGGCCCGCTGGCGGGCGAAGCCAGCTAGTCCTTATTATTAATGTTCGTATACGTCTGTGTGTCTGTCTGTGTGTGTATCTGTACCCGGATAAACTCTGCGAGCGCAGCGAGTAGCGAAGCGCTTTCGGTATCAAAAAATTCAGAAAAATCCCGACCTCCAGGAATTGCAGTTTCGAAAAAATCGGCCCATAATTAAGGGAGTTATTAACGAACAAAACTGTTTTAATTACTAAAAAGAAACCTACTTGGAAATTATTCCGCGCATGCCCAGAAGAGCTCAATTCTCATCTTCCGCAAAAAGAAGAAGGAAAAATCGCTTCGGCCGGTTTCGTTTTACGACTGTCTAAACTCGCCGACGGCGAACCGACAGAAATACGAAAAAACCGTCAACATATTCTCAAAGAACGTACTTTTACGTCTCTAACGATCCGGTCGGTTCGAAAAAATTTTGATATTAACCTTTTCAAAAAAAATAATCAAAAAGGGTCGAATTCGTGTTTTTTATATTCTCCCTTCTTCCGAACCTCGCATCCGCCGGACTAAGAAAGATTCGGATAAACGGATTTCACCAAATAAAAGATCGGTCTTTGTCCTCTCCAATTCCCCCTTCCATTAAAAAAAATACGTCAGTTAACCCTTCGAAAATGTATATTTTCCGTACACAGTTTCGCGATTTCGGCAATTGCGACGATTTTCAAAAATTCGCAGAGGCCGTTCCAAACAAGTTAGAGAAAACTAAAAATACCAGACGAGATCTACATTCTTTATCCTTTCGAAATATGCAATCGTTTTTGAAAAATACAAATATTAACCCTTCGAAAAAAATTCGCCCGCAGACTCACTTTTGCAAATGTCGATACCCTGCGATTTTTAAAATCGCGCATCGGCTCTCTGAAAGAACAAAAAAACAAACAAACACACTCATGTACATTTCCCTCCTTTCGAGATCACTATAAAACCTTTAGTTTTAAAAAATATATCAGTTAACCCTTTCGAAAACGTTTTCTTCCGTAACTCTCTTTCGCTTTTTCAGCGATTTCTGCAATCTTTAAAAATTCAATTCTGGGCTTCTAAACAAGATACGAAAAAATAAAAATACCGAGGCTAATCTACGTTCTTTTTCCTTTTAAAATCAGGTATCAGTTTCGAAAAATTCGTTTTTTAACCCTTCTAAAAAATGGTTTCCGAAACTCACTCGCGTGAATTTTCGTTTTTCGACCCATGTTTAAAAATCCGCATCGACTCGGAAAATGTGAATAGAGACAAATGAAATACACCAGATCATAGCCACGTTCTTATTCTTCAAAACATATATTTCAGTTTTAAAAAATATGTACATTAACCCTTTAGAAACCGGTCGTTCCCGTACCTCACTTTCACGATTTCCTCTAATTTGCCAATGTATACCCTCTCCCCCCCACCCCCCCGCCGCAGGACATTTTTATCGAATTACACAAATTTCGAGAGAAGAGGCTAAAAGTGCGTACATTCAGCTATAGAAAGATGCCTTCGACTTTAAAAAATTCGATTATTATCAATTAAAAAAAAATCCTTTTGTGAAACCCGTTTCTAGAAATGAGCGTTTTTCGGCGCAAGCACAGTTTAATCAAAGTGTAATAAGTGACTTTGCTTTCGCCGTAATTATCTTATTTATTAACGATCTTGAATCAAAAATCGTTGTTCATTTTGCGTACAGAATTGAATGGGCTTTCCGAAAATATGATTTATTTTGAGAAATAATCATATTTTCATGGTTAAAATTCTATTCTACTAGGATATTTGTGTTTTGAAGCAGCCGATTGCACTGCAAATATACTTGCTGTGTGTACTTTTTTCGAAAGCTCCAAAAGATATCAAATTAATTTTTTTTTCTATTTTTTATGTATCGGATTCTATATAGTTTGTTGAACTCCCGGTTTATGATTCAACGCAGGAAAACGTTTATTTTTAAAAGTTTTAGAATTTTTTAAATAATGGTCATTTTTGTATAGAAAAAAAAAAGGAAAAGCTAAGGAATTTGCTATTTCTTTTCAAAATATCTCCCTTCGTATGGGTCCCATCGCGACCTGGTTTGGCTCATTCGACTCGAGATAGATAGAGCTTACCGAATTTAGTTCCCAGTTTCACCACCAGGGTGCGCTTTCCTATCTCTGTTTCTATGAGACTTATCACGACGGGGTATAGCTCATTCGACTCGACACCGATAGAGCTTACTAGAGATTATCCATTTTAGTTCCTCATTTCACCGCTAGGGAGCGCTTTCCGAACTCTGTTTCTATGAACCGGATCACGACGGGGTACGGCTCATTCGACTCGACATCGATAGCTTTAACGGTTTCAATGCCCGAGGTTCGTATAGAACAGATTGCGCCACCTGGTTGTGGAAGGTTGAAATAACGTATATTGCAGCGCATGCGCAGCACGACTGCTATACGTTGCCGCAGGCAGCGGGGACAGTTATAGGTTCAGCATTCGTTTAGTTATAGGTTTATACTAAACGATGTGCAAATTAGGGGATTATCCGGTCCGTGCGTAGCACGACCGGTATACGTTGCCGAAGGCAGCGTGGACCCGGGTCGGAGTTTCGTTCGATTAGAGGTTTATACTATATTTATGTGCAAATTAAGGGATTATTCGGTGCGTCCGGTATACGGATTGTTAGAGCCGAGTCGGAGGTTCGTTCGGTTCGAGGTTTATCTTATTCGAGATTTTACAAGATTAGAGGTTTTACAATTAGGGGCCCGCTGGCGGGCGAAGCCAGCTAGTCATTATTATTAATGTTCGTATCCGTCTGTGTGTGTGTGTATCTGTACCCGGATAAACTCTGCGAGCGTAGCGAGTAGCGAAGCGCTTTTGGTGTCAAAAAATTCAGAAAAATCCGGGCCTTCAGGAATTGCAGTTTCGAAAAAATCGGCCCTTAATTAAGGGAGTTATTAACGAACAAAGCTGTTTTAATTGCTTCAAAAGAAACCTATGTGGAAAGTACTCCGCGCATGCCCAGAAGAGCTCAATCCTCATCTTCCGCAAAAAGAAGAAGGAAAGATCGCTTCGGCCGGTTTCGTTTGACGACTGTCTAAACTCGCCGACGGCGAACCGACAGAAATACGAAAAAACCGTCAACATATTCTCAAAGAACGTACTTTTACTTCTCTAACGATACGGTCGGTTCGAAAAAATTTCGATATTAACCCTTTCAAAAAAAATAATCAAAAAGGGTCGAATTCGTGTTTTTGATTTTCTCCCTTCGTCCGAACCTCGCATCCGCCGGACTAAGAAAGATTCGGATAAACGGATTTCACCAAATAAAAGACCGGTCTCTGTCCTCTCCAATAACACCTTCCATTAAAAAAAATACGCCAGTTAACCCTTCGAAAACGTATATTTTCCGTACACCGTTTCGCGATTTCGGCAATTTCGACTATTTTGAAAAATTCGCTGCGGCGGTTCCAAACGAGTCAGGGAAAACTAAAAATACCAGACGAGATCTACATTCTTTATCCTTTCGAAATCTGCGATCGTTTTTGAAAAATACAAATATTAACCCTTCGAAAAAAATTCGCGCGCAGACTCACTTTTCCAAATTCCGATTCTCTGCGATTTTTAAAATCGCGCATCGGCTCTCTGAAAGAACAAAAACACAAACAAACACACCCAAGTACATTTTCCTCCTTTCGAGATCACTATAAAACCTTTAGTTTTAAAAAATATTTCAGTTAACCCTTTCGAAATCGTTTTTTTCCGTAAGTCTCTTTCGGTTTTTCAGCGATTTCTGCAATCTTTAAAAATTCAATTCTGGGCTTCTAAACAAGATACGAAAAAATAAAGATACCGAGCCTAATCTACGTTCTTTTTCCTTTTAAAATCAGGTATCAGTTTCAAAAAATTCGTTTTTTAACCCTTCTAAAAGAATGGTTTCCGAGACTCACTCGCGTGAATTTTCGTTTTTCGGCCCATGTTTAAAAATCCGCATCGACTCGGAAAATGTGAATAGAGACAAATAAAATACACCAGATCATAGCCACGTTCTTATTCTTCGAAACATATATTTCAGTTTTAAAAAATATGTACATTAACCCTTTAGAAACCGATCGTTCCCGTACGTCACTTTCGTGTTTCCTCTAATTTGCCAATGTATACCCACCCCCCCCCCCCCCCGCCGCAGCTATTTTTTATCGAATTACATAAATTCCTACAGAAGAAGCTAAAAATGCATACATTCAGCTCTAGAAAGACACCTTTCAGTTAAAAAAATTCGAGTATTATCAATTTAAAAAAAATTCTTTTGTGAAACCCGTTTCTAGAAATAAGCGTTTTTCGGCGCAAGCACAGATTAATAAGTGACTTTGCTTTGGAAGTAATTATCTAATTTATTAACGATTTTATTTAAAAAATCGTTGTTCATTTTGCGTACAGAATTGAATGGGCTTTCCGAATATATGATTTATTTTGAGAAATAATTATATTTTCATAGTTAAAATTCTATTCTACTAGGATATTTGTATTCTCAAGCAGCCGATTGCACTCCAAATGCTTGCTTTGTTTACTTTTTTCGGAAGATCCAAAAGATATCAAAATAATTTTTTTTATTTCTATTTTTTATATATCGAATTCTATATAGTTTATTTAACACCCGGTTTATGATTTTGTGTTTGTGTGGGGATGTGATATATTTAAATTTGTCGTTTTAAAACGCATCCTTTTTTCATTTCGTCGGAAAGAAATGTTGCCATTTGAGTTATAGAAACTTTCTATTCGATGGATCAGAGATTATACACTATGCAAAGAATCAACTTCATTTCGATCGTAGTAAAATAAACCAGAGAGTCAACACAGGAACATCACCAACAGGGGGCGCTTTCGGAAATCGGGTTCTATGGGCCCGATTACAACGTGGTTTGGGTCTTTCGACTGGATTTCGATAGCTTTACAGATTTCGGTCATGTTCGTATAGAACAGATTGCGCCCCCTGGTGGTGGAAGGTGTAATTAAAGGATTTTTCATCCAACTCGGGTTCTATGGGTCACATCCGACGCGGTTTGGCTCAATCGACTCAACGTCGATAGAGGATACTAGAGCTTATCGATTTTTGCTCCGAGTCTCACCACCAGGGGGCGCTTTCCTATCTCCGGTTCTACGGGCATGAAAACGACGGGGTATGGCTCATTCGACTCGACATCGAAAGCCTTAACGATTTCAGTTATGATCGTATAAACAGATTGCGCCACATGGTGGTGGAAGGTGGAACTAACGTATACTGCAGCGCGTGCGCAGCACGACTGCTATACGGTGCCGCAGGCAGCGGGGACCCGAACCGGAGGTTCGTTTAGTTAGAGGTTTATACTATTCTATGTGCCGGTGCGTGCGTAGCACGACCGGTTTACGGGGCCGAAGGCAGCGGGGACCAGGGTCGGAGATTCGTTCAGTTAGAGGTTTATACTATTCGATGTGCAAATTAAGGTATTATCCGGTGCCGAAGGCAGCGGGGACCAGGGTTGGAGGTTCTTCGGTTAGAGGTTTATACTACTCAATGTGCAAATTAATGGATTATCCGGTGCCGAAGGCAGCGGGGACCCGTGTCGGAAGTTCGTTCGGTTCGAGGGGGGTGCGAGCCGGAGAATACAAAAGATTCGAGGCACCGATGTAAATTAGGGATTTTATCGATTTTAGTTACCGATGTAAATTAGGGGCCCGCTGGCGGGCGAAGCCAGCTAGTCCTTATTATTAATGTTCGTATCCGTCTGTGTGTGTGTGTCCGGAAAAATTCGCTGCGGCGGTTCCAAACGAGTCAGGGAAAACTAAAAATACCAGACGAGATCTACATTCTTTATCCTTTCGAAATCTGCGATCGTTTTTGAAAAATACAAATATTAACCCTTCGAAAAAAATTCGCGCGCAGACTCACTTTTCCAAATTCCGATTCTCTGCGATTTTTAAAATCGCGCATCGGCTCTCTGAAAGAACAAAAACACAAACAAACACACCCAAGTACATTTTCCTCCTTTCGAGATCACTATAAAACCTTTAGTTTTAAAAAATATTTCAGTTAACCCTTTCGAAATCGTTTTTTTCCGTAAGTCTCTTTCGGTTTTTCAGCGATTTCTGCAATCTTAGAAAAATTCAATTCTGGGCTTCTAAACCAGATACGAAAAAATAAAAATACCGAGCCTAATCTACGTTCTTTTTCCTTTTAAAATCAGGTATCAGTTTCGAAAAATTCGTTTTTTAACCCTTCTAAAAAATGATTTCCGAAACTCACTCGCGTGAATTCTCGTTTTTCGGCCCATGTTTAAAAATCCGCATCGACTCGGAAAATGTGAATAGAGACAAATAAAATACACCAGATCATAGCCACTTTCTTATTCTTCGAAACATATATCTCAGTTAAAAAAAATATGTACATTAACCCTTTAGAAACCGGTCGTTCCCGTACCTCACTTTCACGATTTCCTCTAATTTGCCAATGTAACCCCGCCGCAGGACTTTTTTATCGAAGTACACAAATTCCGAGAGAAGAAGCTAAAAGTGCATACATTCATCTATAGAAAGATGCCTTCGACTTTAAAAAATTCGATTATTATCAATTAAAAAAAAACTCTTTTGTGAAACCCGTTTCTAGAAATGAGCGTTTTTCGGCGCAAGCACAGTTTAATCAGACTGTAATAAGTGACTTTGCTTTCGCCGTAATTATCTTATTTATTAACGATTTTAAATCAAAAATCGTTGTTCATTTTGCGTACAGAATTGAATGGGCTTTCCGAATATATGATTTATTTTGAGAAATAATTACATTTTTATAGTTAAAATTCTATTCTACTAGGATATTTGTATTCTGAAACAGCCAATTGCACTGCAAATACTTGCTATACAATACCTGACTAACTTACTATACAATATTTCTCTTCGATGGATCAGAGATTATACGATATGTAAAGAGTCAACTTCATGTTAGATCGCAGTCAAATAAACTAGAGAGTCAACACAGGAACATTTATTTTTAAAAGTTTTAATATTTTTTAAATAATTGTCATTTTTGCATAGGGGAAAAAAAAAAAAGCTAAGGAATTTGCTATTTCTTTTGAAAATATCTCCCTTCGTATGGGTCCCATCACGACGGGGTATAGCTCATTCGACTCGACACCGATAGAGATTAGTAGAGATTATCGACTTTAGTTCCGCATTTCACCACTAGGGGCGCTTTCCGAACTCTGTTTCTATGGGCCGGATCACGACGGGGTATGGCTTATTCGACTCGACATCGATAGCTTTAACGGTTTCAGTGCCCGAGGTTCGTATAGAACAGATTGCGCCCCCTGGTGGTTGAAGGTGTAATTAAAGGATTTTTCAGCCAACTCGTGTTCTATGGGTCACATCACGACGCGGTTTGGCTCAATCGACTCGACATTGATAGAGGATACTAGAGATTATCGACTTTAGTTCCGCATTTCACCACTAGGGGGCGCTTTCCGAACTCTGTTTCTATGGGCCGGATCACGACGGGGTATGGCTTATTCGACTCGACATCGATAGCTTTAACGGTTTCAGTTATGATCGTATATACAGATTGCGCCACCTGGTGGTGGAAGGTGGAACTAAAGTATACCGCAGCGCGTGCGCAGCACGACTTCTATACGAGGCCGCAGGCAGCGGGGACCCGAGCCGAAAGTTCGTTCAGTTAGAGGTTTATACTATTCGATGTGCAATTTAATCGACATTTTACAAGATTAGAGGTTTTACAATTAGGGGCCCGCTGGCGGGCGAAGCCAGCTAGTCCTTATTATTAATGTTCGTATACGTCTGTGTGTCTGTCTGTGTGTGTATCTGTACCCGGATAAACTCTGCGAGCGCAGCGAGTAGCGAAGCGCTTTCGGTATCAAAAAATTCAGAAAAATCCGGACCTCCAGGAATTGCAGTTTCGAAAAAATCGGCCCATAATTAAGGGAGTTATTAACGAACAAAACTGTTTTAATTACTAAAAAGAAACCTACCTGGAAATTATTCCGCGCATGCCCAGAAGAGCTCAATTCTCATCTTCCGCAAAAAGAAGAAGGAAAAATCGCTTCGGCCGGTTTCGTTTTACGACTGTCTAAACTCGCCGACGGCGAACCGACAGAAATACGAAAAAACTGTCAACATATTCTCAAAGAACGTACTTTTACGTCTCTAACGATCCGGTCGGTTCGAAAAAATTTCGATATTAACCCTTTCAAAAAAAATAATCAAAAAGGGTCGAATTCGTGTTTTTTATATTCTCCCTTCTTCCGAACCTCGCATCCGCCGGACTAAGAAAGATTCGGATAAACGGATTTCACCAAATAAAAGATCGGTCTTTGTCCTCTCCAATTCCCCCTTCCATTAAAAAAAATACGTCAGTTAACCCTTCGAAAATGTATATTTTCCGTACACAGTTTCGCGATTTCGGCAATTGCGACGATTTTCAAAAATTCGCAGAGGCCGTTCCAAACAAGTTAGAGAAAACTAAAAATACCAGACGAGATCTACATTCTTTATCCTTTCGAAATATGTGATCGTTTTTGAAAAATACAAATATTAACCCTTCGAAAAAAATTCGCCCGCAGACTCACTTTTGCAAATTTCGATACCCTGCGATTTTTAAAATCGCGCATCGGCTCTCTGAAAGAACAAAAAAACAAACAAACACACTCATGTACATTTCCCTCCTTTCGAGATCACTATAAAACCTTTAGTTTTAAAAAATATATCAGTTAACCCTTTCGAAATCGTTTTTTTCCGTAAGTCTCTTTCGGTTTTTCAACTATTTCTGCAATCTTTAAAAATTCATTTCTGGGCTTCTAAACAAGATACGAAAAAATAAAAATACCGAGCCTAATCTACGTTCTTTTTCCTTTTAAAATCAGGTATCAGTTTCGAAAAATTCGTTTTTTAACTCTTCTAAAAAAATGATTTCCGAGACTCACTCGCATGAATTTTCGTTTTTCGGCCCATGTTTAAAAATCCGCATCGACTCGGAAAATGTGAATAGAGACAAATAAAATACACCAGATCATAGCCACGTTCTTATTCTTCGAAACATATATTTCAGTTTAAAAAAATATGTACATTAACCCTTTAGAAACCGATCGTTCCCGTACGTCACTTTCGTGTTTCCTCTAATTTGCCAATGTATACCCCCCCGCCGCAGCTATTTTTTATCGAATTACATAAATTCCTAGAGAAGAAGCTAAAAGTGCATACATTCAGCTCTAGAAAGACACCTTTCAGTTAAAAAAATTCGAGTATTATCAATTTCAAAAAAATTCTTTTGTGAAACCCGTTTCTAGAAATAAGCGTTTTTCGGCGCAAGCACAGATTAATCAAAGTGTAATAAGTGACTTTGCTTTGGAAGTAATTATCTAATTTATTAACGATTTTATTTAAAAAATCGTTGTTCATTTTGCGTACAGAATTGAATGGGCTTTCCGAATATATGATTTATTTTGAGAAATAATTATATTTTCATAGTTAAAATTCTATTCTACTAGGATATTTGTATTCTCAAGCAGCCGATTGCACTCCAAATACTTGCTTTGTTTACTTTTTTCGGAAGCTCCAAAAGATATCAAAATAATTTTTTTTTATTTCTATTTTTTATATATCGGATTCTATATAGTTTATTTAACACCCGGTTTATGATTTTGTGTTTGTGTGGGGATGCGATATATTTAAATTTGTCGTTTTAAAACGCATCCTTTTTTCATTTCGTCGGAAAGAAATGTTGCCATTTGAGTTATAGAAACTTTCTATTCGATGGATCAGAGATTATACACTATGTAAAGAATAAACTTCATTTCGATCTTAGTAAAATAAACCAGAGAGTCAACACAGGAACATCACCACCAGGGGGCGCTTTCGGAAATCGGGTTCTATGGGCCCGATTACAACGTGGTTTGGCTCTTTCGACTGGATTTCGATAGCTTTACAGATTTCGGTCATGTTCGTATAGAACAGATTGCGCCCCCTGGTGGTGGAAGGTGTAATTAAAGGATTTTTCATCCAACTCGGGTTCTATGGGTCACATCACGACGCGGTTTGGCTCAATCGACTCAACGTCGATAGAGGATACTAGAGCTTATCGATTTTTGCTCCGAGTCTCACCACCAGGGGGCGCTTTCCTATCTCCGGTTCTACGGGCATGAAAACGACGGGGTATGGCTCATTCGACTCGACATCGAAAGCCTTAACGATTTCAGTTATGATCGTATAAACAGATTGCGCCCCCTGGTGGTGGAAGGTGGAACTAACGTATACTGCAGGGCGTGCGCAGCACGACTGCTATACGGTGCCGCAGGCAGCGGGGACCCGAACCGGAGGTTCGTTTAGTTAGAGGTTTATACTATTCTATGTGCCGGTGCGTGCGTAGCACGACCGGTTTACGGTGCCGAAGGCAGCGGGGACCAGGGTCGGAGATTCGTTCAGTTAGAGGTTTATACTATTCGATGTGCAAATTAAGGTATTATCCGGTGCCGAAGGCAGCGGGGACCAGGGTTGGAGGTTCTTCGGTTAGAGGTTTATACTACTCAATGTGCAAATTAAGGGATTATCCGGTGCCGAAGGCAGCGGGGACCCGTGTCGGAAGTTCGTTCGGTTCGAGGGGGGTGCGAGCCGGAGAATACAAGAGATTCGAGGCACCGATGTAAATTAGGGATTTTATCGATTTTAGTTACCGATGTAAATTAGGGGCCCGCTGGCGGGCGAAGCCAGCTAGTCCTTATTATTAATGTTCGTATCCGTCTGTGTGTCTGTCTGTGTGTGTATCTGTACCCGGATAAACTCTGCGAGCGTAGCGAGTAGCGAAGCGCTTTTGGTGTCAAAAAATTCAGAAAAATCCGGGCCTTCAGGAATTGCAGTTTCGAAAAAATCGGCCCTTAATTAAGGGAGTTATTAACGAACAAAGTTGTTTTAATTGCTTCAAAAGAAACCTACCTGGAAAGTACTCCGCGCATGCCCAGAAGAGCTCAATCCTCATCTTCCGCAAAAAGAAGAAGGAAAGATCGCTTCGGCCGGTTTCGTTTGACGACTGTCTAAACTCGCCGACGGCGAACCGACAGAAATACGAAAAAACCGTCAACATATTCTCAAAGAACGTACTTTTACGTCTCTAACGATCCGGTCGGTTCGAAAAAATTTCGATATTAACCCTTTCAAAAAAAATAATCAAAAAGGGTCGAATTCGTGTTTTTGATTTTCTCCCTTCGTCCGAACCTCGCATCCGCCGGACTAAGAAAGATTCGGATAAACGGATTTCACCAAATAAAAGACCGGTCTCTGTCCTCTCCAATAACACCTTCCATTAAAAAAAATACGTCAGTTAACCCTTCGAAAACGTATATTTTCCGTACACCGTTTCGCGATTTCGGCAATTTCGACTATATTGAAAAATTCGCTGCGGCGGTTACAAACGAGTCAGGGAAAACTAAAAATACCAGACGAGATCTACATTCTTTATCCTTTCGAAATCTGCGATCGTTTTTGAAAAATACAAATATTAACCCTTCGAAAAAAATTCGCGCGCAGACTCACTTTTGCAAATTCCGATTCTCTGCGATTTTTAAAATCGCGCATCGGCTCTCTGAAAGAACAAAAAAAACAAACAAACACACCCAAGTACATTTCCCTCCTTTCGAGATCACTGTAAAACCTTTAGTTTTAAAAAATATTTCAGTTAACCCTTTCGAAAACGTTTTTTTCCGTAAGTCTCTTTCTGTTTTTCAGCGATTTCTGCAATATTTAAAAATTCAATTCTGGGCTTCTAAACAAGATACGAAAAAATAAAAATACCGAGCCTAATCTACGTTCTTTTTCCTTTTAAAATCAGGTATCAGTTTTGAAAAATTCGTTTTTTAACCCTTCTAAAAAAATGGTTTCCGAAACTCACTCGCGTGAATTTTCGTTTTTCGGCCCATGTTTAAAAATCAGCATCGACTCGGAAAATGTGAATAGAGACAAACAAAATACACCAGATCATAGCCACTTTTTTATTCGTCGAAACATATATTTCAGTTTTAAAAAATATGTACATTAACCCTTTAGAAACCGGTCGTTCCCGTACATCACTTTCACGATTTCCTCTAATTTGCCAATGTATACCCCCCCCCCTCCCCCGCGCCGCAGGACTTTTTTATCGAATTACACAAATTCCGAGAGAAGAGGCTAAAAGTGCATACATTCAGCTATAGAAAGATGCCTTCGACTTTAAAAAATTCGATTATTATCAATTAAAAAAAAACTCTTTTGTGAAACCCGTTTCTAGAAATGAGCGTTTTTCGGCGCAAGCACAGTTTAATCAAACTGTAATAAGTGACTTTGCTTTCGCCGTAATTATCTTATTTATTAACGATCTTAAATCAAAAATCGTTGTTCATTTTGCGTACAGAAATGAATGGGCTTTCCGAATATATGTTTTATTTTGAGAAATAATTATATTTTCATAGTTAAATTTCTATTCTACTAGGATGTTTGTATTCTGAAACAGCCAATTGCACTCCGAATATTTGCTATACAATACCTGACTAACTTACTATACAATATTTCTCTTCGATGGATCAGAGATTTTACGATATGTAAAGAGTCAACTTCATGTTCGATCGCAGTCAAATAAACTAGAGAGTCAACACAGGAACATTTATTTTTAAAAGTTTTAATATTTTTTAAATAATTGTCATTTTTGCATAGGGGGAAAAAAAAAAGCTAAGGAATTTGCTATTTCTTTTGAAAATATCTCCCTTCGTATGGGTCCCATCACGACGGGGTATAGCTCATTCGACTCGACACCGATAAAGCTTAGTAGAGATTATCGACTTTAGTTCCGCATTTCACCACTAGGGGTGCTTTCCGAACTCTGTTTCTATGGGCTGGATCACGACGGGGTATGGCTTATTCGACTCGACATCGATAGCTTTAACGGTTTCAGTACCCGAGGTTCGTATAGAACAGATTGCGCCCCCTGGTGGTTGAAGGTATAATTAAAGGATTTTTCAGCCAACTCGGGTTCTATGGGTCACATCACGACGCGGTTTGGCTCAATCACCTCGACATCGATAGAGGATACTAGAGATAGTCGACTTTAGTTCCGCATTTCACCACTAGGGGGCGCTTTCCGAACTCAGTTTCTATGGGCCGAATCACGACGGCGTATGACTTATTCGACTCGACATCGGTAGCTTTAACGGTTTCAGTGCCCGAGGTTCGTATAGAACAGATTGCGCCACCTGGTGGTGGAAGGTGTAATTAAAGGATTTTTCAGCAAACTCGGGTTCTATGGGTCACATCACGACGGGGTATGGCTCATTCGACTCGACATCGATAGCTTTTCGAGATTTTACAATTAGGGGCCCGCTGGCGGGCGAAGCCAGCTAGTCCTTATTATTAATGTTCGTATCCGTCTGTGTGTCTGTCTGTGTGTGTGTGTATCTGTACCCGGATAAACTCTACGAGCGTAGCGAGTAGCGAAGCGCTTTTGGTGTCAAAAAATTCAGAAAAATCCGGGCCTTCAGGAATTGCAGTTTCGAAAAAATCGGCCCTTAATTAAGGGAGTTATTAACGAACAAAGCTGTTTTAATTGCTTCAAAAGAAACCTATGTGGAAAGTACTCCGCGCATGCCCAGAAGAGCTCAATCCTCATCTTCCGCAAAAAGAAGAAGGAAAGATCGCTTCGGCCGGTTTCGTTTGACGACTGTCTAAACTCGCCGACGGCGAACCGACAGAAATACGAAAAAACCGTCAACATATTTTCAAAGAACGTACTTTTACTTCTCTAACGATACGGTTGGTTCAAAAAAATTTCGATATTAACCCTTTCAAAAAAAATAATCAAAAAGGGTCGAATTCGTGTTTTTGATTTTCTCCCTTCGTCCGAACCTCGCATCCGCCTACTAAGAAAGATTCGGATAAACGGATTTCACCAAATAAAACACCGGTCTCTGTCCTCTCCAATAACACCTTCCATTAAAAAAAATACGTCAGTTAACCCTTCGAAAACGTATATTTTCCGTACACCGTTTCGCGATTTCGGCAATTTCGACTATTTTGAAAAATTCGCTGCGGCGGTTCCAAACGAGTCAGGGAAAACTAAAAATACCAGACGAGATCTACATTCTTTATCCTTTCGAAATCTGCGATCGTTTTTGAAAAATACAAATATTAACCCTTCGAAAAAAATTCGCGCGCAGACTCACTTTTCCAAATTCCGATTCTCTGCGATTTTTAAAATCGCGCATCGGCTCTCTGAAAGAACAAAAACACAAACAAACACACCCAAGTACATTTTCCTCCTTTCGAAATCACTGTAAAACCTTTAGTTTTAAAAAATATTTCAGTTAACCCTTTCGAAATCGTTTTTTTCCGTAAGTCTCTTTCGGTTTTTCAGCGATTTCTGCAATCTTTAAAATTCAATTCTGGGCTTCTTAACAAGATACGAAAAAATAAAAATACCGAGCCTAATATACGTTCTTTTTCCTTTTAAAATCAGGTATCAGTTTCGAAAAATTCGTTTTTTAACCCTTCGAAAAAAATGGTTTCCGAAACTCACTCGCGTGAATTTTCTTTTTCGGCCCGTGTTTAAAAATCCGCATCGACTCGGAAAATGTGAATAGAGACAAATAAAATAAACCAGATCATAGCCACCTTCTTATTCTTCGAAACACATATTTCAGTTTTAAAAAATATGTACATTAACCCTTTAGAAACCGGTAGTTCCCGTACCTCACTTTCACGATTTCCTCTAATTTGCCAATGTAACCCCCCCCCCCCCCCCGCCGCAGGACTTTTTTATCGAAGTACACAAATTCCGAGAGAAGAAGCTAAAAGTGCATACATTCATCTATAGAAAGATGCCTTCGACTTTAAAAAATTCGATTATTATCAATTAAAAAACAACTCTTTTGTGAAACCCGTTTCTAGAAATGAGCGTTTTTCGGCGCAGGCACAGTTTAATCAAACTGTAATAAGTGACTTTGATTTGGTCGTAATTATCTAATTTATTAACGATTTTGAATCAAAAATCGTTGTTCATTTTGTGTACAGAATTGAATGGGCTTTCCGAATATATGATTTATTTTGAGAAATAATTATATTTTCATAGTTAAAATTCTATTCTACTAGGATATTTGTATTCTGAAGCAGCCGATTGCACTCCGAATATACTTGCTTTTACTTTTTTCGAAAGCTCCAAAAGATATCAAAATATTTTTTTTTCTATTTTATATATATCGGATTCTATATAGTTTGTTGAACTCGCGGTTTATGATTCAACGCAGGAACATTTATTTTTAAAAGTTTTAGAATTTTTTAAATAATGGTCATTTTTGTATAGAAAAAAAAAAGAAAAAGCTAAGGAATTTGCTATTTTTTTTCAAATAATCTCCCTTCGTATGGGTCCCATCGCGACCTGGTTTGGCTCATTCGACTCGACATAGATAGAGCTTACCGAATTTAGTTCCGAGTTTCCCCACCAGGGTGCGCTTTCCTATCTCTGTTTCTATGGGACGAATCACGACGGGGTATAGCTCATTCGACTCGACACCGATAGAGCTTACTAGAGATTATCGATTTTAGTTCTGCATTTCACCACTAGGGGGCGCTTTCCGAACTCTTTCTATGGGCCGGATGACGACGGGGTATGGCTCATTCGACTCGACATCAATAGCTTTTCGAGATTTTACAATTAGGGGCAGCGGGAACCCGAGCTGGAGGTTCGTTCAGTTAGAGGTTTATACTATTCGATGTGCAATTTAAGGGATTATCTGGTGCGTGCGCAGCACGACCGGTATACGGTGCTGAAGGCAGCGGGGACCAGGGTCGGAAGTTCGTTCGGTTAGAGGTTTATACTATTCAATGTAAAAATTAAGGGATTATCAGGTGCGTGCTTAGCACGACCGGTATACGGTGCCGAAGGCAGCGAAGACCCGGGTCGGAGGTTCGTTCGGTTCGAGGTTTATCTTATTGGAGGTTTTACAAGATTCGAGATTTTACAAGATTAGAGGTTTTACAATTAGGGGCCCGCTGGCGGGCGAAGCCAGCTAGTCCTTATTATTAATGTTCGTATCCGTCTGTGTGTCTGTCTGTGTGTGTATCTGTACCCGGATAAACTCTGCGAGCGTAGCGAGTAGCGAAGCGCTTTTGGTGTCAAAAAATTCAGAAAAATCCGGGCCTTCAGGAATTGCAGTTTCGAAAAAATCGGCCCTTAATTAAGGGAGTTATTAACGAACAAAGTTGTTTTAATTGCTTCAAAAGAAACCTACGTGGAAAGTACTCCGCGCATGCCCAGAAGAGCTCAATCCTCATCTTCCGCAAAAAGAAGAAGGAAAGATCGCTTCGGCCGGTTTCGTTTGACGACTGTCTAAACTCGCCGACGGCGAACCGACAGAAATACGAAAAAACCGTCAACATATTCTCAAAGAACGTACTTTTACGTCTCTAACGATCCGGTCGGTTCGAAAAAATTTCGATATTAACCCTTTCAAAAAAAATAATCAAAAAGGGTCGAATTCGTGTTTTTGATTTTCTCCCTTCGTCCGAACCTCGCATCCGCCGGACTAAGAAAGATTCGGATAAACGGATTTCACCAAATAAAAGATCGGTCTCTGTCCTCTCCAATAACACCTTCCATTAAAAAAATACGTCAGTTAACCCTTCGAAAACGTATATTTTCCGTAGACCGTTTCGCGATTTCGGCAATTTCGACTATATTGAAAAATTCGCTGCGGCGGTTCCAAACGAGTCAGGGAAAACTAAAAATACCAGACGAGATCTACATTCTTTATCCTTTCGAAATCTGCGATCGTTTTTGAAAAATACAAATATTAACCCTTCGAAAAAAATTCGCGCGCAGACTCACTTTTGCAAATTCCGATTCTCTGCGATTTTTAAAATCGCGCATCGGCTCTCTGAAAGAACAAAAAAACAAACAAACACACCCAAGTACATTTCCATCCTTTCGAGATCACTGTAAAACCTTTAGTTTTAAAAAATATTTCAGTTAACCCTTTCGAAAACGTTTTTTTCCGTAAGTCTCTTTCTGTTTTTCAGCGATTTCTGCAATATTTAAAAATTCAATTCTGGGCTTCTAAACAAGATACGAAAAAATAAAAATACCGAGCCTAATCTACGTTCTTTTTCCTTTTAAAATCAGGTATCAGTTTTGAAAAATTCGTTTTTTAACCCTTCTAAAAAAATGGTTTCCGAAACTCACTCGCGTGAATTTTCGTTTTTCGGCCCATGTTTAAAAATCAGCATCGACTCGGAAAATGTGAATAGAGACAAACAAAATACACCAGATCATAGCCACTTTTTTATTCGTCGAAACATATATTTCAGTTTCAAAAAATATGTACATTAACCCTTTAGAAACCGGTCGTTCCCGTACATCACTTTCACGATTTCCTCTAATTTGCCAATGTATACCCCCCCCCCTCCCACGCGCCGCAGGACTTTTTTATCGAATTACACAAATTCCGAGAGAAGAGGCTAAAAGTGCATACATTCAGCTATAGAAAGATGCCTTCGACTTTAAAAAATTCGATTATTATCAATTAAAAAAAAACTCTTTTGTGAAACCCGTTTCTAGAAATGAGCGTTTTTCGGCGCAAGCACAGTTTAATCAAACTGTAATAAGTGACTTTGATTTCGCCGTAATTATCTTATTTATTAACGATCTTAAATCAAAAATCGTTGTTCATTTTGCGTACAGAAATGAATGGGCTTTCCGAATATATGTTTTATTTTGAGAAATAATTATATTTTCATAGTTAAATTTCTATTCTACTAGGATGTTTGTATTCTGAAACAGCCAATTGCACTCCGAATATTTGCTATACAATACCTGACTAACTTACTATACAATATTTCTCTTCGATGGATCAGAGATTTTACGATATGTAAAGAGTCAACTTCATGTTCGATCGCAGTCAAATAAACTAGAGAGTCAACACAGGAACATTTATTTTTAAAAGTTTTAATATTTTTTAAATAATTGTCATTTTTGCATAGGGGGAAAAAAAAAAGCTAAGGAATTTGCTATTTCTTTTGAAAATATCTCCCTTCGTATGGGTCCCATCACGACGGGGTATAGCTCATTCGACTCGACACCGATAAAGCTTAGTAGAGATTATCGACTTTAGTTCCGCATTTCACCACTAGGGGTGCTTTCCGAACTCTGTTTCTATGGGCTGGATCACGACGGGGTATGGCTTATTCGACTCGACATCGATAGCTTTAACGGTTTCAGTACCCGAGGTTCGTATAGAACAGATTGCGCCCCCTGGTGGTTGAAGGTGTAATTAAAGGATTTTTCAGCCAACTCGGGTTCTATGGGTCACATCACGGCGCGGTTTGAGTCAATCACCTCGACATCGATAGAGGATACTAGAGATAGTCGACTTTAGTTCCGCATTTCACCACTAGGGGGCGCTTTCCGAACTCAGTTTCTATGGGCCGAATCACGACGGCGTATGACTTATTCGACTCGACATCGATAGCTTTAACGGTTTCAGTGCCCGAGGTTCGTATAGAACAGATTGCGCCACCTGGTGGTGGAAGGTGTAATTAAAGGATTTTTCAGCAAACTCGGGTTCTATGGGTCACATCACGACGGGGTATGGCTCATTCGACTCGACATCGATAGCTTTTCGAGATTTTACAATTAGGGGCCCGCTGGCGGGCGAAGCCAGCTAGTCCTTATTATTAATGTTCGTATCCGTCTGTGTGTCTGTCTGTGTGTGTGTGTATCTGTACCCGGATAAACTCTGCGAGCGTAGCGAGTAGCGAAGCGCTTTTGGTGTCAAAAAATTCAGAAAAATCCGGGCCTTCAGGAATTGCAGTTTCGAAAAAAATCGGCCCTTAATTAAGGGAGTTATTAACGAACAAAGCTGTTTTAATTGCTTCAAAAGAAACCTATGTGGAAAGTACTCCGCGCATGCCCAGAAGAGCTCAATCCTCATCTTCCGCAAAAAGAAGAAGGAAAGATCGCTTCGGCCGGTTTCGTTTGACGAGTGTCTAAACTCGCCGACGGCGAACCGACAGAAATACGAAAAAACCGTCAACATATTCTCAAAGAACGTACTTTTACTTCTCTAACGATACGGTTGGTTCAAAAAAATTTCGATATTAACCCTTTCAAAAAAAATAATCAAAAAGGGTCGAATTCGTGTTTTTGATTTTCTCCCTTCGTCCGAACCTCGCATCCGCCGGACTAAGAAAGATTCGGATAAACGGATTTCACCAAATAAAAGACCGGTCTCTGTCCTCTCCAATAACACCTTCCATTAAAAAAAATACGTCAGTTAACCCTTCGAAAACGTATATTTTCCGTACACCGTTTCGCGATTTCGGCAATTTCGACTATTTTGAAAAATTCGCTGCGGCGGTTCCAAACGAGTCAGGGAAAACCAAAAATACCAGACGAGATCTACATTCTTTATCCTTTCGAAATCTGCGATCGTTTTTGAAAAATACAAATATTAACCCTTCGAAAAAAATTCGCGCGCAGACTCACTTTTCCAAATTCCGATTCTCTGCGATTTTTAAAATCGCGCATCGGCTCTCTGAAAGAACAAAAACACAAACAAACACACCCAAGTACATTTTCCTTCTTTCGAAATCACTGTAAAACCTTTAGTTTTAAAAAATATTTCAGTTAACCCTTTCGAAATCGTTTTTTTCCGTAAGTCTCTTTCGGTTTTTCAGCGATTTCTGCAATTTTTAAAAATTCAATTCTGGGCTTCTTAACAAGATACGAAAAAATAAAAATACCGAGCCTAATATACGTTCTTTTTCCTTTTAAAATCTGGTATCAGTTTCGAAAAATTCGTTTTTTAACCCTTCGAAAAAAATGGTTTCCGAAACTCACTCGCGTGAATTTTCTTTTTCGGCCCGTGTTTAAAAATCCGCATCGACTCGGAAAATGTGAATAGAGACAAATAAAATAAACCAGATCATAGCCACCTTCCTATTCTTCGAAACACATATTTCAGTTTTAAAAAATATGTACATTAACCCTTTAGAAACCGGTAGTTCCCGTACCTCACTTTCACGATTTCCTCTAATTTGCCAATGTAAACCCCCCCCCCCCCCCCCGCCGCAGGACTTTTTTATCGAAGTACACAAATTCCGAGAGAAGAAGCTAAAAGTGCATACATTCATCTATAGAAAGATGCCTTCGACTTTAAAAAATTCGATTATTATCAATTAAAAAACAACTCTTTTGTGAAACCCGTTTCTAGAAATGAGCGTTTTTCGGCGCAAGCACAGTTTAATCAAACTGTAATAAGTGACTTTGATTTGGTCGTAATTATCTAATTTATTAACGATTTTGAATCAAAAATCGTTGTTCATTTTGTGTACAGAATTGAATGGGCTTTCCGAATATATGATTTATTTTGAGAAATAATTATATTTTCATAGTTAAAATTCTATTCTACTAGGATATTTGTATTCTGAAGCAGCCGATTGCACTCCGAATATACTTGCTTTTACTTTTTTCGAAAGCTCCAAAAGATATCAAAATATTTTTTTTTCTATTTTTTATATATCGGATTCTATATAGTTTGTTGAACTCGCGGTTTATGATTCAACGCAGGAACATTTATTTTTAAAAGTTTTAGAATTTTTTAAATAATGGTCATTTTTGTATAGAAAAAAAAAAGAAAAAGCTAAGGAATTTGCTATTTTTTTTCAAATAATCTCCCATCGCGACCTGGTTTGGCTCATTCAACTCGACATAGATAGACCTTACCGAATTTAGTTCCGAGTTTCCCCACCAGGGTGCGCTTTCCTATCTCTGTTTCTATGGGACGAATCACGACGGGGTATAGCTCATTCGACTCGACACCGATAGAGCTTACTAGAGATTATCGATTTTAGTTCTGCATTTCACCACTAGGGGGCGCTTTCCAAACTCTTTCTATGGGCCGGATGACGACGGGGTATGGCTCATTCGACTCGACATCAATAGCTTTTCGAGATTTTACAATTAGGGGCAGCGGGAACCCGAGCTGGAGGTTCGTTCAGTTAGAGGTTTATACTATTCGATGTTCAATTTAAGGGATTATCCGGTGCGTGCGCAGCACGACCGGTATACGGTGCTGAAGGCAGCGGGGATCAGGGTCGGAAGTTCGTTCGGTTAGAGGTTTATACTATTCAATGTAAAAATTAAACGATTATCCGGTGCGTGCTTAGCACGACCGGTATACGGTGCCGAAGGCAGCGAAGACCCGGGTCGGAGGTTCGTTCGGTTCGAGGTTTATCTTATTGGAGGTTTTACAAGATTCGAGATTTTACAAGATTAGAGGTTTTACAATTAGGGGCCCGCTGGCGGGCGAAGCCAGCTAGTCCTTATTATTAATGTTCGTATACGTCTGTGTGTCTGTCTGTGTGTGTATCTGTACCCGGATAAACTCTGCGAGCGCAGCGAGTAGCGAAGCGCTTTTGGTATCAAAAAATTCAGAAAAATCCCGACCTCCAGGAATTGCAGTTTCGAAAAAATCGGCCCATAATTAAGGGAATTATTAACGAACAAAACTGTTTTAATTACTAAAAAGAAACCTACCTGGAAATTATTCCGGGCATGCCCAGAAGAGCTCAATTCTCATCTTCCGCAAAAAGAAGAAGGAAAAATCGCTTCGGCCGGTTTCGTTTTACGACTGTCTAAACTCGCCGACGGCGAACCGACAGAAATACGAAAAAACCGTCAACATATTCTCAAAGAACGTACTTTTACGTCTCTAACGATCCGGTCGGTTCGAAAAAATTTTGATATTAACCTTTTCAAAAAAAATAATCAAAAAGGGTCGAATTCGTGTTTTTTATATTCTCCCTTCTTCCGAACCTCGCATCCGCCGGACTAAGAAAGATTCGGATAAACGGATTTCACCAAATAAAAGATCGGTCTTTGTCCTCTCCAATTCCCCCTTCCATTAAAAAAAAATACGTCAGTTAACCCTTCGAAAATGTATATTTTCCGTACACAGTTTCGCGATTTCGGCAATTGCGACGATTTTCAAAAATTCGCAGAGGCCGTTCCAAACAAGTTAGAGAAAACTAAAAATACCAGACGAGATCTACATTCTTTATCCTTTCGAAATATGCAATCGTTTTTGAAAAATACAAATATTAACCCTTCGAAAAAAATTCGCCCGCAGACTCACTTTTGCAAATGTCGATACCCTGCGATTTTTAAAATCGCGCATCGGCTCTCTGAAAGAACAAAAAAACAAACAAACACACTCATGTACATTTCCCTCCTTTCGAGATCACTGTAAAACCTTTAGTTTTAAAAAATATATCAGTTAACCCTTTCGAAAACGTTTTCTTCCGTAACTCTCTTTCGCTTTTTCAGCGATTTCTGCAATCTTTAAAAATTCAATTCTGGGCTTCTAAACAAGATACGAAAAAATAAAAATACCGAGGCTAATCTACGTTCTTTTTCCTTTTAAAATCAGGTATCAGTTTCGAAAAATTCGTTTTTTAACCCTTCTAAAAAAATGGTTTCCGAAACTCACTCGCGTGAATTTTCGTTTTTCGACCCATGTTTAAAAATCCGCATCGACTCGGAAAATGTGAATAGAGACAAATGAAATACACCAGATCATAGCCACGTTCTTATTCTTCAAAACATATATTTCAGTTTTAAAAAATATGTACATTAACCCTTTAGAAACCGGTCGTTCCCGTACCTCACTTTCACGATTTCCTCTAATTTGCCAATGTATACCCCCTCCCCCCCACCCCCCCGCCGCAGGACTTTTTTATCGAATTACACAAATTTCGAGAGAAGAGGCTAAAAGTGCGTACATTCAGCTATAGAAAGATGCCTTCGACTTTAAAAAATTCGATTATTATCAATTAAAAAAAAATCCTTTTGTGAAACCCGTTTCTAGAAATGAGCGTTTTTCGGCGCAAGCACAGTTTAATCAAAGTGTAATAAGTGACTTTGCTTTCGCCGTAATTATCTTATTTATTAACGATCTTGAATCAAAAATCGTTGTTCATTTTGCGTACAGAATTGAATGGGCTTTCCGAAAATATGATTTATTTTGAGAAATAATCATATTTTCATGGTTAAAATTCTATTCTACTAGGATATTTGTGTTTTGAAGCAGCCGATTGCACTGCAAATATACTTGCTGTGTGTACTTTTTTCGAAAGCTCCAAAAGATATCAAATTAATTTTTTTTTCTATTTTTTATGTATCGGATTCTATATAGTTTGTTGAACTCCCGGTTTATGATTCAACGCCGGAAAACGTTTATTTTTAAAAGTTTTAGAATTTTTTAAATAATGGTCATTTTTGTATAGAAAAAAAAAAGGAAAAGCTAAGGAATTTGCTATTTCTTTTCAAAATATCTCCCTTCGTATGGGTCCCATCGCGACCTGGTTTGGCTCATTCGACTCGAGATAGATAGAGCTTACCGAATTTAGTTCCCAGTTTCACCAACAGGGTGCGCTTTCCTATCTCTGTTTCTATGAGACTTATCACGACGGGGTATAGCTCATTCGACTCGACACCGATAGAGCTTACTAGAGATTATCCATTTTAGTTCCTCATTTCACCGCTAGGGAGCGCTTTCCGAACTCTGTTTCCATGAGCCGGATCACGACGGGGTACGGCTCATTCGACTCGACATCGATAGCTTTAACGGTTTCAATGCCCGAGGTTCGTATAGAACAGATTGCGCCACCTGGTTGTGGAAGGTTGAAATAACGTATATTGCAGCGCATGCGCAGCACGACTGCTATACGTTGCCGCAGGCAGCGGGGACAGTTATAGGTTCAGCATTCGTTTAGTTATAGGTTTATACTAAACGATGTGCAAATTAGGGGATTATCCGGTCCGTGCGTAGCACGACCGGTATACGTTGCCGAAGGCAGCGTGGACCCGGGTCGGAGTTTCGTTCGATTAGAGGTTTATACTATATTTATGTGCAAATTAAGGGATTATTCGGTGCGTCCGGTATACGGATTGTTAGAGCCGAGTCGGAGGTTCGTTCGGTTCGAGGTTTATCTTATTCGAGATTTTACAAGATTAGAGGTTTTACAATTAGGGGCCCGCTGGCGGGCGAAGCCAGCTAGTCCTTATTATTAATGTTCGTATCCGTCTGTGTGTGTGTGTATCTGTACCCGGATAAACTCTGCGAGCGTAGCGAGTAGCGAAGCGCTTTTGGTGTCAAAAAATTCAGAAAAATCCGGGCCTTCAGGAATTGCAGTTTCGAAAAAATCGGCCCTTAATTAAGGGAGTTATTAACGAACAAAGCTGTTTTAATTGCTTCAAAAGAAACCTATGTGGAAAGTACTCCGCGCATGCCCAGAAGAGCTCAATCCTCATCTTCCGCAAAAAGAAGAAGGAAAGATCGCTTCGGCCGGTTTCGTTTGACGACTGTCTAAACTCGCCGACGGCGAACCGACAGAAATACGAAAAAACCGTCAACATATTCTCAAAGAACGTACTTTTACGTCTCTAACGATCTGGTCGGTTCGAAAAAATTTCGATATTAACCCTTTCAAAAAAAATAATCAAAAAGGGTCGAATTCGTGTTTTTGATTTTCTCCCTTGGTCCGAACCTCGCATCCGCCGGACTAAGAAAGATTCGGATAAACGGATTTCACCAAATAAAAGATCGGTCTCTGTCCTCTCCAATAACACCTTCCATTAAAAAAAATACGCCAGTTAACCCTTCGAAAACGTATATTTTCCGTATACCGTTTCGCGATTTATGCAATTTCGACTATATTGAAAAATTCGCTGCGGCGGTTCCAAACGAGTCAGGGAAAACTAAAAATACCAGACGAGATCTACATTCTTTATCCTTTCGAAATCTGCGATCGTTTTTGAAAAATACAAATATTAACCCTTCGAAAAAAATTCGCGCGCAGACTCACTTTTGCAAATTCCGATTCTCTGCGATTTTTAAAATCGCGCATCGGCTCTCTGAAAGAACAAAAAATCAAACAAACACACCCAAGTACATTTCCCTCCTTTCGAGATCACTGTAAAACCTTTAGTTTTAAAAAATATTTCAGTTAACCCTTTCGAAATCGTTTTTTTCCGTAAGTCTCTTTCGGTTTTTCAGCGATTTCTGCAATTTTTAAAAATTCAATTCTGGGCTTCTAAACAAGATACGAAAAAATAAAAATACCGAGCCTAATCTACGTTCTTTTTCCTTTTAAAATCAGGTATCAGTTTCGAAAAATTCGTTTTTTAACCCTTCTAAAAAATGATTTCCGAAACTCACTCGCGTGAATTCTCGTTTTTCGGCCCATGTTTAAAAATCCGCATCGACTCGGAAAATGTGAATAGAGACAAATAAAATACACCAGATCATAGAAACTTTCTTATTCTTCGAAACATATATCTCAGTTAAAAAAAATATGTACATTAACCCTTTAGAAACCGGTCGTTCCCGTACCTCACTTTCACGATTTCCTCTAATTTGCCAATGTAACCCCGCCGCAGGACTTTTTTATCGAAGTACACAAATTCCGAGAGAAGAAGCTAAAAGTGCATACATTCATCTATAGAAAGATGCCTTCGACTTTAAAAAATTCGATTATTATCAATTAAAAAAAAACTCTTTTGTGAAACCCGTTTCTAGAAATGAGCGTTTTTCGGCGCAAGCACAGTTTAATCAGACTGTAATAAGTGACTTTGCTTTCGCCGTAATTATCTTATTTATTAACGATTTTAAATCAAAAATCGTTGTTCATTTTGCGTACAGAATTGAATGGGCTTTCCGAATATATGATTTATTTTGAGAAATAATTATATTTTTATAGTTAAAATTCTATTCTACTAGGATATTTGTATTCTGAAACAGCCAATTGCACTGCAAATACTTGCTATACAATACCTGACTAACTTACTATACAATATTTCTCTTCGATGGATCAGAGATTATACGATATGTAAAGAGTCAACTTCATGTTAGATCGCAGTCAAATAAACTAGAGAGTCAACACAGGAACATTTATTTTTAAAAGTTTTAATATTTTTTAAATAATTGTCATTTTTGCATAGGGGAAAAAAAAAAAAGCTAAGGAATTTGCTATTTCTTTTGAAAATATCTCCCTTCGTATGGGTCCCATCACGACGGGGTATAGCTCATTCGACTCGACACCGATAGAGATTAGTAGAGATTATCGACTTTAGTTCCGCATTTCACCACTAGGGGCGCTTTCCGAACTCTGTTTCTATGGGCCGGATCACGACGGGGTATGGCTTATTCGACTCGACATCGATAGCTTTAACGGTTTCAGTGCCCGAGGTTCGTATAGAACAGATTGCGCCCCCTGGTGGTTGAAGGTGTAATTAAAGGATTTTTCAGCCAACTCGTGTTCTATGGGTCACATCACGACGCGGTTTGGCTCAATCGACTCGACATCGATAGAGGATACTAGAGATTATCGACTTTAGTTCCGCATTTCACCACTAGGGGGCGCTTTCCGAACTCTGTTTCTATGGGCCGGATCACGACGGGGTATGGCTTATTCGACTCGACATCGATAGCTTTAACGGTTTCAGTTATGATCGTATATACAGATTGCGCCACCTGGTGGTGGAAGGTGGAACTAAACTATACCGCAGCGCGTGCGTAGCACGACTTCTATACGAGGCCGCAGGCAGCGGGGACCCGAGCCGAAAGTTCGTTCAGTTAGAGGTTTATACTATTCGATGTGCAATTTAATCGACATTTTACAAGATTAGAGGTTTTACAATTAGGGGCCCGCTGGCGGGCGAAGCCAGCTAGTCCTTATTATTAATGTTCGTATCCGTCTGTGTGTCTGTCTGTGTGTGTATCTGTACCCGGATAAACTCTGCGAGCGTAGCGAGTAGCGAAGCGCTTTTGGTGTCAAAAAATTCAGAAAAATCCGGGCCTTCAGGAATTGCAGTTTCGAAAAAATCGGCCCTTAATTAAGGGAGTTATTAACGAACAAAGTTGTTTTAATTGCTTCAAAAGAAACCTACGTGGAAAGTACTCCGCGCATGCCCAGAAGAGCTCAATCCTCATCTTCCGCAAAAAGAAGAAGGAAAGATCGGTTCGGCCGGTTTCGTTTGACGACTGTCTAAACTCGCCGACGGCGAACCGACAGAAATACGAAAAAACCGTCAACATATTCTCAAGGAACGTACTTTTACGTCTCTAACGATCCGGTCGGTTCGAAAAAATTTCGATATTAACCCTTTCAAAAAAAATAATCAAAAAGGGTCGAATTCGTGTTTTTGATTTTCTCCCTTCGTCCGAACCTCGCATCCGCCGGACTAAGAAAGATTCGGATAAACGGATTTCACCAAATAAAAGATCGGTCTCTGTCCTCTCCAATAACACCTTCCATTAAAAAAAATACGTCAGTTAACCCTTCGAAAACGTATATTTTCCGTACACCGTTTCGCGATTTCGGCAATTTCGACTATATTGAAAAATTCGCTGCGGCGGTTCCAAACAAGTCAGGGAAAACTAAAAATACCAGACGAGATCTACATTCTTTATCCTTTCGAAATCTGCGATCGTTTTTGAAAAATACAAATATTAACCCTTCGAAAAAAATTCGCGCGCAGACTCACTTTTGCAAATTCCGATTCTCTGTGATTTTTAAAATCGCGCATCGGCTCTCTGAAAGAACAAAAAAACAAACAAACACACCCAAGTACATTTCCCTCCTTTCGAGATCACTGTAAAACCTTTAGTTTTAAAAAATATTTCAGTTAACCCTTTCGAAAACGTTTTTTTCCGTAAGTCTCTTTCTGTTTTTCAGCGATTTCTGCAATATTTAAAAATTCAATTCTGGGCTTCTAAACAAGATACGAAAAAATAAAAATACCGAGCCTAATCTACGTTCTTTTTCCTTTTAAAATCAGGTATCAGTTTTGAAAAATTCGTTTTTTAACCCTTCTAAAAAAATGGTTTCCTAAACTCACTCGCGTGAATTTTCGTTTTTCGGCCCATGTTTAAAAATCAGCATCGACTCGGAAAATGTGAATAGAGACAAACAAAATACACCAGATAATAGCCACTTTTTTATTCGTCGAAACATATATTTCAGTTTTAAAAAATATGTACATTAACCCTTTAGAAACCGGTCGTTCCCGTACATTACTTTCACGATTTCCTCTAATTTGCCAATGTATACCCCCCCCTCCCACGCGCCGCAGGACTTTTTTATCGAATTACACAAATTCCGAGAGAAGAGGCTAAAAGTGCATACATTCAGCTATAGAAAGATGCCTTCGACTTTAAAAAATTCGATTATTATCAATTAAAAAAAAACTCTTTTGTGAAACCCGTTTCTAGAAATGAGCGTTTTTCGGCGCAAGCACAGTTTAATCAAACTGTAATAAGTGACTTTGCTTTCGCCGTAATTATCTTATTTATTAACGATCTTAAATCAAAAATCGTTGTTCATTTTGCGTACAGAAATGAATGGGCTTTCCGAATATATGTTTTATTTTGAGAAATAATTATATTTTCATAGTTAAATTTCTATTCTACTAGGATGTTTGTATTCTGAAACAGCCAATTGCACTCCGAATACTTGCTATACAATACCTGACTAACTTACTATACAATATTTCTCTTCGATGGATCAGAGATTATACGATATGTAAAGAGTCAACTTCATGTTCGATCGCAGTCAAATAAACTAGAGAGTCAACACAGGAACATTTATTTTTAAAAGTTTTAATATTTTTTAAATAATTGTCATTTTTGCATAGGGGAAAAAAAAAAGCTAAGGAATTTGCTATTTCTTTTGAAAATATCTCCCTTCGTATGGGTCCCATCACGACGGGGTATAGCTCATTCGACTCGACACCGATAGAGCTTAGTAGAGATTATCGACTTTAGTTCCGCATTTGACCACTAGGGGGCGCTTTCCGAACTCTGTTTCTATGGGCCGGATCACGACGGGGTATGGCTTATTCGACTCGACATCGATAGCTTTAACGGTTCCAGTGCCCGAGGTTCGTATAGAACAGATTGCGCCCCCTGGCGGTGGAAGGTGTAATTAAAGCATTTTTCAGCCAACTCGGGTTCTATGGGTCACATCACGACGCGGTTTGGCTCAATCGACTCGACATCGATAGAGGATACTAGAGATTATCGACTTTATTTCCGCATTTCACCACTAGGGGGCGCTTTCCGAACTCTGTTTCTATGGGCCGGATCACGACGGGGTATGGCTTATTCGACTCGACATCGATAGCTTTAACGGTTTCACTGCCCGAGGTTCGTATAGAACAGATTGCGCCACCTGGTGGTGGAAGGTGTAATTAAAGCATTTTTCAGCCAACTCGGGTTCTATGGGTCACATCACGACGCGGTTTGGCTCAATCGACTCGACATCGATAGAGGATACTAGACCTTATCGGTTTTAGTTCGCTTTTCACCACCAGGGGGCGTTTTCTTATCTATGTTTCTATGGCCCGGATAACGACGGGGTATGGCTCACCGATGTAAATTAGGGGCCCGCTGGCGGGAGAAGCCAGCTAGTCCTTATTATTAATGTTCGTATACGTCTGTGTGTCTGTGTGTGTGTGTATCTGTACCCGGATAAACTCTGCGAGCACAGCGAGTAGCGAAGCGCTTTTGGTGTCAAAAAATTCAGAAAAATCCGGTCCTCCAGGAATTGCAGTTTCGAAAAAATCGGCCCATAATTAAGGGAGTTATTAACGAACAAAACTGTTTTAATTACTAAAAAGAAACCTACCTGGAAATTATTCCGGGCACGCCCAGAAGAGCTCAATCCTCATCTTCCGCAAAAAGAAGAAGGAAAGATCGCTTCGGCCGGTTTCGTTTTACGACTGTCTAAACTCGCCGACGGCGAACCGACAGAAATACGAAAAAACCGTCAACATATTCTCAAAGAACGTACTTTTACGTCTCTAACGATCCTGTCGGTTTGAAAAAATTTGGATATTAACCCTTTCAAAAAAAATAATCAAAAAGGGTCGAATTCGTGTTTTTGATTTTCTCCCTTCGTCCGAACCTCGCATCCGCCGGATTAAGAAAGATTCGGATAAACGGATTTCACCAAATAAAAGATCTGTCTCTGTCCTCTCCAATTCCACCTTCCATTAAAAAAAATACGTCAGTTAACCCTTCGAAAACGTATATTTTCCGTACACCGTTTCGCGATTTTGGCAATTTCGACTATATTGAAAAATTCGCTGCGGCGGTTCCAAACGAGTCAATGAAAACTAAAAATACCAGACGAGATCTATATTCTTTATCCTTTCGAAATCTGTGATCGTTTTTGAAAAATACAAATATTAACCCTTCGAAAAAAATTTGCGCGCAGACTCACTTTTGCAAATTCCGATTCTCTGCGATTTTTAAAATCGCGCATCGGCTCTCTGAAAGAACAAAAAAACAAACAAACACACCCAAGTACATTTCCCTCCTTTCGAGATCACTATAAAACCTTTAGTTTTAAAAAATATTTCAGTTAACCCTTTCGAAATCGTTTTTTTCCGTAAGTCTCTTTCGGTTTTTCAGCGATTTCTGCAATCTTTAAAAATTCAATTCTGGGCTTCTAAACAAGATACGAAAAAATAAAAATACCGAGCCTAATCGACGTTCTTTTTCCTTTTAAAATCAGGTATCAGTTTCGAAAAATTCGTTTTTTAACCCTTCTAAAAGAATGGTTTCCGAGACTCACTCGCGTGAATTTTCGTTTTTCGGCCCATGTTTAAAAATCCGCATCGGCTCGGAAAATGTGAATAGAGACAAATAAAATACACCAGATCATAGCCACGTTCTTATTCTTCGAAACATATATTTCAGTTTTAAAAAATATGTACATTAACCCTTTAGAAACCGATCGTTCCCGTACGTCACTTTCGTGTTTCCTCTAATTTGCCAATGTATACCCCCCCCCCCGCCGCAGCTATTTTTTATCGAATTACATAAATTCCTAGAGAAGAAGCTAAAAATGCATACATTCAGCTCTAGAAAGACACCTTTCAGTTAAAAAAATTCGAGTATTATCAATTTCAAAAAAATTCTTTTGTGAAACCCGTTTCTAGAAATAAGCGTTTTTCGGCGCAAGCACAGATTAATCAAAGTGTAATAAGTGACTTTGCTTTGGAAGTAATTATCTAATTTATTAACGATTTTATTTAAAAAATCGTTGTTCATTTTGCGTACAGAATTGAATGGGCTTTCCGAATATATGATTTATTTTGAGAAATAATTATATTTTCATAGTTAAAATTCTATTCTACTAGGATATTTGTATTCTCAAGCAGCCGATTGCACTCCAAATACTTGCTTTGTTTACTTTTTTCGGAAGCTCCAAAAGATATCAAAATAATTTTTTTTTATTTCTATTTTTTATATATCGAATTCTATATAGTTTATTTAACACCCGGTTTATGATTTTGTGTTTGTGTGGGGATGTGATATATTTAAATTTGTCGTTTTAAAACGCATCCTTTTTTCATTTCGTCGGAAAGAAATGTTGCCATTTGAGTTATAGAAACTTTCTATTCGATGGATCAGAGATTATACACTATGCAAAGAATCAACTTCATTTCGATCGTAGTAAAATAAACCAGAGAGTCAACACAGGAACATCACCAACAGGGGACGCTTTCGGAAATCGGGTTCTATGGGCCCGATTACAACGTGGTTTGGGTCTGTCGACTGGATTTCGATAGCTTTACAGATTTCGGTCATGTTCGTATAGAACAGATTGCGCCCCCTGGTGGTGGAAGGTGTAATTAAAGGATTTTTCATCCAACTCGGGTTCTATGGGTCACATCACGACGCGGTTTGGCTCAATCGACTCAACGTCGATAGAGGATACTAGAGCTTATCGATTTTTGCTCCGAGTCTCACCACCAGGGGGCGCTTTCCTATCTCCGGTTCTACGGGCATGAAAACGACGGGGTATGGCTCATTCGACTCGACATCGAAAGCCTTAACGATTTCAGTTATGATCGTATAAACAGATTGCGCCACCTGGTGGTGGAAGGTGGAACTAACGTATACTGCAGCGCGTGCGCAGCACGACTGCTATACGGTGCCGCAGGCAGCGGGGACCCGAACCGGAGGTTCGTTTAGTTAGAGGTTTATACTATTCTATGTGCCGGTGCGTGCGTAGCACGACCGGTTTACGGTGCCGAAGGCAGCGGGGACCAGGGTCGGAGATTCGTTCAGTTAGAGGTTTATACTATTCGATGTGCAAATTAAGGTATTATCCGGTGCCGAAGGCAGCGGGGACCAGGGTTGGAGGTTCTTCGGTTAGAGGTTTATACTACTCAATGTGCAAATTAATGGATTATCCGGTGCCGAAGGCAGCGGGGACCCGTGTCGGAAGTTCGTTCGGTTCGAGGGGGGTGCGAGCCGGAGAATACAAAAGATTCGAGGCACCGATGTAAATTAGGGATTTTATCGATTTTAGTTACCGATGTAAATTAGGGGCCCGCTGGCGGGCGAAGCCAGCTAGTCCTTATTATTAATGTTCGTATCCGTCTGTGTGTCTGTGTGTGTGTGTGTGTGTGTGTGTATCTGTACCCGGATAAACTCTGCGAGCGTAGCGAGTAGCAAAGCGCTTTTTGTGTCAAAAAATTCAGAAAAATCCGGGCCTTCAGGAATTGCAGTTTCGAAAAAATCGGCCCTTAATTAAGGGAGTTATTACCGAACAAAGCTGTTTTAATTGCTTCAAAAGAAACCTATGTGGAAAGTCCTCCGCGCATGCCCAGAAGAGCTCAATCCTCATCTTCCGCAAAAAGAAGAAGGAAAGATCGCTTCAGCCGGCTTCGTTTTACGATTGTCTAAACTCGCCGACGGCGAACCGACTGAAATACGAAAAAACCGTCAACATATTCTCAAAGAACGTACTTTTACGTCTCTAACGATCCTGTCGGTTCGAAAAAATTTCGATATTAACTCTTTCAAAAAAAATAATCAAAAAGGGTCGAATTCGTGTTTTTGATTTTCTCCCTTCGTCCGAGCCTCGCATCCGCCGGACTAAGAAAGATTCGGATAAACGGATTTCACCAAATTAAAGATCGGTCTTTGTCCTCTCCAATTCCATCTTTCATTAAAAAAAATACGTCAGTTAACCCTTTGAAAACGTATATTTTCCGTACACCGTTTCGCGATTTCGGCAATTTCGACTATATTGAAAAATTCGCTGCGGCGGTTCCAAACGAGTCAATGAATACTAAAAATACCGAACGAGATCTACATTCTTTATCCTTTCGAAATCTGCGATCGTTTTTGAAAAATACAAATATTAACCCTTCGAAAAAAATTCGCGCGCAGACTCACTTTTGCAAATTCCGATTCTCTGCGATTTTTGAAATCGCGCATCGGCTCTCTGAAAGAACAAAAAAACAAACAAACACACCCAAGTACATTTCCCTCCTTTCGAGATCACTGTAAAACCTTTAGTTTTAAAAAATATTTCAGTTAACCCTTTCGAAAACGTTTTTTTCCGTAAGTCTCTTTCGGTTTTTCAGCGATTTCTGCAATCTTTAAAAATTCAATTCTGGGCTTCTAAACAAAATACGAAAAAATAAAAATACCGAACCTAATCTACGTTCTTTTTCCTTTTAAAATCTGGTATCAATTTTGAAAAATTCGTTTTTTAACCCTTCAAAAAAATGGTTTCCGAAACTCACTCGCGTGAATTTTCGTTTTTCGGCCCATGTTTAAAAATCCGCATCGACTCGGAAAATGTGAATAGAGACAAATAAAATACACCAGATCATAGCCACGTTCTTATTCTTTGAAACATATATTTCAGTTTTAAAAAATATGTACATTAACCCTTTCGAAACCGGTCGTTCCCGTACCTCACTTTCACGATTTCCTCTAATTTGCTAATGTAAACCCCCCCCCCCCCGTCGCAGGACTTTTTTATCGAAGTACACAAATACCGAGAGAAGAAGCTAAAAGTGCATACATTCATCTATAGAAAGATGCCTTCGACTTTAAAAAATTCGATTATTATCAATTAAAAAAAAAACTCTTTTGTGAAACCCGTTTCTAGAAATGAGCGTTTTTCGGCGCAAGCACAGTTTAATCAAACTGTAATAAGTGACTTTGCTTTCGCCGTAATTATCTTATTTATTAAAGATCTTAAATCAAAAATCGTTGCTCATTTTGCGTACAGAATTGAATGGGCTTTCCGAATATATGATTTATTTTGAGAAATAATTATATTTTCATAGTTAAAATTCTATTCTACTAGGATATTTGTATTCAGAAACAGCCAATTGCACTGCAAATACTTGCTATACAATACCTGACTAACTTACTATACAATATTTCTCTTCGATGGATCAGAAATTATACGATATGTAAAGAGTCAACTTCATGTTCGATCGCAGTCAAATAAACTAGAGAGTCAAGACAGGAACATTTATTTTTAAAAGTTTTAATATTTTTAAATAATTGTCATTTTTGCATAGGGGGAAAAAAAAAAAGCTAAGGAATTTGCTATTTCTTTTGAAAATATCTCCCTTCGTATGTGTCCCATCACGATGGGGTATAGCTCATTCGACTCGACACCGATAGAGCTTAGTAGAGATTATCGACTTTAGTTCCGCATTTCACCACTAGGGGCGCTTTCCGAACTCTGTTTCTATGGGCCGGATCACGACGGGGTATGGCTTATTCGACTCGACATCGATAGCTTTAACGGTTTCAGTGCCCGAGGTTCGTATAGAACAGATTGCGCCCCCTGGCGGTTAAAGGTGTAATTAAAGGATTTTTCAGCCAACTCGGGTTCTATGGGTCACATCACGACGTGGTTTGGCTCAATCGACTCGACATCGATAGAGGATACTAGAGATTATCGACTTTAGTTCCGCATTTCACCACTAGGGGGCGCTTTCCGAACTCTGTTTCTATGGGCCGGATCACGACGGGGTATGGCTTATTCGACTCGACATCGATAGCTTTAACGGTTTCAGTGCCCGAGGTTCGTATAGAACAGATTGCGCCACCTGGTGGTGGAAGGTGTAATTAAAGCATTTTTCAGCCAACTCGGGTTCTATGGGTCACATCACGACGCGGTTTGGCTCAATCGACTCGACATCGATAGAGGATACTAGACCTTATCGGTTTTAGTTCGCTTTTCACCACCAGGGGGCGTTTTCTTATCTATGTTTCTATGGTCCGGATAACGACGGGGTATGGCTCACCGATGTAAATTAGGGGCCCGCTGGCGGGCGAAGCCAGCTAGTCCTTATTATTAATGTTCTTATCCGTCTGTGTGTCTGTCTGTGTGTGTGTGTATCTGTACCCGGATAAACTCTGCGAGCGTAGCGAGTAGCGAAGCGCTTTTGGTGTCAAAAAATTCAGAAAAATCCGGGCCTTCAGGAATTGCAGTTTCGAAAAAATCGGCCCTTAATTAAGGGAGTTATTAACGAACAAAGCTGTTTTAATTGCTTCAAAAGAAACCTATGTGGAAAGTCCTCCGCGCATGCCCAGAAGAGCTCAATCCTCATCTTCCGCAAAAAGAAGAAGGAAAGATCGCTTCGGCCGGTTTCGTTTGACGACTGTCTAAACTCGCCGACGGCGAACCGACAGAAATACGAAAAAACCGTCAACATATTCTCAAAGAACGTACTTTTACTTCTCTAACGATACGGTTGGTTAAAAAAAATTTCGATATTAACCCTTTCAAAAAAAATAATCAAAAAGGGTCGAATTCGTGTTTTTGATTTTCTCCCTTCGTCCGAACCTCGCATCCGCCGGACTAAGAAAGATTCGGATAAACGGATTTCACCAAATAAAAGACCGGTCTCTGTCCTCTCCAATAACACCTTCCATTAAAAAAAATACGTCAGTTAACCCTTCGAAAACGTATATTTTCCGTACACCGTTTCGCGATTTCGGCAATTTCGACTATTTTGAAAAATTCGCCGCGGCGGTTCCAAACGAGTCAGGGAAAACTAAAAATACCAGACGACATCTACATTCCTTATCCTTTCGAAATCTGCGATCGTTTTTGAAAAATACATATATTAACCCTTCGAAAAAAATTCGCGCGCAGACTCACTTTTCCAAATTCCGATTCTCTGCGATTTTTAAAATCGCGCATCGGCTCTCTGAAAGAACAAAAACACAAACAAACACACCCAAGTACATTTTCCTCCTTTCGAGATCACTATAAAACCTTTAGTTTTAAAAAATATTTCAGTTAACCCTTTCGAAATCGTTTTTTTCCGTAAGTCTCTTTCGGTTTTTCAGCGATTTCTGCAATCTTTAAAAATTCAATTCTGTGCTTCTAAACAAGATACGAAAAAATAAAAATACCGAGCCTAATCTACGTTCTTTTTCCTTTTAAAATCAGGTATCAGTTTCGAAAAATTCGTTTTTTAACCCTTCTAAAAGAATGGTTTCCGAGACTCACTCGCGTGAATTTTCGTTTTTCGGCCCATGTTTAAAAATCCGCATCGACTCGGAAAATGTGAATAGAGACAAATAAAATACACCAGATCATAGCCACGTTCTTATTCTTTGAAACATATATTTCAGTTTTAAAAAATATGTACATTAACCCTTTAGAAACCGGTCGTTCCCGTACCTCACTTTCACGATTTCCTCTAATTTGCCAATGTATACCCCCTCCCCCCCACCCCCCCGCCGCAGGACTTTTTTATCGAATTACACAAATTTCGAGAGAAGAGGCTAAAAGTGCGTACATTCAGCTATAGAAAGATGCCTTCGACTTTAAAAAATTCGATTATTATCAATTAAAAAAAAATCCTTTTGTGAAACCCGTTTCTAGAAATGAGCGTTTTTCGGCGCAAGCACAGTTTAATCAAAGTGTAATAAGTGACTTTGCTTTCGCCGTAATTATCTTATTTATTAACGATCTTGAATCAAAAATCGTTGTTCATTTTGCGTACAGAATTGAATGGGCTTTCCGAAAATATGATTTATTTTGAGAAATAATCATATTTTCATGGTTAAAATTCTATTCTACTAGGATATTTGTGTTTTGAAGCAGCCGATTGCACTGCAAATATACTTGCTGTGTGTACTTTTTTCGAAAGCTCCAAAAGATATCAAATTAATTTTTTTTTCTATTTTTTATGTATCGGATTCTATATAGTTTGTTGAACTCCCGGTTTATGATTCAACGCCGGAAAACGTTTATTTTTAAAAGTTTTAGAATTTTTTAAATAATGGTCATTTTTGTATAGAAAAAAAAAAGGAAAAGCTAAGGAATTTGCTATTTCTTTTCAAAATATCTCCCTTCGTATGGGTCCCATCGCGACCTGGTTTGGCTCATTCGACTCGAGATAGATAGAGCTTACCGAATTTAGTTCCCAGTTTCACCAACAGGGTGCGCTTTCCTATCTCTGTTTCTATGAGACTTATCACGACGGGGTATAGCTCATTCGACTCGACACCGATAGAGCTTACTAGAGATTATCCATTTTAGTTCCTCATTTCACCGCTAGGGAGCGCTTTCCGAACTCTGTTTCCATGAGCCGGATCACGACGGGGTACGGCTCATTCGACTCGACATCGATAGCTTTAACGGTTTCAATGCCCGAGGTTCGTATAGAACAGATTGCGCCACCTGGTTGTGGAAGGTTGAAATAACGTATATTGCAGCGCATGCGCAGCACGACTGCTATACGTTGCCGCAGGCAGCGGGGACAGTTATAGGTTCAGCATTCGTTTAGTTATAGGTTTATACTAAACGATGTGCAAATTAGGGGATTATCCGGTCCGTGCGTAGCACGACCGGTATACGTTGCCGAAGGCAGCGTGGACCCGGGTCGGAGTTTCGTTCGATTAGAGGTTTATACTATATTTATGTGCAAATTAAGGGATTATTCGGTGCGTCCGGTATACGGATTGTTAGAGCCGAGTCGGAGGTTCGTTCGGTTCGAGGTTTATCTTATTCGAGATTTTACAAGATTAGAGGTTTTACAATTAGGGGCCCGCTGGCGGGCGAAGCCAGCTAGTCCTTATTATTAATGTTCGTATCCGTCTGTGTGTGTGTGTATCTGTACCCGGATAAACTCTGCGAGCGTAGCGAGTAGCGAAGCGCTTTTGGTGTCAAAAAATTCAGAAAAATCCGCGCCTTCAGGAATTGCAGTTTCGAAAAAATCGGCCCTTAATTAAGGGAGTTATTAACGAACAAAGCTGTTTTAATTGCTTCAAAAGAAACCTATGTGGAAAGTACTCCGCGCATGCCCAGAAGAGCTCAATCCTCATCTTCCGCAAAAAGAAGAAGGAAAGATCGCTTCGGCCGGTTTCGTTTGACGACTGTCTAAACTCGCCGACGGCGAACCGACAGAAATACGAAAAAACCGTCAACATATTCTCAAAGAACGTACTTTTACGTCTCTAACGATCTGGTCGGTTCGAAAAAATTTCGATATTAACCCTTTCAAAAAAAATAATCAAAAAGGGTCGAATTCGTGTTTTTGATTTTCTCCCTTGGTCCGAACCTCGCATCCGCCGGACTAAGAAAGATTCGGATAAACGGATTTCACCAAATAAAAGATCGGTCTCTGTCCTCTCCAATAACACCTTCCATTAAAAAAAATACGCCAGTTAACCCTTCGAAAACGTATATTTTCCGTATACCGTTTCGCGATTTATGCAATTTCGACTATATTGAAAAATTCGCTGCGGCGGTTCCAAACGAGTCAGGGAAAACTAAAAATACCAGACGAGATCTACATTCTTTATCCTTTCGAAATCTGCGATCGTTTTTGAAAAATACAAATATTAACCCTTCGAAAAAAATTCGCGCGCAGACTCACTTTTGCAAATTCCGATTCTCTGCGATTTTTAAAATCGCGCATCGGCTCTCTGAAAGAACAAAAAATCAAACAAACACACCCAAGTACATTTCCCTCCTTTCGAGATCACTGTAAAACCTTTAGTTTTAAAAAATATTTCAGTTAACCCTTTCGAAATCGTTTTTTTCCGTAAGTCTCTTTCGGTTTTTCAGCGATTTCTGCAATTTTTAAAAATTCAATTCTGGGCTTCTAAACAAGATACGAAAAAATAAAAATACCGAGCCTAATCTACGTTCTTTTTCCTTTTAAAATCAGGTATCAGTTTCGAAAAATTCGTTTTTTAACCCTTCTAAAAAATGATTTCCGAAACTCACTCGCGTGAATTCTCGTTTTTCGGCCCATGTTTAAAAATCCGCATCGACTCGGAAAATGTGAATAGAGACAAATAAAATACACCAGATCATAGAAACTTTCTTATTCTTCGAAACATATATCTCAGTTAAAAAAAATATGTACATTAACCCTTTAGAAACCGGTCGTTCCCGTACCTCACTTTCACGATTTCCTCTAATTTGCCAATGTAACCCCGCCGCAGGACTTTTTTATCGAAGTACACAAATTCCGAGAGAAGAAGCTAAAAGTGCATACATTCATCTATAGAAAGATGCCTTCGACTTTAAAAAATTCGATTATTATCAATTAAAAAAAAACTCTTTTGTGAAACCCGTTTCTAGAAATGAGCGTTTTTCGGCGCAAGCACAGTTTAATCAGACTGTAATAAGTGACTTTGCTTTCGCCGTAATTATCTTATTTATTAACGATTTTAAATCAAAAATCGTTGTTCATTTTGCGTACAGAATTGAATGGGCTTTCCGAATATATGATTTATTTTGAGAAATAATTATATTTTTATAGTTAAAATTCTATTCTACTAGGATATTTGTATTCTGAAACAGCCAATTGCACTGCAAATACTTGCTATACAATACCTGACTAACTTACTATACAATATTTCTCTTCGATGGATCAGAGATTATACGATATGTAAAGAGTCAACTTCATGTTAGATCGCAGTCAAATAAACTAGAGAGTCAACACAGGAACATTTATTTTTAAAAGTTTTAATATTTTTTAAATAATTGTCATTTTTGCATAGGGGAAAAAAAAAAAAGCTAAGGAATTTGCTATTTCTTTTGAAAATATCTCCCTTCGTATGGGTCCCATCACGACGGGGTATAGCTCATTCGACTCGACACCGATAGAGATTAGTAGAGATTATCGACTTTAGTTCCGCATTTCACCACTAGGGGCGCTTTCCGAACTCTGTTTCTATGGGCCGGATCACGACGGGGTATGGCTTATTCGACTCGACATCGATAGCTTTAACGGTTTCAGTGCCCGAGGTTCGTATAGAACAGATTGCGCCCCCTGGTGGTTGAAGGTGTAATTAAAGGATTTTTCAGCCAACTCGTGTTCTATGGGTCACATCACGACGCGGTTTGGCTCAATCGACTCGACATCGATAGAGGATACTAGAGATTATCGACTTTAGTTCCGCATTTCACCACTAGGGGGCGCTTTCCGAACTCTGTTTCTATGGGCCGGATCACGACGGGGTATGGCTTATTCGACTCGACATCGATAGCTTTAACGGTTTCAGTTATGATCGTATATACAGATTGCGCCACCTGGTGGTGGAAGGTGGAACTAAACTATACCGCAGCGCGTGCGTAGCACGACTTCTATACGAGGCCGCAGGCAGCGGGGACCCGAGCCGAAAGTTCGTTCAGTTAGAGGTTTATACTATTCGATGTGCAATTTAATCGACATTTTACAAGATTAGAGGTTTTACAATTAGGGGCCCGCTGGCGGGCGAAGCCAGCTAGTCCTTATTATTAATGTTCGTATCCGTCTGTGTGTCTGTCTGTGTGTGTATCTGTACCCGGATAAACTCTGCGAGCGTAGCGAGTAGCGAAGCGCTTTTGGTGTCAAAAAATTCAGAAAAATCCGGGCCTTCAGGAATTGCAGTTTCGAAAAAATCGGCCCTTAATTAAGGGAGTTATTAACGAACAAAGTTGTTTTAATTGCTTCAAAAGAAACCTACGTGGAAAGTACTCCGCGCATGCCCAGAAGAGCTCAATCCTCATCTTCCGCAAAAAGAAGAAGGAAAGATCGGTTCGGCCGGTTTCGTTTGACGACTGTCTAAACTCGCCGACGGCGAACCGACAGAAATACGAAAAAACCGTCAACATATTCTCAAAGAACGTACTTTTACGTCTCTAACGATCCGGTCGGTTCGAAAAAATTTCGATATTAACCCTTTCAAAAAAAATAATCAAAAAGGGTCGAATTCGTGTTTTTGATTTTCTCCCTTCGTCCGAACCTCGCATCCGCCGGACTAAGAAAGATTCGGATAAACGGATTTCACCAAATAAAAGATCGGTCTCTGTCCTCTCCAATAACACCTTCCATTAAAAAAAATACGTCAGTTAACCCTTCGAAAACGTATATTTTCCGTACACCGTTTCGCGATTTCGGCAATTTCGACTATATTGAAAAATTCGCTGCGGCGGTTCCAAACAAGTCAGGGAAAACTAAAAATACCAGACGAGATCTACATTCTTTATCCTTTCGAAATCTGCGATCGTTTTTGAAAAATACAAATATTAACCCTTCGAAAAAAATTCGCGCGCAGACTCACTTTTGCAAATTCCGATTCTCTGTGATTTTTAAAATCGCGCATCGGCTCTCTGAAAGAACAAAAAAACAAACAAACACACCCAAGTACATTTCCCTCCTTTCGAGATCACTGTAAAACCTTTAGTTTTAAAAAATATTTCAGTTAACCCTTTCGAAAACGTTTTTTTCCGTAAGTCTCTTTCTGTTTTTCAGCGATTTCTGCAATATTTAAAAATTCAATTCTGGGCTTCTAAACAAGATACGAAAAAATAAAAATACCGAGCCTAATCTACGTTCTTTTTCCTTTTAAAATCAGGTATCAGTTTTGAAAAATTCGTTTTTTAACCCTTCTAAAAAAATGGTTTCCTAAACTCACTCGCGTGAATTTTCGTTTTTCGGCCCATGTTTAAAAATCAGCATCGACTCGGAAAATGTGAATAGAGACAAACAAAATACACCAGATAATAGCCACTTTTTTATTCGTCGAAACATATATTTCAGTTTTAAAAAATATGTACATTAACCCTTTAGAAACCGGTCGTTCCCGTACATTACTTTCACGATTTCCTCTAATTTGCCAATGTATACCCCCCCCTCCCACGCGCCGCAGGACTTTTTTATCGAATTACACAAATTCCGAGAGAAGAGGCTAAAAGTGCATACATTCAGCTATAGAAAGATGCCTTCGACTTTAAAAAATTCGATTATTATCAATTAAAAAAAAACTCTTTTGTGAAACCCGTTTCTAGAAATGAGCGTTTTTCGGCGCAAGCACAGTTTAATCAAACTGTAATAAGTGACTTTGCTTTCGCCGTAATTATCTTATTTATTAACGATCTTAAATCAAAAATCGTTGTTCATTTTGCGTACAGAAATGAATGGGCTTTCCGAATATATGTTTTATTTTGAGAAATAATTATATTTTCATAGTTAAATTTCTATTCTACTAGGATGTTTGTATTCTGAAACAGCCAATTGCACTCCGAATACTTGCTATACAATACCTGACTAACTTACTATACAATATTTCTCTTCGATGGATCAGAGATTATACGATATGTAAAGAGTCAACTTCATGTTCGATCGCAGTCAAATAAACTAGAGAGTCAACACAGGAACATTTATTTTTAAAAGTTTTAATATTTTTTAAATAATTGTCATTTTTGCATAGGGGAAAAAAAAAAGCTAAGGAATTTGCTATTTCTTTTGAAAATATCTCCCTTCGTATGGGTCCCATCACGACGGGGTATAGCTCATTCGACTCGACACCGATAGAGCTTAGTAGAGATTGTCGACTTTAGTTCCGCATTTGACCACTAGGGGGCGCTTTCCGAACTCTGTTTCTATGGGCCGGATCACGACGGGGTATGGCTTATTCGACTCGACATCGATAGCTTTAACGGTTCCAGTGCCCGAGGTTCGTATAGAACAGATTGCGCCCCCTGGCGGTGGAAGGTGTAATTAAAGCATTTTTCAGCCAACTCGGGTTCTATGGGTCACATCACGACGCGGTTTGGCTCAATCGACTCGACATCGATAGAGGATACTAGAGATTATCGACTTTATTTCCGCATTTCACCACTAGGGGGCGCTTTCCGAACTCTGTTTCTATGGGCCGGATCACGACGGGGTATGGCTTATTCGACTCGACATCGATAGCTTTAACGGTTTCACTGCCCGAGGTTCGTATAGAACAGATTGCGCCACCTGGTGGTGGAAGGTGTAATTAAAGCATTTTTCAGCCAACTCGGGTTCTATGGGTCACATCACGACGCGGTTTGGCTCAATCGACTCGACATCGATAGAGGATACTAGACCTTATCGGTTTTAGTTCGCTTTTCACCACCAGGGGGCGTTTTCTTATCTATGTTTCTATGGCCCGGATAACGACGGGGTATGGCTCACCGATGTAAATTAGGGGCCCGCTGGCGGGAGAAGCCAGCTAGTCCTTTTTATTAATGTTCGTATACGTCTGTGTGTCTGTGTGTGTGTGTATCTGTACCCGGATAAACTCTGCGAGCACAGCGAGTAGCGAAGCGCTTTTGGTGTCAAAAAATTCAGAAAAATCCGGTCCTCCAGGAATTGCAGTTTCGAAAAAATCGGCCCATAATTAAGGGAGTTATTAACGAACAAAACTGTTTTAATTACTAAAAAGAAACCTACCTGGAAATTATTCCGGGCACGCCCAGAAGAGCTCAATCCTCATCTTCCGCAAAAAGAAGAAGGAAAGATCGCTTCGGCCGGTTTCGTTTTACGACTGTCTAAACTCGCCGACGGCGAACCGACAGAAATACGAAAAAACCGTCAACATATTCTCAAAGAACGTACTTTTACGTCTCTAACGATCCTGTCGGTTTGAAAAAATTTGGATATTAACCCTTTCAAAAAAAATAATCAAAAAGGGTCGAATTCGTGTTTTTGATTTTCTCCCTTCGTCCGAACCTCGCATCCGCCGGATTAAGAAAGATTCGGATAAACGGATTTCACCAAATAAAAGATCTGTCTCTGTCCTCTCCAATTCCACCTTCCATTAAAAAAAATACGTCAGTTAACCCTTCGAAAACGTATATTTTCCGTACACCGTTTCGCGATTTTGGCAATTTCGACTATATTGAAAAATTCGCTGCGGCGGTTCCAAACGAGTCAATGAAAACTAAAAATACCAGACGAGATCTATATTCTTTATCCTTTCGAAATCTGTGATCGTTTTTGAAAAATACAAATATTAACCCTTCGAAAAAAATTTGCGCGCAGACTCACTTTTGCAAATTCCGATTCTCTGCGATTTTTAAAATCGCGCATCGGCTCTCTGAAAGAACAAAAAAACAAACAAACACACCCAAGTACATTTCCCTCCTTTCGAGATCACTATAAAACCTTTAGTTTTAAAAAATATTTCAGTTAACCCTTTCGAAATCGTTTTTTTCCGTAAGTCTCTTTCGGTTTTTCAGCGATTTCTGCAATCTTTAAAAATTCAATTCTGGGCTTCTAAACAAGATACGAAAAAATAAAAATACCGAGCCTAATCGACGTTCTTTTTCCTTTTAAAATCAGGTATCAGTTTCGAAAAATTCGTTTTTTAACCCTTCTAAAAGAATGGTTTCCGAGACTCACTCGCGTGAATTTTCGTTTTTCGGCCCATGTTTAAAAATCCGCATCGGCTCGGAAAATGTGAATAGAGACAAATAAAATACACCAGATCATAGCCACGTTCTTATTCTTCGAAACATATATTTCAGTTTTAAAAAATATGTACATTAACCCTTTAGAAACCGATCGTTCCCGTACGTCACTTTCGTGTTTCCTCTAATTTGCCAATGTATACCCCCCCCCCCCCGCCGCAGCTATTTTTTATCGAATTACATAAATTCCTAGAGAAGAAGCTAAAAATGCATACATTCAGCTCTAGAAAGACACCTTTCAGTTAAAAAAATTCGAGTATTATCAATTTAAAAAAAATTCTTTTGTGAAACCCGTTTCTAGAAATAAGCGTTTTTCGGCGCAAGCACAGATTAATCAAAGTGTAATAAGTGACTTTGCTTTGGAAGTAATTATCTAATTTATTAACGATTTTATTTAAAAAATCGTTGTTCATTTTGCGTACAGAATTGAATGGGCTTTCCGAATATATGATTTATTTTGAGAAATAATTATATTTTCATAGTTAAAATTCTATTCTACTAGGATATTTGTATTCTCAAGCAGCCGATTGCACTCCAAATACTTGCTTTGTTTACTTTTTTCGGAAGCTCCAAAAGATATCAAAATAATTTTTTTTTATTTCTATTTTTTATATATCGAATTCTATATAGTTTATTTAACACCCGGTTTATGATTTTGTGTTTGTGTGGGGATGTGATATATTTAAATTTGTCGTTTTAAAACGCATCCTTTTTTCATTTCGTCGGAAAGAAATGTTGCCATTTGAGTTATAGAAACTTTCTATTCGATGGATCAGAGATTATACACTATGCAAAGAATCAACTTCATTTCGATCGTAGTAAAATAAACCAGAGAGTCAACACAGGAACATCACCAACAGGGGACGCTTTCGGAAATCGGGTTCTATGGGCCCGATTACAACGTGGTTTGGGTCTGTCGACTGGATTTCGATAGCTTTACAGATTTCGGTCATGTTCGTATAGAACAGATTGCGCCCCCTGGTGGTGGAAGGTGTAATTAAAGGATTTTTCATCCAACTCGGGTTCTATGGGTCACATCACGACGCGGTTTGGCTCAATCGACTCAACGTCGATAGAGGATACTAGAGCTTATCGATTTTTGCTCCGAGTCTCACCACCAGGGGGCGCTTTCCTATCTCCGGTTCTACGGGCATGAAAACGACGGGGTATGGCTCATTCGACTCGACATCGAAAGCCTTAACGATTTCAGTTATGATCGTATAAACAGATTGCGCCACCTGGTGGTGGAAGGTGGAACTAACGTATACTGCAGCGCGTGCGCAGCACGACTGCTATACGGTGCCGCAGGCAGCGGGGACCCGAACCGGAGGTTCGTTTAGTTAGAGGTTTATACTATTCTATGTGCCGGTGCGTGCGTAGCACGACCGGTTTACGGTGCCGAAGGCAGCGGGGACCAGGGTCGGAGATTCGTTCAGTTAGAGGTTTATACTATTCGATGTGCAAATTAAGGTATTATCCGGTGCCGAAGGCAGCGGGGACCAGGGTTGGAGGTTCTTCGGTTAGAGGTTTATACTACTCAATGTGCAAATTAATGGATTATCCGGTGCCGAAGGCAGCGGGGACCCGTGTCGGAAGTTCGTTCGGTTCGAGGGGGGTGCGAGCCGGAGAATACAAAAGATTCGAGGCACCGATGTAAATTAGGGATTTTATCGATTTTAGTTACCGATGTAAATTAGGGGCCCGCTGGCGGGCGAAGCCAGCTAGTCCTTATTATTAATGTTCGTATCCGTCTGTGTGTCTGTGTGTGTGTGTGTGTGTGTGTGTATCTGTACCCGGATAAACTCTGCGAGCGTAGCGAGTAGCAAAGCGCTTTTTGTGTCAAAAAATTCAGAAAAATCCGGGCCTTCAGGAATTGCAGTTTCGAAAAAATCGGCCCTTAATTAAGGGAGTTATTACCGAACAAAGCTGTTTTAATTGCTTCAAAAGAAACCTATGTGGAAAGTCCTCCGCGCATGCCCAGAAGAGCTCAATCCTCATCTTCCGCAAAAAGAAGAAGGAAAGATCGCTTCAGCCGGCTTCGTTTTACGATTGTCTAAACTCGCCGACGGCGAACCGACTGAAATACGAAAAAACCGTCAACATATTCTCAAAGAACGTACTTTTACGTCTCTAACGATCCTGTCGGTTCGAAAAAATTTCGATATTAACTCTTTCAAAAAAAATAATCAAAAAGGGTCGAATTCGTGTTTTTGATTTTCTCCCTTCGTCCGAGCCTCGCATCCGCCGGACTAAGAAAGATTCGGATAAACGGATTTCACCAAATTAAAGATCGGTCTTTGTCCTCTCCAATTCCATCTTTCATTAAAAAAAATACGTCAGTTAACCCTTCGAAAACGTATATTTTCCGTACACCGTTTCGCGATTTCGGCAATTTCGACTATATTGAAAAATTCGCTGCGGCGGTTCCAAACGAGTCAATGAATACTAAAAATACCGAACGAGATCTACATTCTTTATCCTTTCGAAATCTGCGATCGTTTTTGAAAAATACAAATATTAACCCTTCGAAAAAAATTCGCGCGCAGACTCACTTTTGCAAATTCCGATTCTCTGCGATTTTTGAAATCGCGCATCGGCTCTCTGAAAGAACAAAAAAACAAACAAACACACCCAAGTACATTTCCCTCCTTTCGAGATCACTGTAAAACCTTTAGTTTTAAAAAATATTTCAGTTAACCCTTTCGAAAACGTTTTTTTCCGTAAGTCTCTTTCGGTTTTTCAGCGATTTCTGCAATCTTTAAAAATTCAATTCTGGGCTTCTAAACAAAATACGAAAAAATAAAAATACCGAACCTAATCTACGTTCTTTTTCCTTTTAAAATCTGGTATCAATTTTGAAAAATTCGTTTTTTAACCCTTCAAAAAAATGGTTTCCGAAACTCACTCGCGTGAATTTTCGTTTTTCGGCCCATGTTTAAAAATCCGCATCGACTCGGAAAATGTGAATAGAGACAAATAAAATACACCAGATCATAGCCACGTTCTTATTCTTTGAAACATATATTTCAGTTTTAAAAAATATGTACATTAACCCTTTCGAAACCGGTCGTTCCCGTACCTCACTTTCACGATTTCCTCTAATTTGCTAATGTAAACCCCCCCCCCCCCCCCCGTCGCAGGACTTTTTTATCGAAGTACACAAATACCGAGAGAAGAAGCTAAAAGTGCATACATTCATCTATAGAAAGATGCCTTCGACTTTAAAAAATTCGATTATTATCAATTAAAAAAAAAACTCTTTTGTGAAACCCGTTTCTAGAAATGAGCGTTTTTCGGCGCAAGCACAGTTTAATCAAACTGTAATAAGTGACTTTGCTTTCGCCGTAATTATCTTATTTATTAAAGATCTTAAATCAAAAATCGTTGCTCATTTTGCGTACAGAATTGAATGGGCTTTCCGAATATATGATTTATTTTGAGAAATAATTATATTTTCATAGTTAAAATTCTATTCTACTAGGATATTTGTATTCAGAAACAGCCAATTGCACTGCAAATACTTGCTATACAATACCTGACTAACTTACTATACAATATTTCTCTTCGATGGATCAGAAATTATACGATATGTAAAGAGTCAACTTCATGTTCGATCGCAGTCAAATAAACTAGAGAGTCAAGACAGGAACATTTATTTTTAAAAGTTTTAATATTTTTAAATAATTGTCATTTTTGCATAGGGGGAAAAAAAAAAAGCTAAGGAATTTGCTATTTCTTTTGAAAATATCTCCCTTCGTATGTGTCCCATCACGACGGGGTATAGCTCATTCGACTCGACACCGATAGAGCTTAGTAGAGATTATCGACTTTAGTTCCGCATTTCACCACTAGGGGCGCTTTCCGAACTCTGTTTCTATGGGCCGGATCACGACGGGGTATGGCTTATTCGACTCGACATCGATAGCTTTAACGGTTTCAGTGCCCGAGGTTCGTATAGAACAGATTGCGCCCCCTGGCGGTTAAAGGTGTAATTAAAGGATTTTTCAGCCAACTCGGGTTCTATGGGTCACATCACGACGTGGTTTGGCTCAATCGACTCGACATCGATAGAGGATACTAGAGATTATCGACTTTAGTTCCGCATTTCACCACTAGGGGGCGCTTTCCGAACTCTGTTTCTATGGGCCGGATCACGACGGGGTATGGCTTATTCGACTCGACATCGATAGCTTTAACGGTTTCAGTGCCCGAGGTTCGTATAGAACAGATTGCGCCACCTGGTGGTGGAAGGTGTAATTAAAGCATTTTTCAGCCAACTCGGGTTCTATGGGTCACATCACGACGCGGTTTGGCTCAATCGACTCGACATCGATAGAGGATACTAGACCTTATCGGTTTTAGTTCGCTTTTCACCACCAGGGGGCGTTTTCTTATCTATGTTTCTATGGTCCGGATAACGACGGGGTATGGCTCACCGATGTAAATTAGGGGCCCGCTGGCGGGCGAAGCCAGCTAGTCCTTATTATTAATGTTCTTATCCGTCTGTGTGTCTGTCTGTGTGTGTGTGTATCTGTACCCGGATAAACTCTGCGAGCGTAGCGAGTAGCGAAACGCTTTTGGTGTCAAAAAATTCAGAAAAATCCGGGCCTTCAGGAATTGCAGTTTCGAAAAAATCGGCCCTTAATTAAGGGAGTTATTAACGAACAAAGCTGTTTTAATTGCTTCAAAAGAAACCTATGTGGAAAGTCCTCCGCGCATGCCCAGAAGAGCTCAATCCTCATCTTCCGCAAAAAGAAGAAGGAAAGATCGCTTCGGCCGGTTTCGTTTGACGACTGTCTAAACTCGCCGACGGCGAACCGACAGAAATACGAAAAAACCGTCAACATATTCTCAAAGAACGTACTTTTACTTCTCTAACGATACGGTTGGTTAAAAAAAAATTCGATATTAACCCTTTCAAAAAAAATAATCAAAAAGGGTCGAATTCGTGTTTTTGATTTTCTCCCTTCGTCCGAACCTCGCATCCGCCGGACTAAGAAAGATTCGGATAAACGGATTTCACCAAATAAAAGACCGGTCTCTGTCCTCTCCAATAACACCTTCCATTAAAAAAAATACGTCAGTTAACCCTTCGAAAACGTATATTTTCCGTACACCGTTTCGCGATTTCGGCAATTTCGACTATTTTGAAAAATTCGCCGCGGCGGTTCCAAACGAGTCAGGGAAAACTAAAAATACCAGACGACATCTACATTCCTTATCCTTTCGAAATCTGCGATCGTTTTTGAAAAATACATATATTAACCCTTCGAAAAAAATTCGCGCGCAGACTCACTTTTCCAAATTCCGATTCTCTGCGATTTTTAAAATCGCGCATCGGCTCTCTGAAAGAACAAAAACACAAACAAACACACCCAAGTACATTTTCCTCCTTTCGAGATCACTATAAAACCTTTAGTTTTAAAAAATATTTCAGTTAACCCTTTCGAAATCGTTTTTTTCCGTAAGTCTCTTTCGGTTTTTCAGCGATTTCTGCAATCTTTAAAAATTCAATTCTGTGCTTCTAAACAAGATACGAAAAAATAAAAATACCGAGCCTAATCTACGTTCTTTTTCCTTTTAAAATCAGGTATCAGTTTCGAAAAATTCGTTTTTTAACCCTTCTAAAAGAATGGTTTCCGAGACTCACTCGCGTGAATTTTCGTTTTTCGGCCCATGTTTAAAAATCCGCATCGACTCGGAAAATGTGAATAGAGACAAATAAAATACACCAGATCATAGCCACGTTCTTATTCTTTGAAACATATATTTCAGTTTTAAAAAATATGTACATTAACCCTTTAGAAACCGGTCGTTCCCGTACCTCACTTTCACGATTTCCTCTAATTTGCCAATGTATACCCCCTCCCCCCCACCCCCCCGCCGCAGGACTTTTTTATCGAATTACACAAATTTCGAGAGAAGAGGCTAAAAGTGCGTACATTCAGCTATAGAAAGATGCCTTCGACTTTAAAAAATTCGATTATTATCAATTAAAAAAAAATCCTTTTGTGAAACCCGTTTCTAGAAATGAGCGTTTTTCGGCGCAAGCACAGTTTAATCAAAGTGTAATAAGTGACTTTGCTTTCGCCGTAATTATCTTATTTATTAACGATCTTGAATCAAAAATCGTTGTTCATTTTGCGTACAGAATTGAATGGGCTTTCCGAAAATATGATTTATTTTGAGAAATAATCATATTTTCATGGTTAAAATTCTATTCTACTAGGATATTTGTGTTTTGAAGCAGCCGATTGCACTGCAAATATACTTGCTGTGTGTACTTTTTTCGAAAGCTCCAAAAGATATCAAATTAATTTTTTTTTCTATTTTTTATGTATCGGATTCTATATAGTTTGTTGAACTCCCGGTTTATGATTCAACGCCGGAAAACGTTTATTTTTAAAAGTTTTAGAATTTTTTAAATAATGGTCATTTTTGTATAGAAAAAAAAAAGGAAAAGCTAAGGAATTTGCTATTTCTTTTCAAAATATCTCCCTTCGTATGGGTCCCATCGCGACCTGGTTTGGCTCATTCGACTCGAGATAGATAGAGCTTACCGAATTTAGTTCCCAGTTTCACCAACAGGGTGCGCTTTCCTATCTCTGTTTCTATGAGACTTATCACGACGGGGTATAGCTCATTCGACTCGACACCGATAGAGCTTACTAGAGATTATCCATTTTAGTTCCTCATTTCACCGCTAGGGAGCGCTTTCCGAACTCTGTTTCCATGAGCCGGATCACGACGGGGTACGGCTCATTCGACTCGACATCGATAGCTTTAACGGTTTCAATGCCCGAGGTTCGTATAGAACAGATTGCGCCACCTGGTTGTGGAAGGTTGAAATAACGTATATTGCAGCGCATGCGCAGCACGACTGCTATACGTTGCCGCAGGCAGCGGGGACAGTTATAGGTTCAGCATTCGTTTAGTTATAGGTTTATACTAAACGATGTGCAAATTAGGGGATTATCCGGTCCGTGCGTAGCACGACCGGTATACGTTGCCGAAGGCAGCGTGGACCCGGGTCGGAGTTTCGTTCGATTAGAGGTTTATACTATATTTATGTGCAAATTAAGGGATTATTCGGTGCGTCCGGTATACGGATTGTTAGAGCCGAGTCGGAGGTTCGTTCGGTTCGAGGTTTATCTTATTCGAGATTTTACAAGATTAGAGGTTTTACAATTAGGGGCCCGCTGGCGGGCGAAGCCAGCTAGTCCTTATTATTAATGTTCGTATCCGTCTGTGTGTGTGTGTATCTGTACCCGGATAAACTCTGCGAGCGTAGCGAGTAGCGAAGCGCTTTTGGTGTCAAAAAATTCAGAAAAATCCGGGCCTTCAGGAATTGCAGTTTCGAAAAAATCGGCCCTTAATTAAGGGAGTTATTAACGAACAAAGCTGTTTTAATTGCTTCAAAAGAAACCTATGTGGAAAGTACTCCGCGCATGCCCAGAAGAGCTCAATCCTCATCTTCCGCAAAAAGAAGAAGGAAAGATCGCTTCGGCCGGTTTCGTTTGACGACTGTCTAAACTCGCCGACGGCGAACCGACAGAAATACGAAAAAACCGTCAACATATTCTCAAAGAACGTACTTTTACGTCTCTAACGATCTGGTCGGTTCGAAAAAATTTCGATATTAACCCTTTCAAAAAAAATAATCAAAAAGGGTCGAATTCGTGTTTTTGATTTTCTCCCTTCGTCCGAACCTCGCATCCGCCGGACTAAGAAAGATTCGGATAAACGGATTTCACCAAATAAAAGATCGGTCTCTGTCCTCTCCAATAACACCTTCCATTAAAAAAATACGCCAGTTAACCCTTCGAAAACGTATATTTTCCGTATACCGTTTCGCGATTTATGCAATTTCGACTATATTGAAAAATTCGCTGCGGCGGTTCCAAACGAGTCAGGGAAAACTAAAAATACCAGACGAGATCTACATTCTTTATCCTTTCGAAATCTGCGATCGTTTTTGAAAAATACAAATATTAACCCTTCGAAAAAAATTCGCGCGCAGACTCACTTTTGCAAATTCCGATTCTCTGCGATTTTTAAAATCGCGCATCGGCTCTCTGAAAGAACAAAAAATCAAACAAACACACCCAAGTACATTTCCCTCCTTTCGAGATCACTGTAAAACCTTTAGTTTTAAAAAATATTTCAGTTAACCCTTTCGAAATCGTTTTTTTCCGTAAGTCTCTTTCGGTTTTTCAGCGATTTCTGCAATTTTTAAAAATTCAATTCTGGGCTTCTAAACAAGATACGAAAAAATAAAAATACCGAGCCTAATCTACGTTCTTTTTCCTTTTAAAATCAGGTATCAGTTTCGAAAAATTCGTTTTTTAACCCTTCTAAAAAATGATTTCCGAAACTCACTCGCGTGAATTCTCGTTTTTCGGCCCATGTTTAAAAATCCGCATCGACTCGGAAAATGTGAATAGAGACAAATAAAATACACCAGATCATAGAAACTTTCTTATTCTTCGAAACATATATCTCAGTTAAAAAAAATATGTACATTAACCCTTTAGAAACCGGTCGTTCCCGTACCTCACTTTCACGATTTCCTCTAATTTGCCAATGTAACCCCGCCGCAGGACTTTTTTATCGAAGTACACAAATTCCGAGAGAAGAAGCTAAAAGTGCATACATTCATCTATAGAAAGATGCCTTCGACTTTAAAAAATTCGATTATTATCAATTAAAAAAAAACTCTTTTGTGAAACCCGTTTCTAGAAATGAGCGTTTTTCGGCGCAAGCACAGTTTAATCAGACTGTAATAAGTGACTTTGCTTTCGCCGTAATTATCTTATTTATTAACGATTTTAAATCAAAAATCGTTGTTCATTTTGCGTACAGAATTGAATGGGCTTTCCGAATATATGATTTATTTTGAGAAATAATTATATTTTTATAGTTAAAATTCTATTCTACTAGGATATTTGTATTCTGAAACAGCCAATTGCACTGCAAATACTTGCTATACAATACCTGACTAACTTACTATACAATATTTCTCTTCGATGGATCAGAGATTATACGATATGTAAAGAGTCAACTTCATGTTAGATCGCAGTCAAATAAACTAGAGAGTCAACACAGGAACATTTATTTTTAAAAGTTTTAATATTTTTTAAATAATTGTCATTTTTGCATAGGGGAAAAAAAAAAAAGCTAAGGAATTTGCTATTTCTTTTGAAAATATCTCCCTTCGTATGGGTCCCATCACGACGGGGTATAGCTCATTCGACTCGACACCGATAGAGATTAGTAGAGATTATCGACTTTAGTTCCGCATTTCACCACTTGGGGCGCTTTCCGAACTCTGTTTCTATGGGCCGGATCACGACGGGGTATGGCTTATTCGACTCGACATCGATAGCTTTAACGGTTTCAGTGCCCGAGGTTCGTATAGAACAGATTGCGCCCCCTGGTGGTTGAAGGTGTAATTAAAGGATTTTTCAGCCAACTCGTGTTCTATGGGTCACATCACGACGCGGTTTGGCTCAATCGACTCGACATCGATAGAGGATACTAGAGATTATCGACTTTAGTTCCGCATTTCACCACTAGGGGGCGCTTTCCGAACTCTGTTTCTATGGGCCGGATCACGACGGGGTACGGCTTATTCGACTCGACATCGATAGCTTTAACGGTTTCAGTTATGATCGTATATACAGATTGCGCCACCTGGTGGTGGAAGGTGGAACTAAACTATACCGCAGCGCGTGCGTAGCACGACTTCTATACGAGGCCGCAGGCAGCGGGGACCCGAGCCGAAAGTTCGTTCAGTTAGAGGTTTATACTATTCGATGTGCAATTTAATCGACATTTTACAAGATTAGAGGTTTTACAATTAGGGGCCCGCTGGCGGGCGAAGCCAGCTAGTCCTTATTATTAATGTTCGTATCCGTCTGTGTGTCTGTCTGTGTGTGTATCTGTACCCGGATAAACTCTGCGAGCGTAGCGAGTAGCGAAGCGCTTTTGGTGTCAAAAAATTCAGAAAAATCCGGGCCTTCAGGAATTGCAGTTTCGAAAAAATCGGCCCTTAATTAAGGGAGTTATTAACGAACAAAGTTGTTTTAATTGCTTCAAAAGAAACCTACGTGGAAAGTACTCCGCGCATGCCCAGAAGAGCTCAATCCTCATCTTCCGCAAAAAGAAGAAGGAAAGATCGGTTCGGCCGGTTTCGTTTGACGACTGTCTAAACTCGCCGACGGCGAACCGACAGAAATACGAAAAAACCGTCAACATATTCTCAAAGAACGTACTTTTACGTCTCTAACGATCCGGTCGGTTCGAAAAAATTTCGATATTAACCCTTTCAAAAAAAATAATCAAAAAGGGTCGAATTCGTGTTTTTGATTTTCTCCCTTCGTCCGAACCTCGCATCCGCCGGACTAAGAAAGATTCGGATAAACGGATTTCACCAAATAAAAGATCGGTCTCTGTCCTCTCCAATAACACCTTCCATTAAAAAAAATACGTCAGTCAACCCTTCGAAAACGTATATTTTCCGTACACCGTTTCGCGATTTCGGCAATTTCGACTATATTGAAAAATTCGCTGTGGCGGTTCCAAACAAGTCAGGGAAAACTAAAAATACCAGACGAGATCTACATTCTTTATCCTTTCGAAATCTGCGATCGTTTTTGAAAAATACAAATATTAACCCTTCGAAAAAAATTCGCGCGCAGACTCACTTTTGCAAATTCCGATTCTCTGTGATTTTTAAAATCGCGCATCGGCTCTCTGAAAGAACAAAAAAACAAACAAACACACCCAAGTACATTTCCCTCCTTTCGAGATCACTGTAAAACCTTTAGTTTTAAAAAATATTTCAGTTAACCCTTTCGAAAACGTTTTTTTCCGTAAGTCTCTTTCTGTTTTTCAGCGATTTCTGCAATATTTAAAAATTCAATTCTGGGCTTCTAAACAAGATACGAAAAAATAAAAATACCGAGCCTAATCTACGTTCTTTTTCCTTTTAAAATCAGGTATCAGTTTTGAAAAATTCGTTTTTTAACCCTTCTAAAAAAATGGTTTCCTAAACTCACTCGCGTGAATTTTCGTTTTTCGGCCCATGTTTAAAAATCAGCATCGACTCGGAAAATGTGAATAGAGACAAACAAAATACACCAGATAATAGCCACTTTTTTATTCGTCGAAACATATATTTCAGTTTTAAAAAATATGTACATTAACCCTTTAGAAACCGGTCGTTCCCGTACATTACTTTCACGATTTCCTCTAATTTGCCAATGTATACCCCCCCCTCCCACGCGCCGCAGGACTTTTTTATCGAATTACACAAATTCCGAGAGAAGAGGCTAAAAGTGCATACATTCAGCTATAGAAAGATGCCTTCGACTTTAAAAAATTCGATTATTATCAATTAAAAAAAAACTCTTTTGTGAAACCCGTTTCTAGAAATGAGCGTTTTTCGGCGCAAGCACAGTTTAATCAAACTGTAATAAGTGACTTTGCTTTCGCCGTAATTATCTTATTTATTAACGATCTTAAATCAAAAATCGTTGTTCATTTTGCGTACAGAAATGAATGGGCTTTCCGAATATATGTTTTATTTTGAGAAATAATTATATTTTCATAGTTAAATTTCTATTCTACTAGGATGTTTGTATTCTGAAACAGCCAATTGCACTCCGAATACTTGCTATACAATACCTGACTAACTTACTATACAATATTTCTCTTCGATGGATCAGAGATTATACGATATGTAAAGAGTCAACTTCATGTTCGATCGCAGTCAAATAAACTAGAGAGTCAACACAGGAACATTTATTTTTAAAAGTTTTAATATTTTTTAAATAATTGTCATTTTTGCATAGGGGAAAAAAAAAAGCTAAGGAATTTGCTATTTCTTTTGAAAATATCTCCCTTCGTATGGGTCCCATCACGACGGGGTATAGCTCATTCGACTCGACACCGATAGAGCTTAGTAGAGATTATCGACTTTAGTTCCGCATTTGACCACTAGGGGGCGCTTTCCGAACTCTGTTTCTATGGGCCGGATCACGACGGGGTATGGCTTATTCGACTCGACATCAATAGCTTTAACGGTTCCAGTGCCCGAGGTTCGTATAGAACAGATTGCGCCCCCTGGCGGTGGAAGGTGTAATTAAAGCATTTTTCAGCCAACTCGGGTTCTATGGGTCACATCACGACGCGGTTTGGCTCAATCGACTCGACATCGATAGAGGATACTAGAGATTATCGACTTTATTTCCGCATTTCACCACTAGGGGGCGCTTTCCGAACTCTGTTTCTATGGGCCGGATCACGACGGGGTATGGCTTATTCGACTCGACATCGATAGCTTTAACGGTTTCACTGCCCGAGGTTCGTATAGAACAGATTGCGCCACCTGGTGGTGGAAGGTGTAATTAAAGCATTTTTCAGCCAACTCGGGTTCTATGGGTCACATCACGACGCGGTTTGGCTCAATCGACTCGACATCGATAGAGGATACTAGACCTTATCGGTTTTAGTTCGCTTTTCACCACCAGGGGGCGTTTTCTTATCTATGTTTCTATGGCCCGGATAACGACGGGGTATGGCTCACCGATGTAAATTAGGGGCCCGCTGGCGGGAGAAGCCAGCTAGTCCTTATTATTAATGTTCGTATACGTCTGTGTGTCTGTGTGTGTGTGTATCTGTACCCGGATAAACTCTGCGAGCACAGCGAGTAGCGAAGCGCTTTTGGTGTCAAAAAATTCAGAAAAATCCGGTCCTCCAGGAATTGCAGTTTCGAAAAAATCGGCCCATAATTAAGGGAGTTATTAACGAACAAAACTGTTTTAATTACTAAAAAGAAACCTACCTGGAAATTATTCCGGGCACGCCCAGAAGAGCTCAATCCTCATCTTCCGCAAAAAGAAGAAGGAAAGATCGCTTCGGCCGGTTTCGTTTTACGACTGTCTAAACTCGCCGACGGCGAACCGACAGAAATACGAAAAAACCGTCAACATATTCTCAAAGAACGTACTTTTACGTCTCTAACGATCCTGTCGGTTTGAAAAAATTTGGATATTAACCCTTTCAAAAAAAATAATCAAAAAGGGTCGAATTCGTGTTTTTGATTTTCTCCCTTCGTCCGAACCTCGCATCCGCCGGATTAAGAAAGATTCGGATAAACGGATTTCACCAAATAAAAGATCTGTCTCTGTCCTCTCCAATTCCACCTTCCATTAAAAAATATACGTCAGTTAACCCTTCGAAAACGTATATTTTCCGTACACCGTTTCGCGATTTTGGCAATTTCGACTATATTGAAAAATTCGCTGCGGCGGTTCCAAACGAGTCAATGAAAACTAAAAATACCAGACGAGATCTATATTCTTTATCCTTTCGAAATCTGTGATCGTTTTTGAAAAATACAAATATTAACCCTTCGAAAAAAATTTGCGCGCAGACTCACTTTTGCAAATTCCGATTCTCTGCGATTTTTAAAATCGCGCATCGGCTCTCTGAAAGAACAAAAAAACAAACAAACACACCCAAGTACATTTCCCTCCTTTCGAGATCACTATAAAACCTTTAGTTTTAAAAAATATTTCAGTTAACCCTTTCGAAATCGTTTTTTTCCGTAAGTCTCTTTCGGTTTTTCAGCGATTTCTGCAATCTTTAAAAATTCAATTCTGGGCTTCTAAACAAGATACGAAAAAATAAAAATACCGAGCCTAATCGACGTTCTTTTTCCTTTTAAAATCAGGTATCAGTTTCGAAAAATTCGTTTTTTAACCCTTCTAAAAGAATGGTTTCCGAGACTCACTCGCGTGAATTTTCGTTTTTCGGCCCATGTTTAAAAATCCGCATCGGCTCGGAAAATGTGAATAGAGACAAATAAAATACACCAGATCATAGCCACGTTCTTATTCTTCGAAACATATATTTCAGTTTTAAAAAATATGTACATTAACCCTTTAGAAACCGATCGTTCCCGTACGTCACTTTCGTGTTTCCTCTAATTTGCCAATGTATACCCCCCCCCCCCGCCGCAGCTATTTTTTATCGAATTACATAAATTCCTAGAGAAGAAGCTAAAAATGCATACATTCAGCTCTAGAAAGACACCTTTCAGTTAAAAAAATTCGAGTATTATCAATTTCAAAAAAATTCTTTTGTGAAACCCGTTTCTAGAAATAAGCGTTTTTCGGCGCAAGCACAGATTAATCAAAGTGTAATAAGTGACTTTGCTTTGGAAGTAATTATCTAATTTATTAACGATTTTATTTAAAAAATCGTTGTTCATTTTGCGTACAGAATTGAATGGGCTTTCCGAATATATGATTTATTTTGAGAAATAATTATATTTTCATAGTTAAAATTCTATTCTACTAGGATATTTGTATTCTCAAGCAGCCGATTGCACTCCAAATACTTGCTTTGTTTACTTTTTTCGGAAGCTCCAAAAGATATCAAAATAATTTTTTTTTATTTCTATTTTTTATATATCGAATTCTATATAGTTTATTTAACACCCGGTTTATGATTTTGTGTTTGTGTGGGGATGTGATATATTTAAATTTGTCGTTTTAAAACGCATCCTTTTTTCATTTCGTCGGAAAGAAATGTTGCCATTTGAGTTATAGAAACTTTCTATTCGATGGATCAGAGATTATACACTATGCAAAGAATCAACTTCATTTCGATCGTAGTAAAATAAACCAGAGAGTCAACACAGGAACATCACCAACAGGGGACGCTTTCGGAAATCGGGTTCTATGGGCCCGATTACAACGTGGTTTGGGTCTGTCGACTGGATTTCGATAGCTTTACAGATTTCGGTCATGTTCGTATAGAACAGATTGCGCCCCCTGGTGGTGGAAGGTGTAATTAAAGGATTTTTCATCCAACTCGGGTTCTATGGGTCACATCACGACGCGGTTTGGCTCAATCGACTCAACGTCGATAGAGGATACTAGAGCTTATCGATTTTTGCTCCGAGTCTCACCACCAGGGGGCGCTTTCCTATCTCCGGTTCTACGGGCATGAAAACGACGGGGTATGGCTCATTCGACTCGACATCGAAAGCCTTAACGATTTCAGTTATGATCGTATAAACAGATTGCGCCACCTGGTGGTGGAAGGTGGAACTAACGTATACTGCAGCGCGTGCGCAGCACGACTGCTATACGGTGCCGCAGGCAGCGGGGACCCGAACCGGAGGTTCGTTTAGTTAGAGGTTTATACTATTCTATGTGCCGGTGCGTGCGTAGCACGACCGGTTTACGGTGCCGAAGGCAGCGGGGACCAGGGTCGGAGATTCGTTCAGTTAGAGGTTTATACTATTCGATGTGCAAATTAAGGTATTATCCGGTGCCGAAGGCAGCGGGGACCAGGGTTGGAGGTTCTTCGGTTAGATGTTTATACTACTCAATGTGCAAATTAATGGATTATCCGGTGCCGAAGGCAGCGGGGACCCGTGTCGGAAGTTCGTTCGGTTCGAGGGGGGTGCGAGCCGGAGAATACAAAAGATTCGAGGCACCGATGTAAATTAGGGATTTTATCGATTTTAGTTACCGATGTAAATTAGGGGCCCGCTGGCGGGCGAAGCCAGCTAGTCCTTATTATTAATGTTCGTATCCGTCTGTGTGTCTGTGTGTGTGTGTGTGTGTGTGTGTATCTGTACCCGGATAAACTCTGCGAGCGTAGCGAGTAGCAAAGCGCTTTTTGTGTCAAAAAATTCAGAAAAATCCGGGCCTTCAGGAATTGCAGTTTCGAAAAAATCGGCCCTTAATTAAGGGAGTTATTACCGAACAAAGCTGTTTTAATTGCTTCAAAAGAAACCTATGTGGAAAGTCCTCCGCGCATGCCCAGAAGAGCTCAATCCTCATCTTCCGCAAAAAGAAGAAGGAAAGATCGCTTCAGCCGGCTTCGTTTTACGATTGTCTAAACTCGCCGACGGCGAACCGACTGAAATACGAAAAAACCGTCAACATATTCTCAAAGAACGTACTTTTACGTCTCTAACGATCCTGTCGGTTCGAAAAAATTTCGATATTAACTCTTTCAAAAAAAATAATCAAAAAGGGTCGAATTCGTGTTTTTGATTTTCTCCCTTCGTCCGAGCCTCGCATCCGCCGGACTAAGAAAGATTCGGATAAACGGATTTCACCAAATTAAAGATCGGTCTTTGTCCTCTCCAATTCCATCTTTCATTAAAAAAAATACGTCAGTTAACCCTTCGAAAACGTATATTTTCCGTACACCGTTTCGCGATTTCGGCAATTTCGACTATATTGAAAAATTCGCTGCGGCGGTTCCAAACGAGTCAATGAATACTAAAAATACCGAACGAGATCTACATTCTTTATCCTTTCGAAATCTGCGATCGTTTTTGAAAAATACAAATATTAACCCTTCGAAAAAAATTCGCGCGCAGACTCACTTTTGCAAATTCCGATTCTCTGCGATTTTTGAAATCGCGCATCGGCTCTCTGAAAGAACAAAAAAACAAACAAACACACCCAAGTACATTTCCCTCCTTTCGAGATCACTGTAAAACCTTTAGTTTTAAAAAATATTTCAGTTAACCCTTTCGAAAACGTTTTTTTCCGTAAGTCTCTTTCGGTTTTTCAGCGATTTCTGCAATCTTTAAAAATTCAATTCTGGGCTTCTAAACAAAATACGAAAAAATAAAAATACCGAACCTAATCTACGTTCTTTTTCCTTTTAAAATCTGGTATCAATTTTGAAAAATTCGTTTTTTAACCCTTCAAAAAAATGGTTTCCGAAACTCACTCGCGTGAATTTTCGTTTTTCGGCCCATGTTTAAAAATCCGCATCGACTCGGAAAATGTGAATAGAGACAAATAAAATACACCAGATCATAGCCACGTTCTTATTCTTTGAAACATATATTTCAGTTTTAAAAAATATGTACATTAACCCTTTCGAAACCGGTCGTTCCCGTACCTCACTTTCACGATTTCCTCTAATTTGCTAATGTAAACCCCCCCCCCCCCCGTCGCAGGACTTTTTTATCGAAGTACACAAATACCGAGAGAAGAAGCTAAAAGTGCATACATTCATCTATAGAAAGATGCCTTCGACTTTAAAAAATTCGATTATTATCAATTAAAAAAAAAACTCTTTTGTGAAACCCGTTTCTAGAAATGAGCGTTTTTCGGCGCAAGCACAGTTTAATCAAACTGTAATAAGTGACTTTGCTTTCGCCGTAATTATCTTATTTATTAAAGATCTTAAATCAAAAATCGTTGCTCATTTTGCGTACAGAATTGAATGGGCTTTCCGAATATATGATTTATTTTGAGAAATAATTATATTTTCATAGTTAAAATTCTATTCTACTAGGATATTTGTATTCAGAAACAGCCAATTGCACTGCAAATACTTGCTATACAATACCTGACTAACTTACTATACAATATTTCTCTTCGATGGATCAGAAATTATACGATATGTAAAGAGTCAACTTCATGTTCGATCGCAGTCAAATAAACTAGAGAGTCAAGACAGGAACATTTATTTTTAAAAGTTTTAATATTTTTAAATAATTGTCATTTTTGCATAGGGGGAAAAAAAAAAAGCTAAGGAATTTGCTATTTCTTTTGAAAATATCTCCCTTCGTATGTGTCCCATCACGACGGGGTATAGCTCATTCGACTCGACACCGATAGAGCTTAGTAGAGATTATCGACTTTAGTTCCGCATTTCACCACTAGGGGCGCTTTCCGAACTCTGTTTCTATGGGCCGGATCACGACGGGGTATGGCTTATTCGACTCGACATCGATAGCTTTAACGGTTTCAGTGCCCGAGGTTCGTATAGAACAGATTGCGCCCCCTGGCGGTTAAAGGTGTAATTAAAGGATTTTTCAGCCAACTCGGGTTCTATGGGTCACATCACGACGTGGTTTGGCTCAATCGACTCGACATCGATAGAGGATACTAGAGATTATCGACTTTAGTTCCGCATTTCACCACTAGGGGGCGCTTTCCGAACTCTGTTTCTATGGGCCGGATCACGACGGGGTATGGCTTATTCGACTCGACATCGATAGCTTTAACGGTTTCAGTGCCCGAGGTTCGTATAGAACAGATTGCGCCACCTGGTGGTGGAAGGTGTAATTAAAGCATTTTTCAGCCAACTCGGGTTCTATGGGTCACATCACGACGCGGTTTGGCTCAATCGACTCGACATCGATAGAGGATACTAGACCTTATCGGTTTTAGTTCGCTTTTCACCACCAGGGGGCGTTTTCTTATCTATGTTTCTATGGTCCGGATAACGACGGGGTATGGCTCACCGATGTAAATTAGGGGCCCGCTGGCGGGCGAAGCCAGCTAGTCCTTATTATTAATGTTCTTATCCGTCTGTGTGTCTGTCTGTGTGTGTGTGTATCTGTACCCGGATAAACTCTGCGAGCGTAGCGAGTAGCGAAGCGCTTTTGGTGTCAAAAAATTCAGAAAAATCCGGGCCTTCAGGAATTGCAGTTTCGAAAAAATCGGCCCTTAATTAAGGGAGTTATTAACGAACAAAGCTGTTTTAATTGCTTCAAAAGAAACCTATGTGGAAAGTCCTCCGCGCATGCCCAGAAGAGCTCAATCCTCATCTTCCGCAAAAAGAAGAAGGAAAGATCGCTTCGGCCGGTTTCGTTTGACGACTGTCTAAACTCGCCGACGGCGAACCGACAGAAATACGAAAAAACCGTCAACATATTCTCAAAGAACGTACTTTTACTTCTCTAACGATACGGTTGGTTAAAAAAAATTTCGATATTAACCCTTTCAAAAAAAATAATCAAAAAGGGTCGAATTCGTGTTTTTGATTTTCTCCCTTCGTCCGAACCTCGCATCCGCCGGACTAAGAAAGATTCGGATAAACGGATTTCACCAAATAAAAGACCGGTCTCTGTCCTCTCCAATAACACCTTCCATTAAAAAAAATACGTCAGTTAACCCTTCGAAAACGTATATTTTCCGTACACCGTTTCGCGATTTCGGCAATTTCGACTATTTTGAAAAATTCGCCGCGGCGGTTCCAAACGAGTCAGGGAAAACTAAAAATACCAGACGACATCTACATTCCTTATCCTTTCGAAATCTGCGATCGTTTTTGAAAAATACATATATTAACCCTTCGAAAAAAATTCGCGCGCAGACTCACTTTTCCAAATTCCGATTCTCTGCGATTTTTAAAATCGCGCATCGGCTCTCTGAAAGAACAAAAACACAAACAAACACACCCAAGTACATTTTCCTCCTTTCGAGATCACTATAAAACCTTTAGTTTTAAAAAATATTTCAGTTAACCCTTTCGAAATCGTTTTTTTCCGTAAGTCTCTTTCGGTTTTTCAGCGATTTCTGCAATCTTTAAAAATTCAATTCTGTGCTTCTAAACAAGATACGAAAAAATAAAAATACCGAGCCTAATCTACGTTCTTTTTCCTTTTAAAATCAGGTATCAGTTTCGAAAAATTCGTTTTTTAACCCTTCTAAAAGAATGGTTTCCGAGACTCACTCGCGTGAATTTTCGTTTTTCGGCCCATGTTTAAAAATCCGCATCGACTCGGAAAATGTGAATAGAGACAAATAAAATACACCAGATCATAGCCACGTTCTTATTCTTCGAAACATATATTTCAGTTTTAAAAAATATGTACATTAACCCTTTAGAAACCGATCGTTCCCGTACGTCACTTTCGTGTTTCCTCTAATTTGCCAATGTATACCCCCCCCCCCCCCCCCGCCGCAGCTATTTTTTATCGAATTACATAAATTCCTACAGAAGAAGCTAAAAATGCATACATTCAGCTCTAGAAAGACACCTTTCAGTTAAAAAAATTCGAGTATTATCAATTTAAAAAAAATTCTTTTTTGAAACCCGTTTCTAGAAATAAGCGTTTTTCGGCGCAAGCACAGATTAATCAAAGTGTAATAAGCGACTTTGCTTTGGAAGTAATTATCTAATTTATTAACGATTTTATTTAAAAAATCGTTGTTCATTTTGCGTACAGAATTGAATGGGCTTTCCGAATATATGATTTATTTTGAGAAATAATTATATTTTCATAGTTAAAATTCTATTCTACTAGGATATTTGTATTCTCAAGCAGCCGATTGCACTCCAAATACTTGCTTTGTTTACTTTTTTTCGGAAGATCCAAAAGATATCAAAATAATTTTTTTTTATTTCTATTTTTTATATATCGAATTCTATATAGTTTATTTAACACCCGGTTTATGATTTTGTGTTTGTGTGGGGATGTGATATATTTAAATTTGTCGTTTTAAAACGCATCCTTTTTTCATTTCGTCGGAAAGAAATGTTGCCATTTGAGTTATAGAAACTTTCTATTCGATGGATCAGAGATTATACACTATGCAAAGAATTAACTTCATTTCGATCGTAGTAAAATAAACCAGAGAGTCAACACAGGAACATCACCAACAGGGGGCGCTTTCGGAAATCGGGTTCTATGGGCCCGATTACAACGTGGTTTGGGTCTTTCGACTGGATTTCGATAGCTTTACAGATTTCGGTCATGTTCGTATAGAACAGATTGCGCCCCCTGGTGGTGGAAGGTGTAATTAAAGGATTTTTCATCCAACTCGGGTTCTATGGGTCACATCCGACGCGGTTTGGCTCAATCGACTCAACGTCGATAGAGGATACTAGAGCTTATCGATTTTTGCTCCGAGTCTCACCACCAGGGGGCGCTTTCCTATCTCCGGTTCTACGGGCATGAAAACGACGGGGTATGGCTCATTCGACTCGACATCGAAAGCCTTAACGATTTCAGTTATGATCGTATAAACAGATTGCGCCACCTGGTGGTGGAAGGTGGAACTAACGTATACTGCAGCGCGTGCGCAGCACGACTGCTATACGGTGCCGCAGGCAGCGGGGACCCGAACCGGAGGTTCGTTTAGTTAGAGGTTTATACTATTCTATGTGCCGGTGCGTGCGTAGCACGACCGGTTTACGGGGCCGAAGGCAGCGGGGACCAGGGTCGGAGATTCGTTCAGTTAGAGGTTTATACTATTCGATGTGCAAATTAAGGTATTATCCGGTGCCGAAGGCAGCGGGGACCAGGGTTGGAGGTTCTTCGGTTAGAGGTTTATACTACTCAATGTGCAAATTAATGGATTATCCGGTGCCGAAGGCAGCGGGGACCCGTGTCGGAAGTTCGTTCGGTTCGAGGGGGGTGCGAGCCGGAGAATACAAAAGATTCGAGGCACCGATGTAAATTAGGGATTTTATCGATTTTAGTTACCGATGTAAATTAGGGGCCCGCTGGCGGGCGAAGCCAGCTAGTCATTATTATTAATGTTCGTATCCGTCTGTGTGTCTGTCTGTGTGTGTGTGTATCTGTACCCGGATAAACTCTGCGAGCGTAGCGAGTAGCGAAGCGCTTTTTGTGTCAAAAAATTCCGAAAAATCCGGACCTTCAGGAATTGCAGTTTCGAAAAAATCGGCCCTTAATTAAGGGAGTTATTAACGAACAAAGCTGTTTTAATTGCTTCAAAAGAAACCTATGTGGAAAGTCCTCCGCGCATGCCCAGAAGAGCTCAATCCTCATCTTCCGCAAAAAGAAGAAGGAAAGATCGCTTCTGCCGGTTTCGTTTTACGATTGTCTAAACTCGCCGACGGCGAACCGACTGAAATACGAAAAAACCGTCAACATATTCTCAAAGAACGTACTCTTACGTCTCTAACGATGCGGTCGGTTCGAAAAAATTTCGATATTAACCCTTTCAAAAAAAATAATCAAAAAGCGTCGAATTCGTGTTTTTGATTTTCTCCCTTCGTCCGAGCCTCGCATCCGCCGGACTAAGAAAGATTCGGATAAACGGATTTCACCGAATTAAAGATCTGTCTTTGTACTTTCCAATTCCACCTTCCATTAAAAAAAATACGTCAGTTAACCCTTCGAAAACGTATATTTTCCGTACACCGTTTCGCGATTTCGGCAATTTCGACTATTTTGAAAAATTCGCTGCGGCGGTTTCAAACGAGTGAGAGAAAACTAAAAATACCAGACGAGATCTACATTCTTTTTCCTTTCGAAATCTGCAATCGTTTTTGAAAAATACAAATTTTAACCCTTCGAAAAAAATTCGCGCGAAGACTCACTTTTGCAAATTCCGATTCTCTGCGATTTTTAAAATCGCGCATCGGCTCTCTGAAAGAAAAAAAAAAAAAACAAACACACCCAAGTACATTTCCCTCCTTTCGAGATCACTGTAAAACCTTTAGTTTTAAAAAATATTTCAGTTAACCCTTTCGAAAACGTTTTTTTCCGTAAGTCTCTTTCGGTTTTTCAGCGATTTCTGCAATCTTTAAAAATTCAATTCTGGGCTTCTAAACAAGATACGAAAAAATAAAAATACCGAGGCTAATCTACGTTCTTTTTCCTTTTAAAATCAGGTATCAGTTTCGAAAAATTCGTTTTTTAACCCTTCTAAAAAAATGGTTTCCGAAACTCACTCGCGTGAATTTTCGTTTTTCGGCCCATGTTTAAAAATACGCATCGACTCGGAAAATGTGAATAGAGACAAATAAAATACACCAGATCATAGCCACGTTCTTATTCTTCGAAACATATATTTCAGTTTTAAAAAATATGTACATTAACCCTTTAGAAACCGGTCGTTACCGTACCTCACTTTCCCGATTTCCTCTAATTTGCCAATGTAAACCCCCCTGCCGCAGGACTTTTTTATCAAAGTACACAAATTCCGAGAGAAGAAGCTAAAAGTGCATACATTCAGCTTTAGAAAGATGCCTTCGACTTTAAAAAATTCGATTATTATCAATTAAAAAAAAATTCTTTTGTGAAACCCATTTTTAGAAATGAGCGTTTTTCGGCGCAAGCACAGTTTAATCAAACTGTAATAAGTGACTTTGCTTTCGCCGTAATTATCTTATTTATTAACGATTTTAAATCAAAAATCGTTGTTCATTTTGCGTACAGAATTGAATGGGCTTTCCGAATATATGATTTATTTTGAGAAATAATTATATTTTCATAGTTAAAATTCTATTCTACTAGGATATTTGTATTCTGAAGCAGCCGATTGCACTGCTAATACCAGCTTTGTGTACCTTTTTCGAAAGCTCCAAAAGATATCAAAATAAAAAAAAAATATTTCTATTTTTTATATATCGGATTCTATATAGTTTGTTTAACTTCCGGTTTATGATTTGGTGTTTGTGTGGGGGCGCAATATATTTAAATTTGTCGTTTTAAAACGCATCCTTTTTTCATTTCGTCGGATAGAAACGTTGCCATTTGAGTTATACAAAATATCTATTCGATGGATCAGAGATTATACAGTATGTAAAGAATCAACTTCATTTCGATCATAGTACAATAAACCATAGAGTCAACACAGGAACATCACCGCCAGGGGGCGCTTCCGGAAATCGGGTTCTATGGGCCCGATTACGACGTGGTTTGGCTCTTACGACTGGATTTCGATAGCTTTACAGATTTCGGTCATGTTCGTATAGAACAGATTGCACCCCGTGTAATTAAAGGATTTTACATCCAACTCGGGTTCTATGGGTCACATCACGACGCGGTTTGGCTCAATCGACTCAACGTCGATAGAGGATACTAGGGCTTATCGATTTTTGCTCAGAGTCTCACCACCAGGGGGCTCTTTCCTATCTTCGGTTCTACGGGCATGAAAACGACGGGGTATGGCTCATTCGACTCGACATCGAAAGCCTTAACGATTTCAGTTATGACCGTATAAACAGATTGCGCCACCTGGTGGTGGAAGGTGGAACTAACGTATACTGCAGCGCGTGCGCAGCACGACTGCTATACGGTGCCGCAGGCAGCGGGAACCCGAACCGGAGGTTCGTTCAGTTAGAGGTTTATACTGTTCTATGTGCCGGTGCGTGCGTAGCACGACCGGTTTACGGTGCCGAAGGCAACGGGGACCAGGGTCGGAGATTCGTTCAGTTAGAGGTTTATACTATTCGATGTGCAAATTAAGGGATTATCTGGTGCGTGCGTAGCACGACTGGTACACGGTGCCGAAAGCAGCGGGGACCAGGGTCGGAGGTTCGTTCGGTTAGAGGTTTATACTACTCAATGTGCAAATTAAGGGATTATCCGGTGCCGAAGGCAGCGGGGACCCGTGTCGGAAGTTCGTTCGGTTCGAGGGGGGTGCGAGCCGGAGAATACAAAAATTCGAGGCACCGATGTAAATTAGGGATTTTATCGATTTTAGTTACCGATATAAATTAGGGGCCCGCTGGCGGGCGAAGCCAGCTAGTCCTTATTATTAATGTTCGTATACGTCTGTGTGTCTGTCTGTGTGTGGATCTGTACCCGGATAAACTCTGCGAGCGCAGCGAGTAGCGAAGCGCTTTTGGTATCAAAAAATTCAGAAAAATCCGGACCTCCAGGAATTGCAGTTTCGAAAAAATCGGCCCATAATTAAGGGAGTTATTAACGAACAAAACTGTTTTAATTACTAAAAAGAAACCTACCTGGAAATTATTCCGCGCATGCCCAGAAGAGCTCAATTCTCATCTTCCGCAAAAAGAAGAAGGAAAAATCGCTTCGGCCGGTTTCGTTTTACGACTGTCTAAACTCGCCGACGGCGAACCGACAGAAATACGAAAAAACCGTCAACATATTCTCAAAGAACGTACTTTTACGTCTCTAACGATCCTGTCGGTTCGAAGAAATTTCGATATTAACCCTTTCAAAAAAAATAATCAAAAAGGGTCGAATTCGTGTTTTTTATTGTCTCCCTTCTTCCGAACCTCGCATCCGCCGGACTAAGAAAGATTCGGATAAACGGATTTCACCAAATAAAAGATCGGTCTTTGTCCTCTCCAACGCCAGCTTGCATTAAAAAAAATACGTCAGTTAACCCTTCGAAAATGTATATTTTCCGTACACAGTTTCGCGATTTCGGCAATTTGGACGATTTTAAAAAAATCGCAGCGGCGGTTCCAAACAAGTGAGAGAAAACTAAAAATACCAGACGAGATCTACATTCTTTTTCCTTTCGAAATCTGCGATCCTTTTTTAAAAATACAAATATTAACCCCTCGAAAAAAATTCGCGCGCAGACTCTTTTTTGCAAATTCCGATTCTCTGCGATTTTTAAAATCGCGCATCGGCTCTCTGGAAGAACAAAAAAACAAACAAAGACACCCAGGTACATTTCCGTTCTTTCGAGATCACTATAAAACCTTTAGTTTAAAAAAATATTTCAGTTAACCCTTTCGAAATCGTTTTTTTCCGTAAGTCTCTTTCGGTTTTTCAGCGATTTCTGCAATCTTTAAAAATTCATTTCTGGGCTTCTAAACAAGATACGAAAAAATAAAAATACCGAGCCTAATCTACGTTCTTTTTCCTTTTAAAATCAGGTATCAATTTCGAAAAATTCGTTTTTTAACCCTTCTAAAAAAATGGTTTCCGAAACTCACTCGCGTGAATTTTCGTTTTTCGGCCCATGTTTAAAAATCCGCATCGACTCGGTAAATGTGAATAGAGACAAATAAAATACACCAGATCATAGCCACGTTCTTATTCTTCGAAACATATATTTCAGTTCTAAAAAATATGTACATTAACCCTTTAGAAACCGATTGTTCCCGTACGTCACTTTCGTGTTTCCTCTAATTTGCCAATGTATACCCCCCCCCCCCCCGCCGCAGCTATTTTTTATCGAATTACATAAATTCCTAGAGAAGAAGCTAAAAGTGCATACATTCAGCTCTAGAAAGACACCTTTCAGTTAAAAAAATTCGAGTATTATCAATTTAAAAAAAATTCTTTTGTGAAACCCGTTTCTAGAAATAAGCGTTTTTCGGCGCAAGCACAGATTAATCAAAGTGTAATAAGTGACTTTGATTTGGAAGTAATTATCTAATTTATTAACGATTTTATTTAAAAAATCGTTGTTCATTTTGCGTACAGAATTGAATGGGCTTTCCGAATATATGATTTATTTTGAGAAATAATTATATTTTCATAGTTAAAATTCTATTCTACTAGGATATTTGTATTCTGAAGCAGCTAAATACTTGCTTTGTTTACCTTTTTCGATAGCTCCAAAAGATATCAAAATATTTTTTTTTTTCTATTTTTTATGTATCGGATTCTATATAGTTTATTTAACACCCGGTTTATGATTTTGTGTTTGTGTGGGGATGCGATATATTTAAATTTGTCGTTTTAAAACGCATCCTTTTTTCATTTCGTCGGAAAGAAATGTTGCCATTTGAGTTATAGAAACTTTCTATTCGATGGATCAGAGATTATACACTATGTAAAGAATCAACTTCATTTCGATCGTAGTGTGGTAGCGTGAGACGTTGTATATATAAATAATAAATTCCATTTATCGTTTGAAACGAAAAAACTTTATTTTAAATTAACACATTAAAAAAAGAAAACAAAAGTAAAAATGAAAAATTATGATAAGCATCCATGCCACAATTTACATGGTCAGCCAAATTGCGATTCTGACGTCCGCTCAAAGTGGAACCTCACTCTCGAGTATTCCAAACCCAACTGATTCAACATTCAACTCCTTCCACCATCAACTGCCGTCTGCAATTTCACTTCCCAGAGGCTTTCCTTGCATTCCAGGAATTTCCCAGAAAACATTGCATGTCGTAGGGGCCCAGTTCTTTGTATCCACAAGAACAATACTTTACAATTCTTATCTACTCATTCAGATAACATACCATTCAATACAAAGCATGTATTGCAGCTTGGCTTATCTCAAAATGAAAATGAAATTCACACTATTGATAGAATTTTTGTCAATAGAGATCAATCTGTCATATTATTTTCATTCCAGAGAGATTATCCTTTTTCCACAAATAAGGGAGGAGTTGAAACATGTCAACTCATCACAACACCTCCCCCTAAGAAAAAATTTCTAGAAGAAATTTGGCATATATATTAATAGAATAAGCTCCTTCAATCAATTTCTAAAGAGGTCATCAAAGCATAAAGGAATTTAGAATAACACATGAAAAATCCATATAGAAAACAAACACATTCCCATACTCAGTATTTGATAGACCACACTGTCAACAGGATTTACTATAATCCCATAACTACAATACCTAAGTATAATTCCAAGAATAATTTATACAATTGATGCCCTAAGAAACAATTTTAAAATATTTCACATACCTATAATACCAAATACAGATTACACTTTGCATGATTCTAACAAAAAAAAGTAATAATAAAAAAAAATCTATATACAACACAATGCCTAAACCGATTCTCTTAAAAACATGCTTAAAAGCCTAAATTTAGACACTTCTACAAACAAAAAGAAAGCATACTAAATTATGCAATTATTAAATTAATGAAGTTTTACTATTACGAAAATAATATTAAGCATTAAATGATAAATAAACACAATACAGATATTACAAAAATGAGCACTCCCAAATTTAGAATAAACTTAATTTAGAGAATTCTCCCGAAAACCAATATCTATATTACTTCTATCAGAAAATCTTTTCGACAATAACTTTCGCCTCACAACTTCATAATCATGATTTTTCCTTTCAAAATCTTGTTTGATTTCAATAAATCTTTCTTTGTGATCCGTTTTAAAAGAAGAATGCTCCATTCTTTTTAACTTTCACATCTTCTTGGCATTTAGCCCCCCAATTTACTCTATTATTTTCCTTCATCCTAGAGTTAAATTTACTGGCCACAGTCATAGATGAACTCAATTTCTTTCTAATTCTATTTCTAACATGTATAAATCCCATACTACCGACAAAATACCTGGGTATATTTACATCATGCTCAGAATTCTTTTCCCGAAATTGACCTCCAATACCTGACCTTTTATCACCATCCTTTTTAGACGCACCCTCTTTTGTATCGATCAATTTAGACCCTTTTTCCAAATACCTATCAGTCACGTCTTCCAGTGAATTTACCTCTATCTCATTAACAGACTTATTATCCCTTTTACAGATTTCATTCACAACCATTTTTCTAACAACCCTTTGCTCATGATCGCTAGTTAATCTGAGGGTTCCCTGCCCATTTAATTCTCTTTGATTCCCCACTTGTTTATACACCGAATTTTGCTTTTCCATATTTCCTAACTTTAATAAGTCATAAACAGCTGGTGTTATAAGGGGCGGAGAATTTAGTTTTCTCACAACTGCAACCACCACATTTTTTTCAACACACTCTTTTTCACCTTCCATCAAAGCAACTGGCACTGACACCAAATCCGCTTTTTGTCTATTTCCGAGGGCCGGTATAAGAAAGACATTTCCCACTTTCTTAGCACTCCACGGAATGTCATTAGCATCAAAAACCGCAATTTGCGCACCTGTGTCCTTAATCGCTTTTACTTTCTTACCATTCACGCATAAATCAACCATAGGTAATTCGGTTTCCACACCTTCCTTATTATTTACACTTTTCCCATCACTAGTAATGATCCAAGCTATGCTTTTATCTTCATAATTAGTTTTACTTTTTAACAATTCCGGACAATTTGGACGGATGTGACCCACAGCCAAACAATTATAACATTGGACTTGTCTTTGCTTTTCGAAAGCATTGTCCCTCTTAAATTGGTCAGTTTTCCCACTCTCTTTCGTATTCTCAAATTCCGATTTTGATTTAATTTCCTTTCTACTTTTAGAATTAAAGCTGTCTTTTTGCTTATCCTGAAAAGATTTATTTTCCCACGGTTTTCTATCCGACCTGTTAAATTCTCTTCTTATACTCTCAAATTTATCCGATTTTTCCGCAAGTTTAGAAGCAATCTTTATTTCCTCCCACTCATCCATAAATTTTTCTTTTATTTCAAAAGGGACACGTTTTTTCAACTGTTCCGTGAGCATTAGTTCTTTTAAGGATTCAAAATCCCTCACTTCTAATGACTCTAACCAATTATCTAGATAACCCCTTAACTCGTAAATCAGATCCACCCATAATTCACCAGATTTTCTTTGATGAGTTTCAAATTTTTGTTTTAAGGCGCCTGTACTTAGCCTAAACCTATCTAACAAAACTTTCTTTACATGTTGAAAATCATCACATTTATCTGCTGGTTGTTTTACAATAATTTCGGCAATATCAGAAGGTAACAAAGGAATTAATTGACTGACCAAATCTTCCTGAGAAATTTTAGCTTTCTCGGCTTGCCTTTCAAAAATCATAAAGAAAAGAGTTATATCAATTAATTTAGAATCAAAGCGCGGAACTAAATCCTTTAAATTTACCTTAGGAGTTCTATGAAAATCTACATTTGATTCATTAGATGAAACACTAACAATATCCGCAGAATTTTGAATACGCAATTTTTCTAATTCAAATTGCTGTTCTTTTTCAAGCTTTTGTAATTCAAGTTGTTGCTGTTTTTCGAGTTTATCTGCCTCAAGTTGTTTTTCAAGTTTATCTAACTCAAATTTCCTAAGTTTATCTTTTTCCTCTTGCTCAATCCTATCCAATTCAATTTGCCTCTCTCTTTCTTTACGATCTTTTTCGATTTGTTTTTCCTGCTCTTTCCGCTCCGCCTCCTGTTCAAGAAAATATTGCAATCGAATTTTAGCGAAACTTTCATCATAATCCTCTGCATCTACGATAGCCTGAATTATAGCTTTATTTCTACACGTTTTTGACACACTGGTCTCAAATTCCTCTGCTAATAACAGCAAGACACTTTTATTATATTTTCCTAAATATTCTGCCATATTTTCCCCCAAAATATAATAAATTTCAAAATATCAGATATATTCAATTTACAATAATACAATAAACACAGAAATAGAATTTTCTTCACTATACGTATAATAATGTATTCAAAAACGACACAATTTTAATATAGCAAATTCTCATGCAACAGTGACGTCTTTCAAACTGAGTATATCCCCCAAAATAAATTTTATACCCAACAGTACAGTATAACATCAATTTATTTTGTAACATTAATCATAATCATCCACAGTATACCCATAAAATTAAGCTATAACTTTGTTACTGTAATAACTAAAATGCATATAAACAAAACTCTTATTTTCGAAAGTTTTATACAAAATTATGATTAAAATACCCTGATTAATAATCTCAATTAATCAATATCAATTTACTATACCCCAAGTAAATTTTAACATATACATAAGTATATAATTTTCTTAACCCAATATTATACCAAACAGATACCAGAAAATCAACAAACATAAAAATTCTAACTAAAAATTTAAGTACCAAATTAATAGCTTCCCTAGAATTCTTAAAATTTTTCATAGAGTTTTGTTCCCCAAAATTAAAATTTATACACAAAATTTAATTTAAAACAGACCTCTATAGAAGATTTCATAAAAGAGCTTACCTCCAGATGCAGATATTTCCTCCACACTGATACCAGGCTTCCAAGCACTTTTAAAGATGACACACACAGATGTTTGAAGACACTAAATTTTGCTGATGATGCACTAAATTGCGCTTAGATCCATATGTAGACAACTCAGATGGTACGCCGCATATCTTCATTCCACTGGATATATTAAGAAGCACAAACACGTATCACCAAATCTATAGTTGACTGTTCATACACTACACAGCTTTTGTCGATAAAGTTCTTTTACCAGTTCTCTGCTTGCTAGAACTCCGAGAAAAAACCACGACTCCAATTATACTTCAAAACTCCACAATTCTGCTTATCCGTTTTCCACTGGCTCTTCATCTGTTTAATCAGGTTAACGCATAGATCCGTAATCTAATTTACTTTAGATCACATATCCCATTTGCTGCCACCAATTATTTATATATACTATTGCTGTGGTAGCGTGAGACGTTGTATATATAAATAATAAATTCCATTTATCGTTTGAAACGAAAAAACTTTATTTTAAATTAACACATTAAAAAAAGAAAACAAAAGTAAAAATGAAAAATTATGATAAGCATCCATGCCACAATTTACATGGTCAGCCAAATTCCGATTCTGACGTCCGCTCAAAGTGGAACCTCACTCTCGAGTATTCCAAACCCAACTGATTCAACATTCAACTCCTTCCACCATCAACTGCCGTCTGCAATTTCACTTCCCAGAGGCTTTCCTTGCATTCCAGGAATTTCCCAGAAAACATTGCATGTCGTAGGGGCCCAGTTCTTTGTATCCACAAGAACAATACTTTACAATTCTTATCTACTCATTCAGATAACATACCATTCAATACAAAGCATGTATTGCAGCTTGGCTTATCTCAAAATGAAAATGAAATTCACACTATTGATAGAATTTTTGTCAATAGAGATCAATCTGTCATATTATTTTCATTCCAGAGAGATTATCCTTTTTCCACAAATAAGGGAGGAGTTGAAACATGTCAACTCATCACAGTAGTAAAATAAACCAAAGAGTCAACACAGGAACATCACCGCCAGGGGGCGCTTTCGGAAATCGGGTTCTATGGGCCCGATTACAACGTGGTTTGGCTCTTTTGACTGGATTTCGAGAGCGTTACAGATTTCGGTCATGTTCGTATAGAACAGATTGCGCCCCCTGGTGGTGGAAGGTGCAATTAAAGGATTTTTCATCCAACTCGGGTTCTATGGGTCACATCACGACGCGGTTTGGCTCAATCGACTCAACGTCGATAGAGGATACTAGAGCTTATCGATTTTTGCTCCGAGTCTCACCACCAGGGGGCGCTTTCCTATCTCCGGTTCTACGGGCATGAAAACGACGGGGTATGGCTCATTCGACTCGACATCGAAAGCCTTAACGATTTCAGTTATGATCGTATAAACAGATTGTGCCACCTGGTGGTGGAAGGTGGAACTAACGTATACTGCAGCGCGTGTGCAGCACGACTGCTATACGGTGCCACAGGCAGCGGGGACCCGAACCGGAGGTTCGTTTAGTTAGAGGTTTATACTATTCTATGTGCCGGTGCGTGAGTAGACCGATTTACGGTGCCGAAGGCAGCGGGGACCAGGGTCGGAGGTTCGTTCGGTTACAGGTTTATACTACTCAATGTGCAAATTAAGGGATTATTCGGTGCCGAAGGCAGCGGGGACCCATGTCGGAAGTTCGTTCGGTTCGAGGGGGGTGCGAGCCGGAGAATACAAAAGATTCGAGGCACCGATGTAAATTAGGGATTTTATCGATTTTAGTTACCGATGTAAATTAGGGGCCCGCTGGCGGGCGAAGCCAGCTAGTCCTTATTATTAATGTTCGTATACGTCTGTGTGTCTGTCTGTGTGTGTATCTGTACCCGGATAAACTCTGCGAGCGCAGCGAGTAGCGAAGCGCTTTTGGTATCAAAAAATTCAGAAAAATCCGGACCTCCAGGAATTGCAGTTTCGAAAAAATCGGCCCATAATTAAGGGAGTTATTAACGAACAAAACTGTTTTAATTACTAAAAAGAAACCTACCTGGAAATTATTCCGCGCATGCCCAGAAGAGCTCAATCATCATCTTCCGCAAAAAGAAGAAGGAAAGATCGCTTCGGCCGGTTTCGTTTTACGACTGTCTAAACTCGCCGACGGCGAACCGACAGAAATACGAAAAAACCGTCAACATATTCTCAAAGAACGTACTTTTACGTCTCTAACGATTCTGTCGGTTCGAAAAAATTTCGATATTAACCCTTTCAAAAAAAATAATCAAAAAGGGTCGAATTCGTGTTTTTTATTGTCTCCCTTCTTCCGAACCTCGCATCCGCCGGACTAAGAAAGATTCGGATAAACGGATTTCACCAAATAAAAGACCGGTCTTTGTCCTCTCCAATGCCAGCTTGCATTAAAAAATATACGTCAGTTAACCCTTCGAAAACGTATATTTTCCGTATATAGTTTCGCGATTTCGGCAATTTGGACGATTTTAAAAAAATCGCAGCGGCGGTTCCAAACAAGTTAGAGAAAACTAAAAATACCAGACGAGATCTACATTCTTTTTTCTTTTGAAATCTGCGATCTTTTTTGAAAAATACAAATATTAACCCCTCGAAAAAAATTCGCGCGCAGACTCACTTTTGCAAATTCCGATTCTCTGCGATTTTTAAAATCGCGCATCGGCTCTCTGAAAGAACAAAAAAACAAACAAACACACCCAGGTACATTTCCGTTCTTTCGAGATCACTATAAAACCTTTAGTTTAAAAAAATATTTCAGTTAACCCTTTCGAAATCGTTTTTTTCCGTAAGTCTCTTTCGGTTTTTCAGCTGTTTCTGCAATCTTTAAAAAATCATTTCTGGGCTTCTAAACAAGATACGAAAAAATAAAAAGACCGAGCCTAATCTACGTTCTTTTTCCTTTTAAAATCAGGTATCAGTTTCGAAAAATTCGTTTTTTAACCCTTCTAAAAAAATGGTTTCCGAGACTCACTCGCGTGAATTTTCGTTTTTCGGCCCATGTTTAAAAATCCGCATCGACTCGGAAAATGTGAATAGAGACAAATAAAATACACCAGATCATAGCCACGTTCTTATTCTTCGAAACATATATTTCAGTTTTAAAAAATATGTACATTAACCCTTTAGAAACCGATCGTTCCCGTACGTCACTTTCGTGTTTCCTCTAATTTGCCAATGTATACCCCCCCCCCCCCCGCCGCAGCTATTTTTTATCGAATTACATAAATTTCTAGAGAAGAAGCTAAAAGTGCATACATTCAGCTCTAGAAAGACACCTTTCAGTTAAAAAAATTCGAGTATTATCAATTTCAAAAAAATTCTTTTGTGAAACCCGTTTCTAGAAATAAGCGTTTTTCGGCGCAAGCACAGATTAATCAAAGTGTAATAAGTGACTTTGCTTTGGAAGTAATTATCTAATTTATTAACGATTTTATTTAAAAAATCGTTGTTCATTTTGCGTACAGAATTGAATGGGCTTTCCGAATATGTGATTTATTTTGAGAAATAATTATATTTTCATAGTTAAAATTCTATTCTACTAGGATATTTGTATTCTCAAGCAGCCGATTGCACTCCAAATACTTGCTTTGTTTACATTTTTTGGAAACTCCAAAAGATATCAAAATAATTTTTTTTTATTTCTATTTTTTATATATCGGATTCTATATAGTTTATTTAACACCCGGTTTATGATTTTGTGTTTGTGTGAGGATGCGATATATTTAAATTTGTCGTTTTAAAACGCATCCTTTTTTCATTTCGTCGGAAAGAAATGTTGCCATTTGAGTTATAGAAACTTTCTATTCGATGGATCAGAGATTATACACTATGTAAAGAATCAACTTCATTTCGATCGTAGTAAAATAAACCAGAGAGTCAACACAGGAACATCAACACCAGGGGGCGCTTTCGGAAATCGGGTTCTATGGGCCCGATTACAACGTGGTTTGGCTCTTTCGACTGGATTTCGATAGCTTTACAGATTTCGGTCATGTTCGTATAGAACAGATTTCGCCCCCTGGTAGTGGAAGGTGTAATTAAAGGATTTTTCATCCAACTCGGGTTCTATGGGTCACATCACGACGCGGTTTGGCTCAATCGACTCAACGTCGATAGAGGATACTAGAGCTTATCGATTTTTGCTCCGAGTCTCACCACCAGGGGGCGCTTTCCTATCTCCGGTTCTACGGGCATGAAAACGACGGGGTATGGCTCATTCGACTCGACATCGAAAGCCTTAACGATTTCAGTTATGATCGTATAAACAGATTGCGCCACCTGGTGGTGGAAGGTTGAACTAACGTATACTGCAGCGCGTGCGCAGCACGACTGCTATACGGTGCTGCAGGCAGCGGGGACCCGAACCGGAGGTTCGTTTAGTTAGAGGTTTATACTATTCTTCGTGCCGGTGCGTGCGTAGCACGACCGGTTTACGGTGCCGAAGGCAGCGGGGACCAGGGTCGGATATTCGTTCAGTTAGAGGTTTATACTATTCGATGTGCAAATTAAGGTATTATCCGGTGCCGAAGGCAGCGGGGACCCGTGTCGGAAGTTCGTTCGGTTCGAGGGGGGTGCGAGCCGGAGAATACAAAAGATTCGAGGCACCGATGTAAATTAGGGATTTTATCGATTTTAGTTACCGATGTAAATTAGGGGCCCGCTGGCGGGCGAAGCCAGCTAGTCCTTATTATTAATGTTCGTATACGTCTGTGTGTCTGTCTGTGTGTGTATCTGTACCCGGATAAACTCTGCGAGCGCAGCGAGTAGCGAAGCGCTTTTGGTATCAAAAAATTCAGAAAAATCCCGACCTCCAGGAATTGCAGTTTCGAAAAAATCGGCCCATAATTAAGGGAGTTATTAACGAACAAAACTGTTTTAATTACTAAAAAGAAACCTACCTGGAAATTATTCCGCGCATGCCCAGAAGAGCTCAATTCTCATCTTCCGCAAAAAGAAGAAGGAAAAATCGCTTCGGCCGGTTTCGTTTTACGACTGTCTAAACTCGCCGACGGCGAACCGACAGAAATACGAAAAAACCGTCAACATATTCTCAAAGAACGTACTTTTACGTCTCTAACGATCCGGTCGGTTCGAAAAAATTTTGATATTAACCTTTTCAAAAAAAATAATCAAAAAGGGTCGAATTCGTGTTTTTTATATTCTCCCTTCTTCCGAACCTCGCATCCGCCGGACTAAGAAAGATTCGGATAAACGGATTTCACCAAATAAAAGATCGGTCTTTGTCCTCTCCAATTCCCCCTTCCATTAAAAAAAATACGTCAGTTAACCCTTCGAAAATGTATATTTTCCGTACACAGTTTCGCGATTTCGGCAATTGCGACGATTTTCAAAAATTCGCAGAGGCCGTTCCAAACAAGTTAGAGAAAACTAAAAATACCAGACGAGATCTACATTCTTTATCCTTTCGAAATATGCAATCGTTTTTGAAAAATACAAATATTAACCCTTCGAAAAAAATTCGCCCGCAGACTCACTTTTGCAAATGTCGATACCCTGCGATTTTTAAAATCGCGCATCGGCTCTCTGAAAGAACAAAAAAACAAACAAACACACTCATGTACATTTCCCTCCTTTCGAGATCACTATAAAACCTTTAGTTTTAAAAAATATATCAGTTAACCCTTTCGAAAACGTTTTCTTCCGTAACTCTCTTTCGCTTTTTCAGCGATTTCTGCAATCTTTAAAAATTCAATTCTGGGCTTCTAAACAAGATACGAAAAAATAAAAATACCGAGGCTAATCTACGTTCTTTTTCCTTTTAAAATCAGGTATCAGTTTCGAAAAATTCGTTTTTTAACCCTTCTAAAAAAATGGTTTCCGAAACTCACTCGCGTGAATTTTCGTTTTTCGACCCATGTTTAAAAATCAGCATCGACTCGGAAAATGTGAATAGAGACAAATGAAATACACCAGATCATAGCCACGTTCTTATTCTTCAAAACATATATTTCAGTGTTAAAAAATATGTACATTAACCCTTTAGAAACCGGTCGTTCCCGTACCTCCCCCCACCCCCCCGCCGCAGGACTTTTTTATCGAATTACACAAATTTCGAGAGAAGAGGCTAAAAGTGCGTACATTCAGCTATAGAAAGATGCCTTCGACTTTAAAAAATTCGATTATTATCAATTAAAAAAAAATCCTTTTGTGAAACCCGTTTCTAGAAATGAGCGTTTTTCGGCGCAAGCACAGTTTAATCAAAGTGTAATAAGTGACTTTGCTTTCGCCGTAATTATCTTATTTATTAACGATCTTGAATCAAAAATCGTTGTTCATTTTGCGTACAGAATTGAATGGGCTTTCCGAAAATATGATTTATTTTGAGAAATAATCATATTTTCATGGTTAAAATTCTATTCTACTAGGATATTTGTGTTTTGAAGCAGCCGATTGCACTGCAAATATACTTGCTGTGTGTACTTTTTTCGAAAGCTCCAAAAGATATCAAATTAATTTTTTTTTCTATTTTTTATGTATCGGATTCTATATAGTTTGTTGAACTCCCGGTTTATGATTCAACGCAGGAAAACGTTTATTTTTAAAAGTTTTAGAATTTTTTAAATAATGGTCATTTTTGTATAGAAAAAAAAAAGGAAAAGCTAAGGAATTTGCTATTTCTTTTCAAAATATCTCCCTTCGTATGGGTCCCATCGCGACCTGGTTTGGCTCATTCGACTCGACATAGATAGAGCTTACCGAATTTAGTTCCCAGTTTCACCACCAGGGTGCGCTTTCCTATCTCTGTTTCTATGAGACTTATCACGACGGGGTATAGCTCATTCGACTCGACACCGATAGAGCTTACTAGAGATTATCCATTTTAGTTCCTCATTTCACCGCTAGGGAGCGCTTTCCGAACTCTGTTTCTATGAGCCGGATCACGACGGGGTACGGCTCATTCGACTCGACATCGATAGCTTTAACGGTTTCAATGCCCGAGGTTCGTATAGAACAGATTGCGCCACCTGGTTGTGGAAGGTTGAAATAACGTATATTGCAGCGCATGCGCAGCACGACTGCTATACGTTGCCGCAGGCAGCGGGGACAGTTATAGGTTCAGCATTCGTTTAGTTATAGGTTTATACTAAACGATGTGCAAATTAGGGGATTATCCGGTCCGTGCGTAGCACGACCGTTATACGTTGCCGAAGGCAGCGTGGACCCGGGTCGGAGTTTCGTTCGATTAGAGGTTTATACTATATTTATGTGCAAATTAAGGGATTATTCGGTGCGTCCGGTATACGGATTGTTAGAGCCGAGTCGGAGGTTCGTTCGGTTCGAGGTTTATCTTATTCGAGATTTTACAAGATTAGAGGTTTTACAATTAGGGGCCCGCTGGCGGGCGAAGCCAGCTAGTCCTTATTATTAATGTTCGTATCCGTCTGTGTGTGTGTGTATCTGTACCCGGATAAACTCTGCGAGCGTAGCGAGTAGCGAAGCGCTTTTGGTGTCAAAAAATTCAGAAAAATCCGGGCCTTCAGGAATTGCAGTTTCGAAAAAATCGGCCCTTAATTAAGGGAGTTATTAACGAACAAAGCTGTTTTAATTGCTTCAAAAGAAACCTATGTGGAAAGTCCTCCGCGCATGCCCAGAAGAGCTCAATCCTCATCTTCCGCAAAAAGAAGAAGGAAAGATCGCTTCGGCCGGTTTCGTTTCACGACTGTCTAAACTCGCCGACGGCGAACCGACAGAAATACGAAAAAACCGTCAACATATTCTCAAAGAACGTACTTTTACTTCTCTAACGATACGGTTGGTTAAAAAAAATTTCGATATTAACCCTTTCAAAAAAAATAATCAAAAAGGGTCGAATTCGTGTTTTTGATTTTCTCCCTTCGTCCGAACCTCGCATCCGCCGGACTAAGAAAGATTCGGATAAACGGATTTCACCAAATAAAAGACCGGTCTCTGTCCTCTCCAATAACACCTTCCATTAAAAAAATACGTCAGTTAACCCTTCGAAAACGTATATTTTCCGTACACCGTTTCGCGATTTCGGCAATTTCGACTATTTTGAAAAATTCGCTGCGGCGGTTCCAAACGAGTGAGAGAAAACTAAAAATACCAGACGAGATCTACATTCTTTATCCTTTCGAAATCTGCGATCGTTTTTGAAAAATACAAATATTAACCCTTCGAAAAAAATTCGCGCGCAGACTCACTTTTCCAAATTCCGATTCTCTGCGATTTTTAAAATCGCGCATCGGCTCTCTGAAAGAACAAAAACACAAACAAACACACCCAAGTACATTTTCCTCCTTTCGAAATCACTGTAAAACCTTTAGTTTTAAAAAATATTTCAGTTAACCCTTTCGAAATCGTTTTTTTCCGTAAGTCTCTTTCGGTTTTTCAGCGATTTCTGCAATCTTTAAAAATTCAATTCTGGGCTTCTTAACAAGATACGAAAAAATAAAAATACCTAGCCTAATATACGTTCTTTTTCCTTTTAAAATCAGGTATCAGTTTCGAAAAATTCGTTTTTTAACCCTTCGAAAAAAATGGTTTCCGAAACTCACTCGCGTGAATTTTCTTTTTCGGCCCGTGTTTAAAAATCCGCATCGACTCGGAAAATGTGAATAGAGACAAATAAAATAAACCAGATCATAGCCACCTTCTTATTCTTCGAAACACATATTTCAGTTTTAAAAAATATGTACATTAACCCTTTAGAAACCGGTAGTTCCCGTACCTCACTTTCACGATTTCCTCTAATTTGCCAATGTAAACCCCCCCCCCCCCCCCGCCGCAGGACTTTTTTATCGAAGTACACAAATTCCGAGAGAAGAAGCTAAAAGTGAATACATTCATCTATAGAAAGATGCCTTCGACTTTAAAAAATTCGATTATTATCAATTAAAAAACAACTCTTTTGTGAAACCCGTTTCTAGAAATGAGCGTTTTTCGGCGCAAGCACAGTTTAATCAAACTGTAATAAGTGACTTTGATTTGGTCGTAATTATCTAATTTATTAACGATTTTGAATCAAAAATCGTTGTTCATTTTGTGTACAGAATTGAATGGGCTTTCCGAATATATGATTTATTTTGAGAAATAATTATATTTTCATAGTTAAAATTCTATTCTACTAGGATATTTGTATTCTGAAGCAGCCGATTGCACTCCGAATATACTTGCTTTTACTTTTTTCGAAAGCTCCAAAAGATATCAAAATATTTTTTTTTCTATTTTTTATATATCGGATTCTATATAGTTTGTTGAACTCGCGGTTTATGATTCAACGCAGGAACATTTATTTTTAAAAGTTTTAGAATTTTTTAAATAATGGTCATTTTTGTATAGAAAAAAAAAAGAAAAAGCTAAGGAATTTGCTATTTTTTTTCAAATAATCTCCCTTCGTATGGGTCCCATCGCGACCTGGTTTGGCTCATTCGACTCGACATAGATAGAGCTTACCGAATTTAGTTCCGAGTTTCCCCACCAGGGTGCGCTTTCCTAACTCTGTTTCTATGGGACGAATCACGACGGGGTATAGCTCATTCGACTCGACACCGATAGAGCTTACTAGAGATTATCGATTTTAGTTCTGCATTTCACCACTAGGGGGCGCTTTCCGAACTCTTTCTATGGGCCGGATGACGACGGGGTATGGCTCATTCGACTCGGCATCAATAGCTTTTCGAGATTTTACAATTAGGGGCAGCGGGAACCCGAGCTGGAGGTTCGTTCAGTTAGAGGTTTATACTATTCGATGTGCAATTTAAGGGATTATCCGGTGCGTGCGCAGCACGACCGGTATACGGTGCTGAAGGCAGCGGGGACCAGGGTCGGAAGTTCGTTCGGTTAGAGGTTTATACTATTCAATGTAAAAATTAAGGGATTATCCGGTGCGTGCTTAGCACGACCGGTATACGGTGCCGAAGGCAGCGAAGACCCGGGTCGGAGGTTCGTTCGGTTCGAGGTTTATCTTATTGGAGGTTTTACAAGATTCGAGATTTTACAAGATTAGAGGTTTTACAATTAGGGGCCCGCTGGCGGGCGAAGCCAGCTAGTCATTATTATTAATGTCCGTATACGTCTGTGTGTCTGTGTGTGTGTGTATCTGTACCCGGATAAACTCTGCGAGCGTAGCGAGTAGCAAATCCGGTCCTCCAGGAATTGCAGTTTCGAAAAAATCGGCCCATAATTAAGGGAGTTATTAACGAACAAAACTGTTTTAATTACTAAAAAGAAACCTACGTGGAAATTATTCCGCGCATGCCCAGAAGAGCTCTATCATCATCTTCCGCAAAAAGAAGAAGGAAAGATCGCTTCGGCCGGTTTCGTTTTACGACTGTCTAAACTCGCCGACGGCGAACCAACAGAAATACGAAAAAACCGTCAACATACTCTCAAAGAACGTACTTTTACGTCTCTAACGATCCTGTCGGTTCGAAAAAATTTCGATATTAACCCTTTCAAAAAAAATAATCAAAAAGGGTCGAATTCGTGTTTTTTATTGTCTCCCTTCTTCCGAACCTCGCATCCGCCGGACTAAGAAAGATTCGGATAAACGGATTTCACCAAATAAAAGATCGGTCTTTGCCCTCTCCAATGCCAGCTTGCATTAAAAAAAATACGTCAGTTAACCCTGCGAAAATGTATATTTTCCGTACACAATTTCGCGATTTCGGAAATTTGGACGATTTAAAAAAAATCGCAGCGGCGGTTCCAAACAAGTTAGAGAAAACTAAAAATACCAGACGAGATCTACATTCTTTTTCCTTTAGAAATCTGTGATCCTTTTTGAAAAATACAAATATTAACCCCTCGAAAAAAATTCGCGCGCAGACTCACTTTTGCAAATTCCGATTCTCTGCGATTTTTAAAATCGCGCATCGGCTCTCTGAAAGATAAAAAAAACAAACAAACAGACTCATGTACATTTCCGTCCTTTCGAGATCACTATAAAACCTTTAGTTAAAAAAAATATTTCAGTTAACACTTTCGAAATCGTTTTTTTCCGTAAGTCTCTTTCGGTTTTTCAGCGATTTCTGCAATCTTTAAAAATTCATTTCTGGGCTTCTAAACAAGATACGAAAAAATAAAAATACCGAGCCTAATCTACGTTCTTTTTCCTTTTAAAATCAGGTATCAGTTTCGAAAAATTCGTTTTTTAACCCTTCTAAAAAAATGGTTTCCGAAACTCACTCGCGTGAATTTTCGTTTTTCGGCCCATGTTTAAAAATACGCATCGACTCGGAAAATGTGAATAGAGACAAATAAAATACACCAGATCATAGCCACGTTCTTATTCTTCGAAACATATATTTCAGTTTTAAAAAATATGTACATTAACCCTTTAGAAACCGATCGTTCCCGTACGTCACTTTCGTGTTTCCTCTAATTTGCCAATGTATACCCCCCCCCCACCCCCCCGCCGCAGTTATTTTTTATCGAAATACATAAATTCCCAGAGAAGAAGCTAAAAGTGCATACATTCAGCTCTAGAAAGACACCTTTCAGTTAAAAAAATTCGAGTATTATCAATTTCAAAAAAATTCTTTTGTCAAACCCGTTTCTAGAAATAAGCGTTTTTCGGCGCAAGCACAGATTAATCAAAGTGTAATAAGTGACTTTGCTTTGGAAGTAATTATCTAATTTATTAACGATTTTACTTAAAAATCGTTGTTCATTTTGCGTACAGAATTGAATGGGATTTCCGAATATATGATTTATTTTGAGAAATAATTATATTTTCATAGTTAAAATTCTATTCTACTAGGATATTTGTATTCTCAAGCAGCCGATTGCACTCCAAATACTTGCTTTGTTTACTTTTATCGGAAGCTCCAAAAGATATCAAAATAATTTTTTTTTATTTCTATTTTTTATATATCGGATTCTATATAGTTTATTTAACACCCGGTTTATGATTTTGTGTTTGTGTGGGGATGCGATATATTTAAATTTGTCGTTTTAAAACGCATCCTTTTTTCATTTCGTCGGAAAGAAATGTTGCCATTTGAGTTATAGAAACTTTCTATTCGATGGATCAGAGATTATACACTATGGAAAGAATCAACTTCATTTCGATCGTAGTAAAATAAACCAGAGAGTCAACACAGGAACATCACCGCCAGGGGGCGCTTTGGGAAATCGGGTTCTATGGGCCCGATTACAACGTGGTTTGGCTCTTTCGACTGGATTTCGATAGCTTTACAGATTTCGGTCATGTTCGTATAGAACAGATTGTGCCCCCTGGTGGTGGAAGGTGTAATTAAAGGATATTTCATCCAACTCGGGTTCTATGGGTCACATCACGACGCGGTTTGGCTCAATCGAATCAACGTCGATAGAGGATACTAGAGCTTATCGATTTTTGCTCCGAGTCTCACCACCAGGGGGCGCTTTCCTATCTCCGGTTCTACGGGCATGAAAACGACGGGGTATGGCTCATTCGACTCGACATCGAAAGCCTTAACGATTTCAGTTATGATCGTATAAACAGATTGCGCCACCTGGTGGTGGAAGGTGGAACTAACGTATACTGCAGCGCGTGCGCAGCACGACTGCTATACGGTGCCGCAGTCAGCGGGGACCCGAACCGGAGGTTCGTTTAGTTAGAGGTTTATACTATTCTATGTGCCGGTGCGTGCGTAGCACGACCGGTTTACGGTGCCGAAGGCAGCGGGGACCAGGGTCCGAGATTCGTTCAGATAGAGGTTTATACTATTCGATGTGCAAATTAAGGTATTATCCGGTGCCGAAGGCAGCGGGGACCAGCGTCGGAGGTTCGTTCGGTTAGAGGTTTATACTACTCAATGTGCCAATTAAGGGATTATCCGGTGCCGAAGGCAGCGGGGACCCGTGTCGGAAATTCGTTCGGTTCGAGGGGGGTGCGAGCCGGAGAATACAAAAGGCACCGATGTAAATTAGGGAGGCACCGATTTCGAGGCACCGATGTAAATTAGGGATTTTATCGATTTTAGTTACCGATGTAAATTAGGGGCCCGCTGGCGGGCGAAACGTCGATAGAGGATACTAGAGCTTATCCATTTTTGCTCCGTGTCTCACCACCAGGGGGCGCTTTCCTATCTCCGGTTCTACGGGCATGAAAACGACGGGGTATGGCTCATTCGCCTCGACATCGAAAGCCTTAACGATTTCAGTTATGATCGTACAAACAAATTGCGCCACCTGGTGGTGGAAGGTGGAACTAACGTATACTGCAGCGAGTGCGCTGCACGACTGCTATACGGTGCCGCAGGCAGCGGGGACCCGAACCGGAGGTTCGATCATTTAGAGGTTTATACTATTCTATGTGCCGGTTCGTGCGTAGCACGACCGGTTTACGGTGCCGAAGGCAGCGGGGACCAGGGTCGGAGATTCGTGCAGTTAGAGGTTTATACTATTCGATGTGCAAATTAAGGGATTATCCGGTGCGAGCGTAGCACGACTGGTATACGGTGCCGAAGGCAGCGGTGACCAGGGTCGGAGGTTTGTTCGGTTAGAGGTTTATACTACTCAATGTGCAAATCAAGGGATTATCCGGTGCCGAAGGCAGCGGTGACCCGTGTCGGAAGTTCGTTCGGTTCGAGGGGGGTGCGAGCCGGAGAACACAAAAGATTCGAGGCACCGATGTAAATTAGGGATTTTATTGATTTTGGTTACCGATGTAAATTAGGGGCCCGCTGGCGGGCGAAGCCAGCTAGTCTCTATAATAAAACCGTAAGTCATGTGACTGTCATCAACAGTTCCGGAATGCTCGTTTCACTTTTTCATATGCCAGGCGGCCATTTTTATTAAAAATTATTTTTTCGAATAAAACTTCATAAATGTGACATTTTTAGAAAGATCGTTCAAAATAAATTAATATTTGAGAGATGACTTACGTTCAATTAAGTATACATTCTCCAATAACTTCAGTTGAAATTAGCTTCGCAGTTCAAATTCTCTATTCATGAAAGTAAACAAACAAACAAAAAAAAAAGATTCATTCGTCGTGAAGGTTTAAAATATTAAACCATTAAACCATGGAGATAATCGTTCGTAAAGTTAGTTTTCCGTGAAAGATTTTTTGGAGCGCTGCTTGGTGTCAAAAAAATAATTCGTACCAGTGACACAATCAAAGTTTACCATAATTATGTGCTATACAACTCAACTTCATTCTTTATCTTTTCTTGATGTAAGCCAAAGCCATTAAATAATAAGCCCAGTCAGATAGTGTTAAATTTGTTAGCGGGGACACTAGCGCCATTCCTCTGCTGCGGAAGGAGGACAAAACAGAAGTGCGTCGCAGAGAAACGATACGATTTATTTATATCGATATTTTATACGATTTTTATCGTTTGTATCGATTTTTTGTTTTTGCACTTCCTTTAAAAGCTTGCTAATTATTGGGATATTTTACATTAAAGCTAAAATTATAATGAAAATAAAAAGAAAATTGGAATTTTAAATTTTTTTTTGTACACATTTTAACAAAAAACTGATAGTTTAACAAGAATATTTTATAACAATATTTCATGATGTTAAATGTTTTTGAGATTTTTTAGCAATTTAATAATAATTTAAAATCTAGTAATTGAAATATTTACTCAATAAGAATGAAGATTATTTAAAGATTTTATGCATACAGGATAACTAGAATAGAAAAAAAACTGAACATTTTTATATTTTATTGGATTTTTAAGAACTATGCAATTAAAAATTTTACAATTTATCAGAAATTTTTTCATAAAATAAATAAAATATAAAACGAAAAGAATAAATAAAATTTAACATCATGAAATATTTTTGATAAATTATTAGTTTTTTGTTAAAAATATATACAAAGAAATATTTAAAATTCCAATTTTATTTTTATTTTCATAATAGTTTTAGCTTTAATGTAAAAGGCCCCAGTAATTAGCAAGCATTTAAAGGAAGTGCAGGTTAAATTGCCCATAACATCTCACAATTTTGTATTCAGCATATCATTTTTTAACACTGTCCAACCAAGTTGAAAAGGGTTTATGACTTCAGTTTGTCGGTCTATGCTCTAACTCTTATAAATATACTCAAATTGCCCTGAAATTTTTGTAGTTTACTATAGCATGTTCCCTATTTCAACTTATAGTTTTTTTACAGGGACAGTAAAAAATATTACGTTACATTACAGTCAATGGAAAATAATCATTTCAAGTGCATTTTGATGATGCTACGTCATTTAAAACATGATGAAATTGATATATAATTATGAAGCACATCCAAACAGGCGTTTTGTTGAATATGGTATGCAAAACATTAATTATTCATTTACAGGGTCAAACAAAAGAATTCTGTTACACATTGTTCTATGGGGGAAAATCGTTTGTAGATTAATATAGTGATATTTCACTATTTCAAACATAATGAAAATTATATGCATTACTGAGGTGCACTTATTAATTTCTCTCATCAAAGTGGTGTGAATTGCGTTTATTTACAGGGAGACACAAAGATATCAGTTACAGTACAGGTGTGTTATTTAGAGTCAATGTGTGATATGTGGGTTTCAACTTTGGTTTGCGTTTTAAGTTTAACAATTTTTTCATAGTACGTGTGTTATAAACTCGGTTGTTCATATACACGGCTACACAACGGAATCCGTAAGTATTACAGTTTATGGGAGTGAATTACTTAAGGGTAGTTTTTAATTGTGTTAACCATTTTCCTGCTGAACTATGTTTAGTAGACTAATAAAAATTTGTAGTATATAAATAAATTCATATACAGAGCTACACAAAGAAAAATATACATTGTCGTTTAGGGTTGGTAATTGGTGAGAGTGACTTTTAAGTTGCCTTTTAGCTTAATTATTGGTGTGTACAAAAGCTTCAGATAATATGCAGGGCTGTGCGAAAGATTTTGAGTGCATTTTCATTGGTTAGTGAAAATTGCTGAATGTGAATATTCTAACTGAACTAAAGTTTATCATGCTATATATCCCCATCTATTGATCATATACAGGGCTGCACAAAATAATTCGACTACTTTTTTGACACTGGAAGGTAATTTTGACAACTGTATTTTTCAATATGTTATATGTTTTCTATAATGTTTACTTACATATCTCCCTTCACCTTATTTAACGGTGAAGTTTCATTACAGTTTTCTGGCTGTGTTGGAAAGTGTTTCATAATCACACATAATTTTTTGTTCTTGTTTTTAATACATTGATCTAGTTCTAGTTGCTAAAAATTATATTTACAAAGGAACCACTTTTGGTGCAGCTCGCACCTAGCATCCATACATGGTACATTTCGTAGCCCTATACATAAAAGTTAGAGAACTGACAAAATTTCTCTGTTAAAGTCATATTTTTAATTTTTTTATACTATATTATTTTTTCATTATTGGATTTTTAATTGATAATTTCATGCCAAAAGCGAGTCAAGTCGCCAAATATGGTGCTATGAATCCAAACCACTACTGACACAGCAGAAAAGTATGACATTCGTCCAGGGTTGTCTGAAAAAAGTCTACAGTCAATGTCACGCCACCAAAAATGCAATTATAATGTTGAAATTTTTCAAAATGAAATTCGTAGGTTTTTAAAGAGTTTTTTAAACTTCTTTCAATATTTTATTCTTACTATTAACTAATTTGTATTTTAAAGTATTTAAAAAACTTCTCTGTTAATAGTCCAATAAATGGTCTCGAAAATTGCATTTTCTGAAAGTTATGCTGCTGTAAAATAAAAAAATGATTTTAACACAAAATTTTCAACAATTCTCAAACTTCGTAATATAGGGCTTTAAAATGCCACCCTGTCTCAATGCTAGGTGCGAGCTGCACCAAAAGAGGTTCCCTTGTTAGTAAAAAGCTTATTTAAAGAAATCAATATAATTGACCCTTCTCTCTTAAAAAACTACGAATTTTCATTAAATAAATATTTTATGTAAAAACAGATCATCATGAAATTTTGTAAAAAAATTTCTTGCACTTGTTGGTTCAAATATCCACAGATACTTTAGAAAAGAAAAAGAAAACTTATGATTTTAATAATTTAGTAAACTGCAGCTAAAATGCTACTTTAAAAAATAATAAGACTTCAAACTTTTAATGTAACTATTGGGTTGCTCGGAAAGTTGGTTCGTACCGGAAAATTCTATTATTAGACATTAAATCAGATAGCTAATGTCTAATAATTGACGGGCAGAATTTTCTGGTACAAATTCTTAAGCAGAAGGAACTTTCTGAATAACCCAATATATGTATTTAATGACTAATTAGCAGATAGTTAACTATCAACATTTGTATAGATTTCTCTGTGGCATATGTTAAATGTAATCGAATCATTGCCTCTAGTATGTGAATTATATATTATATCAAAGATGAATTCAGCGGTTGGGGCAGGGTACACATACACCACATGATTTGCAATTTTATGCTTTTATTTTTATATTATGTTAAAATTGTTATTATAAGACATTATAAGTAAGCTGTATTTCAAAACACAGGTACAATGACAAAGATTGTGCACTTAAAAAAAATGAAAAAGTTTCCTATTGGAAATGGAATTATAGTTACCCTTATCGATAAGAAAACTTTTCCGAACCTACAAGGAAAAAAATCTGGAAAAATAGAAAGTTGTTTCTTTCTGTCAAGAAACTTTTCCTTTTTGATTGAGAAACTTATCTTTAAATACAGAATAAATTCCTGTAGATTAATGAAATCTCTCCTTATGTATAAACAAAAGCTTCCCAAATCAATAAGTAAATTCATCTTTAATAATAGAATCAATTCCTATAAATCTGTATAACTTTCAATTCACACAAAAAATTTTTGAAAGAATAGACAGAAAACATTCCTTTTTAAAAAAGAAACATTTCTGAATTATTCATTCGGGAATCTTGAAAAAGGTAAAAATACCTCTGTAAAATAGTAACTTTCTTTTCTTTATGGAAATATATATATATTTTTTTTTTAATCAGAAAAAAATCCCGTATCATAAAGACTTTTTCCTTATAAGGAGTAAGAACAATGACAGATGAAAATACTCACCTCTTGGACACTATTTTTGTTTCCTTTTATCTAACTTAAATATTATTAAGAATGTTTTTTGCATGCCTATTCACACAATCACAATTACAGATAAATGGGTAATAAGAATAATTCAAGTATGTTAAGATCATAAAATAGATTACTTTGGTATGTTTTGTATTACAATGGTTCAATTTAACGTATTGTCATCTTTAAATTTTATTTATTTGTTACAAGTACACTTTTTTATGTTCATAATATACATAGCATACTTCTTGTTTATTTGTAATCTGCGTGTATACGTATCCTTAATATATTCAGTCAAGATAAAAACAAAAGCAAAATTGTCCAAAACAAACCATTTCGCCTGCTAAAATGTTCCCGCACCCTTAAAAGCACTTTTTTTTTTTTTTTTTTTTTTTTTTTTTTGTGAAAAATGTAAATTGTTATATAAATGTAAAACAAATCTGGTGAAAACAATTTAGCTTTATCTTTAAATGGTTTTCTTAATTAAAATGAATTGGAAAAATTATCAACATGGAACTGAATAGACATAATTCAAAAACATTGTTTAATACTAACTATTCTCTCGTTTTAGCAGTGATGAATTCAGCAGAAGGCTTGGGATACACACAGTGGAGGATTTGTGGTTTTATGTTTATAAATATAATTTTTATGTTTAAAGTTATATCATAAGTAAGTTGTCTCTAAAAACACAGATAAAACGACAAAGTTCATGGTTCATACACTTGAGAACGATTTTATGCTTATATTTGTTGTAGAAGTGCAATGTTCACCTCTCCCCCTCCCCTTTTGAAGGAGAATTTTTGTTTTAACACTGACCTTCACAGTACCCATAACCAAAAATAATAATAATATTAAATTTAATGCATTTAATTTTGTATGGTGTGTTTTTAAAAAGGTAAAATTCTACATATTTTTTATGTTATATAAGTTAGTTTTTTCTCAAAATACAAATATATCAAATAAAATTCAAGCACTTTTCAAGGATGTTCAAGGGTTTAGATCAAAGTGTGAAAAAAAGGGAGAAAAAAAATACTTTTCAAAAATTAAAATCAGATTTTTTAATTAAGGATTTTTTTTCTTCCTAAGTTAAGATATTGATATGCAACTTAGATTTGTAGGAGGTTTTAAAAATAATCTGTCTTCATACTTCAGGTATTCTTGTAAAAATCTTGCTAAAATAATGTGTACTAATATATATATATATATATTATTATAATAAATCAAGCTGTCTTAATGAAGACAAATTCTGGAACAATGTTATTTTTTGAGTTGGCAGAAGTAATTTAGTAACATACAGATCATTTAAAAGTAAACTAAGACAATATTTAGAAAAAAAAAAATACTGTATACAATTGTTTAGAAATCAGATAATCTTTAACTTCAAAAACAATTTCCCCAATTTTACTTTACAAATATACATTAAAAAGTACTTTTTATTTCAGATTGTTTTGTATCTTTTCTATTGTTATAACTCAAATAATATAAATAATTTTTTTTTTTTGTCAGCTCATATCTAGATGTAAAGTATTTTGTACACCTGAAAAAAAATTTCTATCATTTTGTACTTTTTAGTATTATTATTCATTTGGAGGAAAGAATCTTTCTAAATATATTTGGTATTTTTTATGTTAGCCGGATGTCAATTATATAGAGATGTAATCATTGGCACCCAGCTAACATAAAAATAACAGTTATTTGTATTCTTTAAATTTTTATTTAGTACTTTACTTAATTATTACTATTAAGTAGAAGCATTAATATGTGTCTTTGTGTAGAATATTATAGTGAACATGGTATTTTCAGGTACTTTAATAAGATGTTTTAATAAATTTACAATCAGCAGAAAAAGAAAAAAAATCCTACCTATTTATATTATTAAAAGAATTTTCAAGTTTCTGTTCAAGAGAAAACATATAATTTTTTTTTGATTGATCATTTATAAACATATGTAGACTTCCAGCCTTTATTATCTGTATTTTGTGCTTTCAAACGTTGTAAAACAAACATAGATAAAAGTTGAAAGATATTATAGAATAAACAACAGTAGTATTAATTTATCAAGCATAGTAGAGCAAAAATTTTGGCTTATTTAATCTAAATAACGTGAAGGTCGTTTAAATTTTTCAAGAATAAAATTTCAACATTGATTTACATCAATGATAGATCTTATTTTTAATCAGCTTACCATAGTTTAGGTATACACAACATTACATAATTAAAATGGTTCTAGAATAAATATAATTTAGGTATACACAACATTACATAAATTAAAATGGTTCTAGAATAAATATAATATATAAGAAAAAAATCACCACATTGCTTGACTATTTCAAAGAATTCTTATCAGATCTTTAGATATTACGATATATATTTTTTTCAAGACAATATATTAAAAAAAACTTTTAAATAATAAAGTATAGTTATTTAGTAAGGTACATTTATACCATCGGTAAAAATATCATACATTAAAAAGTAAAGTAATATCACTACAAGAGCAGAAGTGAATTCTCAAATGAAGTTGCTTTTCATGATATTGAATTTTTTACTTAAAGATTTGCGATTAAAGAACATTACTTCAAAATTAGAAGTAAGATAGGGATTTCCCCTTATTTCTTATTACTGACTTCTCCTATTACTTAACATTTAATCAAAGTAATTAACTTAACTGCAAAAGGATAACAATGTTATGTGGTGGATAGACAATAAAGATGATCATTTAAAAGAACAAACACATTTATTAAACATTTAAAAACAAACAATAAATAAAAATGAATGTTTCAAAATTATATTATTTTGTGATACTTTATATTTAATTGAAATAATAAAATACAGCTCACAGATGCAAAATATTTACATCTTGAGATATTAGAGTAAGATAGCTGTTTGCAGAGTGTGTGCTTCTGGTGTCATTAAAGTTCATTACCATGATGATATAGAGCGATCACCACAAAGTCTGTAATTATTATACAAACCGATTTCCGACTTACTCTTTTCCTGAATTCCAATAAGCTTTATCCATCGCTGACATCTAAGGAAGACATAAGAATTCAAATAAGAATTAATATAAATTACGAGCATACAATTTGTGGATATTTACAGGTTGAATAGGGGAGATTTACTTGATGAAATTTTATCATCTTCTTAGGAATACTAACGATTTAAAAGAAAGGATTTTTAAAACGTAAATTGTTGGCATCTGATGCCTACTTTCTGATGGTGAAAATCTTGTTTTAATAATTATATTAGGTAATGAGTAACCACGCTTCTAAATTTCCCCCGTAGACTAACATTAGATTTCATGATCGGGAGTTTCAGTGAAGCAGCCCCTTAATAATGCATGTGTTGTTACTTATATATGCCATATGTACATCGTATACACATGTCATATACGACCTGTACTTAACAAATTTAATAAAATCTAGTAACGAAGAAAACATTTCGCAGGTAAAAAAAATATATATGTAATTTGACAAAACACAAATTTTTATTTTATGAATTGAGAAAAATTTAGAATAATATATAATTAAATTCAGAAAGATAACATAAACTTCCTTTTGTAATATAATCTCTAAACAAAAAATAATGCTATAAAGGCCGAATTAACTGGCATGTCCGAGAAATGCTGATGCCTCAGCAGTTGAGTGCTATAAAATGGTTATCTGATGATTGGGGGGGGGGGGGGGGGGGAGAAAAAATTCAACATTGACACCATGTCAAAAAAAAAAATTAATTTAACAAATTACAATAACCATTAGGAAAATGTTCCGAAAGCTTAAAAAAAAATGCCTGCCAAGGTTGCAGTTATGATTTCGCCAACATCATCGCAAAGCTTATATATGCATCCTAGATACGCATATATATAATATATATATATATTCCAAGCACTCCTATATGTGCCATATATATCATTACGCACATATTATTAACGTCTTATGTGTCATATATACGTCATATACACATGTCATATATATATACATCATATATGCATTATATATGACTATAACTTGGGCATATATGTCAAGAAATGTTATATATATATATATATATCATATATTATTATAATGCCATACATGCTTTATAATTTGGCGATAAATCTTGGTTGCTTGGCGATTCATCTTTGGAACCCGTGATAACATGGAAGTACCCAAATTTTAATCATATCAGCATAAAAATAATACAGAAATAGGGATCTGTTTCATACTTTAATGTTTAAAAAACGAGAGAAAAGTATGAGCATGTCAGGAATTGGCACAGACGCACCATGTTGAATTTTTTTTTTTCTCGCCAATTGGGCGAAAAATTTGTTTTGGAAAATTAGTTACAAATAGTATGCAATAATAGCACGTGATTTTTTATTTTAATATAAAAATAAAATAATATAATAAAAATAAATAAATGGTAGTTTAATGTAAATAAATATGTTACTTTGATACTTTTCTATTGATAAATATAGTAAAAATAATTTATAGAATAAAAATAAAAATAAATAAACAAAATAATCGGTTTACCATGTGAGGCTAAAAATTGCCATTTTGTTGTAATTGCGCCAACATGGTTTGTAGGTAACATTAGCATGGTTTGGTAACATGGTTTGTAGGTAGCCCAGGAATTTTAACATAGTTGAGCAGAGAAAAGTCTTTTTTATGTAAATCGCCTTAATGATAAACTGTTAATATTGATAAAATAAATGTTTGCATATTAATAATTAGTATATAATAGCTGTTCACAATATATAGACACAGAACTTCAAAAACAAATTGATTTACATAATATGGGTTATTTAACCAATGTGGAACAGATGCTTTACACTCACGCAAACATATAAACATAAGTTTGGCGACTTTTTGGTTGGCGCGATTTTCAAGACCGCGCCAAACGAATAACTTAATTTTAATACAATGGCTAGGTTGCCATTAAAGGAAAAAATCCCCTAAATTTGGCGACTTTTTTCCCTTTTTTAACCGATTAATTTTTTTTTCTGCGTGAGTGTAAAGCATCTTAGCCAGCAAGGTTAAATAAATAAACAGTAAAATAAAAAAATTGAATATACAATATCGTATCTTAATCTCACTTCTCTAGGACCAGATTTTGGATCTTAGCGAGTATCGCCAAAGTTGGAAAGATTTTTTCGCGCGTATATTTTGCAGACCACTGCAGCATCTATACCAAATATATATATATAGGGTAGATGTGCCAGTAATGCACATCCTTAAGGAATTTCAGTACTTTTTGGTTAGCCGGGCGCCAGTGATATATGTACATATATAAATACATATGTATATACACACACACACATACATATACAGGGTGTTCCGTTAAAGGGGTCCAATATTAATAGGGGTAATAGAGGCGATCACACGGAGCATAAATCAGTATATAATGCCTGGCCGGATCTCAATAATTTTCAAGTTACAGCAAATAGAATGAAAAATCGGAAATTTGTAAAAAAACCCTCATTGCTAAACTATCGATAATGCTACATAAAAACGAAGCACATATTTAGAAAGAGCAGAAAAAATCCTACGAAATGACATAAGTTGTTTTAGAATATTGAGAATTAATGGCGAGTTACAAGCTCTGAAACAGTGAAAAAATACAAAATCAAATATTTAGCAAAATAGTTAATCGTTAATTCCAAAAATGCAACTCTACCTACATCAAGGAAAATGTTATAAAATTTGGTCCATTCCGAAAGCTTTCGAAGAAGCTGACAATAAACCATATCAGTTTAATTGTATGGGAGAATTCAAGCAGTTCCCTAGTTACAACTCTGTACTGTTGCACGCTCGGAAAGAGCGAAACTCCACCCATGACGATTGTAAACACCCCGTTTTAATATCTTTCAATTATACATTTCTGATCAACCTCTATCAATACCCTTTCATTATTCAGTCTGGTCAAGTGAATATTAATTATTTCCGAATTTTCACCACCAGTTTAATTTTAAGGAATTTAACTTAAGCTTTATATCAATAAAAGACCACTTTAAAATGTAGACTATTATTGTAAAGTCATTTTGGTTCGTTCAACTCTTGAATAATTAAAAATGTTGCATCTCAGAAGAAGCATGATCGAAAATGTATAGTTGAGAGTAATTAAAAAGGCGGTGTTTCCAATCGTGATGGGCGGAGTTTAACCTTTGCTAGTGTCAAAGAAAGCGGAGTTGTAACTAAGAAACTGATTAATTTCTCTCACACAATTAAACCGTTATGGTTCATTGTAAGCTTTTTCGAAAGTTTTCGGAATGGACCAAATTTTACTACATTTTCCTTGTTGTAGCTAGAGTTGTCTTTTTGGAATTAACGATTAACTATTTTGATGTATATTGGATTTCGTACTTTTTTCACTGTTTCAGGGCTTGTAACTCGTCAATAAATATTGCTATTTTAATACAATTGATGTCATTTTGTAGGTTTTTTTCTGCTCTTTCTAAATATGTGCTTCGTTTTTATGTAGCATTATCGATAGTTTAGCAATGAGGGTTCTTTTACAATTTTCCGAATTTTCATTCTATTTGCTGTAACTTGAAAACTATTGAGATCCGACCAGGCTTTATATACTGATTTATGCTCCATGTGATCTCCTCTATTACCCCTATTAATATTGGACCCCTTTAACGGAACACCCTGTATATATACATACATATATGTATATATATATATGTATATGTAGATATGTATATATATGTGTTTGTGTGTATATATATATCACTGGCGCCCGGCTAACCGAAAAGTACCGAAATTTCTTTAAAAATTATTTTTTATTAATAGTTATAATTGTTATATTCCACATTTTTTAATATTATATTAATCTACCAACAATATTTAATCATGCTCATAGTCACATTTCCCAATGTGAATCGAAATTTAATTGTAAATAACAGAAATAAATCAAAACACCCTAAATTACAGTAATGGACACCCCGCAAAATGATATTATGATTGTATTTAAAACTAGAATTTAAAGAAAGCATATTAATGAAATAAAAAAAGCTGAATTTTTATTGGTTATTTTTTTTACAAACCAAAAATGTTGAAGGTGGCCCATTACTGGAAGGCGGTCCATTACTGGCACATCTACCATATATATATATATATATATATATACATATATATATATATATATATATATATATATATATAAACACAAAAATATCCGATATTTTCAAAATAAACAATGTATTGACGATTATAAATATTTTCAGATATTGCAGTTTAAACTAAAATAAATCAAACCAGAAAAGATTATTTCAAATGAAAATTTAAATAATGTATATCTAAATTTAACAGTTTATCTTTCAGTGGCTATTTCATGTAAATAATATCTCGCATAATTATTGGTTTTACATTTAAATTATCAACTTCAAACTAGGAAAATATATTTCTAGCTCTAAAAAAGGGCACAATTAATAACAGTTGAAAAATTAATTTACACTTATTTGACTGAAAATATCATACACAGTATTTAGAAAATAAATATCAAGTATATGAAAATAGCGAACATCATGATATTTTACACATAAATATTGGTTATACCTTATATATCACCGAACTCTGTTGGTTTAAACTATTTACTGGAAACAGCGTAATTTGTAAGTACCGAATCGTTAGAAAACTATTACTTTATTTTCAGCCTTCAATGGTCGAGCTCTGATATAACAACTGTGTGAATAATATATTTATAAATATTAATTACATTTATAAATCTGCGTATCAGAGACAGATTACATCAGCTCCGCAGTTTTATTTTGAAATCATTTTATGAAATATTTATAACATTTAACCAGTTTAATTTATTTCATATTTGTTTTATTAATTAGTAATTATAAAAGATGTTTAAAGAAATTTTGAATTCTAAGGAAAAAACCAATTCCATATCGCCATTTCTTCCGTATACAAACTATTTACAAACCGAAAATAAAAACATTTAATTAATTTAAATTAATCTTACTTGAGAAAAAATTGATTTATATATGATTTATTTAACCAATGTTAAATAAAGAAACAGTAAAATAAAAATAAAAAAATTGAATATGCAAAATCGAAAATCAAAACATAGAACTTAACTTACTCCGTCATTGTGTTGCCATTCCTTCACGATAAATCCACCATCCGCGAATCGTTGCAGCACTCCCAACCGCTAGATGGCGCTATTTTCAACTTGCGAAAAGTTTCCCATTTATCTGACTGGGCTTATTATTTAATGGCTTTGATGTAAGCTGAATGTAAACAAATACAACTCATGTAATGATATTTAATGAATCAAATTTCGAAACAAATTGTCAGTTAATTTGGTATTTATGTATTATACGTGAAAGGAAGAGAGACCACCGAAAATGATTGCTAATCTCCAATCATATTTACCATTATTAATGACCAATCGCTTTCAAAACAGTAATTTAATATACATTTACAAAATATATAACATCATTAAGTACTTTTGTGTTATTTGGGCGCAAATCTCGCCAGTAGAATTTTTAAAATCGCCAATGCCAGCTTTTATTTTTCCCGTGTGCAAATTAGAAACGATACTTTTATTTTGAAATCAAATGTTCTGATGGAACAGCTGTCGTAGACGCACCGGGGCACTATATTAACTATAGAGTTGCAATATAGAGAGAAAAAACGGGTTGCTGTAATTAGAATTATAGGCGGTAATGTTGGCGTGGCGTATTTACAAGTTACGGATCTTAATAGTCTGTAGACATTAAGCAGAAATGCCAAAGTAAGGGAATTATGCAGTTATGAAAACTCCTGAACTATATCAAAATAGGAGAGCAGAGAAAAACACAGTCGAACAGAGATCGGCATCTAGAAGGAAGTTTGTGAATTTTAATTAGATTCTACGCCACGGGTCAAAAGTGCTGACAGCAAATGTGGTTTAAAAGGAATGTGATTACCAAAACTGGCTTCCAAAAGTTCAATGTTTCACCAAACCATACTCGAAAATTACGTGTTATAATATGCACTCCGATTATGTCACATTATTAAAGACGTTTTAAATGAGAATAATGATAGATTTTCTTCTTGATTCTCCCGTAATCAAGTCTACAGCCAAAGTTAGCGAGAAACAAACAAACAAACAAAAAAAATATTGGCAACAATATGGTTCAGTGTAAATGGTGGATATCATTAAAGACTTTCACAAAATAGACTTCATTGCACCAAATCGTATTAACTAAAATACGCCATTTGGCAATGGATCCAATTACGGAAAACTACTTAATATGTTTAAGAATCTGCTCATTAGCAAACATATTGCAACTGATAAGCAAACGGATATGAAGCATAAATGCTTAAATTGGTTAAGCGGTTTTTGTCAAGAAAGATGAAATACATAACAACAAAAAATATGCGAAATGCTACCATGATCGCAAAAGTTTTTGATTTGTCTATTAGAATCTTCCGGTTTGGCGAAGGATTACGGAAAAAATGAATTATGAATAAAAGTAACGTGTTACAGTACTTAACATACATTTAAGGGAGACCAAACTGGTCGACAGTGGCGGCTAGTAATAATAATAATAATAAATAGCGCCGAAATTTCGCAACCTTCCCGTTTCTGCTCTACGCCGATTTGAAAGTGATGGGATCGTCACTATCTTCCTCCGTGGGGATCGTCTTCGGCTAGTAGGACAAACGGGCTATGATGTCATACACTCAAGCACAGCATTTTTTTTTTTAATCGGTTATAAAAAGGAAAAAAAATCGTCAAATTTAAAGGATTTTTTCTTTAATGGCAACTTAGCCAATGTATTAAGTTATTCGTTTGGCGCGGGCTTGAAAATCGCGCCAACCAAAAAGTCGCCAAACATCACTGCGTGAGTGTAAAGCCTCTGTTCCGAATTTTTTACTTATGAGTGAAATTATGAGTTTGATTGATTGTTGAAATTATTGTATTCTGCTAGGTAGAAGATCATTTTTACCAGTAAAAGATCTTTTGTTTTTTTCATGTTTGAATCTGTATGGATATCACGAAATTTGCTTTTTCTTTTAATCTCGATGTTTGTATTTTGGAATTTAGGTATTAAAAATTGGCATTAATTATTACATCATTATTTGTTTTTCGTTTGACATCAGAGATAGACGCTTCCAGCGTGACATCAGTCACACTCTAAATAAGAAAGAGTGACTATTCACTCCGGAGGAGTGGATATTCACTCTATCGCAGAGTCAAAATTTGCCCAACCTCTTTAGAGTGACTATTCACTCTAGGCAAAAGTGAAATTGTTCACTCACTGAAAGAGTGAATACTCACTCCCAAGAAGTGAATATTCACTCTAAACAGGGGTGGATACTCACTCTTTCAGAAGAGTGACTATCCACTCTTGCAAAAAGAGTGGATTTTTTCACCCTGATAGGAGTGAATAGTCACTCTTTCATAGGAGTGGCTATCCACTCTTTCATAGAAGTGACTATTCACTCTTGCAAAAGGAGTGGGTTTCTCACTCCTGACAGGAGTGAATAGCCACTCTTTTATAGGAGTGAATGTTCACTTTTTATGGAGTGAATTATTTTTTTTATGTTTCTTTTATGGGCATTTTAAAAGACTCATATATTTTAGAGCATGCAATGAAAATAGACACAAGCATGGTAAAGATTGGAATAAAATAATTTATTAGCAATATTTATTTAATTCATAGTTTGTAACAGTAATTGAACTCTGAAGGAAAAATTCAATTAGAGTTACATAATGAATTAAATTAGATTACTGACAGAAATAAACTAAAATATTTTATTCCAAGCTTATCACAATCGTGTTTGCTTTTATTGCATGACTTATAAAGATATGATAGTTTTAAAATGCCTATAAGGCCAAGTAATTAACCAAAATCTTAATCAGTTAATATTATTTCATTCTTTTTCAAATACCCATTAAGTTGTATGTATATTTTAATAATTTCTGTGAAGTACGTTATATTTTTTTTCATGTGTAATTCAAATTTTAAATCTTTAGATCTCTGTATTAATTGCTAATGAATTTAAATCTAATCAAACATTATTGTTTACTGTATTTTAGTTTTTTTTTAAGTTTTATTAATAACTATTTAATATGGATATTCTATGACTAACAATGTGTGATTTCACTTTAATTTTTGTTTTAAATATAAACTCTTATTTTTGACCGTACTTTTCAGTAAATTAGCGCTAGTTTGCAAAGTCCTATTATTCTAAAATCATACATATTATTTCTGTTGTCAACATCCCTTTTCCTATGAATTTACAAAACACACAACAGCAAATGAGGTATCCCCTTCGAAAGGTTTTTGAAGCAGCTTCTGACATAGTACTTACTGTATTACACATTAAACTGAAATGTCTGAAATTCAGACACTTAAGTGTCTGAAAGGAATGGTTAAAAAAAGAGGCACTTTAAAGTGTCTTAAAAATTTAAGTTACTTAAATGTGTCTGAATTTCAGACACTTTGAAACGTCTAAATCGCAGCCCTTTTTGTGTTTTTTTTTTTTTTTTTTTTTTTTTTTTTTTTTTGTGAGCAATAGGCAGCCATGTCTGACCACACTTTTTTTTAGCATTAAAAACAGTACATGTTTGACCACAGTGAATCCTGAATAAATGGGAAAAGATTTGACCATAAAGCAGGGTTGGGGTTTGTTCTGGAAGCAGAACCTGATTAAAGCAGGGGTAAACTCTGTCATGCCTCCCCTCCCCCGATTTGAGGGGGCCCCCAAACTTAGTATGCAATTTTTGTAAAGCTGATATTTTAAATCTCTTTCGATTTTGTACTGATTATAATCAATATTTTGAACTTTTAGAGTAGAATATGTTTAGAAACAAAAAATATATTTATCTAAATGCAATAAAATCTTTCAACAGTGGACACCGCATCATCATAGAATTTGTCTACTATTTTCAGAAAGCGGACTCTTCCGAATAACGTCCTGGGGTGTCCGCTATTGAAAGGTTTTACTGTATTTAGATAAATATATTTTCGTTTTTAAACTTATCCTATTCTAAATGTTCAAAATATTGATTATAATCTGTGCAACGTCGAAATAGATATAAAATACCAGTTTTACGAAAATTGCATACTAAATTTGAGAACCCCTAAATTCAGAGTGGCCATGGCTACGGCCCAGTTTGCCCGTGCTTAATCAAATCTCTTATGGAAGAAACCCAATTTTGCTTTATGGCCAAATTTGTATATGTATTCTAAAGCATGAAAGCGTTTAATTTTTTGTCATAGCATAGAAGATGTGCGCTAAAACAATTCGAGGGACAGTGACTACCATCCCCGCCCTCTTCACATACTATCACAAAAAATTAAATTCATTCGATTACACGAATGAAGTCATTGAATACTGATTTCGGCAACGACTTCATTCGCGGTGCACATTAAAATGGCCATAATATATATATATATATATATATATATATATATATATAATAATTTTAGAATGAAAATTTAACACTGCAATATTAGATTAAAACTGTAATTTTGTTTTAGAAGAACAATGCAACTTTTCATCAAAATTAGCTATTTATCCTTCAAAGGAGCATTTTTCAGATGGCTAACTGTTAAATACTTCTGCTGAATTGTTTTAAAGGATCATCAAATTAAAGTTGATATAAATATTTTGTACAATATAGTTCTTTTTTTAGTAGAAAGTACAACTTTCTTTCCTTTAAGTAAGTTTTGAATTGTTTTAAGACTTGAATAGAACAGTTCAATAATGACAATAATAATAAAATAATAGCAACTATAGCTTTTTTTCATACTCTGAATGTTTCATATTTTCATTTAAATATATAAAAACCAGGTTTATGTTATGGGAAACTTTATATATATATTATGTAAAAACATATAAAATTTACAAAAAAAACCCTATATTTTAGATCTTGTACAGCACAGTTAAACAGTCTAGAGTTAAAAAAAAAAAGAGAAAGAAACAAAGAAATAAAGAAAAATAATAGAACCAGTAAATTTGTATCGCGAATTTTATTACAACAAGGAAACTTAGAAAAATATTTGGACCACAAATATACAAAAATGTAAATAGGTAAAAGTCTAGCTTTTTATATTTTATATTTTTAACCTTTTTACTAAAAAGAATTACAGAAATATATATTAAAATTTGTTTTCAATATCTCAATTTTGCAAAACCGAAAGCTAAAGTTTCGAGGAATAAATCAAAGTAAATAATGATATATTTGTTTACTTATTTTAGAGGAAATTAAATTAAAGCTGTGAAAAATATATTTATAATACAATTATTAACTATTTAAAAAAAAGGTAAATTTGAAAACTGATTTTATTAATAATAATCACAGTCGCAATAATTTGATTCTTTTAACTGTCAATTATATAGATTAGAAGATATAAATGGATTATGCAATTATTTTATTACAATTAAAATTTGCTTTTAAACCAAGATATATTATGTGGTACTTATAAGAATTTTTTAAGTTCATATTCTGAAATTGAAAAAAAAAAAAATTAGCCAGTTTGAAGTTTTTTAGATTTAACAAAAATCAACCCCCCCCCCCCCCCCCCCCCCTCAAATAAAAGAGAAAAGAAAAAAAAAAGCTAAAAAGACTTCTCAAAGAAAATTGTACATCTCTAATTATAAAATATAACAAATAGGTCACAACAAGTGTTTGACCGCGAAAGAAAATGTTTAGAATTCCTCATATTGATCAAAGCAGCATTAAATTCCGTGTAACATATCAAAGTGTTAAAAAAAAAAAAAAAAATTGATAATTTTTTTTTTTTTTTTTTTTTTTTTTTTTTAAAGGCATATTTTAATGTAAGCATTTTTTAAAAATATAATATTACTGATATTTTTGCAGTCAGAGTAACATATAATCACATAAAAAATATATATATTTCTGAACTTTTTTTTTTTTTTACAGGTTGGTGGAAAAAATATAATACGAAAATTGATGATTAATTTGTGTGTTGAATACATAAGCAATAAAATCAATACTGTGAGTTAATAAATAATATGGATTCTTTACAATAAAAAACTTTTATTGATAAGTGATGATCTAAAGATATATTAAACAAATTTGTTAATTTTGAAAATCATATGAATTTATTTGAAAATCATAAAAAACACACAAATCTTTTAACACTAAAATATATTTATTGAATTTAAAAAGATGCAAATATAATAAATACATATTATTCTTATCAAATTAATCTAAATAGTAATTAAATAATATTACATAAGTAACAAAAGCTTTATTTGAAAACGAAAATTACTAGTTGTTTATAATCATACTTGCATTTGATAATTTAGTCATTTCCATATTCGTAATTAATATTTATTTAAATATAACATATAAATAGATAAAAGGCAGTTGCACATTTCTGGCAAAACATAAAAAAAAGCACTGTTTTGCAACGCGATTTGTCGAAAATATATGTCTTCATTGATAAAAAATCGCCCATTTATTCCTTTTGAAAAGGGAAAACAAAAACACACACACACACATCCGACTGCAAAAAAAACCTCACCAGTCGGATTTTATAAAAATAAAATATTTAAAAAGCACAATCTTGAAACAACACAATCTTGCACAATCTTGAAACAACACAATCTTGCACAATCTTGAACAGAAAAAAATGAATATAATTTCAAAAATAATTAACAATTATAACATTTTATAAATCATAAGAGCATTTTTTCTTGGGCTTATATCGTCTTATTGTTGAAGAAACCGCACATAAGGAAAATAACTTAATCACAATTATAATCACAATTTTCACTACAAAACTTTAGAACACGAACATCTTTTCAAACAACGCATTCGTTGAACAAACGCTTAACTCGAAATAATAGCACATCAACCAATCGCCATACACGTCTGGCAACAAAGAACATGATCGCCGCCTGCGGTCTCTTAAAAAAAAAAAAAAAAAAATAATAATTGCGTCAGCATTTCCAACGATGTGATCTCTGACCCAATTGACTCATTACATTTTTTTATCAGCAGACAGAAACTTTTCATTTTCTGGCGTTAAATTAATCAGTTAGCTAAATATAATTACTATAGTTATTATTTCTTTGAGAGAGAGGGAAAATAGCTTAAAAAAAGATTTTGACGTAACACTTGCAAATATTTCGAATTTTGAAGAATTTAAAAGCAATTTCATACTTCAGATTTTTGCTTTAGATGTAAAAATCCAAAATATTATTCCTCCATTATCTTTTGAAAGCCTTTATAACCTAATCTGTATTTTCATACATTATTAGTATACTAGAGTGGTCACTATTTTGTATACACAACTTTGAAATCACCGTTGTTAAACATCATATAGATTAATCAGTATCACATCATAATTGGAATTTTGCGATCGCTTTTGGAAATTTGGAATCCCGTTTCTGTTTAAAATATCAGTTAAAAATTATTATTTTAAAAATATGATATTAAATTGTTTTTAAAAATGATAAAACTTACTATTCCCCTGTTAATTTATAATAATTAAACACCAAGAAAATAAGGGACTAATATTTTTTCGTCAGAGAGGGGAGGAGGGGGGGGGGGGGCTCCGTCCCCTTGAAACCACCGTAGAAGTCAATTTTTAATTTTATTTACCCTGTTCATGTGTTTAAAATTTATCTGAAACGGGGGCGGGGGGGGGGGGGGGGGGGGGAATGAAACCTTCTAACGAAAAAAATAATCAACTATTTCAATTCTCCGATTGGAAAAAAAAATGCTGGAAACAATTTTTGAATATTTAATGTTTCTGAATTGTTAAATTTTTGTATTTTTATATCGGAAAGTTTAAATATTGTTCTACACATAGAGTTCTGACACAAAATTGTTAGTTTGTTTCATATTTACAGTCTAAATTTATCTTTCTATCAGCACTCACATTTCTTTGTATTTCAAACTATACATCTCAGAATTTAGGAGAGAAAGGCAACCCTTCACTGCACCCCTCCCGTGTACATCCACCAATGTATGTAATTTTTGGAGAATTTTGTTTTGTGAAAACAAATTATTTAACTACTTAATAGACTAAAAATAACTGAGTAAGCAAATTTGTACAATTTTAACACACGTTTTATGCTCTAATCAAACTCTTTTTATAAAGTAATACCAAATTTAGTGTTAGGAAAGTATTTTAAACACCTTTTATCTGTTTCAAAACGTTCCCTGATGGCGCTGGCATACATAAAGATACAATTGTAACAGAGTCATTACACATATGTTAGTATTATATCACTTTTCAGACACTTAAATGTCTGACTTTCTAAATGTCTTAATTTCAGACATATCATCATTATTCAGATATGTTTCTCAGTTCGTTTATACAATGATCATAGTAAGACACTTAGACGTATTAAATTCAGACATCTATGGTGTCTGAAATTTCAGATTCTGACACTTAAGTCACACAGAACGATTCATGAGATACCAAATAAAACGATTTTGAACAGGCTCCTAACATAGTACACTCACATTTCGTAAAAACATGGTTTTTGATTAAATATTGCTATTAAAAATGTAATCGGCATTGTTTTTATAAATGAAATGCAAGATTTTTCCTCAAATTAGTGTTGCCACAAAAATAAAATAACCGCATTATATAGTGCTGAACAATGATTAAAAAAATAAATAGTAGTACAAAAAAGATAAAATATCAATTCTCCACATAGGTTTGTTTTATATTTATGGTTTAAAAGAAAAAAAAAGACCCCATCGATCGGTCGAAGCAGTGGTATTTCACGTGTATAATAAAAGGTATGCTTTGTTATATTAAATCCATCTATTTAAAGCTAACCTGGTATTTCGTTTTCCATGAAAATATGACTTTTATACGCATGCGCGAGCATTCCGCCAATCAGCAAGAGGCTTTTACTCTCTACAGACAGATTTGTTTCAGCCAATGAGGTGAGGGTATTTCCTATCTCTAGAAATCTTTAGTCGGGAGTCGGCGTAAAAGCAACATGTTTCAAAGTTTGGATTACTATAAATATTAGGTATTTTTTCATTTTATCTTTATTTATTTTGTTATATTGAGCTCATGAACATAGAAACACATATGTATTTCTGTGTTCATGATTGAATTCTTTGGATATGTCGTATGTATATTTTGCAACTTTAAATTTCTTAAACCAAAAAGTAATGGTCGAGTTTTTATTAGGATTTATAAAGCTGAAATTTACCTTTTTGAATATAATACTACAGATGTTTTAATAGTTACATTCGGCTGTAAAAATTGATTAAAAATTTGACCAGCAGTTGCATGAAAAAAAAAAAAAAAGTTTCACAAACATGGACAAATCCAGAAACTTGCTGAGTCGGCAATTGTGTTTAAATATGTAAAAAAGTAACAAAATTCATAGTTTAATCACAATAAAACATCGTGAAATTTATTTATTGGTTGCGGGAAAAAGATCACAAAATTCTACTAACAACAGAAGCTTCTAAACAGCTTTACCACCTGTGCATTTTGATGATTTTGTTATGATAGTGTGTATGGATGTGTTTTGCATGGAATTTTTTGGTTTGTTGACAATTTTTTTAAAGGTTTTGGAACTTTAGTATGACAATTTATTGGTATTATGTCGGGTAATAGAAAAGCGTTCTAAAGATTGAAATACGATCAAATCTTAACAAAACTTTCAATGATTCAAATGGATTTAGATAGATAATTTTAGTATATGTGTATATATATGCAGTAGACTCCTTAAAATCCACTCAAATAAACAATGAAACTTACAATTAAGACGTAAGTGTAAAATTTCAGTTTTTAAAATGTTTTATATCATTTAGTACACATTTTAATATGTAAATGGACAGATGGTACAGCATCTAATGTATATGAATGCATATTTTGAACTGGTTTGTTTAGAGGCTCCTGTTGTTAGTAGAATTTTGTTACATTTTCTTGAATGATTGTTGAATTTCACAATACTTTCCTGCAACCAATCACCAATAAAACATCATGAAATTTATTGATTGGTTGCGGGAAAAAAGATGACAAAATTCAACAATCATTTCGAAAAATGTAACAAATTTCAACTAATAAAATACACCAGAATGTATATAAAGCATGCTTTACAATTATATTATGTGCACTAAATAATTTTGCTAACAATATACGAAGAATCAAAACATATCTAAAGAACTCAATCATGAACACAGAAATAGATATCTGTTTTACCTTCAATGATTCAATAAAATAAAATAAAGATAAAATGAAAAACTACCTAATAATATAATAATCTAAACTTAAAACTTAAAAACTCCATCAAACGCGATAAATTGTACACAATTGTCATTATACAAGGTGACAGTCAATGCGAATTCATTTATATACACTACATACTTTTCCTTTTCCATCCATTGGTACGATAACCATTTTGTCAGGATAAAATTAGCACTTGCCTATCAGCGAGCAATACTGAAAATTGGCGATTGACTTTATTGCCACCTAAAGGTGAAAATAAGCACTCGGCGATAAAACTTGGAAAACTGGCGATTAAAAATATCGAAAAAACTGGCCAAATACAGGATTTTCTGATTTTCTTTTTTCCTTTTGTGTTTTTTCTGCATCTGTTTGACAAAATTCAGGATTTTTCCTCACCCGATCGATGAAATTAATGATTTTTCTGCATCTGAGGGAAAAAATTTACGATTTTTATGCACTCGATTAAAGAAATTCGTGATTTTTATGTGCCCACTTGACTAATTCGTGATTTCACTCACCCACTTGATGAATTTGTGATTTTTACGTGCCCGTCCTACAAAATTCATGATTTTTATGCACCCGATTTAAGAATTTCATGATTTTTACATGCCTGATAAATGAAACTCATGATTTTTACACACTCGATTGACGATTTTTTTTTTCTGCACTCGACCGACGAAATTAAGTATTTTTATGCACCTGATTGCCAAATTCATGATTTTTATGTGCTGATAGAGGAAATTAATAATTTTTACGTGCCCGATCAACTAATTTCTTGCTTTTTATGGGCCCGTTTGAAGAATTTTGTGAATTTTAGGTGACCGATAAATTCTGCACCCGTTAGACAAAATTCATCATATTTATGTGCCAATGGATGAAATTAATGATTTTTTCAGCAATCCTACGACGTAATTTGTGTTTTTTCAGCAATCATTTGACAAAATTCGCGTTTTTTCTGCTATCTTTTGACGAAATTTGTGTTTTTCTGTGGTCCTTTGATGAAATTTGCTTTTTTCGTGATCCTTTGACGATCTTCGCACTTTCCCTGCTGCCTATTGACGAGATTCATGTTTTTTCAGCAATCCTTTGACAAAATTTGTGTTTTTTCAGCGATCCTTTGAAGAAATTCGTGTTTTTTCAGCGATCCTTTGAAGAAATTCGCATTTTTCTCATGATCGTTTATGAAATTCGCGATTCCCAGTGATTCTTTTATAAAATACATTTTATTCTGCAATTTTTAGACGAAATTTGGTAAAAGATTATGAAATTAAGTGTTTTTATGCACCCGATAGACAAAATTCATGATTTTTATGTGCCAATAGAGGAAATTAATGATTTGTACATGCCTGATCAACTGATTTCTTGATTCTTATGTGCCCGTATGAAGAATTTTGTGTATTTTAGGTGACCGATAAATGAAACTCATGATTTTTACATGCCCGATTGACGAAAAAAAAAATTTCTCTACCCGACCGACGAAATTAAGGATTTTTATGCTCCCGATAGACGAAATTCATGATATTTATGTGCCGATGGATGAAATTAATGATTTTCTCAGCGATCCTATGACGTAATTTGTGTTTTTTCAGCAATCATTTGACGAAATTCATGTTTTAACTGCAATCCTTTGACTAAATACACGTTTTTTCTGCTATCCTTTGACGAAATTTGCGTTTTTCTGTGATCCTTTGACGATATTCGCACTTTCTCTGCTTCCTTTTGAGGAGATTCATGTTTTTTCAGCAATCCTTTGACGAAATTGGCGTTTTTTCAGCGATCCTTTGAAGAAATTCGCATTTTTCTCACGATCGATTATGAAATGCGCGTTTCCCAGCGATTCTTTTATAAAATACATTTTATTCCGTAATTTTTAGACGAAATTTAGTAAAAAAGCATGATTTTTTGGTGAAATTTCCTTTTTTGATAATGTATGATATAATGATTATGAACCATGATTTTTCTGTTATTGGGCGAGATTCATGTTTTTTCAGAAATTCTCTGACGAAATTCGTTTTTTCAGCGATCCTTTGAAGAATTTCGTATTTTTCTCGCGATCCTTAACGAAATTCGCATTTTCCAGCGATTCTTTGATAAAATACATTTTATTCTGCAATTTTTAGACGAAATTTAGTAAAAAAGCGTGATTTTTTGGTGAAATTTCCTTTTTTGTGATTCTTTGAACAAATTTGCTTATCTTTCGCGATCCTTTTGCATAATTCACGTTTTTTCTGTGGTCTTTTAACGAAAGTCATGTTTTCCCATGATCCGTTATCGATTGTTGAATTTTATAATTTATCAACTATTGATTAGCGAATTTCATGATTTTTTCCATGAACATTTGACGAATTGTGCAAAAATATTAAGAATATCGTTAAATTGTCTTAGGTAAAAAAAAAATTTAATATTGTCAAATGCCTTCAAGAAAAAAGTTGCAAGTTGAAACGCCTGTGACCTCTTTTTCATGTTATGCATCTCTGGGGTCCATTCCCCCCCCCCCCAAGTGGGACACTTTTCTAAATTTTGCACACACCCCTCATGTGATATATCGCTGGAAAAGTCTTTGACCACTTATTCATGTTATGTATCTCCGGGGTCCATCCCGCCACTACCCCCCCTAAATTTTGTTGACACCCCTCATGTCATATATTGTTGGAAAGGTCTGTGACTGCTTAATCATATGCATCTCAGATGTCCATCTCCCCACTTTGCCCCCCTCCTCCCCAAAGGGTACTTTCTAAATTTTGCACACAACCCTCATGTTATATATCATTGGAAAGGTCTGTGACCACTTAATCATATTATGCATCTCCGATGTCCATCTCCTCACTTTGCCCCCCCCCCCCCCCCAAGGGATACTTTCTAAATTTTGTTGACACCCCTCATGTCATATATTGTTGGAAAGGTCCGTGACTGCTTAATCATATTATGCATCTCTGATGTCCATCTCCCCACTTTGCCCCCCCTCCCCCCGAAGGGGTACTTTTTAAATTTTGTACACAACCCTCATGTTATATATCATTGGAAAGGTCTGTGACCACTTAATCATATTATGCATCTCCGATGTCCATCTCCTCACTTTGCCCCCCCCCCCCCCCAAGGGATACTTTCTAAATTTTGTTGACACCCCTCATGTCATATTGTTGGAAAGGTCCGTGACTGCTTAATCATATTATGCATCTCTGATGTCCATCTCCCCACTTTGCCCCCCCTCCCCCCGAAGGGGTACTTTCTAAATTTTGCACACAGCCCTCATGTTATATATCATTGGAAAGGTCTGTGACCACTTAATCATATTATGCATCTCCGATGTCCATCTCCCCACTTTGCCCCCCTGCCCCCCCCCAAGGGATACTTTCTAAATTTTGTTGACACCCCCCATCTCATATATTGTTGGAAAGATCTGTGACTGCTTAATCATATGCATCTCCGATGTCCATCTCCCCACTTTGCCCCCCCTCCCCCCCTCCCCCCTTACTTTCTAAATTTTGCACACACCCTTCATGTGATATATTGATGGAAAGGTCTGTGACCGCTTAATCATATTATGCTCCCTACTATGAAATTTGTCAAGTTAAAGCAACTATAAATTTTATTTTTATGGTAGTATAAAGTTGTTTGCCGTCAAATTTTGACGGGTTCCATCTAGTTTTATTTTAAGTGCATTCATTTTTTTTTCGTGTTTTCCAAGAAGCGGATGGATATCTTGTGAATTGACGAAGTTATCAATTTTCTTCTTCTTAAACTCCTATCCCCCCCCCCCTTGAGGCTATATGATATAGCTATATAGACAGATAGATAGATAGATAAAGTTTTGAACTTGGGGGGGGGGGGGGTTCAAGGGGTCATGATCGGCGTAGATCTGCAAAAATTTTCAGAAATTCCAACATAGGGGAGAATATAATAGGTAGTATTTCTTACGAAATCTACCTAAAAAGAAAAAGAAAAATTGATAATTTCGTTTCTCTCACTAAATAAATATGGACAAAATTATATAAAGACAGGCTTTCACTCTTTTACAGAGTGGAATATTTCACTCTTGTCAAAGGAGTGAAACAGTCACTCTCGACAACGGAGTGACATATTTCACTCCTTTCTAGGGAGTGGAAAATTTCACTCTTTAAGGAGTGTATTTTTATAAAATTCACTCCAAAAAGAGTGAAAATGCCTCTCACTCTTCCAAAGAGTCAACTTCTCACTCCTCCCAATTTTAGAGTGCATGACTCAACTGTTATTATATCTACTATATATATAATCTACTATATATATAAAACACAAACGGAAATTTCGTTCCGTTCCTTTATAACTCGAGTTCTGCCGAATGGATTTTGATGGAACTTACATTGTTCGAGAGATAATTTTTCAGGGAAGGTTTTAGTATATAACACAACGTTCTACGTATATTAGTTATAGAATTATGATAGAAAGTTCTGTTATTTTGGCCGAAAAGGTTACCATTGCTATTTTTTTGGCGATCATTACTGTTGCAGAAAGAAATGAAAAGGCTATACATGTCGCAAAATAAAAGAAAAACTGTGACTAATTTTATAAAAAAAAGAAAGAAAAAAGAAAAAGAAAGAAAAGAGTTTTGATGATAGAATATTATAAAACGGAAATATTTATTTTAAACATGATTGGAAATGTTCGTCATGCTTAAAAAATTATTCAAGGGGCAAGATTTCTATATTGAAACAATATTGGCGATGTATCTTTTGTTTTTGGCGATTTTGATTTTACTTTTGACCCCAAACAATTTGTTTTTAAGTCAAAAGGTCTTTTTTTGTTGCAGAAAGAATTGAAATGGCTATACATCTGGAAAAATGAAAGAAAAACGGTTACTAATTTTATTTTTTAAAAAAAGAAAAGAAAGAAAAAAGAAAAATAGTTTTGATGAAAGATTTTAAGCCAAAAGGTGTTTTTTTTTAAGTGTACGACTGCATTTTTGCAGTATTTGTTTTTTTTTTTGGTACTTTTCGGTTAGCCGGGCGCCAGTGATATATATATACGTGTAGATATATACACATATATCTACACAAATACATGTATATACATACAATACATATATCTGCACAAATGCATGTATATACAATACATACATACATACACATATATATATATATATATATATATATATATATATCACTTGCGCCCGGCTAACCGGAAAGTACCTTTTTAGCACTTTCCAACCTAGTTGAAAAGTGCTTATGACTTCGGTTTGTCTGCCCGTATGGCCGTCTGCCGTCTGTCCGTGCTTTAACTCCCGTAAATATGCTCGGATTACTCTGCAATTTTTATATGTTATTGTCGTTATCTATAGCATGTTCCCTATTTCAGCGAAAGTGTGTAGTACTTATAGTTTTTTTACAGGGACACTCAACAGAATTCCGTTACATTGAGTTCTATGGGGAAAAATCATTTGCGGTTTATTTAAATAATGTTTCACTATTTGAAACGCATTGAAATTTATATATATCACTAAGGTGCATTACAAGAAGTTTAATATGGAATAGGGTGTGCATAGCACTTATAGTTACTTTACAGGGACAGTCAAAAGAATTCTGTTACATTACGTCTATGGAGAAAAATCGTCTGCGGTTTATTTAAATAATGTTTCACTATTTTAAACACATTGAAATTTATATATATCACTAAGGTGCATTACAAGAGGCTTACTACATAATATTGTGTGTATAGCAGTCATCATTCATTTACAGGGACACACAAAAGAATTCTCTGCTGTCTGTTAACAATAATTCCTGGAAGTGCGTTTTAAGTTACTGACCGCAATTTTAATTTTAACTCGCTTTTTGTCTATTACGTGGTGTGTATAAATTCTGTAGATCCTATACAGGGAATCACAAAAGTTCGCGAACACATTTCCGTTTATTGACAAACTCCAGACGGAGAATTTTAAACTGTGCTACGCGTTTCCTAACTGAACTAAAATTTAGCATCCTATGTAGTATATATACAAATCTATAGATCCTTTACAGGGCTGAATAAAAGTATTCGGATATTTTTCCGAATATTGTATATGTTGGAAATTCCTGAAATTATGTTTTTAAATATGTTATGCGTTTTCCAAATTGTTTACTTAGATGTTATTTTTCAGCTTATTAAACGGTATGATTTGTAAAATCATTTTGGAAGCGTTGGAAAGTGTTACATAATCTATGCTTGACGCATGATTTTTCGTTCTTGTTTTAAAATTCAAATGCAAACTATATTAATGGCAATATACTTCTATTTACTTCTACATATATGAAATTTCGTTCCGGCTGCTTATAACTCGAGTTCTGCTGAATGGATTTTCGTAGAACTTAAACTGTAAGATAATTTTTTCAGGGAAGGTTTTATTATATAACATATCGTTCTACGTAGCTTAGTTATAGAATTATTCTGGGAAGTTCTATAATCAGATCAATCCGATTATGAAATATTAGCCTTTTTAAAAGATTTTGCCGAATGGATTTCGATGGAACCTACACTGTTAGATAATTTTCTAGGGAAAGTTTTATTATATAACATATCATTCTACGTTGCTTAGATCTAGAATTATAGGGGGAGATTCGAAAATCGGGTGACCATTTTTTTATCAAATATTAGCCTTTTCAATATTTGATTCCGATTATGAAAGATTAGACTTCTGAAAAAGTTCTACTGGACGGATTTTGATGAGAATTTTATTGTTCGTTAGATGCTATAGAATATAAGAATGGTTCAAGAATGGTTTTAATGTACCACATATTGTTCTACGTTGCTTAGAAAATCACTTAGTCAAATAGTTATGTGTGAAGGTTATATAGTCAGCTGAACCCGATTCCTAAAGATTAGCCTTTTTGAAAGTTTATACTGGGCGTATTTTTTGCGACTTGCATTGTTTAGATAATTTATAAGGATGGTTTTAGTATATTTTATGTCGTTCTGTTAGTTTTAGAATTATGTGGAAAAGTTCTATAATCAGATGAACCCGATTATCAATGATTAGCCTTTATAAAAACTTCTACTGAATGGATTTTGTTAGTTAATTTGTTCGCATTGTTAGTTCGACAATTTTTAGTGATGGTTTTAGTATATTGCATATAATTTTATCATTCTTTAGCAAACCTTAACTGTAAATGACCAAACAAAAGAGTTGGTCCTTAACAGCTAAAATTTTGACTGCACATCTTCTAAAATAAAAGCGTAAGTCATGTGACTGTCATCAACAGTTCCGGGATGGCCGTTTCACTTTTTCATGTACAAGGCGGCCATTTTTATTCAAAATTATTTTTTCTAATAAAACTACATAAAAGTTACATTTTAAGAAAGATCGTTCAAAACAAATTAATATTTGAGAGATGAATTACGTTCAATTATGTATATATTCTGCAATAACTTCAGTCGAAATTGGGTTCGCAGTTCAAATTCTCTATTCACGAAAGTAAACAAAAAAAAAGATTGATTCGTCGTGAACATTTAAAATATTAAATCATAGAGGTAATCATTCGCAAAGCAAGTTCTCCGCGAATGAATTTTTGGATCGCTGCCTCGCGTCAAAAAAATAATTCGTACCAGTGAGACAATCAAAGTTTACCATAATTATGTGCTATACAACTCAACTTCACCTTTATCAGATTTTTACCATTTTTAAAATCGCTAATACAGCTTTTATTTATCGCGTGTACAAATTAGAAACGATACTTTGATTTTGAAATCAAATGTTTTGATTTATGATACTAGGGGGCTCTGCCCCCTGCTCGCTACGCTCACCAACCCCCGTTCTGATTTCACAGCCTGTTAAAACCTGGTAATGTATCCTGTTTTAAAAAGATGATGATGATGATATCACGAACGGCGACTTTCTTCTGTAATCAGGTTATAATGCTTTTTCATTTAACTGGTTATAATGCTTTTCCATTTAATTCATCTTTTTTATTTTTAATATTCATGTGTAAACACAATTTTTATGACGTAATTTTCTTTATTTCCTGCTTTCAACACGTGATCATTTAATTATTATTTTAAACTTTCATTATTGTTTTTAATAGTCTCGCGCAAATACATTTTTTATTTGAGATAAAACATAATCCTTTGCGCTTATTTAGAAATTGGCAACAATATAAAAAAAAAATCCCTGACGGCTCGGCCTACAGGCACAGGTAGATTTCGAAGACGCAGACCGTGGGGCGCCTGTTTGTCGGGAATTGCGGAAGAAATGACCTTTTTTACGATGATGCGGCAGTTTGAACCGCCTACTTTGAAACCTAACTTGTTTGCAGGCGGATCCGGCAGGAATTTTTTTGTTTTTAATTTTTTTTTGGTATAACGGTTGGTACTATAAAAAACTTGTCAATATAAAAGTTTTAGATATATTAAGAGGATTTATAATAAATTTAAGCGGATTTGAAATCTTGGGAATTGACGAAGTTATGAATTTTTTTCTTCTAAAACCCCCCTTCCCCCCCCCTCTTAAGGCAATTTTTAATTATATCAAAAATCTGTCATACATAAATTTTCGGCCCTTCTCCTAGAAGTAATAATAACTTCAAACGGATTCGATACGTATCATAATTAAGAAATTATGTTTTTTTTTCTGTTTTCACAAAAAGGCCCCCCATCCCCCCCCCCCGGTTCGATTTTGCCCATTAACGAACTTGACCGAGATTTTATGCCTCTTGATTTTATGTATCAGTTTCGAACAGATGCGGGAGTTGGAACCGCTTACTTCGAAAAATAACTTGTTTGCAGGCGGAGCCGGCAGGGGTTTTTTTGTTTTTAATTTTTTTTGCTATAACGGTTGGTCCTATAAAAAACTTGTCAATATAAAAGTTTTAGATAATATTAAGAGGATTTATAATAAATTTAAGCAAATTTGAAATCTTGGGAATTGATGAAGTTATGAATTTTTTTCTTCTACCCCCCCCCCCTTTCCCCCGCTTAAGGCAATTTTTAATTATATCAAAAATCTGTCATACATAAATTTTCGGCCCTTCTCCTAGAAGTAATAATAACTTCAAACGGATTCGATACGTATCATAATTAAGAAATTATGGTTTTTTTTCTGTTTTCACAAAAAGGCCCCCCATCCCCCCCCCCTGGTTCGATTTTGCCCATTAACGAACTTGACCGAGATTTTATGCCCCTTGATTTTATGTATCAGTTTCGAAAAGATGCGGGAGTTGGAACTGCCTACTTCGAAAAGTAACTTGTTTGCAGGCGGAGCCGGCAGGGATTTTTTTTTTGTTTTTAATTTTTTTTGCTATAACGGTTGGTCCTATAAAAAACTTGTCAATATGAAAGTTTTAGATAATAATAAGAGGATTAATAATAAATTTACGCGGATTTGATATCTTGTGAATTGACGAAGCTATGATTTTTTTTCTTCTAAAACCCCCCCTTTTTCCCCCCCCCTTGGAGCCATTTTTAATTATATCAAAAATCTGTCATACATAAATTTTCGGCCCTTCTCCTAGAAGTATTAATAACTTTAAATGGATTCGATACGTATAATAATTAAGAAATTATGGGGTTTTTTCTGTTTTCACAAAAAGCCCCCCCCACCCTCCCCCCCTTGGTTCGATTTTGCCCATTAACGAACTTGACCGAGATTTTATGCCCCTTGATTTTATTTATCAGTTTGTAAAAGATTAATGCAGAATTTTTCCAGTTATCGTGGTCAGAAAAAAGTGACATAGATAGATAGATAGATAGATAGATAGATAGATAGATAAAGTTTTGAACTGGGGGTGGTTTTGGGTTCTGGGAGTCATGATCGGCGTAGATCTGCAAAAATTTTTCAAAATTTCCAACTTAGGTGAGAATGTAAGATTTCAATAAAAGATTTTTTACTCGATTTTTAAGGATTTTTTGAGTTTTTATTGTCCGACCGTGATAATTTTTTTAATTTCTGAAAGCTTGTTATATTTCGCGTCTGGTGGTATGATTTTCGAATCCGTAGGATGGCTAGAAAAAAAGTAATAGCTCCTCAAAAAAGTCCCTAGTAAAAAAGAGATGAGAATAACCCGGAATATCTACGCAGAATTTGATTGGTCCATTTCGTTTTTGGCTCAGTTCCAGATTACTTTTTTTTAATATAGAAGGATTATTTCTTATTTATTTATTTATTTTCTATTTAAATGAAAAGTGTGAAGTATTTTAAATTAGTGTAATATAAGCATTTTAGATTAAAGTTAAGTATTTTAAATGAAATGGGTGACAGGCTTATAATTTAAAATTAAATTAATGTAGTATGAATGATGGTGATGGGAACAATATTTGGCGATTTATCATCTGCTCCCGGCTAACAAAAATATCCATAATTAAAAAAGGAAATAAAAATAAATAAATGACAGTTTGATGTAAATAAATATTGATATACATATCAAAAATAATTTATAGAACTAAAAAATAAATAAAAGTAAATAAACAACAATTTCCATAACAAAGTTTTCGCCAAATTGACGGGGGGGGGGGGGGGAATTGCGCCAACGTGCGTATATGACACCTGTGCCCAAAAAATATGCAAAATGCTACCATGATCGCAATAGTTCATGATTTGTCTATTATAATCTTCGGATTTGGCGAAGGATTAGGGAAAATTAAATTATGAATAAATGTAACATGTTGCAATGTTTAACACACATTTAAGGGAGACCAAACTGGTCGCCAGTGGCGGCTAGTTAGAAAATATAATAGCGCAATCACGCCATTTTTCAGTAATGTGGAAGGATATTCCAGGTAAATATACAAATTGCTCTCAAATACAAGGTCAAATTAAACGATATATTTGGTTTGATTCAAGGTTCATTTGTAGAAACCGACCAGCGCAGCGGGCGTAGCTTGCTAGTTTCAAATAAAGTGGAGAGTCAAAATACGTCCATTAGAATTAACTTTTAAATATACACTAAAAACACTTTTTATTTTGCTTAAAAGACGTCAACACAAACCTTAAAGATGTTAAAATTTAAATTTACATGTTTCGATTTGTTCATCAAATCGTCATCCTGGATGACGATTTGATGAAAATAAAAAGTGTTTTTAGTGTATATTTAAATCAGTCAGGACGTTTAGCTTGGAAACTGACTCCAAGCAAACGGTTGCTATGTTTCATTTCTTATTAATTATAAATCGTAAAAAATGTTACAACTGCATGAAAAGTATTAAAACACTTAGCTTTGAGATATAGCTATAATATACAAGCAAAATGGAAAATACAACATAGCAACAGTTTGTTTGCAATCAGTTTCCAACCAAAACATCATGACTGACGTCACGACTCAAAGCGTGTATTGTTGTCAAAAGCAAACAGGAAAATTCCTGAATAAAAATAAAATGTGATTTGCGTCACCTAATAAAAAGGTGGCATTTCGACTTATTAGCTAGTGAAAACTTTTTTTTATTAATAATAATGTTAGGATCCATATGACTATTATGAAGATTCCTTTTCTTTCTTTCTTTTTTTTTATGTTTTAATGGTTTTATCTTAGAAGTTACAATTTAGATTTTAAAATTGGCATCATCACATCATTATTTATTTTTCCTTTGGCTTTCAGGTTGTTGTCGGAAATAAGACGATAATTTTTTTCTTTATTCTGCATGATGTGGAAGTCAAGATTAATTATTTCGAATTCTAAAAGAATTACGAAATCTCTTCACAAAAATAAATTCTGCTTCTCTTCGTATACTAACAGAAAATATATAAAAGTGCCATTTAGAATGATTACTGCTAGTAGCTTAGCTTTTATTGGTTCTATTGTTTATGCTAAATATGATTCGAGATTCAAGCACTTTTTAGAGACAAATATACCATATTCAGATCTCGTTGAGAAGTTATTTTCAGATGCCATCGCTAAAGCATACGAAAGTATAAAAAAATTTGTGAGTAACAGAATACAAAAAGTTTTAGATAAAGCTAACAATTCTAATTCTGTAAATGAGAAATCGCATGTAGAGAAATCATCATCTAGTGATACCTTAGATCCTACTGTTGGAAAATCAAAAGAAAATACAACTAGAAATGTTTACTCAGAAGATAACAAACATGCTGATGAAATAAAAATAATAGTAACAGATCCAAACAAAACTGAAACTATTTCAAAATCTCAAATAGAAAAAAATATTTCAACGCATGAAGATGCTTTAGTTAAAACAATTTTGAAAGTGAAACAGACTCTTGGCGAAACTATAAATGCTTACAAACTTGCCGCAAATTATATCAAGTTCTACACTAAAAGGCTAAATGAAACACATGAATATTCTGGTTATGACATCGAAGCTGTATCGAAGGAAGTAATTGACGCCAGAAAAGCGAAAGAAAAAATATTAAGTTTTGCTCGAAAAAAAGCTGCGGAAATGAGAACAGTTTTTGAAAATCTGAAAAGTGATGCAAAGCGATTGTCAGAACTAGGTGTTTGCCATACGTTAATTATAAATTCAGAGAATCTTGCATCAAAATGTTTATTAGAATTCGAGAAGGCTGAAGATGAAATGAAAGCAACTGAAGAAAACGAAGCAATAGAAGTTGATGAATATGAAAAAGTGCTTTTTGTTATTCAAGACTTGTTTGAAAGGGAATTAGAGATATTTTTAAATTATAAACTTCAAGGCAATGATGAAGATGATTTTAATGTATTAGTAACTCATGCAATTAAAAGAATCGAACAATTAGACCAACAAATAATCCGTTTACAGGAGTCTGAAAAGCAGAGAATCGACAAAGAAGTAAAAATTGGGAAAATGCTGGATGAACTTGATACTGAAAAGCAAGGATGCCTTTCCATCCTAAGCACCATCATAGAAAGTCGTTTAGCTTCACTGAAAATTGACTTTGAAGACGAACTTCACAAGCTGTTAATTCGACAACTTGCCGCTCACACAGACTATCTTCGAAGATGTCTTGAATTACAAGACCAGGAATTAAACAAGAAACATAGGCTTGAATTAGAGGAAAAACTATTGCATCAAAAAGAAGTCTTTATGTTAGAAACCAGTGAAAACATAGCTCGACTCAAAGGGATTACCGAATACCTGAAAAGAATGAATGAATGCAACAAATCAACTGAAAAAGTAAAAGCTCTATGGCTAACCTGTCAAGCTCTGTGTAGTAAAATAACAACTCATAATCTTAAACCGTTAGGAAATGATGTTACAAAAATTAAAACATTAGTGGATGAAGAAAATGATTTTGTTCATTCTGTTATAGATTGCATACCAGCCATAGCTCTAAGTAGAGGAGTATTCACTGCTGAAATCTTGAAGCAACGGTTCGAAAACGTAAAAAAAGTTTGTCAAAAGGTCGTTTTAATAGACGAAACTAATGACAGTCTGTACCGGTATTTTTTATCATATCTGCAGTCATTTTTGATAATTGATACTAAACCTACTAGAGAAGATCTTGATAAAGGTGATGTGGATACTTCAAAATTGGATACGTTAGATATTTTACTGAGAATAACTTACTTTCTACAGAATGGAAATTTGGAACAGTCCTTACATTATGCAAAACAGTTGAAAGGGGAACCAAGAGTTATTGCGGAAGATTGGATAAATGAATTCACGCATCTGTTGGAAACACAGTTAGCTCTTAAAGCTTTGCTTGCTTATGCTGCAGCTATTAGTGTTCAAGCTTATCATTAGTTTTTAGTAAATTTTTCCATGGGCGCCGGCAGGACGAAATCCAGGAAGGGGCAATATTTTGGAACAGATATGTCTGTGATTTGCGACCTTGGTCGCGTTTTTGAAAATTGAGAATGTAAAAATGGAATCGGCTTAACTAAGAATGTTTTGTCAGAATCTCCCGTGGAATTTTTTTAACCACATCAACATACAAAAAAGCAATATCGAATTCTAACTATTAAAAAATGTTAAACATTCAAATATAAGTTTCTATCAGCTTTTTTTTTCTGCATGTTTAAGATAAATCTTAAAACATATGAACGTAAAAAGAAAAGTAGAGAGCTAAAATTTGACTTCCACGAGGGGTTCAGGCGGGAAGAGTCCGCTTGACGAAAAATTTTTTATACCCTCTGTCTTTCAGTATTAAAATTATTTTAAGTCGCTTGGAAAAAATAAATCTTGTTAATTTTTTAAATCATTACAGAAAAGAAAAATTCAATTAAACAAATTTCAAAATCTAGGAAGGGACAATGACCCTCCCCTTCCCGTCCTCCATTGCTGGCGCCCATGAATCTTTCATATAGTGATGGTAATATTGTTACATTTTGCTTTACAGTTATTTTTTAAATCACTAGACAGCTTTTACTATGCCATACTGTCTTTTGAAAAATGTTCTTTATCACAGAAATCTTTTTGTTTATAGGCAGTTCAGCTTATACAATTTTTGCATTAATTGTTTATAACGAGCGGCGTATCTATCAACATCTTTTGACTTTTCAGGTTTAATATTATCTCTAACCAAAATGCTGTTGGGTTGCTAATGTATTTTATATATAAGCAGATGTACATAAATACAGAATTTTGTTTCTTGCATGATGTTTTGTGTATGCAATGTGTTACTCTTAAAAATTGAAATTTACACAGGTGCATAAGTAAAGGCTGAATTTGCTTTTCTGTGTAAAGTTTTATGCATGCAATCTATGTTTAAGAACAAACTTTTACAAAAATATACAGGGTCATTCATAATTCCCTCCGGGGTTTCGAAACGTTATAGTAAAAAAACGAAGACGAATATGTAAAAAAGAAACATATGAAATTATTCCGAAACTATTCAAGTTTTACTTACATACATTACAGGTGTTCTATGTGTGAACCCTTGGTCACACGGCATACATCCATGCGATTGTCCAGTTCCTGCCATACTCCGTTTCTTTAAATTTCCGGTACCACACATGAATTGTTTTGTCAGTTGGTCCCTGTTTTCGATATTTATTACGAAAGGCCCGTTGAACTGACACCACTGATTCAGATTTAAAGAAACGGAGTATGGCAGGAACTGGACTATCGCATGGATGTATGCCGTGTGACCAAAGGTTCACACATAGAACACCTGTAATGTATGTAAGTAAAACTTGAATAGTTTCGGAATAATTTCATATGTTTCTTTTTTTCATATTCGTCTTCGTTTTTTTACTATAACGTTTCGAAACACCGGAGGGAATTATGAATGACCCTGTACATAAGTGTACAATTTTCTTTCGCATAAAAAGCATTGTGTTAATTTGTATTTGTTAATTTATATTTAAAAAGCAAAAAGATAATATGAATGTTATTTACCCCTCATATATGTAGAACAAAATGAAGCATGCAAATACAATTATCATTATAGTCTGTGTGCTACAAATGTTTGAAAAGCATTTCATGGTATTTTTTTCAGCTGTTGACTTTGTATTTTTTCACAAGAAAAATTGAAAATATTGTTTGTTAAGTATTTGTCAGTTAATTGAGTCAAGCCTGTCTGTCTGTCTATCCACTTTCTAGATTAAACGTACTTTAAATTTCGAAAAGAAAAAAAAAACTGTCAAGATGTCGATTTTTTTATTTTACTATAATAATAATATTTATAACCACAATTTCAGATGGCAAATAAATAAATAAATAAAGACAAATCAATTACCATCATTTCTAAGCGAGTTAAGCGCATTTTTGTGCAATCGCAGTCAACATCTATTTCAGTCACGTCCATTTCAAACGCATTTTGTATAGCTGCCAACTTTTACGCTTTTTTCTTACCACTAAAATATAGTAGTAAATTTTGCATTACTTAATCGTCGAAATATGAAATTAAGTAAGCGAAGAATGGCTTATAAATTTTAGTGCTACCAAAATACGCGTAATAGTTGACAGATGTGCACTGATTTAATATTACCACTGCGAAGGGTTATTTTTTTAATGGCTTTTTTCTTCTTTTTATCATGAATATTTATTCTGTAACGGAGTATTTTTATTTTTATTTTTATCAAAAAAAGAAAAAAGTATTTTAGTAATGCAGTAAGGGATTTACTTTTTCTGCATTTTCAGCAACACAGCATTTATTTAGAAAATATTCTGTAATATTTTCAGATTTTACCTCTTAAAAATCAACTATCAGGTGTTGTGAAAACTTTAGTATGTCATTTATTATAAATAACTCCAGACACTGAATAACATCAGAAAAAAAATGTTATAGAAATTTTTAATTCTTTCTGAAACATATCTTCTAATTTCAGATTATTTCATTAAATTCCATTTTATTATAATTTAAAAAATATACATAATTTTAGATTTCTAGAAACAGAATTATTGAGTTTGCATATATTAAAACATATTTTGGAATAATGTTGGTGAGTACATGTTATGGCAAAATATTGATGTTACAAGTATTACAGAAAGATGCAATGAATTAGTGGACCTATAAACTGTTTTTATTTATCACAAATTCATAAAAATCTAGTAAATGAGTCATAATTAATATTAAAACATTTATTCATGGTTAAAATGGGTTTAAAAAATATATATACACTGCAAAAAAAAAAGTTGATTTTACAGTATAATACTAGCACCCCAGCTTATGTATACCCAGCTTATTATACCCAGCTGCCAGTATTATACCGTAAAATTAACAGTAATAAAAAGTAAAGTAAGCGGTAATACGCTACCGCGCATGCGCGGCAGCTTATTAAACGACGTAATGAACAGCGCTGCAACATTAAATTCTGTCAAGGCTTAGGTAAAACACTAATGGGGACTTTGGTCTCACTGCGATCGAAATAATTCCGGCTTGATCGAAGCAAATGGAAAGTAACGATGGAGGTATTTTTTGATTCTCAAGGAATTGTGCATTCAGAATTTATTCCCGAAGGCCGATCAGTTAACAAGGAACATTATTTATGCATTTTACGTCGTTTGAGGGAATCCATTCGTCGTAAACAACCTCAGCGACTGGTACCTTCTGCATCACTACGCCCAGCACATAGATCCCATTTGGTAAAACAATTCTTCGCCGAAACTCGCAGTAATGTGCTTTTATATCACCCCTATTCACCGGACTTAGCTCCGTGTGACTTTTAGCTGTTCCCATCAATGAAAAAGACGTTTTATGTCATCAGATGAGGTGAAAGCAGCATCGCAGGAGGCCTTACGGGAGGTTGCGAAAAATGGCTTCCAGCAAAGCTTTCAGAAGTTATACGAGCGCTAGCAGAAGTGTATCGTCGCCCAAGGTGACTACTTTGAAGGTAGTAAAGGCGCCAAAGATTTAAAGCAAGGAAGAAATACTTGCAAAAAAAATTTCTTAATTATATTGAAATTAATTATAATTTCTTGAAAAGTTAATTATGTTTTATAAAACCTCAAACAAATTACTTATTAACAATTTGACTACGTCGTCGTCGAAACACACGTAGCAGAATTCGTACAGATTATACTTTTTAGTACCACTATTTTGGAATATTAATTTTCTTGTTATTTAAACGCAGAATTTCTGACATTAAATAAGTCAAATATTATTATTCAGAAATAGTGGTACTCGAATTAAAAGACCATGCTAATCCTACATAGTTTCAACCATGTACATGGCCATAATCAAAGGGTTAATCATACATATTTTTCTTCTGATCCTAGTTCTGGTAAGTGTTATCCTAACGTTCCAGTAAGCTATTTAGAATAATTAAACTGTGATTTTTGCTTTTATTGCATAAAATCAGGGGCGGTCTCAATCACTCTGGCCACGGATACAAGACATTATCATTAAACAAGTTGCTTTACAAGAAACTTTCTTTGGTCCATTGATGCAAAGTGTCCATGTCCTTTGTTCCCATGACTCGCAATCAGTAAAAAAGCACAAAAATACACTGGAAATAAACGAAATCCGAAACAAATTTTTCGCAGAAAAAATCGACGAAAACCGAAACCGAAGTTAACGAAAACCGAGGTATTACTGTACATTAAATTGCTGATAAATTTTCTTTGATTTCGAGTTCCGGGTTGGCCTTGAGTTGAAGAATTTCGGGTTCTTGTAGGGCTCCGATTAACGAAATTTTTTTGTCGGATTGCAGGTAAGTGAAAAATATTTTTGTCGGGTTGCGGGTCGACTTTAAATTTTTTGATTCGTGTTGGGTATCACCCGACACTCGCAAGACTCTAATACGCTCACCAAGAACTCCATACTCTCCTAGCTTGCATGAAGATTTTAAGCATTGTTACTTCCTTCTTCCTTACCTGAGGGGGAAAAATTCGAAAATTAATCATACTAAAATTTCAACATTATTTATTTTAAATTACTAATGTTCGTCATGGGCAATTTCAACTTCATATTTCAAATATGTCATTTTATTTTCGATTCTAGTAGTTGATATAATTGTTCAAATGTTTAATATTTAAAATGGTTCAAAGTTCATAATCTAAAGATGTAAAAACTAACAACAAAATATAATTAACTTTTAAGAGATTAAGTCAAATTATAAATCATAAATTAATATAAAAATTAAAATTTCCATGCATAAAAGTTAGAATATTACAATTCAAATATCAAATACCCACGGTAGAAAATTTCAATACCTTCACAGAAAAAAAATAAAACCCAATTTGGGTCGAAAGATTCTTAGGTATGTGCCCAAATTGGGTCATGCCTGTTTTGGTTACCACTGTGTATCCCTTTTGAGCACTGTTAAATACCCATTAAAAAAAAAAAGAATCTTCCGACTCAAATTGGGTTTTATTTTTTTCTGTGTTCGTAAGCGACTGATGCTTTATTATTTTTTGATTAATTAAAAGTTGTCCCATAGTTCACGCCAGTCTCTCCAATCTGAAACTTCTACATTGAGCATCAAACTCATGCAAATTCTAGTTTTTTTTTCATTTTTTCTCTAAGTTACTTATTCAAGAACTTAGAAATAGAATTAAACAAAAATATTACAAAAAAAAAAAAAAAAAAAATAGAGCGATTGAGAAGAGATAATTAAGTGATTATAAGACACTTGTTTCAAGTAAATCTACAAAACACAATTAAGATGTCAACGTATGCCAACTTATATACGAGTATATACGGTACATATTAATAATATGCACAGCATTACAATACAATTTCTTGTGTGTGTGAATGCATATTTAAGACTTATTGGCATACACAGAGTTACGTGTGCACTAATTTGCTTACAATAACTTATTTTTTTATCATTTATATGCAGGTTAAGCCTGTTTAAACAAGCACAACTACCTAATGTTTAATTCAATATTCTAACTTCATATATGATTGATTCAGTATATTTCGTATATAGTTAAATTCTGTTTTCATGCAAAGAAAACATACTGTCAGATACATAAATTGTGAAAAAGAATATAGATTAACCTTAAGGGATTAAAAATGTACCTTTTTCCATTATTCATCACATAATTTTCGGTCTTTCAATCTCTTTCGGTCTTTTTATTCTATGAATAATCACTTCTAGAATAAGAACGACAAAAGCACACGTTAATCCGACAGTAAGAATCACAAAAGCTCCAGAAAGGTCATCCAATGACAGTGTTTCGATTGTGTTTGCATTTGTAGGAGTTGAAAACGTAGAATGAGCCAAAGAAGAAAAGTAAAATACATCATTCTCGCATTTCTGTAGGAGACCAAAACCAAACAGCCTGTGAATGACTCTGTTTATAGCTTCTTTGCAACAAAACGTTTTCCTGACAACAATACCGATAGGGGAAGGGAAAAATGAATCTTCAGACAAAAAATGTACCATGCGAAACTGCGCAAGTACACGTCGTGTGGTCATAAGTGCTTTTTTCACATTTATTTCTCCCAAAAAATCCTCGTTTGATCTCGAGTCCCAAGAACTTCGTTTTACGCATTTTGCTATTGGTTCGAACAATTCGTCGTTAGAACTCATCAACAAGTTGTATAAATAACTTCCTGGCATAGTACGACATCGAAAAGATTGTGTCTTTGAAGCCTGTGACAAATCTCTAACATCATAAATTCCAGTCATGGAAGGAAAAGAAAGGAAAGCCAGAAGAACGGCCTTGTAGCAATTGGTAATAAAGAATGCGCCTATAATCCATGAAAGGATAAGGATTCTAATACTCAGTGTTCTTACTTTGATAACTAGAGCATGTTCAAGAAGAATCCCAAATGATGCGGACACTATAACAATAAAACTATATTTTCTGCTCACGAGAACATATATCAAAAACGACATGAATAACAGAAATAAAACAAGTGTAATCCACACCCACGATGAAAATGGATTAAGAATAGCGAAGCCCTTCGGCAGATAAACTGGCTTATCTGTGACGAATGTGACGTCTGTATAAGCATATGGGAAAGAGAAATCAACCACTCTGCTACGGTTTTCAGTGATCATAATACCGATTGCTATATCAGCTTGTCCACTTTGAACCATGCCGATTAGTCCAGTCCAGTTCCCGCTGGGCGTGTCCGAACCGAAACTGTTGTCTGCTGGGGAGATAAGTTCGTAAGAAAAGCCCAAAGCTTGCGTAAGAAGTGGCACTACAAACGCATCCAGAAAGTAAGAGACATTGCCGTTTTCCGACATCACTGTATAAGGTTTTATTTCGTTGTTTGATTTTAACGCAGCAATTTTGAGATGTTTTGGAAATGCATAATTCTGCAACATTTTCATAATAATTTTACTTTTAAACGTTTCTTCAATATTTAACAATCACTTTTATATGCACGTTGTCCTGTTTACCTTTCTATGTAGTTCAGTAGCAGAGATTCATTACATATATGATTGAGTTTGTAATTTTGTGTTCAATAACTTGTGAATTATAGGGCTATTTAACAAAAAATCATATATGTTTGTATTTCACAGTCACTCATATGTTGGTGATCCTGTTTTCTTTTCCATGTAGCTCTTGCATAAATGATTGAGTAAGTAACTTGCGTTCGATAACTTATGAATTACTGAGTATTTTCCTATTTATGAATAATGTAAATACCTATATTGTGATAAATAGCTAATTTCTATTGTGCTAACTTGATTTAACTATCTACGTACTATTAATAAAACAACTGTCTGATTTTCATCTGTCTCAAATATTATTACCTTCAGTAACACTTTGTTTATGTTTATTTCTTTCCTTTGACTATGGGTCGACACATATATGTCCCAGTCAACTATTTTTTTTTTGTTCTATTCTTACCACTTTTTGAAAAATAGTCTCTGCCATGCCATACACTTATACTAGGATATTTTTAAGAAAAACATACCACAAGGGAAAGTTTTTTAAAATTGCTGTTACGATTGAATATAAAAGAAGTCGCTAGTCCTGGTCCGTAATCGAAGGGTGAATTGAGTAAAGGCCCCATGGCTGAGTGGTACAGAGTTACTTCTGCGCTAATCGCTTGGGAACGTGGGTTCGATTAAGGTGCATGTCTTTCCTGGATGTATATTCCACTTCCTTATGTTTGTAAAAAAATCTATCTTGTGCTGTCTGTCCATTAAGCGACGGCGACTTTTAAACGAGTCCTCGAGATTATCTGGCCACAATGAGTTGACTGATGAATAACGCAATGTTAGAGGAATTTATTTGATAATTAAGGAGACAATCACAAAACTAGCAACCCTCAGAATTTAGTACCCACACGCCACTGTCTTTAACATATGAAAAAAATGAATAATAATAGGCGCTCGATTTTTATATCGAGTTCATTCAACGAAGACACCACTTCATGTGGAGTTTGTATACCAATTCAGCGGTCGTGGTGTCACATGTATGATTTTCATTTTGTGCACTTTGTGCTCTTTTTTTGTTTTGAACACTATCTCTCTAATGACGCCTCTGGCCATGTACTAATCATAATCAGTACTTTCATGAAAACAAACGCCGAAAAACACGATTTGTCGTTTAAAACGCTTGTTTAAATATTTGTAGCCTCATCATCTTCAAATTGCAAATAAATTTAAAGGAATAAACATAGCCATTACAATATTTCTCAGATGAAAATAAATGTATTTCCTATGTTTTGTCAAGAAACGCAATTTTATTTGTTTAAAGAGATTATTATTTGTTTAGTGTAGCTATCAGCAAATCGATAAAATATTATTCTTATTCGATACCTTCAATAAGCTTTTAAGGAAATGAAAGTCTTCTTTATGAGTTATGCAATGTTATGTATATTGATATATTATGCAAAGATAGCAATTTGGAAATCCATTATCGATATTGTGTTGAAGAATAATTTATGAACTTTTTTTTTTCTAATTGAAAAAATAGCACAGAAATAAATCTCATTGGCAAAATGTTTTATGTTATTTTGAAAATAATTCTTTGCTTTACAAGATAATGGGTTTTGATTTTTTGATTGATTTATATGTATTTTTAGGGTTCCGTACTTAAAAAGTAACAAGAAAGAAAAATCATGCGTCATGAACACTTTCCAACACATTCTGAATACTTTAACAAAACTTCATGTTTAAAAAGGTGAAATGTGATGTGTAAGTAATCGATTTTGAAAACGCATAACACATTTGAAAACCCAATTTCAGCAATTATGATGTATAGTCGGGAAAATATCCGAATTATTTTGTGCAGCCCTGTATGGGATCTAAAGATTTGTATATTTACTTCATAGTATGTAAAAATTTAATTCAGTAAAGAAACGCATAACACAGTTAAAAATTCACCTACTACAGTTAGCGTCAATAAGCGGAAATGTATTCGAATTATTTCGTGTAGCCTCTGTATACAATCTATAAAATTAGACAAACCACGTAATATATAAATAATTAGTGAAATGTAAATACGCATACCAGAATTGAAAATGCACTTCCACCAATTATTGCTCATAGACAGTAATGTAACCGAATACTTTCGCGTGCACCTGTAAATAATCGATAAATTTTATGTATTCCATAATCTATTGTAAACATCCTTTAACTACTCACTTCAGAGACCTATATCAATTTGTATATGTTTGAAATAGTGTAACATTTTTAAAATACACTGTAAACAATTTTTCCCCATTGACCATAATGTTACGGATTTCATGTGTGTGACCCTGTAAATGTGAGATAAGTTCTTTGCACTCCATATTATACAGAAAGATATTTTGCCGCACCTCCATATCAGTAATACATATCAATATCCCACGGTAAAGTTGGTAATCATCCCAGGGTAAAGTTGGGTTAAAACGGCTGTGAACGCTTTTGGGTAAAGTTATGGCCATGTTTACAATCAAACACTTCCGTCAACCAATCTACCATTACATTTTGATTGTACGAACATTGCAGAAACCATCCTAGCCGACGTTGGCCAATTATATCATAGTCCTGTTAAAGGTAGACCAATCAAATGGTCAGTACTCAAGTGTGCAGTAGGAGTCATAAAGAACAACAATTAACAGTTGCAGTTAGCTATAAAGCAAACAAACAAATCAGATTTCCCAACCACGTGATCACTTTACCTAACAAAATTCTCTAGGTAATGTGGGTTAACCGAAGTGTGGGTAATTTCCGTCTCTGAACGCTACGTGAAACCCGCAAAAAGTCACGTGATATCGGTCTCTGAACGCTTCGGGTTACCCATGTGTTACCCTATGTAACTCGGGGTTCGGTCTGTGAACGCGCCCATTATGTTTGAAATAGTTTAACATCATTAAAATACACCGCAAACGATTTTTCCCCATAGACCATAATGTAACGAAATTCTTTTGAGTGCCCCTGTAAAAAACTATAAATGTTACAGACTCGGACTTCATTTTCAATACCGAACATGCCACGGTAAACTTCAATAATATATATCAATTGCATGGCTATCCAAGTATATTTACGGGAGTTTTTTACAGCCAGACAAACTGAATTCATTAACACGTTTTAACTATGTTGGAAAGTGTTAAAAACGGAACCATTATAAAATCACTCGTGTGTCTGTCTGTCCGTCTGTTACAGTCGTTTTTCTCGAAAACTGTGGAACGTGGAAAGTTCAAACTTGGTAGAGTTATAAAGGCTATTGATCCACATATTTATCGATTATTAGTCATTCACAAATATTTTTAGGAAAAATTATAATTTACGTGAAAAACAAACATTATTTTGTCAATCGTATGGGGTATCGTTCGAAAGATCTCGTAACACTGAGCTAAAAGTATATATTTGTTTTAATTTTGGTACTATATTTTCAGAGATATCGTTGAAAATGGTGCTAAAAAAATATGCCCCCCCCCCCCTTCCCTATTTCCGAATCTACTGAAACTAAAATTTTGAAAAATTAGGAGTAGCAGGTGTTTATTTAAACCTTGCAGGAAAATAATAGGGATTATCCTAGGTCGCATAGTTTTTGAGGAAAATACATTTTCCCGTTACACACAAATATTACTTTGCGGGCGCTGAGCGGGCGAGTTGAAGGGCGCTCGAGATATTTCTCGATGCAGAGTCATCCAAGGATTGTTGATAATGATTTTCGAAATAAATTGTCGGTAATTGGCTGAGATATTAATTAAAACTTATCTAGAAAAACGCGGCACGGACCAGGTCGGCGTTGCAACTTTATGACCTTCTTTCAAAGCGCGTTTGGCAGAATGCCAAATTTGCACGAGGTCTTTGTTTTAGGTAAGACAAATCATAGTGATAAAAAGTCAACGTTAAATTTATTGTACGGAAACCTTTGTACGCGGGTAAAACTAGCACTTGACCGACTATTAGATCATTAAAATGGACTGTCAAGTTGAAAAAACAGGGCATTTTTAACCCCATTTGCCTTTTTTTTTCTTTTTTTTTTTGCATTTAATCGAGATGTTAAGAAGAAGCTTTTGAGAAGAAGCTTTTTGAGATCTGTACTGTGCATGGAGAAGGAGTAATGCCTCTAACAAGGAAGGTCTCCATAAGCGTATACTCAGAAAATTTTGAAAAAATTATAGTGTATTGTTCTCATGAGGCTATAAGCGTTTATAAAAAAATTGCTGCAGAACCTCGATATAACGTCCGTAAAAAAATATGAAAATTTAATGTTTTTGACGATTTATCGCTGGTTGGCGACACAATGAAATAACAATAATAAAAAACAAGAACGAAAAATCATGCGTCAAGCATAGATTATGTAACACTTTCCAACGCTTCCAAAATAATTTTACAAATCATACCGTTTAATAAGCTAAAAGATAACATCTAAGTAAACAATTTGGAAAACGCATAAGATATTTAAAAACATAATTTCAGGAATTTCCGACGTATACAATATTCGAAAAAATATCCGAATACTTTTATTCAACCCTGTATAGGATCTATAGATTTGTATATATACTACATAGGATGCTAAATTTTAGTTCAGTTAGGAAACGCATAGCACAGTTTAAAATTCTCCGTCTGGAGTTTATGTCACTAAACGGAAATGTGTGCGCGAACTTTTGTGCTTTTCTGTATAGGATCTACAGAATTTATACACATCACGTAATAGACAAAAAGCGAGTTAAAAATAAAATCGTGTTCAGTAACTTAAAACGCACTTCCAGGAATTATTGTTAACAGAGAGTAGAGAATTCTTTTGTGTGTCCCTGTAAATGAACGATGACTGCTATACACACACTATTCTGTACACTCTAAAAAAATCCGTGAAAATACAAGAGATTTTCCGTAAAATTTTACGGAGAAGTTTCATTTTTCCAAAATGTCGGTACAATTTCCGTAAATGACATTAGTTCCGTTAAAGAGACTTCACATCCGTAAATATGCAGAAAGTTTTCCGTAAATTTAATGAATTTTTTCCGTATTTCTTTCAAAACAGTACAATGTCCGTATTTCTTGCAAAACAGTACAATTTCCGTAACTGACGTTTAAAGGTTGAGTACAGAAATCGCCTTTTTTGAAATGCGAATTAAGATTGTTATATTTACTAGAGTTCTTCTAGGATACAGGCCTGGCCCGGCTCGACCCGCTGGCCCATTCTAACCGAGGCCATGTCAATTATTGTGAAAAGAATAGTAATTTTTATATTTTTTAATGAAATATTTAGAAATTTATTTTATTTTTATAAATTACATTTTTTAAATCTACTTTTTTTTTCTTGATAGTACTTCAAATTTATGATTTTTTTTTCACTAATTTTTTTTTTTATTTATCTTTTTTAATGTGAGGCAATATTGTGTTATTTAAAGGTTTCATAACATAATATCTCTGCAAATTATAGCTATGCAAATTGGTATTAAACTAAACTGTTTTGGCTTAAAAATTTATGAATTACGCTAAAATTTATTATTTTATAAATTATAATTTTACAAAGTTTACAATTTTTTCCTTAAATTGATAAAATTAGTTAATGTTTTTTCTTTACTTTTATAAAAATCAAGTTTTTAATTTTATAACTTTTTTAATTTATTTCGTTGGTTCATATTTCTATAAATTAAACTAATTTAATTTAAATTAAATCAGTTAAATTTAAATTAAGTCAATATTTAAACTTACCTATCCCGAAGTCATTAATTAATTAATTAATTAATTTATTTATTTATTTTTTAATATTTTTAAAATGTAATGTTAAAAATATAATGTTTAACAGAACCGTAAACAAAAGCTCTCAGCATAGCTGAAATATAATAATTTATTTTATTATAAAATTGTTTATTTGCGTAAGTTTTTTTGAAATAAGGGATAAAAAAAATATTTTAATAGCATGTAATAAAAAAGTCTAATTAAGATAATTGTTGTTTTTATTGGAATTGATAAATAGATAATCAGGCAAATAATTTAAAAAAAGTACCTGTTCGGAAAAAGAAAATGTTGGTACTACTGTTGAATTCAGGGGGTGGCCCGGAGGGGACATTATCCCCCGGAAGATTTGAGATTTTATACTTTTAATGATCAAAAAGTGCAATTCCCCAACCCCCCCCACCCAGAGCCACAGAAATCCCTCCCGAAGAAAAATGTCTGAATTCAACACTAGTTAGTACTGTTGCAAAAAGAAGCAATTATTACTCTTAATACAATTTTTTTATGCATATAATACATAATAAATTAAAATTTATCTGTTATAAGGCACCAAATAATACAGCAAATTATTGAAAATTATGAAAAGAAAATATTAAAAACATTGGAAAAATCCATCTACAGATGAAATCTCAAGTTTTTACATCATAAAAAGCGATTCAAATAAGCTACAGCATTTGAGCGAAAACCGCGACCGGTCATAGCGTCGTGGTCTAGGTCATCGGGTTCGTACACCGGACAATATGGGTTCGATTCCGATAGCGGGTAGGGTTGGTTAAATTCTATAAACTCACTCAGAAATGAATCTAAGAGGCCGAAATGTATCTGTCCCTTATAAGGTTGTCCTCGCGAAGTACGTTTTTGGTCCTATAAATTTTATTTTAACGACATAAAAATTTCTATAAAATACGGAAGATATCTGTTATAAAACGGAAATTTAAAAACGGATATTTCAGAGTTCACGGAAAATTTCCTGGAATTTACGGAATTTTTTTCCCGTTAAAATATGGAAATAGTACTGGCGTCTCGATTGCCAGTACAACTTCCGTTTTTTTCAGGAAATTTTTTTTACAGTGTAGTAAGCCTCTTGTCATGCACCTTAGTGATATATATAAATTTCAATGCGTTTAAAATAGTGAAACATTATTTAAATAAACCGCAGACGATTTTTCTCCATAGACGTAATGTAACGGATTTCTTTTGACTGTCCCTGTAAAGTAACTATAAGTGCTATGCATACCCTATTCCATATTAAGCTTCTTCTAATGCACCTTAGTGATATATATAAATGACAATGCGTTTAAAATAGTGAAACATTATTTAAATAAACCGCAAATGATTTTTCCCCATAGACCGCAATGTAACGGAATTCTTTTGAGTGTCCCTGTAAAAAAACTATAAGTGCTACACACTTCAGTTGAAATAGGGAACATGCTATAGATAAAGACAATAACATATAAAAATTGCAATGCAATCCGAGCATATTTACGGGAGTTAGAGCACGGACAGACGGCCAGACAAACCGTAGTCATAAACACTTTTCAACTAGGTTGGAAAGTGTTAAAAACGCTTTTACGATAAATACTCTTTGAAGAAAACATTTTTCTACTCTTCATACTGAACTAGTTTAACTTAAATAAATACACTTTTATAACTACGGTTTTGCCTTATACATTTATATGCATATATAAAGAAAATTAATGATCGTACTCTACGGTTTAGAACAAAATTTAAATTAATTAAAAATGCTTCAAACTAAAAATTAATATCCGATTCTGAGCACTGTCAATTTGATTTCGATATTGTTAGTGTTGGAGACAACAAAAGAAAAGTATTGTTGCCATGGAAACAATGACTTATGCAATATCGAAATGTATCATGAGAGCGTTTTTAATCGGACAGTTACAATTAAAATACACTTAAAACTTAACCAGCCGGCGAAACCGTGTAAAATTAAATAACTTCAACAAGCTTGTATACATATTATATAAGCTTATAGAAAAAAATAATAAACTATTTAATTGTTTAAGCTTAAATTCATAAAGTACTACGCATTTAAACACTCGTTTACCCAGGAATTTCCAAATGCATTAAAATCGCCTGCATTGGACGAGGAAAAAGTGTTGCTTAGCCATATCCCGCTTTTTTGCGCCAAATACTCCAAAGTATTTTATTTTTTTGCAGATTTTCTACTAGGATTCCGCAGCTATATTTGACTGATCCTTTATTATGTACTAGCAAGCTACGCCCGCTACGCTGGTCAATTTCTCTTAACGAATCTTTAATCAAACAAAATATTGACATTTCATAATTCACTTTTATATTTTAACAGAATAATAAGGCTACTATAATTTGTGACTCGTGCTATAGCCAATATACACGTCGCCCTTATCATTATCTTCTTACGCATGAAGGTTTCGCTCTATGGTATTCCATTGTGAAATTTGGTAATTTTTGAAATTCAATATTTGAAAAATAGCATAATCATTAGATTTAAAATTTACATCAAGAAATATACATTTTTTTATCTTTCAAACGCAGTTCGTCTAACAATTTTCTGACAAATACTTTTTGAGCTACTATTTTTTTCAGTAACTTCAAATGTTTCATTTTCCGAGATTAATCTGTGGCAAAGATTAACGAAAAAACCAGTCGTCAGCAACGCATAGCTTTGTATTAAAGAGGAATGTTGGAGCAGGGATTGTCACCATCACTTTTGAAATCGGTTCTGTAGTTCTAGAGATTTCATAGAAATTGTAATTTAGAATGATTTTAGAACGGTTTTCGCTCATTTCACCCTTTTAAATTTCGATTTTTTAAAAAATTATTCTTAGAGAGCATTTACATCTTATAAGTAACTACCATACCAAATTTCACGTTTCTAGCTCCTTCAGTATTAAAAAAATCGAAATTTTAAAACGTCTTTCGCTTTTGCACCCCCCTGGGGGTAGTGGCACCGACATAAAGTATAGCCTATGTTGGAACAGGGATTGTCACCATCAATTTGCCACCATTACTTTTGAAATCGGTTCTGTGGTTCCAGAGATTCTATAGAAATTGTAATTTAGAATGCTTTTAGAACGCTTTTCTCCCATTTCACCCTTTTAAATTTCGAATTTTTTTAGAATTTGTTCTTAGAGAGCATTACATATTATAAGTAACTACAATGCCAAATTTCCAATTTCTAGCTCCTTCAGTATAAAAAAAATTGCAATTTTAGAACGTTTTTCGCTCTTGCACCCCCCTGGGATTAGTGGCACCAACATAAAATATCGCCTATGTTGGAGCAGGGAGTGTCACCATCAATTTGCCACCATCACTTTTGAAATCGGTTCTGTAGTTCCAGAGATTCCATAGAAATTGTAATTTAGAATGTTTTTAGAACGCTTTTCGCTCATTTCACCCTTTTAAATTTCGATTCTTTTTTTATTTATTCTTAGAGAGCATTTTCATCTTATAAGTAACTACAATGCCAAATTTCAAATTTCTAGCTCCTTCGGTATACAAAAAATCGCAATTTTAGAACATTTTACGCTCCTGCACCCCCCTGGAGTCAGTGGCACCGACATAAAATATAGCCTATGTTGGAGCAGGGGTTGTCACCATCAATTTGCCACCATCACTTTTGAAATCGGTTCTGTAGTTCCAGAGATTCCATAAAATTGTAATTTAGAATGTTTTTAGAACGCTTTCCGCTCATTTCCCCCTTTTAAATTTCGATTTTTCTTTTATTTCGTTCTTAGATAGCATTTACATCTTATTAATAACTACCATGCCAAATTTCAAGTTTCTAGCTCCTTCAGTATAAAAAAAATCAAAATTTTTGAACGTTTTTCGCTCTTGCACCTGTGGTAATATCTCGAAATATTTTATATATGGACTCGAAATATTGGACTCGATATATGGACTCGATATATGGACTCGAAATATTTTTTTAGAATTTGTTCTTAGAGAGCATTTACATCTTATAAGTAACTACCATGAAAAATTTCCTGCTTTCTCGCTCCTTCAGTATAAAAAAAAAATCGAAATTTTAGAACGTTTTTCACTCTTGCACCCCCTTGTGGTAGTGGCACCGACATAAATATAGCCTATATTGGAGCAGGGACTGTCACCATCAATTTGCCACCATCACTTTTGAAAACGGTTCTGTAGTTCCAGATATTCCATAGAAATTGTAATTTAGAATGTTTTCAGAACGCTTTTCGCTCATCTCACCCTTTTAAATTTCGAATTTTATTAGAATTTGTTCTTAGAGAGCATTTACATCTTATAAGTAACTACCATGCCAAATTTCATGTTTCTAGCTCCTTCAGTATTAAAAAAATCGAAATTTTAGAACGTTTTTCGCTTTTGCACCCCCCTGGGGATAGTGACACCGACATAAAATATAGCCTATGTTGGAGCAGGGATTGTCACCATCAATTTGCCACCATCACTTTGGAAATCGCTTCAGTAGTTCCAGAGATTACCCCCTACAAACAAACAAACAAACAATCTTTACTACTTTATAATATTAGTATAGATTTCAGTGTCGATTCTTATGTTAATGTTCCTCGCTCACTGATTCGAATGGATCCATCCGCAGGTTATTACGAGCTATAGCTACAATATAAGAACACACATTTTATCAGACAGTTTAATACACTAAACGACTAAACCAACATGGAGTGAAAAATTGACCTGGGCCAGGAATCGAACCCGGGACCTTCAGTTAACCGTGCTGACGCTCTGCCACTAAGCCATCCAGATCGATATCCTAGCCCGGCAACTTCCCACATTTGTACATGTTGGAAACAGTCATCGGCGAGCAGTTTTGCAGCTTCAGATGACAATAATACGATGAATAACTATTCATTGGCCCGTAATTAATTATATATATTAAAGCATAAACACCACGTCTAATTACTTTATGTTTACAATATAAGAACACATATTTTATCAGACAATTAACATTTTATTGGTACACTGAAGGTCCCAGGCTCGAGTCATGGCCCAAGTCAATTTTTCACTCCATGTTGGTTTAGTGTATTTAATTGTCTGATAAAATGCGTGTTCTTATATTGTAAAAATAAAGTAATCTGACGTAGTGTTTATGCTTTAATATATATAATGAGCTATAACTATTGAGTTATAATCATTTTCCTACGCACATTTAACAACTTCAGGGAGCTATGACCAGGTTGAAAGGGATGAAAAGCAGGAATTTCGGCTCTAAGCATATATTTGCTCGAAAAATCTGAATTATGCCTCAAAACTTTCATAATTCATAATATTAGTCGCATTATATCACAAAAATCTGACTAAAACAGATTTAAGCAAGTTGGAAATTGTACGTCAAACGTGACAAATGAGGTGCGTTCGTACTATAACTAGCTTTATAAATAAATATTCAGATCTTAGTGCAATGGTTGTTGCACTCTTATGCAAAAATGCATGAATACAAAATTTATTTTATGTGCATATTTTCATATTATAGATATTAATTTTATTTTATGAAATTAAGTTTCAATACACTTTTACAAACAATTAAATACAATTCTGTTACATTAAAATTATACTATGCAAAAATATCCAATACAAAGACAATGTAAAAAAAAAAAAAAATCATCGTTGTTATTTCACTGAAAAATGAATTATATTATCTGTTAATATGATATAAGATTAATTTCCATAATAAAATAAGTACATTTTAAGTTGGCAACATTTTATCTTTTGTTGACATTTACTGAAAATTCCAGCTTTGAAAATTTCAGAACTTGCAATCCATATTTAGACTCTTTTTCCATTTTCCCATTTAATATCTATTTATCCGGAAACATCTATACAAAAAACTGTCGGTAGGTTATAGGATTGCTATAATTAAACAATTTTAATAAACAAATTTGGTTTTTAAATCCAGTAATACAGAAATAATAGGACTTCATCTTAAATAGAACGTAATGACCATGGCAACCTAGAATAATTACCTATCATGGGATACCATGCAATTAATTACGTATGATACGATTTAACAGAATGAAGAAAACTTTTATTAATATCTTTTTAAGTTTTGATTCGATTTTCATAAAATTTGAAATGACTCGACAAAATTCTGCAACGATTATATATATTAAATTTCAAACCATTCGGTTGGGTAGTTTTTGCGTTGTTATATGCGGACAGACAGACAGACGGACCAGACGACGACGACTCTAGGTGCTACGCATTTATATAATTCCGAACGCACCTAAAAAAGTAATTAATTAAAAATGAAATAATATGTTCAATGAAGAAAATAAATAAATGGGAAATTAATTAAAAAGTTAAACAAGAAAGAAAAATCATGCGTCAAGCATAGATTATGTAACACTTTCCAACGCTTCCCAAATAATCTTACAAATCATACCGTTTAATAAGCTAAAAGATAACATCTAATTAAACAATTTGGAAAACGCATAAAATATTTAAAAACATAATTTTAGGAATTTCCAACATATACAATATTCGAAAAAATATCCAAATACTTTTATTCACCCCTGTATATGATCTATAGATTTGTATATATACTACATAGGATGCTAAATTTTTGTTCAGTTAGGAAACGCGTAGCGCAGTTTAAAATTCTCCGTCAGGAGTTTCTGTCAATAAACGGAAATGTGTTCGCGAACTTTTGTGCTTCCCTGTATAGGATCTACAGAATTTATACACACCACGTAATAGAAAAAAAACGAGTTAAAATTAAAATTGCGTTCAGTAGCTTAAAACGCACTTCCAGGAATTATTGTTAACAGACAGTAGATAATTATTTTGTGTGTCCCTGTAAATGAACGATGACTGCTCTACACACAATATTCTGTAGTAAGCCTCTTGTAATGAACCTTAGTGATATATATATAAATTTCAATGCGTTTAAAATAGTGAAACATAATTTAAATAAACCGCAGACGATTTTTCTCCATAGACGTAATGTAACGGAATTCTTTTGACTGTCTCTGTAAAGTAACTATAAGTGCTATCCACACCCTATTCCATATTAAGCTTCTTCTAATGCACCTTAGTGATATATATAAATTTCAATGTGTTTAAAATAGTGAAACATTATTTAAATAATCCGCAAATGATTTTTCCCCATAGACCGCAATGTAACGGAATTCTTTTGAGTGTCCCTGTAAAAAAACTATAAGTGCTACACACTTCCGTTGAAATAGGGAACATGCTATAGATAACGACAATAACATATAAAAATTGCAGAGCAATCCGAGCATATTTACGGGAGTTAGAGCACGGACAGACGGCCAGACGGCAGACGGCCATCCGGCCAGACAAACCGAAGTCATAAACACTTTTCAACTAGGTTGGAAAGTGTTAAAAAAGAGATAAAACATTATATGGAGATTATATCTTCGAAATTGTTTATTTTAAGAAGTGAATATAAATGACAATAAAAAAACAAATTTTGCATAAAGAATGAAGTCAATCGGATAGTTAGTTGCCGAGATATTTTCCACACTCTTCGATCTTTCATGACCCTGCATTTTATTCAAATTTCAATTCAAAGATATATTTTAATTGGAAACGAGACGCTTAATCCGACGCAGTAAGCCGTTAGTTAATAGGATTATCAAATTTGGAGTTATAAGGATGTTTCTTTTACGCAATTCAGTAATAGAGCATTTAAAGTTGATGACGTCATCAAGCCACAATTTTATTCGAATTGGAATGCATTTTATAAATAGTTTATACAAGTTTTATTTTCATATTTTATATTATGCATATCCATGATGGGTAAGTATTACGGTGGCCCCTAACAACTAGTTTTTACTTGCTCGTTGCATAGTTACAAAGGCTAGAAGAAAATTATTCTTAACATTTTCAATAAATTGTTAAAACATATGCTAAATCCAGGGTAGCAAAAAGTTTTATTTGAAAATTACTTTTACAATGTAAATATTGAAGTTCGTAAGAACTATAAGGAGATGCATGTTTATTTGTAATAAATCTGATGTAATGACCTTTTGCCGTGCACAAAGGTATACGGTGACTCAATTCGGTTAGATTATAAAAAAATTCGATTATACGATGGAATGCAAACGCAAACTTAAATTAAGTTCCGTGGTTACGAAAAATTTGAAAAGAAAATCAATACAAAGCAAACAGATGCGCCTATCTTATATTAGAAGAAAGTATTGGATTCATGAAAATTTTTGACTTCCAGTTTTCGACGGATTTATTTATACGTGTTAGAAGGTCCTGAACACGATTTGACTGTCTTTAGAAAATGTTCTGCTGTGAGTCTGTGACTCTGTCTGTCTGTATGTGACAAAAATTTTGTGGGCACTCTATCTCAAGAACTAATGCACGAAATTTAATAAAACTGTATTATTCAGCTAGTTTCTGATATAAATTGATGCTGATTAGTTTTTGGTGAAAATCGCCCAATAGGTGGCGCTGCTATGCTGCATTTTTCGCGATTTCCGCAATAGCTCTATCTCAAGAACTAATGCACTTATTTTCATCAAACTTCAGATTCAGTTAGACCTTGACATACATAGTCGCTGGTTACATTTTGGTGTAAATATCCCAACAGGTGGCGCTGCTATACCACTTTTTTTACGATAGCTATATTTCAGGAACTAATGCACGGAATTTCATCAAACTTCAGATTCTGTTAGAATAAACAGATGCTGCTTACGTTTTTGTGTAAATAGTTCAACAGGTGGCGCTGCTATGCTTCATTTTTTCATTCTTATCACGATAACTATATCTCAAGAACTAATGCACGAATTATCATCAAACTTCAGATTCAGTTAGACGTTGATATAAGTTGTTGTTGATTAGGTTTTGGTCTAAATCTCCCAACAGGTGGCGCTGCTATGCTACATTTTGCAGGATTTACACGATTTTAGCAATAGTCATATCTCAAGCAATAATGCACGGAATTTAATAAAACTTGAGTTTCAGCTAGAACTTGATATAAATTGGTGCTGATTCTTTTTAGTGTATGCGAAACCTGTGTGAGATAGAAAGTTTTGGGATTGGCACATCCGACTAGTTAACTAGTTACACAAAGTAACTAGTTAACTAGTTACACAAAGCGTTTTGCGTGAAAAGCGTCCACTGAATAAGTATCGCTAAGTCATTTTGAAATAAGTATATTTCCCACTAAATGAGAAAATTGTTTAGGAGACTCCCAAAAATAAAATAAAAAATGAAATCTTGGATCAACAACCGATGTCATTATATTCTGTTGAGGAATAATTCTAAAGCCAACACATTGATTCTCATACTCACAACATATACAGCTCGGGCAGAAAATAGTAGTTAAAAAAATGGCTTAACAATACTTGTCTTTTACACTAATAAAATAAAGATGTTAGTCTAAGTGCCTGTCTGTCTGCGACAGCTATGAAAATCTTCCGTACGTAGAGGTCTGAAAATTTGGATGAGGATAGTCCAAGGTACGTCCGAATGCACCTGAGGTTCAGTTTTCAATTTTTGTTAATTAATCGAGGTATTAATTAAAAACCATAATGAACATCGCAAAATGGCGTCTTGCTGCTGATCGCATCAAATTCCGAAGTTTTCCGCAGATCTTCAAGTGCGGAAAAAAACAGAGGGCAAAAACTGTTAGATATTACAAATGCAATATGTGGGGTTGAATAAATCAGCAGAGCTGCGTATGCAAAAATAAGCATAATGGCTGCTTTTAAACCCCAATATGAAATATTAAAGATAACTTTATATATAATATATTAAAATCCAATAAAAGTTAAATGTGTAGATAATTTGAACTGCCTGAAAGTAAATAAATGCAAAAAGATAAATTCATAAATGATGGATTAAAGAAAGAGAATAGATTTAAAAGAACACTAACATTTATTAGAGAATTAAAATTTGAATATTATGAATGCAAGGCGTGAGAAATTTTCTATTGAAAAATTTCCAAGTATTAAATATAGATTTAATAATGTTTGTTTTAAAAGTTAGACTAGACAATGTAAGACTGATTTTTTATTGTAATTATTTTTGTAGGTTTATTATGTAAATTACATTCAAACAGTTCCTTTTTAAGCATTTTATTTCGTGGAATGTTGGTGGGTTCCACCCTTCCACCTCGTACAGTACAGATAAAACATACTATATACTAGATGCATTAAATTTAACATCATATTTAATTGTTACGACTTCATTATTTGTATTATCATGTTCGCATGAACAAAACTATAAATTGCTTTGAAATTTTATCGAAAATGTGGATAAAAAGTAATATTCTATACGTCTGTTGTTTACTAGATCAAGCCAGTAAAGATATCTTTAGCAAATTAAATGCTGTTGTATGATAAAACAAGTCATTTTTTATTTTATTTTATTTTATTAACATGTTGAAAGTTCGACATTTCTTTATAAACAGAGCAATGTAAGCTCCAAAAACGATGTCAGATGAAATTAGTTTACCGTATAGTGACGTGACCAAGGTGTGTGATTATTTGCAAAATATTTCGTTGTCACGTGACGTGAAATAACATTTCTTAAGAGTAAAAGTAAGGTTATCCAATCGCATGTGATGTCACCTGATGCCTAGTCAAGAAGAAACGGTCGCGACAACTTCACACCGGAGTTACCAAATAACAGTCACTTAAGACTCGAGAGTTACTCAAGAGTCATTTCTTGAGACTTGAAGTCATTTCTTGTTACTTGAGAGTCACAAAAAAAAGTTACATTTTGGATACATTGTGACTTTTATTCTTGTGGCCGCCTCTGTGATTTCACATCGATTGAGTGACTGTTAGTATGGCATTTATCAGTATGAACTATTTATCTTTGTATCCTATCGTTGGTTTTCGAAACCGCAATTCTTTGGTTCGAAAGTCAACATAGCTTTTGGGAAACATAATAATAATAATTTACAATTATGTTTTATTTATAAAATCATACGAGTACGAGATTCAGATCTATATATGCTTCTGCTTTCTTTTGAAAACTCGTTCGTATGCATATCTACATCATCTTTTAACTTTCATGTTGAGGATTATCTACAGATCGGGGATATCAATATTCTTCATGACTGTTAAAATTACGAATTGGACAGACATACAAATTTTGCATAATGTTGTCATGTAATATTAAAAAAAGGGAATTAACTCATTTATTCCAAGAAATATTTCTTGAGAGTTTTTGCAATTTAAGCATACAAATCTTTATTTTGTCATCTATTATTGATGCCTGAGGACATATTTGACATTTTTCGTTGGATTATTGGTAAGGTTTTTCTGGCAAAGTATATTGGTAATCACTGTGGCAGAGAAACCTACCAGCGAGAAACAGCACGTTTTAATGAAGTGAAATTCATTCAACAAATGTAGTAATTAGATTTTATACAGAAAAAAAGGCGTAATAGTGTATACTTACAAATACGCGGAGAAATGAATTGCTGTTGCTTTTATATGTTACGTATCTGACATATTTGAAGAATATAATATGCCCGGAAATTCTTCAAGAGGGGATTAAACAGATTAATTACAGTGTTCCGGACATGTCAAGAAAATTATATAATCAAGAACAAATCATAAAATCTGAGCTTTTGTTATTGCAGCCATATGCGTATAGAATTATTTCTGAAGTGCTTGTAATAAGAGAAAAAATGAATTGCTGTTGCTTTTATATGTTATGTATCTAACATACGCGAAGAAAATAAGATGCCCGTAAATTCTTCAGAAGGGATTACATAGATTAATTACAGTGTTTCGTGACACTTCAAGAATATTATATAAACAAGAATAAATTATAAAATCTGAGATTTTGTTATTGCAGCCATATATGTGTATAAAATTATTTCTGAAGAGCTTGTAATAAGAGAAAAAATGAATTCCTCTTGTATTTATATGTTATGTATCTAACATAGGCGAAGAAAATAATATGCCCGGGAATTCTTCAGAAGGGATTAAATAGATTACAGTGTTTCGGACATTAAAAGAAAATTATATGAACAAGAATAAATTATAAAATCTGAGCTTTTGTTATTGCAGCCATGTGCATACAAAATTATTTCCGAAGACCTTGTAATAAGAGAAAATATGAATTGCTGTTGCTTTCACATGTTATATGTATCTAACATAGGCGAAGAAAATAAGATGACTGGAAATTCTTCAGAAGGGATTTCATAGATTAATTACAGTGTTTCGGACGCTTCAAGAAGATTATATAAACAAGAATAAATTATAAAATCTGAGATTTTGTTATTGCAGCCATATATGTGTATAAAATTATTTCTGAAGAGCTTGTAATAAGAGAAAAAATGAATTCCTCTTGTATTTATATGTTATGTATCTAACATAGACGAAGAAAATAAGATGCCCGGAAATTCTTCAGAAGGGATTAAATAGATTACAGTGTTTCGGACATTAAAAGAAAATTATATGAACAAGAATAAATTATAAAATCTGAGCTTTTGTTATTGCAGCCATATATGTGTATAAAATTATTTCTGAAGTGCTTGTAATAAGAGAAAAAATGAATTCCTGTTGTATTTATATGTTATGTATCTAACATAGGCGAAGAAAATAAGATGCTGGGAAATTCTTTAAGAGGGAATAAATAGATTAATTGCAGTGTTTCGAAATTTCAAGAAAAATTATATAAACAAGAACAAATTATAAATGAGAAATATACGCAGGACCAATGACCAGAACTCTTTTATGCCACTTATACAAACATTAGAATTAGTTTGAAATTGCTTTCATAAGTGAAACTTAAGTAAAATCAGCATGTCAGCTTAAAAGTATATTAGCCAAAAGGATATTTTCAATAACAGACTCTTTAGCAAGGAACAAGTCTTATGAAAATAGTAAACTAACCTGTACACCCGTGCGAGGATTTCGCCCTGAAGTCTAACATATTTTTAGCAATACCTAATATTTATTAGATGTAGGTTTAAACTTCTACAGAAAAATTAAAGATTAATAACATAGTCAAGCCATAACGCCAAAATATCATCTCATTTATTACATCAAAGTTACAGCAAAAACTGATTGAAGATAGCAAAAGGCGCGCGCGAGGGAAAAGAAATAACAATCTTATTTTAACTGCATTAGAGGATAACATCATCCGCTTCAGGAAAAACACGGGACAAGAAAAAATAAATTGAATACATAGAAAATCCAATTTAATTTAATATGACAAAGCCTACATTTTCGGCTACTCGTGAAATACCACTGCTTCGATCGATCGAGGGTATATTTTCCATCTAAACATTTAAATTTGAATTTTGCTTTTTAATCATAAATATAAAATAAACTCGTGAAGAGACGTCCCACTTCATATTTTTAGTACTATTTATATTTTTATAGTCATTGTTAAGCATCCTATAATGTGGTATTTTATTTTTGTGGCAACACTGATTTGAGAAAAACTTTCATTTCATTTATGAAAACAGTGCTGATTCAATTTTAAATTACCTGCATTTTTTAATTAAAAAAAATCATGTTTTAATGAAATGTGAGTGTACTATGTCAGAAGCTGGTTAAAAAACCCACCGAATGATACCTCATTCTTTGCTGTGCGCTTTGTAAATGCATAGAAAAAGGGATGTTGGCAACAGAAATATATGATGATGGGAAATATATATGATATACCATCTGGCATAATTTAATTACTATGGATTATTAATATCAGCTATGTGGATAATTAATATTTATTATTAATATTGATTGCGAAGGATCATATATATGAAATATAGGAATAATATATATATATGATCTTATGAAAATGCTGCAGAGTAACATGTTTCCAAGGCATCTCAAAATTGGTGCATTAGTTTCAAATAACCAAATAAAACCCTATGCCTTCACATCAAAAGAAGGCAACTGTACATATTTTGTAGATGCATACATGATTCCACTTCTTTCGCAAGCTCTGGGGTTTTCTTACGAAATACTCTCCCCTCCAGACAACAGTTTCGGCTTAGACACACTCAGCGGGAACTGGACTGGACTAATAGGCATGGTTCAAAGTGGACAAGCGGATATAGCAATCGGTAATATGCTTTCTGAAAATCGTTGCAGAGTTGTTGATTTCCCTTTCCCGTATGTTTACACAGACGTCACGTTCGTCACAGATAAGCCAGAGTATGTGCCGAAGAGCTTCGCGATTTTTTATCCCTTTTCTTCGTGGATGTGGATTGCAATTGTTTTATTTCTGTTATTCATGTCGTTTTTGATACATGTTTTTGTTCGCAGAAGATATGATTTTATAGTTGTATTCTTCGCTTCGTTTGGAATTCTTCTTCAAAATACTATAGGTATCAAAGTCAGATCACAAAGTATAAGAACCTTGATTTTCTCGTGGGTTGTCGGGGCATTCTTCATTACTAATTGCTACAAGGCCGTTCTCCTGGCTTTCCTTTCTTTTCCTTCCATGACTGGAATTTATAATGTTCAAGACTTGTCGGAAGCTGCAAAAATACAATCTTTTCGATGTCGTACTGTATCAGGTAGTGTATTGTATAGTGTATTAGTGAAGTCTAGTGATGAACTTTTTGGACCAATAGGTGAATGTGTTAAACGAAATTCGGGGGACTTTAGGTCTGAAGAAGAGTTTTTAGATGACCCGAATGTGAAAAAAGTCTTCATCAAATCACGACGCGCACTGACACTGTTTCATCATACTCATCTTTTGTCTAAAGATTCATTTTTTCCTGCCTCCATCGGAATTGCAATTGGAAAACAGTTTTGTTGTAAAGAAGCTATAAACCGAGTCATTATTAGGCTTTTTGATGTAGGTCTCCTACAAAAAATCGAAAATGATGTATTCTATTTTTCTTCTTTGGTCCGTTTTACTTTTCCAACTTCTAACGATGCAAACTTGAGTCCAAAGCTAACGTTGAATGATCTTTCTGGAGCTTTTGTAATTCTTATCATTGGAACATCTAGTGCAGTTCTAGTTCTTATCTTGGAAATTATTTTTCACAAAATGAAAACACCAAAAATAAAAGCGAAACGCAGTAATGTATTTTGTAAAAGGCACTACAGTCCAAGAAAGTTCATCATCAGTGAACAATCGACTGTAACACAAGAACTACCGCATTTACAGGAAAATAGAAAATGACATTTTATTCGCTGTCACATTAATATTATTATTTGCAAATTTCATGCATTCACGAGACCTTGTGAATGTTACAAAAAATTCACTTTCACGTACGTCAAAAATTATAAAAAGTTGTGAAAAAAATCCTTATCAAATCACGATGTGGATTGACACGCTTTCATCCCACTCATTTTTTGTCTAAAGATTAAGTTTTCCTGCTTAATTGGAATTGCAATCGGAAAACAATTTTGTTGTAAAGAAGCTATAAACAGAGTTTAGCATATTCAACAACATTTGCATTTTGCTTACACTATGGAAAAATAAACTAATAATATTTCTTTCATCTTTGATTTCTTATTTTCATTTAGAAAGAAATTGCTCGCTGCGTACCAAATCTCATTTTTTTTTTAAATTATACCGAAAACTATTAGACAGTCGTTGATTGAATTTGATTTTTCCAGCTTTTAATTTAGCATTCAATGAAATTTGCTTTTTGCTTACACTTTGGAAAAATAAACTAAGAATTTTCTTTTATTTTTCTTTCTTATTCCCATTTAGAAACAAATTGCTCACTGCGTACCAAATCTCAATTTTTTAATCATACCAAAAGATATTCTCTGATTGTATAGAATGTCGATTGTTGTTTTCAAGGTTATAGCATCAACTTCAGTGGCGTAGCAAGGGTCGGGGGGGGGGGGGGGCGTGCAGAGGGATACTGCTGGATACAACTACTTAAAAAAAAATCTTTGCCCTATCATAACGCAAAATGTTCACCGATTAAACAAGACGAAAAAAGCTTTACAAAATTAGTGGTATCCAAAGCATTTGGACTAGGACCTGATTACGAACCAGGAAAACTTCCACCAGTAAATTTTAATAGAAATTTTCGTATTACGGTGCACTCCCAATTATCTGGATTAATCACCGGGGGAGGGGGGTCGCACGGACAATAGAAAAACACGAATAATCCGAAAACTTCTTTTTATTAAAGAAAAAAATCAACATCGGTACCAAAATATGAGAATTACTTACATTTGCATGTTGTATAACATCAAACTAGGAATTTTCCTTTTAACGTTTAACTACTTAAAAAAAAATCTTTAATGCGTCTTTTTTCTGCTGTTTCTTCATCTCTTGTCGTATATCGACTCATATTTTACTAACCGCAGTAATGTCATAGTAATCAAATCCTCTTTGTCCCGTATATGCCCTATATCACGTACAGTTTGTACTCCAGATAATCCTTTGCTATTTTACCAGCTGATTCTCTATTATGAATTGTTTGAAGAATTTCTATTTTTTTGTTTAACATTTAAAACGTTTCGTTTTCGTTTCACACCAATCATTTTTACCAGTAAAAAATTTCACGCTACTAACTGACGATAAACAAGACGCAAAAACTAAAGGAACACGTGCAATAGTGAGAGAGACCAGCTGAAAGGCTATTGTACAAACAACATTCCGGTCCCTCCCATCCCTTTCAACCCTACCCTATCAAACAGGTTCCAGAGTGTTCGATTTGAGTTTTATCCACTTCACAATACTATAAGCTAAACCGACAAGATTCTAATTCACATCAACATCGATTTTACATGCATTATAAGCGTGAAAGTGTTTCTCTTTAAATTTTTTTGTGAGTGCGGAATGAGCACTGATAATCGAGAGTATACTGTATTTAAACACCGTATTAATGCAAAGTTACTGTCATGAATACGGCAGAAATTTCTATTATTTTTTACTGGTGGAAGTTTGGGCCCGTTGGTAATCCTCACCCTCACTACGTCACTGTTTCAGCGAACACCGCTTTCTGAATACTTAGCCTGCGTGCTGGCACAAAAATGGCGGCTGTCGTAGGTGGATTTTTTAAGCGTTCCCCTGAATTTTGACACCAGTATTTTTCAAAAGTTTTTTTAGATTTATTTAATCTCAGAAAAATAAGGCGGAGAAAACTTTTAGAAATGATTGATATTCAAATTCAAGGTACCGTACAAACGCTGAAAAAAAAAAGCCTACGACAGCCGCCATTTTTGTATTAGCGTGTAGGCCTAGAATTCAGGGAGCGGTGAAACAAATTGCACATTTAAAAAATCGAATATAATTTTAGCTATTACGGCTAATAAAATCAGGAATGTATCAGAAATGCGACAATAAATTTGGTGTAAAACAATTAATTTTTTTTTAAATGTTTGGTGTATTTATTTAAAATTACTTTCATGTTCATTGAGCCAATTGAACGATAATATATTCATTTGCAAGTGGTTCCAATAGAAAGATGTTCTACGTATTATTCATTTAAAAGATAAATTATTTTAAAATAAGTCATACAATGGCCCATGTATAAATTTATTTATTACTTTTTTTTTTTTAGAAACTATTTCCACATACACGAACTCAATAGTAGTAAATTGACTTGAAAATGTTTTTTGTTATGTAAACATTCTAGTATACTAGTTTATTAAAAATATAAAATAAAATAAGTTTATGTCTAAAAAAATGACGTAATCACCTTTGTCGTTGTCGTGCCCACAGTTGATAAATACATTGTTTGAATGTTCATAAATTTAGTTGATTAAACACTGGCAAATGGAACACTGGAATGTAAACGCTAACTTAATTACGTTCCTTCAGCGGCAAACAAGCATCTGAACTCAAAACGAATAGAGAGCAAACAAACGTATTTATTAAACTCAATGTACATAAAACATTTTGCAATAAAAATATCCATTAAATAAATATAATAGCTGAGCCATTTTTAAGCAATACATTTTAAGGCTTCAGATTAAATCTCAGATATAATTCCTTACTTTTAATTAAAAAAAATTAATAAAACTAGTATTACAAATATTTTTTTTAATGTAGAAGAAAATTAGATTTATTTTTTTCTTCCAAAAAATCTAAAAATGTCATACAATCCAAATACAATACAACGGGTTGCTATGTGGCTATAGACCAGGCGGCGGCGACAAAAATGACTACGTCATCGAATTAGGAGATGGATTTATGATGTAAGACAAGAGTGACTGGTCTGCCTCGGCATATCTTGGTACGATGGGAGAAGCAAGGGGAGCCAATTTGACATTTTGACGGTACAATCACGTCATCGAGTTTCGGCATGAAATTCTAACACATTAAAGATATCGATTAGGACAATACAAATATTTCAGTCTGTCTTGTGATATCTTGGTACGACATGGCAGAACGCGGCGGGTCGCCAATTCGCTAATTTAACGTTATTTTTACGTCATCATGTTTAGGCATGAAATTTTAACACATTAAAGAAACTGATTACTACAATACAAATATTTCTGCCTGCTTCGTGATATCTTGTTCGACATGAGCTGAGCGGTCCGCCAATTCATAATTTTAACGGTATTATCACGTTATCGAGTATCGGCATAAAATTTTAACACATTAAAGATACTGATTAGTAGAATACAAATATTTCAATCTGCTTCGTGATATTATGGTACAATATGAGTAGAACGGGGCACCAATTCTTCATTTTGGCGCTACTATCGGGTTTTCGAGTTTCAGCATGGAATTTTAACACATTAAATAATCAAATAGCGCAAGAATGGATATCTATAACTTGTTAAAATTTCATGCCGAAAGTCAATGACGTGACAGTACCGTCAAAATGATGAATTGGCGTCTCCTGCTTCTCAAATCGTACCAAAATATGACAAGGCAGACCAGTCACTGTTTAAAATACACTTAATAATCTGTTCCTACATAGTTAATTCATCTTCAAAGTCGATGCCGTAGTAATTATAGGGCAATATAATGTAAAGTATTATCTTTATAGTCTCTGATTACTACTATAAGGTGTCATTTTCAGTCACAAATTTTTGTCTGCTAGGGCTTCCTACCAGGATATGCTCAGGCAGGCAAAAATAATTAGAAATACACTGCTTAGGCTTTAATTTGGCCCTAATTTTATCTCGAAAGTCCATATACCGCGAAAATGACGAATTGGTGCCACCCTGCTGCTCACATCGTACCACAATATGCCGTGGCACACCAGTCATTTTTTTATCTGATGTTAATAATCTTGATCTACATCATAATTTCATCTCGTAACTGGATGACGTACTCATTTTTGTCACCGCTCTTCGCTCTACTAGTTTTGTAAATATAAAGGCAATTCAAAAATTATTAAAACAAAATCTTGAAAACTATTATTCCAGTTCATCCTGTAGTTATTCTATTTATTGCAACAACATTATTTTGACTTGCATTGTACATTCGCTAAACAGCAACGAGTGGGTAAGTGTGATCGAAGATCGCTCAAAGGGTTTCGTTTAATATTCCTTTTAAAACACTTTATCCTTTCTTTAATAAATCCAAATAAATTTCATTTAGCAACAAAAAAAAAGTCATGTTTTTTATAAAGTAAAAAATTACCGGTCTATTTTTTTTTTTTTTTTCGAATATCTAAACCAGCCCGCTATTATATTCTGTCATAATATTATCTGTCATGCGGACTAAATGCGATATTTAAAAAAAATAATTTCAAAATTAAACATGTTGTACACCTTCAAAATGTTAAAATATGCGAATATTTCCATAATCGGATTTTTATCATGATTCAATATGTTTCTCAAACTCATATATTTACTATTCTCTATTACTCATATTGATACGCGCTTTGTATTATTCTCAAACATTTGAAAAATCCGTTAAACTTCCGATATGACGTCAGATTTTCTTTTTAATTCTCTAATGAATTGATATTAATCTGCTTTGTGTACATACACATACTCCTTGTATTATTGAGAAATCTTTAAAAATTTCGTTTCATTACCACTATGACGTCAATCATTTTTATTTCCTATTAATATTTTTTTCAATTAGTGAAACTTTTTATTTCATTTTCATTTTTCACGTGGAAATCGTCTGATAGAAAAATAATTATTGTAGAAAGGATTTCATCGTGGATTTTTAATTTTTGGCATCAACTATAACGAAAAATGTTTAAATTGAATAGGAAAAGGTTATTAGAATTTTGGTTTTTTCTCTATTTATTAAATTAATACGAATTTTTCAAATTTTAATATTTTGAGCTCTTTATAGCTGGTATTCAGCTATATACACGAAATTTCAACTCTGTAAGTTACATAGTTTCTGAGAATAGCTCTGTGACAGACAGACAATGGAGCGGGAGTAATAGGGTTTCGTGAAATGAACGAAACCCTAAAAAGCACATCATTTAACAGCTGAAAAATAACATGGATTTGAATTTTTGGACAATTTCTTTCTGTATGTTAGATAATACGTCCTGCTAAAAATATCCAGGATGACCTGGGACATTTACGAAGAGACAGAGGGACAAATATGCGTCCCGACCGGGATGACAGTATAAAAGTTCGAAAACAGTGTTGCCAGTATGCTACTTTTAGATAGCTTTGTAAGAAATACTACCTATTACATTCTTCCCTATGTTGGAATTACTGGAAATTTTTTGCAGATCTACGCCGATCAGGACTTCCAGAACTCAAAACCAACCCCCAGTTCAAAACTTTATCTATCTATCTATCTATCTATCTATCTATGTCACTTTTTTATGGACACGATAACTTAAAAAATTCTGCACAAATCTCTTCCAAACTGATACAAAAAATAAAATTAAGGAGCATAAAATCTCGGTCAAGTTCGTTAATGGCAAAATCGAACCAAGGGTGGAGGGGGGTTGACTTTTTGTGAAAACAGAAAGAAAACCCATACCTTCTTAATTATGATACGTATCGAATCCGTTTAAAGTTATTATTACTTCTAGGAAAAGGGCCGAAAATTTATGTATGACAGATTTTTGATATTTAAAAATGGCCTCAAGGGGGGGGGGGAAGGGGTTCCAGAAGTAAAAATTCATAACTTTGTCAATTCACAAGATATCAAATCCGCTTGAATTTATTATAAATCCTCTTAATATTACCTACAACTTTTATACTGACAAGTTTTTTTATAGAACCAACCGTTACAGCAAAAAATAAATAAATAAATAAATAAATAAAAATAAATAAATAAAATAAAATAAAAACATTCTGCCGGCTCCGCCTACAGACACAGGTAGATTCCGAAGAGGGTGGTCCCAACTGACGCATCATGGCGAAAAGGTTATTTCTTCTGCAATTCCCAATAAACAGCCGCCCCACGGTCTGCATCTTCGAAATCTACCTGTGTCTGTAGGCCGAGCCGTGAGGGATATTTTTCTATTCCGATTGCTTGTTTGCTACCACTTTTTTGAAATATTTATATCTGGCTTATTTAATCTGTCATTAAATAAGACGAACGTTGCTATTTCAAAAAAGTGGTAGCAATCAAGCAATCTGAAAATTTTTTAAAAAGTACTGGAAACACTGCTCGATACCGGGACTGAACCCGGACTGTCCCTGTACGGATTTAATGTACAACTTCTTATAATCTATAAAATATATGAACAAAAAATACGATATAAAAACATCTTTAAGGTCGTTAGTCAGTGAACTCCCCAATTACGTCCTTAATGTTAAACCTATGGACGTAGGATGCATTCGCATATTTAAAATATCTTCTCAGGAAATTAATATTTTTAATTTACTTTTTCTGCGTACTCTTCTTTAAAGATGTCTCATTTTTCTTTAGTTGTCAAAATATCTCTAAAATATACACTTAATTCTATGTGAAATGCTAAAATTTTACTCAGTTTCGCTAAGATTTAAACACATAAAATTATAAATTATGAATATATTTTAGAACATTATTATTAGAACATGATTATGAATATATTTTAGTCTTAACCGCCCGATGGTTATAGGCTAGGTTTTGTTTTCATAAATGCAAAATGGCGGCCGTAAAATACAAAATGGCGGTAGAGACGAAAAAAATTTTTACGCACCATATTGAGTGGCATATTATTGGATAGGTCTTTCAAAATGAAGACGATGTTTCCTAGATTATTTTACAGACAGAAGCTCCGTTTTTAGTTCGCTTTTTACGCAGTCGGGTTTTTTGATTTTTTACATTTAATTCGTTCTTGTTTTTAATCCTTCTATTCTCCTATAACTTATGCATGCATACAGGATTAAGTTTAGTTTGACAGCAGTGTGTTGGATGTGTTATCATCTAAAACAACAATTTCCAAACTGTTTTCTTCCACGGACCCCTTGCTTAGACTTTTCATTTAAGCGTACCCCTTCTCACATAAACCCATCCCAAATATTTCTGTTTTCGTTCGTTAGTGATGTTCTTATGCTAGTTACCAATGTTAAATGCAGTTAACTTTAGAATTCCAGTTTACAACTATTTAGCCATTTTGAACCACAATACAATACGATATCAACTTAAAGTCTTTCAAGACACTAAATATTACCTAAAGAGTTCAAATTAAGCACTCTCAATTAAGCTCAATTAATAAAGAAGGAATGAAACTACACACATTAATACACGTTAATGTCTTATTGAGTTTATGAGTTTATAAGCTAATGCTGCCCAGTCCAATACTAAAATGATTACCTACTTATAAATGGGTTTTAACCCTTTATCTACCACATTATTAACTACTTAAAATTTCTTCATAAATATATATTTTTTTAGCTGACATAATGACAATTAAAGAATATACAAGAAAAAAAAATCTCCCCGGTGCGAAATTTAATTTGTTAGAACTAATTAATTAAAGTGGTACTTAAAAGTACCGTCAGTACACTATGTATAAATTTCCTCATAAAAATTACGGATGATATTTCTAATGAAATGTAACCTCTTAAAAATGCTAAATAACCAAAAAACACTCATAAGAAAACAAAGAAATTATCAAATTGACATAATATTGTTTTTTACATAATAAAAGTAGAAATTCAAATTTGATGATAATCATAAAAACTATTTTTTTTTTTCATTTACGCACAAAAATATATTATATATATATATATATATATATATATATATATATATATATATATATATGTATATATTTTTTTTAATAATCGCAAATTGAAAATAAATAAATAAATAATAATAAAAAAAATCTATAATTGAAATCTATAAAAAATACTAAAACATATTGCTACACTACACTTTCATAATTACATTATAACAAACAGAAATATTATAGATAATTACATGGACAAAATGAAAACTAGTTTTTCACCAACACTACGTGTACTATAAGTACCCCCGAATAATTCGACCGTTAATCACATTACATGTTATCTTATAATGATTGGGCAAACAATATTCTAAGACAATACAGAATGAATAAAAAAAATACAACACTTACCTTTGGTTTGATAATATATATTTATAGCAATGAAAAGATAAGATCGGCAATCCGTACAAAATGGCAGCAAAAGAACACAAGCCCCGTTCGAAAATAGCTTTCTTCATCGCAAAATTCATCAGCCTAGAACAATTACTGCCATCTATCATGAAAATGTAGAGTTAAAAGACTGTTTCTAAAACGTGTAAGTAATGGTTGCAGGGTTCGCACGCTCTTAAGCCACGCCTCATTTTGTAAGGACTCTGCCACCAGTATAATTGAAAGATAATTTTCTTCCTAATGGTATTCAAGATTCATTAGGTAGAAAATAGTTTTATGCGATTACTGGTGGAGGAGTCCTTTCAAAATGGGGCGTGGCTTAAAAGCGTGCGAACCCTGTGGTTGTTGTGCTATAAAGTTTTAAAGTGATTGGTACTTATAAGTGCCGTCAGTAGATAAAGGGTTAAATGAAATCGTCGAAACTAGAAGGCCTGTAGAAGTTTTTTTCTATATATTTCTGGAATTACCAGAAATAAAAAAAAGACAATAAAAGAAAAGGAGGGGCATATGCGAAGTCGCAAGATATTATTAGGAGTGGGCGGAGATAATGGCAACAAAGGATCAACCAATTACTTAGTAATTAGTTGATTAGGCATTTCCTTCATTTTATGCGAATAGCTTATTATACTTTTACACAAGGCTCTCTGTAAACGAAAAGATTAGAGGGTTTTTTTTTCTGTTTTGATTTTAACTTTTTGCATTTTTCCGCCATTACTAATGTAATTTTCGCGAACCGCCAACTGGCCCGACACATACACCCTAGGGTACGCGTCAGATTAAGCAGTATTCTTAAAGATTAAGCATGGGCTATATGCCCCACTGAAACGATTTTCAATTTTTAGGCCTTTTCGTTTCAATCCATCTCACGAAACCATATTCGTCCCGCTACGTTGTCATTCCGTCAAAGAGCCGGTTCTCAGAAACCATATAACTTACAGACTTTAAATTTTGTGTACTTATAGCTGAATACCTACTATGAAGCTCAAAATATTAAAATTTGAAAAAATTCGTATTATTTTAATACAGAGAAATAAAAAAAACCAAAAATCTAACAGCCTTTTCCTATTAAATTTAAACATTTTTTGTTTTAGCAGCTGCCAACAATTAAAAATCCACAATAAAATTCTTTCTACAATAATTAATTTTCTATTGAAAGATTTCTACGTGTAAAATGAAAATGAAATAAAAAGTTTCACCAATTGAAAAAAAAGATTAATAGGCCGTCATATTGGTAATAAAACGGAAATTTTCAAACATTTCTCAATAATACAAGGAGTATGACTATGTGTAAGTACAGAAAGCAGGTTAATATGATGTCATTAGAGAATTAAAATGAAAATTAATTTGACGTCATATTGGAATTTAAACGAACTTTTTAAAAATGTTTGAGAATAATACAAACAGAGCATCAATATGAATAACAGAAAAAGCAAGTAGATATGACGTCAGCAAGTGATTATAACGTCATATGAGTTTGAGGAATGTATTGAATCATGATAAAATCCCGATTATAGAAATATTGGCATATTTTAACATTTTGAAGGTCTTTATACATCATGTTTAATTTTGAAATTGATATTTTAAATATCGCATTTAGTCTACATGACAGTTATTATTATGACAGAGTATCGAAAAAGCGAGAAAAATAGGCCGGTAAATTTTTACTTTATAAGAAACATGACTTTTTTTTTTGAAAAGGAAATTTATTTGGATTTATTAAAGAAAGGATAAAGTGTTTTGAAAGGAACATTAAACGAAACCCTTCGTGCGATCTTGGATCACACTTACCCACTTGTTTCTTTTTCTTTTTTAACACTTTCCAACATAGTTGAAAAGTGTTTATGCATTCGGTTTGTCTGTCCGTCATTCCGAGCTCTAACTCGTGTAAATATACTCGGATTCTGTAAATATATTCGGATCCGTGTAAAAAACAAAAACAAAAATCTAATAGCCTTTTCCTATTAAATTTAAACATTTTGTGTTATAGCAGTTGCCAACAATTAAAAATCCACAATAAAATTCTTACTATAATAATTAATTTTCTATTGAAAGATTTCTACGTGAAAAATGAAAATGAAATAAAAAGTTTCACCAATTAAAAAAAGATTAATAGGCCGTCATATTGGTAATAAAACAGAAATTTTCAAACATTTCTCAATAATACAAGGAGTATGACTATGTGTAAGTACAGAAAGCAGGTTAATAGGATGTCATTAGAGAATTAAAATAAAAATTAATTTGACGTCATATTGGAATTTTAACGAACTTTTTAAAAATGTTTGAGAATAATACAAACAGAGCATCAATATGAATAACATGTTATTTAGGTTTGCTATGGCATGTTCAGTATTGAAAATGAAGTGTGTAACCTTCATAGTTCATTTACAGGGTCACTCATAAGTATTCTTTAACTTTACGGTCTATGGGGAAAAATCATTTGCGGTGTATTTTAGGGGTGTTACACTATTTGAAACATAATGAAATGCATAAGCATTATTGAAGTGCATTATAAGAAGGTTACTTTAGAATATGGTATGTGTAGCACTTAAAGTTCATTTACAGGGGCCTACAAGAGAATTCCGTTATATTATGGTCTAATCTAAGTAGACCATTACATAATGGAATTCTTTGAATAATGTTACAATTTTGAAAACATATTGAAATGTATGAATTGAAACATATATGAATTTCTAAATAGTATAAAAATATGCTTTCTGTAAAATATTGAGTGCAAAGCAATATCATTCATTCACAGGGTCTCACTAAAGAAATAGGTTATGGAATAATACGAAAAAAAAAACTGTTTGTAGATTATTTTTAATTATGTTGAAATTTTAAAGATGATGAAATTGATATACATCACAGAGTTTACTACAAGATGCTTTATGTAGAATACGATGTGCAAAACATTTATCGTTCCTTCCTTTAGACTAGAGGGATACAAAGATTTCGGATACAGTACTGTATCCGAAGAATTGTCTATTAAGAATAAATTTTGGAAGTGCCTTTCCAGTTATGATATGCGTTTTTAAGTTTAACTAAAATTTTGCATACTACGTGGTGTGTATATATGATATTTATCATATACAGGTCTGCACAAAAATATTCGTAAGTATTACTGAGCGTGAGCAATACCGATGAATTGAAATTTTGTAATGTCAAGAAAAAATTATACTTCACAACATTTCCGATCATAGACGATAAGCAAAGAAAAGGCATTATTTAGGGCGGAGTTTCTTCAATTTCAAAGTTTCTGGAACTGAGTGTCTCCGCCCCAATTTTCGCCTTTTTTTCCTCTTTATGCATTGTGACAAGTAAATATTAACTATTTATGAGGATTCCGATAACAGAATTATGACATATGTATCTCAAAATATGTTTACACATTGAATACTTAACAGAAAATAGTGTCTGAATTTAAATATGTTTAATTTTTTTTTATATATTATTGATCGAAAATTATAAAAATATTGCAATTATATATCTTTATTAGTTCTTCGATATAGTATTTTGATTTAATGGAATTCGGTGCAGCGAAAATACTTTTTTTAATATTCAAGACCTTTTTATTTTAATGATATTAATATATACAAACGGTTGTTAAGGGGAAATTGATGGCTGGCTAACGAGCAACAGCTAAAAATAAACAAAAAAGGAAAATTATGCGTTAAGCGTAGATTATGAAACTTTTTCCAACACGTCCAGAATAGTTTAAAAAAATCGCCGTTTAATAGATTAAAGAATATACATAAGTACATATTTTATAAAATGCATGACACATTTGAAGATCTGATTTCAACAATTACCGTCCATAGCCGGAAAGGTACTCCAAATCTTTTTGCTAGCCCTGTATATGATCTATAGATTTGTATATATTCTACATAGTATGCTAAAATTCAGTTTAATAAGAAAACCTGAAAATGCATATTACAAATAATAATTCACCGTCAGGAATTTCTACCTATAGACAGAAGCATATCTGAATTTTTTGTATAGCATATTACCTAGAGATTTTTATACAAGTAACATATTAAGCTAAAGATTAATTCTGGCAAAAACACGCCTAAAACCACTGAAATCACACTTCCTGGAATCACTATGAGCGTGAATTTCTTAAAGGTGTTTTTAAATTGAGTTATGCATTTTCAAGCTCATTTATGTTTTTCTAACAGATCTTTGTAGAATTAAAAAAAAAGTCATATACAGTGCTATGCGAAGAGATACATGGCCGGCTTTGAATAGCGATTCCAGGAAGTGTGATTTCAGAAGTTTTAGGCGTGTTTTTGCCAGAATTAATCTTTAGCTTAATATGTTACTTGTATAAAAATCTGTAGGTAATATGCTATACAAAAAAATTCAGATATGCTTCTGTCTATAGGTAGAAATTCCTGACGGTGAATTATCATTTGTAATATGCATTTTCAGGTTTTCTTATTAAACTGAATTTTAGCATACTATGTAGAATATATACAAATCTATAGATCATATACAGGGCTAGCAAAAAGATTTAGAGTACCTTTCCGGCTATGGACGGTAATTGTTGAAATCAGATCTTCAAATGTGTTATGCATTTTATAAAATGTGTACTTATGTATCTTCTTTAATTTATTAAACGGCGATTTTTGTTAAACTATTCTGGATGTGTTGGAAAAAGTTTCATAATCTACGCTTAACGCATAATTTTCCTTTTTCGTTTATTTTTAGCTGTTGCTCGTTAGCCAGCCATCAATTTCCCCTTAACAACTGTTTGTATATATTAATATCATTAAAATAAAAAGTTCTTGAATATTAAAAAAATATTTTTTTTTTTCTAAAACGCTGCACCGAATTCCATTAAATCAAAATATATCGAAGAACTGATAAAGATATATAATTGCAATATTTTTATAATTTTCGATCAATAATATATAAAAAAAAAATTAAACATATTTAAATTCAGACACTATTTTCTGTTAAGTATTCAATGTGTAAACATATTTTGAGATGCATTATGTCATAATTCTGTTATCGGAATCCTCATAAATAGTTAAAATTTACTTGTCACAATGCATAAAGAGGAAAAAAGGCGAAAATTGGGGCGGCGCCACTCAACAGTTCCAGAAACTTTGAAATTGAAGAAACTCCGCCCTAAATAATGCCTTTTCTTTGCTTATCGTCTATGATAGGAAATGTTGTGAAGTAATTTTTTCTTGACATTACAAAATTTCAATTCATCGATATTTACAGTATGTTATTGAGGCGTATAGAAGGACCTAATAAGAAATACTCAGATGTATTATACTGTCTTTGAGCGTATTTTTTTTTTCTTTTTATATACGTTTTGGATTACATTATGGATTTTCCAACTAAATCAATTTGATATAGAATGTGATATGGGTTGTGTACTAGCTAGCATCATTATAAATCTCCCACCGCCCCCACAAAGCGAATCATATGTATTACCATGATGGGTATTTATTTTTGAAGTAGTTTTTTGCGATTGCACTTAGCAAATTTTACACCACTATTTTACAGAAACTGCAGACAATGCTCCACCCATTTTACATTGCTAAAGTGCAATGATGATTACATTACAAACGAGTGTCTATAGGTGCGTTTTCACTGGTCGACCCAACCACCTAAAAAATCGTTGCGACCCAAAACCTTAACCTAAGAGCGTTTTCACTGGTTACAGAGAAGCCCTAGCGCCAACCAATCATGGATAAGATTTTACTGCGCAAGCGTCGTATTTACGGATTGATATCAGCTGTCTATGATTATAAATATAAACAAATAATTTTTTTTCCCTTTTCATGTTAATAACAAATATTTTGTATGGAAATAATCGAAAGTTTGGACTGGTTTTCGCTATTAGAGGGTCTCAAATAATGCCCCACAAAAATATTAATCTTTTGTTATGTGTACCATAATATAATACATCAATGATAACTATTAATTTTTTTGTGGTTTCAAATAAAATGCTATATTTTTTTAATAATGAGGATCGTAAATCATGAGATTTAGAAGTTACTCAGAATTAATAGAAAGCTCATTTTATGCCAAAATTTTTTGTGCCATATGGCTTGTATATCTAAACTTATTTTTCTGCTTTCATGTGTTAAATTAAAAGTCTAAATATATGTTTTTTTACTTCGGTGATATACTCATTTTATTTGTACATGTGTATAAATTAAGAAATTTTTGCCAGTGCAGTTATACTCTTGGAACACTAAGTTGTTATGATTTTATTTAAAAACCCAGAAGAATTTTTTCCCTTCTAAGAAACAGTGAGGGGTGAGACACTTTCACTCATTCCAGGATTGTCATTGTACATGAGGCTTCTCCAAGGTACATTCTGATTAAGCATGTATCAGTTGATCACTCTGTCAACGTGTCTTATCATATAATCACTATATATATTGGGATTTAAATTTAAAATGTGTAATTTGCAAACAAAACAAGCTTACCATTAAGGTAAACTTCAGCAGGAGAACATAAAAAAATAATGTAGAATTATTGAATGTAATTATATCTACTTTTTGTGACACCCCCCCCCCCCCCCTGAAAAAATCTTCAGAGCAAAATGCATAATAAATGTGCTTAAAATTGTAAATTTTACTTTATGATTGATTTCACATGAAAGTTCGTTGCAGGTTCCTCTGTCTCTCTCTTGTGTACATCATTTTTTATTATAGTTTCGAGAAAAATAAAATTATGTGACAAAAAATTGGATCCGGTTACTTAAATTCAAACTAAGCTTTTAATAATTCTTTTTTTTTTAATGTTCTCCTGCTCAATTTTACCTTAATGGTGAGCTTGTTTTGTTTCAAATTACACATTTTAAATCCCAATATATACATACCAATGGGACTCGTGCGAGGATTTCACACCGCAATCCAAATTTTTTTAGCATTGTAGTATTTTTTTATATAGATTTAAACTTCTAAAGAAACATTAAGAATAAAAATACCTGTAAACTACACTGATACAGATGTCGCAAACACACCAGGGTTTCTTTTTGGCACCAAAATCGCAATTTTTTGCCTGGTCGGGTAACATGGTAACATTTTTGCTTTGTATGGCAACTTGGTATTTTATAATAAAATGAAATGTGCATGTAAATAAATTAAATATAAAATAATTAATAAATAAAATTAAAATTTGTGTTATAAATATGTGTGTGTTAAATAAAACTGTGTGTAATAATAAAATTAAATGTGTGTATTTTAAAGTAAAATTATAATACAATTTTATTATAAAATAAAACTAACATGTTTTTGCAAGCTAGGCCTAACATGTATTCGAAAATGGGGTTTTCTCGCCAAAGTAGCACCACAAAAAAAAATTGCGTCAACCCTGTTGCGTCTGCTATATCTGTTCTCTAACATTAATTAGTCAAGCCAGATATCAGCTCATTTATTCCATCAAACTTACAAAAAGGCATACGCAAGGAAAAAAAATTATAATTTAACAAATTACAATAACCATTGGGAAAATATTCCGAAAGCCTAAGGAAAAAAAAACGTATTTTCGTGTTATAGTGGTCCCCACAATTATAATTATGCCAGGGTTGCACTTATGATTTCGCCCAGATCATCGCAAAGCTTATATATACAGCCTATATACCCATATATATATTCCAAACACTCCTATATGTGCCATATACAGTAGAGAGTAGAAGATCTTTATAACGCAATTCTATATAATGCAATTCTCCATATAACGCACAACTTCTCAGATGTAAACAATGAATTTTCAGTTAAGAAACACCTGAATTCCCACATTATAAATGGTTGCTATTATCTAGAGGACTAAATTTGATACATTAATTCAACTTTATCTCCTTAATCCAGAGCTAATTACTGAAAAAAATGCTATGATTTGATACAGGTATGTTTGGACAATGTTTATAAAGTAAATTTAACAATGTGTGGAATGATCTATATTTTGCAAAAAATTATAATCTGCACAATTCCTGGTAATAAAGAATGCATTATAAAGATACTCTAACGTATTTTGGTGTGTTTCACACATATTTGGCCATGTTTTACAAGCTAAATTTAATTATGTGTGAAATGTGATCTATATAACGCAAAATTCTACATAATGCACAACCTTGTGTTTTTAGGTTTGCGTTATAAAGATCTTCTACTGTACATCATTATACACACATTATTTACGTTATATATGTCGTATATACATCATAAACACATGTCATATATATACATCATATATCACTATAACTTGGCCCCATACGTCAAGAAGTGTTATATATATATCATATATTATTATAATGTCATACATGCTTTATAATTTGGTGATAAATCTGGGTCGCTCAGCGATTCATCCTTGGGGGCCTCTATAACACAAAAGTACCAAATTTACAATATATTAATGAAAACAGAAGCAAAAATATTTCATCCTTGGGGGCCACTATAACACGAAAGTACCAAATTTACAATATATTAATGAAAACAGAAACAAAAATATTTCATCCTTGGAGGGGGGCGCTATAGCACGAAAGTACCAAATTTCTACTTTATTTTTCATATCTCATAATTTGCATCTATCCTTTTTGTAACTTTAACATTTTTGCAATGATTTTATGCATTTATATTGCATATTCAAAGAAAAATACTTCTAAAATTACAGAATTTCGTTAAAAATCCTTCTAAAGTTACAGAATTTCGTTAAAAGCGCTTAAAAAAATAAAGTGATGACGTCAAATAAAATGACGAAAACTTTTATGAAAGCATTAGACAACGAAGCGACTATATCGCAGCAACAACAAGAAAAAAAAAAACATGATGGGGAAAGAAAATGCATATTGACAAAATTCGACGACTTTTCAATTTACCTTAGCAGTAAAATTTTTAACTTTTTTTTTGCAGACAAAAACATTAATTTCAAGTTTAAATTGATTATTATTATTATTTTTTTAGCTTTGTGCGATAAATGTGCCATATCAATGTATATTTTAAATATTAACATAAGCTATAACTGAATATATTATTGATCACTTTACATGATGATATTAAACATTAAAAAAATTTAAATAATGACTTTTTTTCTCTGTCAGTGTGTGTTTGCGGGGGGGGGGGGGGGCGGTGCAATCTTCTAAACACTGTGTAAATCTTAAGGGGACAAAAAATGTTAAAAGATTCTTCCTTATTATAGTGGTATTCTCAGTTACGATTATTCCATAGTTGTAATGATTTTGCCAATCTTATATATATGTATATCCTAAATATATCCAATATATATATTCATAATATTTACGTATTAAAATATCATATATACATCATAAAATGTCAATATGATTTTAACGTCATATATGTAATATAACTTGGCGATTATTATATATTTGATAAAATTTTTTGATAATAATAAAATACTCTGGATAGAAATTACACACTGCCAGAATGGCGATTTTCTTGTATCAAACTGAGTGTTCCCCTAAACAGATTAAAGAAAGGATAACACGGACTGAAGCCCCATGAGTTATGCCACAAATTCTAATGCAATCTTATTCAAGTATCATAAACATCTTAAGCAATATTAACAAAAACTAAATGGAACCCGTCAAAACAATCCTATAACAATATCAATAAAATGAGCTTTTTTTATTATGTAAGAAGGGATGCATATGAAACAGCCTTTCAAGTATTTTATTTTAAAAGTTTTTTCCCCCCGGTGAAATACAGTAATATTTCTGTTGCAAACACAAAACAAACAATCCGTAAACAACTGTGTAATGCAAATCAGTTCGATATTACCACAATATTCCCCACAGCAAGAAAGAAAGGGTCATCATAGGTCATTTCATGGACCTATGAAGTATCATACAAATAATATATTCCTACATCCGTCTCATATTCAGTAAGTAAAAGAACATATCTCCTCCCCCTGTTATAATGCAACCGAATGAGCTCCTATGCGCATGTGCATTGCATCTGTCCAAAGGCACCGTCGAGATTCGATGTTAAAAAAAAAGATTTAAAATGTCCTCTTTAATCATTGTTCGACTGAAATACATATCTTCTAAAATACATCCATTGTTTTAAGCTAATCAATTTTTAGGTGAAGATGGAGAAATTTTTTTTCAATAAGAAATCAATCTGCAGATGAGGCAGATTTTTAATGTTTTCAAGTGTAATTCATTTGCATGGTTTCTTCGGTCCCTTTACATAATCGGGATGATTATCCCTTTTCCATCACAGTCGGGGATATTTTTCCTCTTATACATTTAAATACCCAATGGATCTTTAAAAAAATATTAAAGTACAATTCGTAGCATATTCTGATGCAACATACACATCAACAAATTTAACATATCAATCTTATGTTCAACATAAACTAAAAATAGTTTTTTTTAAACAGATTTTAGTTTAGCGTCAAAATGCTCTATCTTATGGATAATCTGATTTTATGATTTATCAGGGTTTTATTATTATTATTATTCACTTTTTATGATGGTTGGGGAAATTTATTTTCAATTGTGGCAACCTTCCCAGGGGCTATTTTACATTATTGAAGCAAACTGATGGTCATTGTTGAGATAAATTTGAAAAATATTTCATGCTTGAACATTATTTAAAAAGTTAAATTAAGTGGCAGTTTTCAAATAAATATCATTCAAAAGCGAACACTTTTCTAATTGATGATATAAAAATTGAAATTGTAAGCTATTTAGAAGTGATAGAAGCGCGATTAAAGCAAAAGCGATAGTGTCGTTTGTTATCACAACCGTTATACATTTCTAAAAATTACTACTGTGTTTTGGCTGGCGTCCAAAAGTAGACTACCATTTTTTGACATCGACAGAGAAATTCACAGTGAAAGAAATTGGATTTCGTTGCTAATAAGGAACTGTTAAATGAACTTATAATAAACATACCAAAATAATTCCTATAAAATTTTAGCCTTACATTGTTTATTCTAACTTAAAGTACAATCATTATTTCAGCCTTTTTTTCCCTACCATATAACACTATTTTTAATAGTTTTAATTTTCCTGAAATCCTTTACTTTTGTGATTTTTTTATTAAGAAATGAAATCTTCTAAACCTATAATTAAAAAAAAGTAATTGGCAATATGTAATCAATGTATGCAATCAAGATGAAGCAATCAATAAAGGCTCCAATTCTAATCTTTATAATTAAGAATTGAAAAACCAGTTAAAATTACACCATGTTTACACAATCATATGAATTTTACTCTTTAGTTTTATCAATGTTAAAAGGCATTTCAAGCTAAGCATAACATCATTTTTACCGACACAAACTTTTCACACGTACTTTATATACGTTACTTTGATGCTTAAATACCATGTATACAAATAAAAATATATTTTGTATTTAATTGTAGTGAAAAAAATGACATCAACAAAGTTATAATGCATAATGATATTAAAATAAAACAATATTCCTGTAATGTCACAATAAATATGAATTTTTATTCGCTTATAAAAATAAACTGCACACGGATAAATCTTATTACGGAAATTTAACTTGCAAATTTAAAAAATTGGCCTAAAAGCTATGTGTCTTTAATATTTATTATTTCTCTTTTATCCTCGCAACAGTGGAAGTTATCCAATTGCTGACTTAATGACGTCATATGCAAAAGTAAAAGTTTAATTTAAAATTACGGCTAATTAATTAAATTTTCAAACAAATGAATTTATGATAACAAATCTGTCCAATTATATTTCATTGAAAAAAAAATTATGTAATTTGATGCGGTAGTTTGTTCTCACAGACTGTCAAAAGAAAATGCTTAGTGTTTTAAATATATAAATCTGATAAATCATTACAATAACAATAAACGCTTACTTTTGGTAAAGCTTTCTCCTTGCTAGATTAGTTGCTGGTGAACACAGCTTTTCCCATTTTACAGTCGAAAAAGTATTGCTTGCGTGTACAGTTCAAATTATGCATCAGCATACACAACGAGCAATATTTATCCAACTATGCCACAATGCAGCTGTAGTTCCCACCAGAACATGCATCGGTACACAGCGAGCAATATTTATCTAACTATGCCACAATGCAGCTGTAGTTCCCACCAGAAAATGGTAGTTAAGCAGCATCAGATATGGTCTATTCTTCAGAGGATGGCTCCTGGGAATGTCATGTGAGTGCTACAGACTTGCACAAAAGTAAAGCGGTGTGGATAGTCCTCTCACTTAGAAGTCAGTAGGTGGAAGAGAGATGCCAATCTCGTGGTAATTAGGCCATGTGGTATCTCATGAAATAAAAGCTGCAAATGTGAATGAACCCAGTTTCGTCAATACCATTGATAGCTATAGTTGTCCAGGATACAACAACAAAATTGGTTCTAAAAAGAGAGAAGATTTCAGATTTTAAAAGTTTGGTTTAAGTAAAAATTAGGCTAGAAATATTTTATAAAATTTTCAGTTTAATAATATACACAATATGAAGTATAGATAATGATAATTTGCGAACTTTTCCAAAATATTGTTCATTAAGTTAATAAAATCAGGCCCTTATTACCGAATAGGCACGAGAAGCACGTGCTTCCCCTAGAAAATTTTAAAGGGGCCCAAAACTGACAGAACAGGGGGCCCTTTTTATAGATCAGTTTCAACCACGTGATCACCAGCCAACCAAAAGTTATCAACCAATCATAATCGTGGATTTGTAGCCTGTATTACGAGCCAACCAATCACAATCCACCATCTTTGGCGGGCAAACAAAAAACAAATCTAGTTGCTAAGGTGGTTGCTAGGGTGTGACGTCAGTTGAAACTGATATATTGAATTAATTCCATTCCAAAAATTTATCTAATTTATTTTCAAATTGATATTTTAAAGTGTTTCATAAAAATACCTTTCATAACAAATTATTTTTTCATATAATAGCCAGCTTTCAACCACATGATCACAATTCTCCAATTTGTCCAACCAATCAAAGTCGCAGGCAGTATTATTGTCCAACCAATCAATATCGAGAAAATCCAGCTGAAACAGCTTAACAATTTTGTTACAGTGAATTGACCTTGCGATTTGCGAGTAGAGTTTCATAAAGCAGCAATGAAATCTCTCAACTTTTAGACCTGTAAAATATTATTTGTGTTCGACGCCGCTTGCTCACGTCTCACGTGCTGAGTTTAACTTAATTCGCATTGCACATAAATCCAAATATTGATTCCAGAGAATCATATGCACGTTTTCGTTTTTCTAATTCACGAATAAGTGAATCACATATTACGTAGTGAGTCTGATATAGAAAAACTTCTCTTTCTGAAAGTCTAACATCCTTGCTTGAAGTTTCATCCAGCATTCTACTCTTTGGAACTTTTTTTGATCGTGTTACTTTATAAATCCTTGTACCAATTAAACTCTCAGCTTTCTTTTCCCATTCATCAAAACGATTTCGCACATGCTGAACAAACTTAATCAAGGAATGGTACAATGGCAGACATCTTACATTTTTCTGACTGGAGGCTTTTACTAGCGCTATTCATTCTTTGCAGAATGCTATCCCAAATAACTGTCATCAATGCAAACTCAAAGTTTGACATTTTGGAATGTAGGCGTTTAGCCTCATGCCTAGTTGCAGCTGTTTCATTTTCACAGCTTGAAATGTCATTCAAAACTTTCAAAATATTAATGTATTTTTTCTTCAAAGCTTTCACTGCATCAGCATTAGCAGACCATCTGGTTCCTGATAAGTACTTTAGTGTCAAATTACTTACATCAAAAAATTCCTCTTCAGTCAATAACTCCCATCTGTGTGTTGATGCAGAAACAAAATTGTACAAACTTTTCACAACTCCAAAAAATTATACTGCTGAATGACAACATTCTGCAGCACTTGTGCCAATAAGATTTAGAGAATGTGCTGAACATGGAACATAATGAATTAAAGGATAATCATTTTTCAATTTTGCCTGAAGGCCTGAGTATTTACCAGACATATTGCTGGCATTATCAAATGACTGACCTCGGCAATATTTCAGCTCAATATTCAAACTTTCAAGAAAATTTATAACTTCTTGCAAGTGTTGTGAACCATGGCTATGGATTGGAATAAATTTTAAGAAGCACTCGACGGGCTCACTTTCATTTACATAACGCAACACTATAGCAAGCTGATATCAATATGGCTTATATCTGGTGTGGAATCTACAATAAGCCCAAAATATTTTGCCTTTTTTATTTGTAACACTATTTCTTTTAGCACTCTGTCTGACATGATATCAATAAATTCTGTCACAACTGTTGATGATAAATAGTTTACATTCCCTTTACCCTTATTACCAAGCCGCACCAAATGAACAAGTCGCTTCCTCCTTCCCTAGGATTTGATATTCGGAAGGTGCGGTACAGCAATGGGGTAGTGTGAGTGTTTCACATCAGGCCTAGGACCCGGTTCCCTTTTGGGATTCCGGCAACGAAGCTGTGGCTCATTCTCGCTATCCGCCCGAGTGTGAACCTAGTGGCCCTTTTATAAGGTGCCACTAATGTCGCTTCGACCTTTGTCATCAACCCACTTGGGAAAGAGAGTTTGAAGCGCAGGTAGGCGTACGCCCCCGCTTCGCTCTCCGGCCGAAGAGCACTACCTAGAGGGTCCCCGGGTAAACTGGAACCCTCCTGGTCGTGTCTCGCATGGGCTCTTCAAGAGCCTGGAATCGGCGGATGATGCACGACTGCCTTCGGCAGCCGCGACCTCTGTCTTACCCTTATTACCATAAGAATGAATATGATCTGATAAAAATGAGTCAAATGAGGCTAATAATTCTAATATACCCAAGAAATTGTCATTATCTACAGAGCCAAATGTTTCATCATCTCTAAAACAAGCCAGTCCACGCTGAGATATATATTTTATAACGGCAACAACTCTCAATAAAATTTTCCGCCAGTACTCGCATTCATTTTGGAATTGCTCTACAAGATTGTTGTCAATTCGATTAGTAGAATTTGATCGTGATGAGAAAGAAAACATGCATCTTCGATGAAAATCTGAGTTTTCATGCGATTGGAGCCTCTTTACAATATTTCTCCAGTCTGAAAATCCATCTTTACACAAAGCTTGATCATTTGAGCCACCATACAATTTGCATACATAGCAAAATACTGCTTTTGCACTGGGAGAATAGATCAACCATTCCCTGTTTACTATTTCTCCATTTTTTTTGCATCTGAAATTGTTTTTTGAGCATGTTCGCTGAATTTTTCTAATTACTTTTTTTGAGTTGCCCAGATAATCTATGTTTTGCTCAAGTTTAGTATTATTAAAATTTTCCCGAAAAGAGTCAGTTATGGGGGGCCACAAAGCAGAATCGCTATAATTTACACATTTTTGGTCAAGAACTGTTTCCAATGTATAATTTCAACTTCTGTTTTACTTTCCTTTCCAGGTGGAATTGAAGGGAAATCTTTATAATTTGAATCATAATCTTTTTGGCTGAAGGTTAAGAGCTGAAGGTCTTCAGAATTTGGATAAACCTTTTCTTGTGCCAAAGTTGATTCATTTTCACATCCAGATTGTTTTTTTTTTTAAGTTCCTCTTCTTCAGAAATAAAAGGCTGATCTTCCAAATTTGGATAAATATTTTCTTGCGCCAAAGTTGATTCATTTTCACATTCAGATTTCTTTTTTTGAAGTTCTTTTTCTTCAGGAACAGAAGCCAAGACTTCAAAATATGAATTATCCTCATTATTTTGAATTTCATCTTCAAAAACTGGAAAAGATGAAAAATCTTTTTCATCCTCGGACTCTAATTCAATTTCTTCTTCTTTTGCAGGTGTAGGTGTTTTTGAACCTGGTAAATAGTCTTCACCATCTTCTGCTCTTAAAACAAATCTGTTCATTGCTAAGCTTAACCGCTTGTTACAAGCAAGTCTTCCAGCTTTCCTTTTTCGTTTATTGCTTCCTGACGGTACTTGAGGCTTAGTTTTAGCCATGCTGAATAATTAATTAAATTAAATATAAGAAGAATCTGCAAAAATTTAACTATAAAGCAATAAATAAAATATGCATGCACTGTATTATATCACAGATAAGTGTTAAAGAACATGTTAAAAAATTTCAAGAAATTTACTCGGAAGACATTGAAGAAGAATTTCGAGATGAATTTTTTCAATTTAACGAATTCATTACAAAAGAAATACGACCCACTGAAAAATTAAAAGTAATTAAAACATTAAACATTGAACAGACTTTCCCCAATGTTGAGACAGCACTAAGAATAATGCACTCCATTCCCATATCAAACTGTTCAAGTGAACGATCATTTTCTGTTCTAAAAAGAATAAAAAATCGTATGAGATTATCACTCTCTGAAAATAAATTAAGTGGTTTATCCCTACTCGCAATAGAAAGTGATATTACAGAAAAATTAGACTTTGATGACATAATAGATGAATTTGCTAAACGTAAATCAAGAAAGAAGCCCATGTAAATTAGAATATAAAATATATTTTTGACAGGTAAAATTACTATATAAACTGCTGATTATTTTCAAATACATGTCTAAATTATATAATCAAATATTATAATAGGCAGCATATTTTTAACTATTACAATATTTGCATTTAATTTTAAACTGATTTATTACATTTTTATTAAAAAATTCAGTACTTTTATGTTAGCCGGGGGCCAATGACATATATATATGTGTATGTATATATTATATAAATATTGGCGCTCGGCTGACATAAAACTACCAAAAATTCTTTAACTGAAACATCATGAACATTTATTTAAAGTAAAACTTATTTTTTTAGCTTCGAGTAGCAGATTCAAATAAAGAAGTAAATATTTAAAATTTAAAGATTAGAATGTATCAAAAAATACTTTATTATTAATCAGTGAAAATTTAAGTTTCTTTTTTCCTTTAATATTTCTTATTGTTTCATAATATTTTATTTAATTTCTTAAATTTATTTTAAAAAAAACTAATAAATTAGTTTTTAACTGTTTAGTTTTGACCTAATGGCATGAATAATTCTTGCTAGAACTTATTTTTCCAAAACTGCTCATTGCAGATGATTCAAAAATATTTTGCTTAAATGTATAAGAAAAAACTTTTTCATTTATTTCATTATTGTATGAGGAATGATTTATTTATTTATTTATTTTTTATTAAAAAAAAAACATGTCAGTGACCATCCTCTTATTCAAAGTGAAAATATTTATAATTGTTTAAGCTTTCCAAATATTCTATATATTTTTAAGTGTGAATTTTCTATTTTATTGAATAATTTCATGAACATAGCTAATGACTATAAGTAGTTATTTTGAATATTTCTGTATCAGATTGTGGATATTTATTGTATCTTATTTCTATCTCAGAGATGTATTAAATTTCTGTATAAATTAGTTATAAAAAATTTCTGCAATTATTGAATTCCACCACTTAATTTTTTTAAGTTCATTTAAAAATTTGAAAAAATGTGAAATGCAGTGAAAGAAACCTGCAGAAATTTGTCTTAAATCTCATTTTTTCTTAAATGTTTACTACAATAAATAGATCCATGCTGTTGTATGAAATTTTTTGTCTCTTCACAAAAATCTACTTTATTAAAAAAATGTGTTTCTGAGGTTAATATGAGAGGAAAAGAAAACAAATGACGAAGACTAGAACTAATTGTGTATGTTGTTAAGTTTCCAATATAATGTATGTTTAATGTAAAAAATTAGCTTTATAATATGTTTCTGTTCTGAAAAAATAGCGAAATGAATTATATCCCTCCCTTTCTACTGTTCCTTGTACAAGTAGAAAAAAAAAATGTGATAGTCATCTGGTAAAATTTCTAGTTGCTGGTGAAATACATTTGTGCCACCCCCTTTCCCTACACATACAAAATATTTAATCATACATAAAAAATAAAAAAAATAAAAACATTGATTAAGGAAGAATAATTACTATTATAGTAATGATATATCATTAATTGCTTTAACAATTCCACTCGGTAAGTGAATTAATTAAAAAAAGTAATATAAACACATTTCGCCAGTTGATATATTTTAGCCAAGTGATTGCATTTGTCAAATCCTTGTTCTACAAAAATATCCTACGTGTTTCTGTTCTGATGTTTCCTATGATGTGCATGTGTTAAAAGGCTAATTGGTTGCCTAATTTTGACTAAAAATAATGTGATCAGAATCTTGATAATTATTTAAATTCATTTTGTGAAAAAAAGAAAAAAAAATACAGGAATACAAGTAAAAAGTAAATTATTATTTTAGATTATTTTACATATTGAATTTGAATATTATTGATTTTGGCTGGTATGCACAACATAAAATATTAATAATTTAAACTACTGCCGAAATTGAAAGACGCATTTTAAAATATTGATATTTTATGTTGTGCATGCATGCTGAATTCAACCTTTTTTATCCAACTTGCATTATTCTGCTAATACTATGCAAAATCATTTGTGCATATTTTTCTTGATTGTATCCATTTTTTGTTTATAGGAGAACATAAAAAAAGCTGTTTAATGAAATGGTTCTTTTCGGTTAGCCAAGCGCCAGTGAAATATATATCATATATATATATATTCACTGGTGCCTGGCTAGCCGAAAATATGTGAACTCAACTGAGCCACTCTTTGTAGCATTGGTGAGTTTGTGGGTATGTCGAATTTAGAAAACTCTTCTAGAATGAAATGGGGGGCGGGGGCCCTGAAATGACGCTGTGCTTCCCATAGCTTCAGAGGTTAATCGGGCCCTGCATAAAATATATATTTTTATTTACATATTTATTTAAAATTGACTCACTCAAAAAATTTTATTTTTAAATATTAATGATAAATCATAAAATGGTTTCATTATTAAAACAATACTTAATTATCTTTTAAAAAATCTAAAAATTAGTGGATTCGTTTTTTCACATTGGTAAGTTCACAGCACTACTGTCAATAATCTGCAGATAATGAACTTTAGCATCTGTCTCTCAGACATCATTACACAAGCATAAAATTTCAACTAACAGAAGTTGCGTAATGCAACATTGTATCAGTTTAAAAAAAAACTATCACTAGAATATTGACTAAATTTTGTTTTCCTAATTAAAATACAGTAGAAACCTAAACTGACTCAATGACATTTATCAGGATATAACAATCCTTTTATATACAATATAAAGATAACTATTGTCAAATGCAGTAGAAAATGTTAGACAAAGACTGAATGAAATACAGCAAACTATGTCTAAAACAGAATCGACCAGGACCGAGAATTTTCCATCACGGAGAATATTCTACCTTAGACAGTGTATAACTCTATTTAAAATCTTTCTGCATTACAAAAAGTTTATTGTACACATAAAAAGTCTAACCCAAATCATAAAGTGTTTCTGTCATTCTAATGTTAATTTGTGAAAGAATACCTTACCATTAAAAAATTTTTTAAACATTATTTGCAATGTGTCAATTTATTTATTTAAGCTTAGCATGCAATTAAACATTACTTTTTACTTTCTTCTATCTATAATAGAAGAAAGTATTGTAATCGAAATTTTTTTCGACTTCCGGTTTTCGACGAATTTACACGTTTTAGGGGTCAGAGATTCCGAAAAACATGTTTTTACAAAATGTCTGTCTGTCCGTCTGTCCGTCCGTCCGTCTGTCCGTCTGTCCGTCTGTGTGGCTTTTAATTGTACCATCTAAAAGTGTATGAAGTTATGCTTCAAATTGAACCTATTTTTTTTCTATGTTTTTGGCTATGGCAAGCAGATTCTATCAGAATTTGGGGATATTTCGACGAAAGGGGGCGCTGTGATCGATATTTTTGTTCCATTTTCACTATTGTACCATCTAAAAGTGTATGAAGTTATGCTTCAAATTGAACCTAATTTTTTTTCTATGTTTTTGGCTATGGCAAGCAGATTCTATCAGAATTTGGGTATATTTCGACGAAAGGGGGCGCTGTGATCGATAGTTTTGTTCCATTTTCACTATTGTATCATCAAAAAATGTATGAAGTTATGCTTCAAATTGAACAACATTTTTTTTCTATGTTTTTGGCTATGGCAAGCAGGTTCTATTAGAATTTGGGGATATTTCGACGAAAGGGGGCGTTGCGATAGCCATTTAAAGATTTCAAATTCAAAAAAGATGTGCAAATTCAAAAAAATTAGAAATCCTAAAACTTATTTTTCGTTAAATGTTCGGCCTTGATCCGGAGAATCCGGAACAATTTTTGCTTTGCCTCTATGTTAAAAAATGGCTGAGATATACTAGTTTGAAATTTTAGGGTGGCTAACATTTTCAATGAAGACAGCAGAATTCATCCATACACGGGTTTAATTTATGAGCTTTAGTTAACATGGTTTCGGCAAATTTTCTTTCATTGTTGTAACCATTAATCCTATTATTTGCTTATCACTATATATTTATATTCGCCAACGTCAAATTCTCGCCAAACTTGGCGATAGTTGGCGGAATATCGCCAAATTTGGCGACCAAAATAAGTTGCCATAAATGAAGCCAACTTGGCTGTAGAGGACTAATTTGGCGATATTCTCATTCAAATTCAATGTTGACGAGAATTGGGATTGAATCTTTTTTATTTAGGTTCCACGCGTTTTACCTTCGTGTTTTCCATTAAATTAATTAGCTAAAATCATAAAACCAAGGAATAGGAAGGCTATGTGTTCCTGTCTGTTCAGGCCAGAAGGACTTTTCGTAGTTTAGTATACATCGGTTGTTCGCATCCTTGAAACCCGACCATTCGCACGCAGCTGACGTACAACAGAATGATGAAAAATATTGATTTTATTGGCGATGTGATAGCGAATTTTGAAGTATTAACATGACTGAGATAGAAGAAAGTTTTGGGATTGGCACATCCGACTAGTTTTAAAGTGACATGCTTTATAAATGTTTATTTACAATGTAATTCTTAAAATTTTCCTAAAGATAAACACAGACTTGGAACTAAATTTCCCCATTTTTCTACATTCAAAATTAAGAAAAAAAAAATAAGACTGAAGAACAAAAGTGAATTTTCACTGTTAAATTTAAGAATATTTTATTCTACTTAATTTTTAATAAAATATTCTTCCATTTAATTTTTTTTTAAATAAATTTATTATTTTGAAGATTGTAGCAGGGGAATGAACGGGCTTTTGTTACAGTTAAAATATGAGAGAATACATTTGTGATAACATTTTCTTAATTTCTGGCATTATTTTTTCAAGTACTGCCCTACTGTTAATCCATAAAATCCAAGCTGCGGACACTTTCCAAAAGCTTACCAATGCTCCCCAATGCCTCCTCGAACATTTTGGTGTATTTGCTACTCCTAAAAACCCCAATGTCACATTAAATTTAGCAAAAATTAATTTCTGGTTTGTTGCAAAACCGGCCAGCTCCAAAGCAAGTTGCAAAGGTGGCCAAATCCAAAACAAAGACTTAAATATCACCCTCATTTCATGTGCCCCTGCCACCTCATTTCGTGTTTTCAAATATACTGTCTTAATGACTATAAAACTGAAGAGTTTTGGTTCCAATCTTATTTTGGCTAAGTGTGGCAAAAAATCAGCTTTTCCCAAAAATTTTATTTTTTGGAAATGACCGGTTTTGCAACTAGACGACACAAATCCTAATGGACTATATGTTTAGTATCTTAATAGTAATAAAATGCATATGAATGATTACCAAAAACCAACAGTATTTATCGTACAAAAAAAGTGCAACAATAAGTAATCCATACTGGATTACTATTACTAAACGAAAAGACATTAATAAAAGATATAAATTTAAGAAAACTCACCAATTTGCTTCAATCACAAAAAAATGTTTTTTTTTTTTTTTTTTTTTTTTTTGCAAAATCAGAGTAATTTCAAAATAAACATCACTTATCTACCGCCATTATGTATGAAAAAGCTCTTTTCTAATTGGCTGGGGTTGGGTAAGATGGGCTTAGGATTGAGTACTGATCAAACTTTCAAAATCGCTTCCTAACTACCTAAAATCTTGGGTTTAGATCGAAAGTTGGCTAAGTTAGGCCTTGGGTCGACCAGTGAGAACGCAGCTTTACACACCGGCGGTGAGGGAAGTTTATGCATGAAAAACATTGTGGTTTGGCGCAGAAATGTAACAAAAATGTATTAATAATTTCCAGTGAATAACGTGTAATATATATTGGATTGTTCGGGAAGTTCCTTTCGTTTGGGAAAACCAGTTCGTAAAACCGGAGTTCATACCTCTGTAGTGCCTAGTCAGGTGAAGGTCTCGTCACCTGATCAAGGCTCTAAATTACGAGATCGATTCCTTTCTCTTTTTCAATTTTTGCTTTTTTTTTAAATCTCCCATTTCAACAATGTTAAATAGAAACCATGAACCGGTAAACAAAGAAAACTGTGACAGACGAATACAGAACATTGCAGCGATACTACAAGGCTCATGTCAGGGGATCACAGCCATGCTGTAATCAGGCGAATATCGCCCCGCGTCCAGGTACTAACTCGTCAAGCTAGGCACTCATGCCCGGTTAACGGTATATATATATATATATATATATATATATATATATGTATATATGAATATATATATATATATATATACCGTTAACCGGGCATGAGTGCCTAGCTTGACGCACTATATATATATATACAACATATATATATATATATATATATATAACATATATATATATATATATATATATATATATAACATATATATATATATATATATATATATATATATATATATATATATATATATATATATATATATATTTATAACAATAGTTAACGGAATTAATGTCTAATAATTAAATGCTAGAATTTTCTGGTACGAATCAACTTTCCGAACAACCCAATAAATTAAAAATGTACAGCCGAGCCACTTCCTGGATTCAACAATAGTCCCACTTATTAAAAAAAGTATTTTACAAACAAATATAAATATAGTTTCATACCACTAAAATTATATAAATTAAATTGTAATCATTTTTCTTGAAGTTTTGTATTTTAATTACATCAGAACAAATTTTAAAAATCAAGTGAGCTTCTAGTTCTATTTAAGAAAGAAGCTTTGCCAACATAAGATAGAGGTGTTTCTTAAAAAAAAAATCTGCTTACATCAATGTATCCGAAGCATTGTCTATTAAGAATAAATGCTGGAAGTGCCTTTTCAGTTATGATATGCGTTTTTAAGTTTAATTAGAATTTTGCATACTACGTGGTGTGCTGTATATATCCTATTTATCATATTCAGGGCTACACAAAAGTATTCGTAAGTATTACTGAGCATGAGCGTGAATTACTTAAAGGTATTTTTAAATTGAGTTATGCATTTTCAAGCCAATTCATATTTTTGCTAAGAGATCTTTGTAGAATATAAATAAAATCATATACAGTGCTATGCGAAGAACTGGATACATGGCCGGCTTTAAATAATGATTCCAGGAAGTGTGATTTCATTAGTTTTAGGCGTGTTTTTGCCAGAATTAAATTTTAGCTTAATATGTTGCTTGTATAAAAATCTGTAGGTAACATGCTGTACAAAAAAAAAATAAGGTATGCTTCTGTCTATAGGTAGAAATTCCTGACGGTGAATTTGTATTTGTATTATGCATTTTCAGGTTTTCTTACTAAAGTGAATTTTAGCATACTGTGTAGAATATATACAAATCTATAGATCATATACAGGGCTATCAAAAAGATTTGGCTTACCTTTCCGGCTATGGACGGTAATTGTTGAAATCAGATCTTCAAATGTGTTATGCATTTTATAAAATGTCTACTTTGGTATTTTCTTTAATTTATTAAACGGCGATGTTTTAAAATAACTTTAATTAGGTTGTTTGACATGTTTCGACTCACTCCGAGTAATTTAAAAAAACAAATGAGAATATTCCATAATTGCACGGGCTTTGAAGTTATGATTTTCATGTAGTTTTTTTTAAATTACGCACGTTATCTTTTATTTTTACTTGGTTGTTTATTTTCATATCTGTGACCATGGAGTAACTCGAGCCTAAGTTTCAGTAAATTAAAAGATGCCGCATCGTTACAAATTGTATTTTTGCGTGTTAGTATCTCTATGGTTTCTCTTATTACGGAAACTGTAGCTCGAGTTACTCCATAATCACAGATATGAAAATAAATAACCAAGTAAAAATAAAAGATAACATGCTTAATTTTTAAAACCTAATTAAAGTTATTTCAATTTGTAATATGTTGTTAATGTACACCTTTTAGCATTTAACAGAAATATATTATTACAAGGTGTTATAATTTATTATACGGCGATGTTTTGTTAAACTATTCTGGACGAGTTGGGAAGTGTTTCATAATCTATGCTTAACGCATAATTTTCCTTTCTTGTTTATTTTTAGCTGTTGCTCTTTAGCCAGCCATGAATATCCGTTTAACAACCGTTTGTATATGTTAATATTATTAAAATACAAAAAGTTCTTAAATATTAAAGAAATATTTTCTTTCTAAAACGCTGCACCGAATTCCATTAAATCAAAATCTATCGAAGAACTAATAAATACATATAATTGCAATATTTTTATAGTTTTCGTTCAATAATATATAAAAAAAAATTTAAACATATTTAAATTCAGACACTATTTTCTGTTAAATATTCAATGTGTCAACATATTTTGAGATGCATATGCCATGATTCTGCTACCGGAATCCTCATAAATATTTAAAATGTACTTGTCACAATGCATAAAGAGGAGAAAAAGGCGAAAGTTGGGGCGGAGCCACTCAGTTCCATAAACTTGGAAATTGAAGAAACTCCGCCCTAAAACAATGCCTTTTCTTTGCTTATCGTCTATGATTGGAAAAATTGTGAAGTAATTTTTTCTTGACATTACACAATTTCAATTCATCGATATTTATAGTATGTTATTGAGGTGTATAGAAAGACCTAATAAGAAATATTCAAATGTACTATACTGTCTTTAAGCGTGTTTTTTTTTTTTTTTTCTTTTTTTACATACGTTTTCGATTACATTATGGATTTTCCAGCTAAGTCAAATTGATATAGAATGTAATATGGGTTGTGTATTAACTAGCATCATTATAAATCCTCCACCGCCCCCCAAAAAGCGAATCATATGTATTACCATGATGGGTATTTATTCTTGAAGTACTTTTTTGCGATTGCACTTAACAAATTTTACTCCACTATTTTACAGAAACTAGAGGTAATGCTTCACCCATGTTACATTGCTAAAGTGCAATGATGATTACATTACAAACGAATGTCTATCGCACCGCTGGTGAGGGAAGTTTATGCATGTAAAACATTGTGGTTTGGCGCAGAAATGTATTAATAATTTCCAAGGAATAATGTGTAATATACAGTGGAACTTCCCTTTAACGAAGTCCCTATTTAACGAAATTTTCTACTTAACGAAATTTTCTGCAGAACTTTGACTTTGAACACCATTAGCATGTAAATTAATCTCCACATTACGAAAAATATATTCTATGTAACTTATGTTTATTCCACTTCTGTAGAGTAGATAATTCAAATTAAGCGATTGCTGTTCGAAGGATGTGGAAATTTATTTCAGCGGATTCGATTCTATGAAAATGAACACATTTAAATAATTTCCATTCTGCTTGGTGGTAAATAAAACAATTTTTTTTTCACACTAAGAAAAACACTTATCACTATTCTCCCACTACGAGACTCCAGCGCTGACACTTGGGGGAAGTCAAAATCCCATTTTTACCTTCAATGATATAGAAGATGAGGTGTCGCAATGGCGTCAGATGCATTGAAAGAAAAAATATCTATTAGAGTCAGACAGGTACCATTTTGACCTACCACTGCTGATAGACAATTGCTTTGTACATTCAAAAGAACGTGCTTCAAAATACAAATCGAAGGACATCAAAGTTATTTTTGTTCCTGCCAATACAGCTAAACTTCAATCATTAGTCTAAGGAATAATAAAAAATCTTGAAGTACATTATCGAAAAAGACAGAAAAAACCGATATAGTGAAAACATTAGTTTGAGATTCTGTGTATCAGAGCTGATGAAAGCTTGGGCCAAAGCTTGGGAATGTGACGTGATTTCATCGACCGTACACAACTCTTTTATGTAAAAGACGGCTTCATAATTAAAAATGAATCAAATGCTTCTGAATCCAATACCTGTTTGTCATATCTCAAGAAAAAATTTCATGAATTTAAGTTAATTTCTATTTAACGAATTTTCTTCATAACGAAGTTTTTAAGTGTAACGATGAGACTTCGTTAAATGGAAGTTCCACTGTATATATATATATATATATATATATATATATATTGGATTGTTCGGAAAGTTCTTTTCCTTTGGGAAAACCAGTTCATAAAACCTGAAAATTCCGCCATGTACGATAACGGCGCCTGGTGCATGTATACCTCTGGAGGTGCCTAGTCAGGTGAAGGTCTCGAGTCTCGACACCTGATCAAAGCTCTAAATTACGAGATCAATTGCTTTCTCCTTTTTAATTTTTAATTTTTAATTTTTGCTTTTTTTTTTTTTTTTTTTTTTTTTTTTTTTTTTTTTTTTTAAATCTGCCATTTCAACAATGTTAAATAGAAACTATGAACCGGTAAACAAAGAAAACTGTGGCAGACAACTACAGAGCATTGCATCGATGCCAACAAAGCTCTTGTGAGGTGGTCTGTGATCAGGCGGATATCGCCCTGCGTTCAAGTACTAACTCGTCAAGCTAGGAACTCACGCCCGGCAGGTAGGGGCCTGATTAGCGGTATATACCTATAAAAATTAGCTATCGGAATTAATGTCTAGTGATTAAATGGTAGAATTTTCCGGTACGAACTAACTTTCGCAAACAGAAAGAAATTTCCGAACAACCCAATAAATTAAAAATGGACAGCTGCCGCGGGCCACTTCCTGGATACGATGATAGTTCCACTCAATTAAAATTTTATTAAACAAACAAATGTAAATATAGTTTCATACCACTAAAATCATTATAATTAAATTATAATAATTTCTCTTGTCTAGAGAATCAAGCAAGCTTCTAGTTCTATTTAAGAAAGAAGCTTTAAAATAAAAAACAAATATCGTTGGAAACAGATTTGCCAGAAAAGAGGTTTTTATTAAATTAAAAAAAAAAACTACTTCTCTTCTGACTAGTATCTTCGGTTTATTTTATCGTGTCTGCTATTAAATAAAAAGGAAATTACTTTTCTGAAATAATGGTAGATATTTTGAATATAAAAAATTCCCGAACTTGGCAACGCTATTTGAATAGTTAAGGAGTGACCAGGTTAAGTGTTACCCAGTAATAGAATACCCTCAGACAACAGACAACTTAACATAGATACAGTTACCATCCCTAAACATATATCACAGCAATAGTACGCTACAATCTGTGGCCAATTCCTTGTACTAGGGGGTGAAATAAGAATGCATCAAAAGTCATATAAAAAAAAAAAGGTCATTAACAAAAATTTTGAAAACAAAAATGCTCCACGTGATATATGCGCTAAAATCCTACATGTCGCTGATCAATTATACCATGCATTGGAAAATTAAATTATTCAAATCACTGTTCTAAAACTCCCTTGCATTAATAATTACAAATTACAATAACTTCAAAATAAAAACGATCTCTAATACTTTGAAGAAGCTTATCCCAAGTAAAAGTCTGCCCTTTTTGTTAGATTATATATGTTTTAGCATCATTTTAAGCTCCCCAACTTCATACTATTGAATTTAATAATAAAAATGAATAATATATAAAAAACATCTGAAAATTAACAAAAATAAAATTTTTATATTTTTTACGGAAAATGAGACATTGAACGTATTTACTCGTACGCGTTGTTTATGATGCAGTAACGCTAACGGAGAAATGAAAAATTCCTACGTTTCACGCATCCTACATGAGTGCAACCCTATTACCGGTTATTCGCGCCGCGACTTTTTCGCCAAATGCGTGAAACGAGGGAACTTTTCAAATTAGCGGTCCAGACAGCGTTCTCAGATGGATTTTAGTTTTCTCCCTAGACCATCAAAGTAAAATTCCCTAGATTACCCTAGATTCTCAAGTCACGTGACTTGGGAAGAATAAAGTATTTTGATTGGCTGGCACTGTTTTATATGACAATAAATATATAAAAAGTTTTGTTCACATAAAAATTCAAATTTATCGCTAAAAATACATGAACAGAAAAAAAGCAAGGTTTATAGGGAGCAAATCGAAATAATGTGTAGCTCCGCCCCACATCCATCCTCTTTTTCTTTTTTTAGTATTTTAATATACATTTGTAAATATTTACGTGTGATACCCAACGTACAACTTGAAGCTAAATAAATATATATGACATGATCAATCAACCATAAGGAATATTTAACACACACAAGTATGCGCAAAAGAAAAAATAACACATTGTTTTCATAGTATGAGGTATGGGTATGTTTTAAACTTTTTAAGAATATATGTCATCGTTTTTTACACAATTTTTCACTGAAAGAAATTGTAAAAAAATTTCCAAATTATAATTCTTCAGTACCTCTTAAAACATATCTTAAATTTATGAAATACGATGATGTTTACGATGATTTTTTAAAAAAGAGGATTTTTGCAATATTCAAAAATTAGATATATTTCTCAAATAATATTAATACAATTTACATCTGTATTCAAATCGTACAGCGGAGACGATGCTCCGCCTACTTTCTATATCTAGATTTTCTGCACTGATAACGAATACATATCATAATGAAGATGGGCGGAGTTTAAATATGAAAAACAGCGAGGGTGGAGTACAGATGTAACAAGAACATATTAATAGGTTTCTGGCGTATAATCCGTAAATTAATACTGATAGCTTGATATTTTGGGAATTCTATTGGTCACTAAAAAATAATTTTTGATAAAACAAAATCAGCAAATTATGTTAAAAGGCATGGATGTGCTTTAAAAAATTTTTACTCTTATCTGACATCGCCCTTTATTATTCTAGACCCCGTCAAAAATGACAGATAGTTGATCTGAGCTGCATTTTCACAAGACTTCATGCAAACAAACAGCATGAAGATTTTATTATTGGAAGGTATGTATTGTAGAAAAGTACATTTTAAAAATGACAAATAATTTCTACAAATACAAAGAATAAAGATTTTTTTTTTTTTTTTTTTTTTTTTTTTTTACTTAATAATAAAATTTTGAAATAGTTCAACGATTGGACAAAACATTCAAATTAAATATTAAAAAACAATCCATGTGCGAAAGTTTTTGCAAAAAAGTGTTACCAATGAGTTTCTAAAGAGCTTGATTCACGACATAGCTCATTTTTTGATTATATAAGCAGAATTAAATGGAAATTACTCGGTACTATTTATTCCTTATATTTTAATTAAGTTTCATAAGAAGTAGCAGTGTTCGCATCTCCGACTCGGTTCGCTATGGAATGATTACCTACAATATACTTTCCTACACTGGGATTTGTCGATAGATGACTGCTAAAATAGTTTTTGAAGGTTTTAAACAAAATTAAAATATTTAAAAGCTTTAATATGCTTTTACAAATATTTTAAGATCAGAATCGGATATGAAGCTTTCAAAGAGTCGTTCTTTTGTGATTCATTTGAATTTGGGATGCCGAATGGCAACAGTTTTCGTTTGTTTATATCTGGGATTCCGATGTTTAATATGGATTTTTAGTCAAGAACTTAAAACATTATAATAGGATATGATATACATGTTTTATAGGAACATTTACTGAACAGACATGATTTAAAGTAGAAGATATCATCATTTAGCTGTCATATGTTAGCATACGTTTTTCATTAAGCCTAACATGGCGTTTAACTACTGTCGATTCGCAGACCAGAGTGGTCGCGCCCGGAATGGTTACCGACACTTTCTTGCCTTCGGATTTTATTACAAGTAGATAGTCTTTGACTGCTATAAACCTCTTTTAAAATTATTTGCGATAAGAATCTAACTATAATAACAATAACAATAGAAATCCTTAAATAAGGAAACGAAAAAAAAAAAAAATGGAATAAAGCACCAATTTGAAAAATTTGGGAGAAATGCTTGCTATTGTTATGACTAATACTTAAAAGCTATAGAATAAAATTTCTTTATAGGATCTGGATGTTTAATTTTTTAGCAGATCTTTTCATCTAACATTCCAATTGTAGGTCCAGGTTGTGATCATTTATTAGCCCTATAGGATTCCGAAGAACGAAAGTGAGGTACGAGATTACTATTTCGGAAACAAAATTTTTTTCGTCACAACAGAGTCACCACGCTTCTTGCTCTTCGGAGTTCGATCTCGCCTCCGTCATCGCCCTGGGTAAGTTTTGAAAACGGTCCTATCGCCGTTTGCTAGTCTGTTGCTCAGAGTCACCATCCCGACCCGGGCAAGGGTCCGGGTCGGGTACTTGAGATTAGACTAAGGGGCGCCATTGCACCACCTAGCAAGGAAATGCCTGCGCTAACTTGCGCTTAAAGGGGGGGGGAGCCAGATCTGGTGGACCACACACCGAATATCCTGACACATGCGGCTTTTCCAGACGCCCTCTACCACCTGCGCACTACGTTGAGGTGGCGATTGTTCCGTTTAACCTGCCCCCGTCGTGTCGATGAACATCTCGCAATGCCGGACTCCTGGTCATTTTTCCCACTGAAGGGGCCGAGTCGGGATCACACGGAGAGGCATGCCAGAACCGGCAGAGGTATGCCAATTTACATGGTCAACGCCCTCTCTTGCACCAACTTTGAGAAAATCTATAAAATTGAGGAACTTTGTGACATAAGTGTTCGTATTGACTTTTTCAGAAATAACAATAATCCGAAACAATGTTATCGCTGCCAACGGTTCGGACACGCCTCCGAGACGTGCAGCCATAAATATCTCAAAAGCTCAGCACCTCACTGATAACGGCTGCAAGATAGGCAGAATTATCCCCAAATGTTCAAATTGTAACGGTGCCCATCTGGACCGGAGGACCTTGGAGACCACTGACCAGGCCCCTACCTACCGGGATTCGACCCAGTTTGACGGGTTTGAGTGCCTGGTCATTGGGGCGAAATTCGCCTGATCGCCCTATTGGGGCGGTCCACAAAGACAAGTACCCAGTTCGGCCAATCAACTGAGTCCGGATTTTTCTGTGTTGTTCACTCCTAAATTTAAATGTTCTGAGATCTGAAGCCGCACACCACGTACTCGTCATGACAGTTGAAATGGGGCTGGACAATTTAGTGCCGAAACGTTGGTACTGAACTTAGCTTGAAAAAGGGGAGAGAATTTTGAGGGAAACTAAATAAAGAAATTAACTAGATAATGAAACCACTGAAATGAAAATATAATTAGCCAATAGCTAAGTCGTACCATCGGGGAAAATTTTTGGGCCGAGTTGCAAGGCAGACGGGGCTGACGGGACTGCGCCTTTCTACCGTACCCCACCTGGTAAAAACTGGCTCCGTGGGCTGTCCCATTAGAGCGGGTCCGGTAGCTTTTGCGGGCAATGTCCAATTGCACCTAATAAAGAGGCGGACAGTCAAAAATAAAATGAATTAAAAAACTGCTGCTAAAAAAAACCCTTGTGCTACCAGTTGGGGCCGGCCATTGGCTCGTCCCAACCGGCAGCACGAGGAACTGCAAGGGGAACCTGGAAGAGAAGAATGTTACATTTTAAACTGAACTTATTCTGAATTACACTTTAACTACATTATTGAAATTAATTTACTTTTATTGTGCTAATTGACTTGGCTACCCGTCCATTGGGCCCATGAAAGGTTGTTAAATAATTAACAATTTGTAATTTAAAATATGTACTATTGCCGTTAACTGACTAAACCATAATGGGTTGTTGTTGTTGTTGTTGGTTTGGCCCAATAGCTCGGTTTTGCAGCTTTTTATTTCTATATAGCTGACTTGATCCATATAACTGTGAAACTAGTCTCCTAATTTTGAACCAATTCCAGATGAGAGACCTGCATCTGGATTGGCACCCCCAGAGGTAGCGCTTATATAGAACTTGGAGGACATTAGAGCCACGAACAGATTTAACGTGCACCAGCTCCCATTAACGTACACAGTCTACTTTCCATACTTATCCTTTAGACTTATCACCTCTTTCCTTCCAGTTCTTCTTCTTCTTCTTCTTTCTCATTTGTCTTCTTCCCCTTCTTTTTATAATATTTTTTAACACAAGGACGGACAAACAGTGCCGGGGGCTATTATAAGCTTCTTACTGTGTGATGGTGCACAACTTGCTGGACCGTTGATGACATGCGTCGTGCTGGTAATACTGTGATTACGGGGCTCTTGTTTCGGGCCGTGGTGCCAGCTGATATTGTGCGACTACCGCACACTGCTACTAGGACAAAACACATAGACATTTTATATTTTTTTTTGGTGGCTTTGGATTGCTCCTGGGCCTTTTTTTTAACATATAACACATAAGCACATAAATAAACACTTTTTTTTCCTTTTACACTAGGACGGACAGACAGTGCCGGGGGCTATTATAAGCTTCTTACTGTGTCATAATGCACAACTTGCTGATCCGTTGGTGACGAACGTCGTGCTGGTAATTCTGTGATTACGGGGCTCCTTTTTCGGGCCTTGGAAGCAGCTGATGTTGTGCGACTCCGCACACAGCCATTGGACAATACCCATGGACAATTTTATAATTTTTTGGTGGCTTTGGATTGCTCCTAGGCCTTTTTTTTAACATATAACACATAAACACATATACATATTCATTTTATCGTTGTGTTACCTTCCACCTTCGACTGCTGCTGGGGTGCTAAATATTATTGTGTGTTGTTTTGTATTAGTGTCGTGATGCTGTCGCAGTTTTCTTGGAGCCACCTGATTACTGTCTTTGCCTTGTTTTGTACGTGTTTGTTTTTCGCTAATTGTTCATACCATAATTTCTCGTTGTCTGTTGTTATTTGTGCCAGGTGGTGTGCTTGGGTGAGTGGACATTGAATTAGGTAATGTTTTGGTGAACCCACCGTTCCGCATTCGCAGTCCGGTGTGTCCGCTTTCTTAAACCTGTGTAGGTATGCTGGAAAAGCTCCGTGAGCTGTGTATAGCTGTGCTAGCAGGTAATCGCTTATTAGTCTATTTTTATCTACTTTTGGGAAGTACCTGTGTGTTTCCCTACCTGTGTCCCCATAGTCCCACTCAAACTGCCATTGTTTTAGTGTTATATCTTTTAGTGTTCTTTTAAGTTTTGAGATTGGTTTAGTCAGGTTGTATTTGCTTTTGTTGTTTACATTTAGAGCTGCGGTTTTGGCTAACATGTCTGCCTCTTCGTTTCCTTGGATGCCTACATGCGCCTTAACCCAGCTGATTTTAAATTTGTTGTTAGATTCTTTTATTAGTTTTTGGATTGTGTCTACTGTTTTGTTTACGTTGAATGGTTTACTAAGTGATTCGATGGCCGATTTGCAGTCCGAGCGGATGCTATATGACTCACCCGTGGTGTTGCCCCATTTTGCTGCTTCTTGTATTGCCAGTAGTTCGGCCTGGAAGACGCTGTTGCTGTTCCTTAACGGCACTGACCATGTTTTTATCTTTTGATTATTTTTATATGCTACAAAGGCCGAACCTGTAGCACCTGATTCCAATTTAGAGCCGTCCGTGTATATCCTTGTGTCTTGTGTATTGTACCCTATCCTAGGTTCTATTGTGTCTGCTGGATGATTCTCCCATATGTTTATTTTTTTGTCGTATTCGATGTGGTGTAAAGTTTCATTGTGTATTGTTGCATTTTTCCTTAATCTTGAGACTGTGCCGTACGCTGCTTCGTAGTAGACTTTAAGATGGATTGGAATCAGGCCTGAGAGTACCAGAAGTGCCGAGGTTGGGGCCGTTCTATAGGCCCTGACTATGGCCAGTGCAAAATGTCGCTGGCAGCTTGACAATATCTGTATGCACCTTTTGCTGAGGCAGTGTCCCCAAACCGGTGCTGCGTAGGTTAGCGTCTTTTCCACTACTGTTGTGTACCAGATTTTTAGTATATTTGCTTTTAGTCCCCAACCCTTTGCTACCATATGTGCTAAGTTTGTGAAGTTTGCTCGTACCTTATTTGTTTGTGTTTGACAGTGTGGTATCTAGTTTAGATTTTTGTGCAGTGTGACTCCCAAATATCTTATGTGTTCTTTTACTTTTAGTCTCTGGCCGTTGAGTTCTATTCCCTCTATGTCATTGGTGTTTTCTGTTGGAAGGTTTCCCGTGTGTCCTCTGTTAAGATATAATAGTTCTGTTTTTTCCCTGTTCAGCGATAGGTTATTCCCCTCTATCCAGTCATTAAATTCCTTTAGTATTTTGTTTGCTAATCTCTTAAGTTTATCCTTTGTTCTGCCTCTTAGAATTATAATAAAATCGTCTGCGAAGGCTTGTAATCTAACACGTTTTCCCCAATTTCTTTTAAGTGCTGTGTCTGCGATTAATAGCCAGAGGAGCGGGCCGAGACAACTTCCTGGGGGGCATCCGCCAAATGTCTGCTTTGTGACTTTAATGCCATTTTCCTCTAGTGAAACGTACCTGTGTTGGAGGAAGCTCACTATCCAGTTTACCAGGTACCCTGGACAGGGAGATTGCTTAATATTATTAATTAATATTGGCCAGCGTATGTTGTCGAAGGCCCCTTTGATATCCATGGCTATTAGGAGTGTTTGGTATTTGTTTGTTTTATCTTCTTTTATTGTGTTGATTAAGTTATCTAATGCGTGTTCTGTTGAGATCCCCTGTTTGAAACCATACTGTTTGTTGCTCCAATAGTTATTATTGTTTAGGTGGAAGTTTATCCGACCGTGTATTACGCGTTCTAACATTTTGCCAAGCGCTGGTAAGAGGCAAATTGGCCTGTAATTTTTTGGATTTGTTGGGTCTTTACCTGGTTTTTGGAACAGTACCACTATGCCTACTTTAAACGATTTTGGGAAGTATTCTAACCTTAGGCATGTATTGAAGAGTGTCAGTAGTAGTTGCGGTGTTGCATTATTAATTCTTTTAATTAGGTTGTAATCTATGAAGTCGAATCCGGGTGCTTTATTTTGTTTAATGTTTCTGATTATTCTGTTTAATTCCGCCTTTGTTACTACCGGTGGTGCTGGTTCATTGTTTTCTTTATTTGCCTTTGTTAGTGTGTGGGGTATATTTTGGTCTGTTATGTATAAGTTGTCCAGGAAATGTGTTAGTGTGTCTTTAATGGTTACTTTTGTATTTGGGGGTAGAATGTTGACTAGTTTTACCCGACCTGTTCTTTTGTTGCTAGCGTTTTTATATTGGGAGCCATATGTGTCTGTGACCTTGTTGCAGTAATCTTTCCATGTTTTGGATTTTGTTCTGTTTATTAGTTTTTTAATTTGGCTTGTTCTTTTTTGAAGATTATGTGTTGTTTTACTTTTAATTCTTCGTTCTGTTGTTTTTGAAATTTCCTCCTGAGTGCCCTAACCTTGTTCCTCGCTGTTTTAATTTCATCCGTCCACCATGGTGGGACAGTGACCGCAGGTGTAGATTTTTTCTTATAGCTTGCAAACGCTATCGATGTGATTTCATTTTGCAATCTGAGTGTTATGTTGTCCAGCTGGTCTGTTGTGCTTGCTTTTTGGAGTTCTTTAATGTATTTGTTTCTGATTTTTCTAATGTTTTTATCAAATTTTGCACGTTTGCCTATCTTTGTTTGTAGACCATGTCTTTGGTAGTCTATGTTCTCGTAGTTTTTAATTTTAAATTTTATGTATCTGTGGTCACTGAGTGAGACATCGTCACTGACATGCCAATCACTTATGTCGTTACCTAGTGTTGCCGTTGTTATTGTCAAGTCCGGCCATCCCTGTATTTCCTTTATTGTACCATCCCTGTTTTTCCCTCGTACAGTTTTGAATGAGGGTGGTGCGTCCGGAGGGTTGTGGACAAACAACGCGTGTAGCAGGAGGAAATCTGTTAGCTCGCGCCCTCTGTGGTCTATGTCATCGTAGCCCCATGCTGTTGAGTGTGCATTAAAGTCCCCCACTAGCAGTACTTCTCCGACCGCTTTACTCAGGGCCTCACCTATCTCGTCTAGTACTTCTGAGATGTCCGCCAGAGGGGGGGCGTATGTATTTATTATTGTGAAAGTTTTGTCTTTGTTTTCTAGTTTTATAGCTGTTGTGAACTCTCTTGTTAGTATTGTTATTGGTTTGGTGCCTAATCGGGTTATAATCGCAGATCTGTTTTGTGGTGTTTTTGTGACATTCCAATTTTCTGGTTTGAACCCTGTTATGTTACCCGTTTTTTTATTTTGGTGGAAATCATGTAAGAGTGCTACTTGTATTCCTTTGGCTGCGACATAGCCTGCGAGTGTGTCTGTTGCTTTATTGCTACCGTGTAGGTTAATTTGTATCACGTTTAGGGTGTCGTGTGTTTGTTGCATATTTGTTTGGTTTTGGTCGTGTGGTATTTGTTGGTTTTGCGCTGCGAAACTTGAGCGTGTGGTTCTAGTATTATTTGTGGCTATTACCATAATTGCGGCGCTGAGCGTCATGTTGTTTTCTAGGGACCGGAGGACCTTAAGATCTTAACGGAACCACCTTAAGAAAAAAATACTCTACACCCAACACCAAAACAAAACAGCAAAATCAAAAAAGCAATCTAATTGCGGACATTGCAGATAAGGGTATGATACAACTTAGGGTACGATACAACTGTACTATATCGCCTCTGTGCATATCCCTGTCTCTCCCATAATAACATTTTAACTAAAATAATTTTTTGGTATCTCATATATTAATCGAAGACGTCATATTAGTGAGTAAACTGATTACGTAAGATATGTTGAATACAGCGAGCCCCAAGAAGGTCTGTATATTGGAACTCTAAATAAAGTCTTGATGACTATTAGTGCAATATTCCATATCGATTACACTTTAGTTTGGTAATGGTAAAAAGTATTTTGTGTATACACAAAATCTTTATTTTTACTTATTTCTTAGATAATTTTCTTTATGTATTTATAATTTTCGGATAAATGAGAAATTTTACTTTTTTATCGCAAAAACATACCTCAGCTTCTATCAGGCAGTTTCGGATTAAAGTTGATGAAATGTCTCCAAACCAACAGTACAGACAGGTAAAGCTCTGCTAGATAATGTTACAAGTACATCCCCAGATGCTGACGTCATAACGATGGTGGAGACCACCTGTACTATCGCTTTCGCTTTTATCATTCATGCATAATTTCTAAATATTGCATAATTTCAATTTTGACATCATCGAATTAGGAAAAATGTATACTTTCAATTATTATTATTGTTTTAAAACTGTAGCTAAATTCATTGATTCTTTTTAAAACATTCCTTTAAATAATTTTCAAGCATGATTAAATAAATAAATCTATATATATTTCAACAATAAATACTTGTTTGATACAGTAACGTAAAGTAATTAAGAGAAATTGGCAGAATTACTACAATTGATATTTGAATGCTCATGCTATATCAGAGTAAATTAACGTTATTTTCCAAGGTAGGGCAAATATGTTGCGAAAAGAGAAGCAATATCTAACAAATTGAAATCTGTGCTATATTTAAACGAGACTTTTGATTTCATTTAATAAAATATTTAAAAATTTTTGCATAACAATCATTTTGTTTCAAGAGTGTACAGTTTTCTGCTCTAATAATTCATTTACATTTTATTTTAAACAAAAATGCTTTGTCTTTAACAGATCGTGTTGGTTTTCTATACAGGTTCAATGCCAGAGACATAACTTTTATTTAAAAAAAGGTTATAAAATACGTTCCTACCACATTGAATACGTAGACGAATTTTAAGATTTCAAGAGCTAAAGTGTTACTAAAAGAACTGGCAAATTTGGTGAGCTTGTGATCCCAATCTGACCACTGAAATTAGCTGTTTTGCCCATACTTATTGTACAAGGTCTGATTATCAAAGACAAAAATACTTTTCGAAATTAGCGATAGAAGTTTCACAAGGCTATAATTGATCATGATGTGCATTTTTTTAAGCAATTGTTACATTTAAAACGTAAAAGTACTATCCGTGAATGGAAATATTCAAAAGACTCGAATTCGCGACAACTGTCATGAATGTGTTAATAAGTTATACACTGGAAACCCATTACTTGTTATCATATCAGCATTCGAAATAATCTATTCATACCATATTTTTAATTCTAGAAAAACTTTAAGCAAAAAAGTAATGATTGATTCCCACCCTCTCCACTGCTGGTGTTCGTCGCGCGGAGCGTAGAAAAGGGGCGTGTTCTCCCGCCCACCTGATCTCTGTTAATCTTCGGTGACTGCTCTTTTGTATGCCATGGCCATGAAAGAAAAAGAACAACTAGACGACCTCATGAACGGAATTATAAACGGATATGTTCCTGTGGACTGGCTACATGAATTCAACAAATTCCCAACTATAAATGAGCAAGTGAACGACGTTTTTCGAGAACTATTATCCGGTGTAGATAAGGAAATACTGTCTCTCCAACAACAAAAGGACTACAACGACACCCACAAGGCTCAGGTAAAATACCTCTGTCTTTTTGCTATATCTATTTTGGGGGAGCCATCTAGATTAGATTTAATTGATTTAGCCTGTAGAACTGGTTATATTAGATTTCTAGGGAATGACCAATTGGAAAAACTCCAAATTCTAAAGAATTTTAGCTCACATTCTAATCACCCCGTATAGGAAAAAGAAAAAATTCTGAATCTGAAAATCCAATTCCCCTCAAAAATAAATTCGGAAATCTAAATTCGGAAGCTAATCTCGACAACTATGATCTTATGGATCAAGAGTCAACCCAAGATGGTGCTGCAAGCACCGATGTTGAATGTTCAAAACATGACAAGCACCCCTTCTTTATTGAATTCAAAGATATGGATTGGCGCAAAGTCGCCCAAGAGATAAAAGCCCTTGATTCTGATAATCCCCCTCAAGTCTGCCTCTCTGGGGAACTTCTAAAAGTTCTACCCAAATCTGTAAGCCAATTTAGAGATATCCAAAGATACCTAACTGACAAACATATGAATTTCAACACCCTTAATTCAAAAGAACTTCGACCAATAAAAAAATCTGTATTAGGGGACTGACACCCAACACTGACCCCCAACTTATTATCGAAGACCTTGGTAACCATGGATTTAAGGCCACACGAGCCGCCATGCTGAAGAGTCGCAAAACCGGCAGAGGTATGCCAATTTACATGGTCAACGTCCTCCCTTGCACTAACTTTGAAGAAATCTATAAAATTGAGGAACTTTGTGATATAAGTGTTCGTATTGAATACTTCAGAAATAACAATAAACCAAAACAATGTTACCGCTGTCAACGGTTCGGACACGCCTCCGAGACGTGCAGCCTGACTCCAAAATGTCTTAAATGCTCAGAAGAGCACCTCACTTATAACTGCCCCAAGACAGGTAAAATGATTCCAAAATGTTCCAATTGTAACGGTGCCCATCCGGCCTCATACAGAGGTTGCCCAAAAAATCCAAACAGCATTAGGAAAAAAAATACACCAACACTCAACACCAAAAACAAAACCAAAAAACCAAAAAAAAAATCTAATTGCTGACATCGCAGACATTTTCAAACCCTACAATTACACCATCCAAGACAAACCAAACGATATTAACAATAGTGAGACCACTACTGACGTTAATAACGATATCCAGGAAGCCCCAGTTGAGGACACTTCCAGTTACACGAAAAACAATAAAACACCACCTGTTATACAAAATAATTATACAAATACCTTCAAAGATATGTTTGACACCTTCAAAGACATGAAGAAAATTCTCCAAATTACCAAACTATTAAAACATTTAAAAAACATCGCAATCAAATCAACAAATTGCAACAACCCATTCGACAAAATGTATATCATAATAGAAGAATTAGACGCCTTTTCTACGGAGCTCAACATTCCCAATTATGAATAATTACAATAACAAAAATTTCTCTTCTCTTCTTATTTTCTCCTGGAATTGCCAATCATTGCAACCCAGGATTAATGAACTCCGCTCCTTTATTTCCATTAATCCACAAATCGATATACTCTTAATCCAAGAAACACTTAACCCTTCCTGCAGTATCACCATCCCAGGTTACAAACTCCGTCATACACCACTTGCCAACTCTCACTGGGGCGACACAGCCATCTACATCAAAAATTATATACCACATCACAAAACTCAAAATATTCCACTCCCAGGCATTGACTACACCAGTATTGTCGTCAACTTGCCCCACGCCAAAATCAACTTCACATCTTTTTACGCACGACACGGGCGACGATACCCATAAACGACCTGACACACATCATTACACAACACCAACACGCATTTATCGCTGGTGACTTCAATGCACATAGCAGGCAGTAGAACTGTCATTCCACCACTACCAGAGGTAGATCTCTTCACAACTTGGATAGCCATTTCAATCTTAGTCTCCACGCACCTACTACACGCACACACATTCTTGTTGCTCGCAACCAGCACACCTCTATTATTGACTTTGCCATCACCAAAAATCTTACCTTCCCTATCACCACTTCTGTTATTAATGACCTAAGCTCTGACCACCTTCCTGTCTTCTTCAAAATTGATCTTATCAACCCTATCTCTCCTCCTCCTTCAGTAGCAATTGACTGGAATAAATTCCAAAATTACCTCAACAACACCGACCTTACCTTCCCCACAGTCAACAACACTACTGACATTGACAACGCATTTAATAAAATCAACAACATCATTTACGAAGCTCAAAAAGATGCCACTTACACCAAATTCAAAAATAATAACTCCTACATCTTACCCACTTACATACATAATATCTGTAAACAACGCAACACACTCAATCGACTCTACCAAAATACCAGAGATCCTACCCTTAAAACAGCTGTCAACAGGCTCAACAATAAAATTAAAACCCTTATTCAAAAAGATAAGCAAAAAAACTGGTCTAAATTTCTGGAAAGTCTTACTTGAGAGAATAACTCTCTTTGGCAAATCAAAAAGAAACTCAACAATAATTACAGCCATATCCCTCCCCTTACTGTCAATAGTCAAACTGCGTATACTGACGAGGACAAGGCAGAATGCCTCGCTGGCTCATATGAAAAACAATTCTCTCCGAATCCCTTCCTCGCAAATCGAACACACTTTAACAATGTCAATGATACTGTTAATGACTTCCTCTCAACCCCTCCTACTCCCCCCTCCCCGAAATTTAATCCATCATGATCAACAATATCATTCAAAAACTTAATAATAAAAAATCTCCCGGGTTCGATAAAATTTCCAACTATACTCTTAAACAACTTCCTATCAACTGTATTCTCTACATTACGAAGCTCACTAATGCTATCATCAAACACTGTTATTTTCCTAAACCCTGGAAAACCTCTATCATTTCTCCTATTCCTAAACCATCCTGCAATCTTAATGATCCAACTAATTTCCGTCCCATCAGTCTTCTCTCCTCTCTAAGTAAAGTCATCGAACGCGTCATTAGATCACAGCTCAATGACTTCCTTCACAACAACAACATTCTTATGCCTGAACAATTCGGCTTCAGAGCCAAGCACTCCACCCAACACCAACTTCTTCGATTTGTAGAATTCTTAACTGAAAACTTCAATGAGAAAAAGCCTACTGCTGCCATATTTCTTGATGTCGCCAAGGCCTTTGACAAAGTCTGGCACGCGGGCCTCATTTACAAATTAATTCGGCTTAAGTTCCCGTCTGGACTTATCCATTTAATACACTCTTACCTTGGTGATCGTAACTTTTACGTCCGCGTAAACAACTCACTTTCTCTACTACACATAATACTCTGTGGTATTATTCAGGGTTCAGTCATTGGCCCTATTTTATTCATAATATACTTTAATGACATTCCACGCACACTCTTCACATCACTCGCACTCTATGCGGACGACACTGTTCTCTATGGCACTGCACATCACCCATACAATCTTTACAAAAATCTACAACATCACCTCAACATCTTCATGGATTGGTGTGATCAATGGCGTATTAAAATAAACGAATCTAAAACTACTGCTGTTTACTTCTCTAGAACTTTTTCCACTCCTAATAGATTAACCATCAATAATACTACCATTACCTGGTCTGACGATGCCAAGTACCTGGGGGTTACTATTGACAAACGCATTACCTTTAAAAAGCATATTCTTAATATCCACGGTAAAATCTCCGGGATGTCCAAAACCCTCGCCCCCCCCCCTTCTTCGAAGCCACTCACTTTCCATTCACAACAAACTCTTAATATATAATGCTTGCATTCTCTCTGTTATCACATATGCATGTCCAATCTGGGGCTTCACTTGCAAAACCAATATGAACAGACTCTCTAGTACCCATTACAAACAGCTTCGTTACATCAGGAACGGGTCTAGATACCTTAAAAACTTCACAATCCTCAAGGATCTGAAAACGACTTCACTCAAACATCTTATTAAACACCTTGCGAATAAATTCTACAATGACATTAATCACATCCCAAATGGACTCATCTATGAGCTACCTGACTACGATGCTTGCAGTCCATCCAACCGGAAAAAACCAAGGTACTCCACTATTCTTGATGAATAGTCCTTCCGAGCTATAATTCTTATTTTCTCTTTAATATTTAAAAAAAATAAAACATAAACAAAAAAAAATTATTATTTGATTATTATTATTTTTTTAAAATAAATTTAAATTGACTTTTCTCCTAAACTTCTCCTAACATCTTTATTTTTACCTCGTCTGGCATTTTTTTTTTTTTTTGAACTATGAACTATTTTTACTTTTATACTTTAACTAGTAAATTTTCATTATTTTATAGATATACTTAACACTATCCTATTTTTATGTAGTCAATTGGACTACGGCTAGACATTTCATATGGCTCTCTTAGGATTTGATATACACCTACTCAAAGCCAGGGTGTGCAGTTGCTTCGCAACTTGGAAGCCCATTGAACCTATCACAAGTTCAAGTTCAAGTTCATATGATGTCTAGAAGGATCTGAAAACGACTTCACTCAAACATCGCATTAAACACCTTGCGAAAAAATTCTACAATGACATTAATCACATCCCAAATGAACTCATCTATGAGCTACCTGACTACGATGTTTGCAGTCCATCGAACTGGAAAAAAACCAAGGGACTCCACTATTCTTGATGAATAGTCCTTCCGAGCTATAATTATTATTTTCTCTTTAATATTAAAAAAAAATTATATGATTATTTTATTAAATAAATTTAAATTGACTTTTCTCCTAAACTTCTCCTAACATCTTTACTTTACCTCGTCTGGCATTATTTTTTGTTTTTTTTGAATTATGAACTATTTTTACTTTTATTCCTTAACTAGTAAATTTTCATTATTTTATAGATATACTTAACACTATCCTACTTTTATGTAGTCAATTGGACTACGGCTAGACATTTCATATCACTCTCTCAGGATTTGATATATACCTACTCAAAGCCAGGGTGTGCAATTGCTTTGCAACTTGGAAGCCCATTGAACCTATCACAAGTTCAAGTTCAAGTATGATGTCTAGAGTTACTTTCAAAAGAAGCTCACGTTAAAACGGCACGCGATTAAAATCGAATAGCCGTTTGTAATAGAAAAAAAAAAACTCCACGTGAGGCAGATACGAAAGGCCAGAATTAAAAATTTCGGTTCAGGCGAATCGGATACAAACTGTAAACGCATTTTAATTTCTATCGGATTTTGGTCGCAAAGCTTAATTTGTCGCCCTCTAACCGCTGGAAAGCAATAGACAAGTTCAGATTTTACTGTGTGTAATAGCTACTCCCTTCCGATTGTTTAAAATTAAATAAACTTTTACCAGAAACTTTACAGGGTTCTCACGCTTTTACCACATTTTTTTAATAGAATTTTTCGTCTTATTTAAATTCAGAACAAGTGTTACAAATCCTGCAATTAAATGAGGGGTCTACAATTTTTGCAATTTAAATATTAAATAGAAAAATTCTATTTAAAAAATGTGGTAAAAGGGCGCGAACCCTAACTTTATTATATTAAACAAGTTAATTAACTGTAAGATCACTAACCCTCGTAGTTTAAATCTTATAGACTTTCTTTTCTTATATATATATATATATATATATATATATATAAGCCAAATTAAAATTACAAAACAATAGCTTTTATGCGATAAGCGCTGCAGCCGACAATAATCACACTAATTATATATAGACTATTTTCATAATATGCAAGTATTTTTACCAGAACCAGAATTCCACACAAAATTGAAACATTAATTAAAAAGTGAAAAATTCAATTGCATTAATTAACAATAATCAATTGCATTGTGAAAGCATAAGGGATTGTTATTATCAGTGGTGGATCTTGCTAATCGTATCTTGGTATGCTCTTTTCCTCCAGTTTTTCCTTATAGTTTTCATCACCTTAATCCTAAACAGTACCATTTTTTCTTTTTTACATTTATATTTGGAGTTAAATACCAGAAATTTTAAAGAGTATATCTTTGGTTTATTTAATAGCTTAAGTTCGTGGCTTCTTTACGGATGTTTTTATTTAAGGGTGCATTCAAATCCAAACTGCTTATTTTGAGACACATTTTTAAATTCATTTTTGCTCTAAAGTGCATCCAATTGGCAGGTTCTCTTATTCAGAAACTTTATAATGTCCGTATTGTCTCGAGTTTTTGATAAAGGCAGAATATATTTCAAAAAATGCTGTCAAAGTGGACATTTTGAACCGAATTTTCCGAAGCGATAGCGCTGGAAACAACAAAAAAATTATCTACTGGGAAAATAATTGTTTGTAAATCAATTTCTAATTAATTGAACGAAAAATAAAAACATGGGTCCCTTATAAATCTCTTTATAAATCACGCCGCCAAGTTTCCTGTTTTTATTTTTAAAAATGAGTCTGAAAATGAGTCTCAAAATTTTGGGTTGTTGAGCATGGAAAAATATTTTTTTTGAATACCACCTTAAGTATAGTGATTGGTTGTACACACTCTAAATAAAAACGAGTGACTATTCGCTCCGGAGGAGTGGATATTCACTCTATTGCAGAGTCAAAATTTGCCCAACCTCTTTAGAGTGACTATTCACTCTAGGAGAAAGTTAAACTGTTGACTCTCTGACTCCTGAGAAGTGAATATTCACTCTGAACAGGAGTGGATACTCACTCTTTCAGAAGAGTGACTATTAAAATTCTTGAAAAAAAAAAAAAAAACCATTCTCACACGCTTGTTTCCTAGGCGGTCGGTCACCCTCCCAAATAGTAACCGAACTCGTTGCTACTTGACTTCTGCGTTCGGACGAAAACTGGTACTTACAGCATGCAACAGCCGATAACAATGAAGATATTCTTATTACATTATTTTAGCTTTGTTTCTTTTGTGATATTCGAGCACAGTTATTAAACTTATGTAGAAATCACAAATATTTACAGTGTTTCTCAACTGTGTAAATAAGAAATCTGAAACCTTTTTTTTGTATCATATAATACAGAGGCTGTTCGCACATTTTTTAGACAAATTTGATAAATGATTTTAAAAAGTGGAATTATTTTAGAGGAAAAAATTCTGACAACAACGCATTATGTGTAATTTATATTATCGTCTGATACTTTCAAATTTATTCTTACTTAAAGATTGCGCATGCAAAAAAGCTGTGAATGGGAAGATGCGTTTTTTCCCCCCAGACAGAAGTATGCTAATTCGACAGTCTAAAATGATTGCAAAGCGCATAATATAAAAAATTTTTAGTGCGCAATAAACATAACTATTGATTGGAAAGTGTTATCCCAAAAATCAGTACGTATACATAGTAAAAAGATACCAGATGGAAAAAAAACAGGGAAAAAAAGAGCCCATTTCAAAGCTGAAAACGAAGTTTCAGGTAAGAATTTATGACTATTGCAAATTTATCTTACAATGGGAAAATAAAAATAAGAATATTGGACAAAAATGTTACAATCAATTTATTATATTATTAAGAGAATGTGTTACATCCGATATTTACAGAAAAAATGCTATTTTCTTTATTACAACGACTTTTAAAAGGTGAAACTGCATCAAAGCAAAGCTACTGCTCATACTTCAAAAACTACCGCTGTATTCGTTGAAAACATTAAAAGCTCACACAGGTATTGTATTTATACCTTTCAACATATTCCTAAGAAGTCACCTGACGTTTCTCTTATGGTTTATTGTGCATTTGGTCTGCTGAAAAGAGCTTTTTCAAAACGCAAAACCACCACGATTGATCGAATATGGAAAGTTTTTAAAGAGGCATGGGAAGCAATAACCCTGTAAATTTTACAAAAAATCTTCTACCATCGAAAGCATTATGCAGAATTAGAATCAAGAAACAAGATTATCATACAGATTGTTTCAGAAAGCAATATTCATATTTTAAACGTTAAAAAAACAACGCTGAAATCCTCTAAAAAATGTGCGAATACCCTCTGTACATTTCCGCTATGACAAAAATTCCGTTACAACAAAGCAGTAATTTATTTATTCATTCATTTTTTCTTGCTAATAATGGTTCCATAATTAGAGCCCGATTAAGATTGTCCGATGCCCAGGGCCTGTTTACCAAATAGGCCCGTGAAGCCCAAGCTTACCCAGTGAAATACAAAGGGGCCCCCAAATTTACTTTTCAAAACTAATTTTTAGGGGGGGGGGGGGTATTTCAGTCAGGGTAAAAAATGCATTTTTTTTCTTAAATTATAGCTATTAAATTTTTCCTCAGATTATTACCGACACATTTATACTCTATTTTTTTCCTTTTGGTATAATAAATGGTATAAAATCAGTGATTAAATGCAACGTTTTTCATTTCTCTTATGTTTTACATTTTAATTTCAAACGTGCTAAACATAACAGAAAATTTAATCTGTATAATTATATTTTATTTATATTCATAAACAGGTTAGAAATTATATAAAATATGTAGAATAGGTTATTTAAATAAAGAGGAAAGTAATTATCATTCAGATATATTAAATTTCTGTTTATAAAATAGAAGCAAAATTGTGTTGCAGCTAAGCATAAATTTACTTCAAATATTTGTTTTCCCTGCACTGTTCTTAGCACTGGCAAATCCTGCAATTTGTAAAGCATAAAGTATATTTCCTGTCCATAATTCTATCGATTCATTTATTATTTCAATGCCTTTTTCAGTTTTTTTAAAATCGTACTATTATATAAACGCATTTCATTTTAGGCGTTTCATTTCGCTAACGGGGTATCCGAGAGCTGGCGCCAACTTGTGGTTTTATTTAGAGTGATGGGACTGAATTCATTTATAAAATGCTAAATTTTAATTGATTCATATGGTTGTTACCACGTTAAACTATAGAATGTGAAAAAATGCATTTTTCATTACTTTTAAAAATGGGTCGATTGTCACCACTAAATCGTAATAGTATTGTTCACCAGGCTTGTCAGTTTGGCCTCCCAGAAATTTCGAATAGAAATTTTTGTTTTATTTAATAACAGACATTTCGTGATTACGTACAGTAAAATTTCTTTCTCCAAAATTTTCGATATGAATTCGGCATTTCTGAACAGGATTGCCAGTGGGCTACTTTTTAGGTGCGTTCGTAATTATATAAATACGTAGCACCTATAGTCGTCGTTTGGTCCGTCCGTCTGTCCGTCCGTCTGTCTGTCTGTCCGTCCGTCTGTCTGTCCGTCCGCATATAACAACGCAAAAACTACCCAACCAAATGGTTTGCAATTTAAAATATATTATCTTTGCAGAATTTTGTCGAGACATTTCAAATTTTATTAAAATCGAATCAAAACTTTAGGAGATATTAATAAAAATATTTATTAAGAAATTTGATTTTTTTTTTTAAATCGGTGCTTTTTTGTTAGAGGAGCTTCCGATGGATGTTAAATCGTCAAGCGACCGAGATACTTATTTTATTACAGAAATTAATCTGCAGACGATATAATTCATTTCACAGAATTAAAAATCATCAAGATCTGAATATTTATATAACTAGCTGATACATATATATCTGAATATTTATATAACTAGTTAAGATATTTGTATGAACAGTGTCATAAAATATATACTTAACTAGCTGTTTAGCCCGTTCTACGCACGGGATATCATGAATTTAATTCTAAAACGTGCGTACGAACGCACCTCGTTTGTAACGTTTGACGTACAATTTCCAACTTGTTTTTAATTCCGTTCTCTTGATTGACACCAGTGTTTTGAGAAAGTAAAATTCGTCTTATTTAATGACAGACTAAATACAGCGAAAACAAAGCGAACTATACCGTTTGAAAAAACTGGTGCCAATCAAGTAATCTGAATTAAAAAAAGCAGCGCACTGGCAACACTGTTTCTGAATAAAAAAGAAGACCACACTGGCAACCCAGTTCTTGAGAGAAAATTTATTAGTATTTTTGCTAGGCGAAGAATTCTAAAAAAAAATTTGTGGTGACAATTAGCCCATTTTTAAAAGTAATGAAAAATGCACTTTTTAATATTCGATAGTTTGACATGATAGCGAGGATACATGCATCAGCGTAGGGTTAATTAATCGCAAAAACTTTATAGAAAACTTAATAGGAAAGATAGCTAGATATTACTGGTGGGAAAAAGCATGACCAATTTGAATAGAAGGTTCTAATTAGAGATTAAAGGCGGTTTGAAATCTCTCATGCTTTTGCCAATGATTCGAGTGAGGAAGTAAATCATTTCCACTGCAGAACTGCGTAACTCGTATTTCATTTAGAAGAGGACAGGAAATAAGATAAAAACATCCTAAGAAATAGTTGATGGGTTGATTCGGGGGAGGGGGGGGGGAGGTGATAAATACTTAGAAAATATTGGTATTAAAACTCAAGGGACCGTAAAATAGTTGAAAAAAATCGCCTACGACAGCCGCCATATTTATCTCAGCGTATAAGCCTAATATTCAGAGAGGTGTGTTTTATGTCATAAAAATTTGATTTGATTTAACTTCATTTATTACCTCAATTTCCGGCGTATAAGCCACATCTCAAACAAATCTCTTTCCGACTATAAATTTTATTTAATAAAATGTAACTTGTTCCGCAGACTTATTTTAGCTGCGGGTCTATATACACCGGAAATGACGGTAAATAAAATTTCTCCTTCAAATAAAACATGATTACTTGACTTGAAAAAACTCGGAAATTTGGCAGCTATGCAATGATTTAATAAAACACTCCAATGTTCTAAATTTCCAATTAAATTTTCAGCAAGACTGAAACTACGCCATAAATCTTTACATGGCACTACAAAGGATGTGAATTTCTTTTCACTTTGCTAAACAGCGAACAAAAAACAGAGTGAAAAATGTGTCCCGACCGGGGATCGAACCCAGATACTTTGGTATAGCGCACCAAGTGCTTTACCAATTAAGCCATCCAAATGACATCCAGTCTGGCATTTTTTTACTAATATACGTTGGCAAGGTGCAACTTCGCAGCGCAAAATGGAATGTCAACATGAGTACACTATTCAGTGGCGTACATGAGACGAATAAGTATAAAGCCTTGGTATAAGGCATCGGTTCGATCCCCGGTCTGGACACATTTTTCACTCTGTTGGTTGTACGCTGTTTAGCAAAGTGAAAATAAATTCAAATCCTTTTTAGTGCCATTTAAAGATTTATGTCGCAATTTCAGTCCTGCTGAAAATTTAATTGGAAATTTAGATAAATTATCCGATGCTGGGAACTGATTCGTCTCATGTACGCCACTGAATAGTGTGCTCATGTTGACATCCCATCTTGCGCTGCGAAGTTGCAGCCTTGCCAACGTATATTAGTGAAAAAATGCCAGACTGGATGTCGTTCTTCTGGCTTAATTGGTAAAGCATTTGGTGCACTATACCAAGGTATTTGGGCTCGATCCCCGGTCTGGACACATTTTTCACTCTGTTGGTTGTACGCTGTTTAGCAAAGTGAAAATAAATTCAAATCCTTTTTAGTGCCATTTAAAGATTTATGGCACAATTTCAGTCCTGCTGAAAATTTAATTAGAAATTTAGATAAATTATCCGATTCTGGGAAGTGATTCGTCTCATGTACGCCACTGAATAGTGTGCTCATGTTGACATTCCATATTGCGCTGTGAAGTTGCAGCCTTGGCAACGTATATTAGAGAAAAAATGCCAGACTGGATGTCGTCCGGCTGGCTTAATTGGTAAAGCACTTGGTGCGCTATACCAAGGTATCTGGGTTCGATCCCCGGCCTGGACACATTTTTCACTCAGTTAGTTGTACGCTTTTTAGCAAAGTGAAGATAAATTCACATCATTTGTAGTACTTTAATATTATTAACAAAAAAGTTTAATTAAATCAAAATGAATAAAAAAGGAAATCGGAGTAAGAAATTCAATTCCGCCTTTTATAACCCTTTGAAGGGTAGTGGTTAATTTTTAGACCACTTAATTTTAATCCCTAAACGCTACGTTGGCATCAAAATTTTACAATAAAACTTTTTTTTTTTTTTTTTTTTTTTTTTGAATTCTGGTGTCTTTCAATCATTTCACCATTTTACGAATAGAAGACTTTGCCACTGAAAGAGTTAAAATTCGATGTAAAGATAACAAGAATGAAAAATAATGTGTCAAGAATACATTATGAAACACTTTCCAACATATCCAGAAAACTGTAACGAAACTTCAGCGTTAAATAATGTGAAAGAAGATATGTAAATAAACAGTATAGGAAACATATCACATATATAAAAATCCAGTTTTAGCAATTACCTTCCATTGTTAAAAAAGTAGTCGAATTATACTGTGCAGCCCTGTATATGATCTATAGATTTGGATATATACTACATAGCATGATAAAATTTAGTTCAGTTAGAAAATTCTCATTTAGCAATTTTCGTCAATCAATTGAAATTCACTCGAAATTTTTGTACAACCCTGTATATTTTCTAAAGGCTTTTGTTGACACAACGTATTAAGCTAAAATTTAATTTGGCTAAAAAAACGCATAAGGCAACTTAAAACTCACTTCCAGCAATTACCAACCATAAACGAAAATGCATTTTGTTCTTTGAGTAGCTCTGTATATGAATTGATTTATATTCCACAAACTTCTATTAGTGTACTAAATATAGTTGAGCAAGAAAATGCGCAACACAACTAAAAATATCCCTGAGAAAGTCACTCCCATAGACAGTAATATTACATATTCCTTTGTGTAGCCCTGTATATGATCAATAGAATTATACACACAACGTAGAATGCAAAAAAATTGTTAAAATTAAAAACGCAAACCAAAGTTTTGCGCAAAACGCACTTATCACACATAGAGTGTAATTATCGCACTAAAACGATAACCGAACAATTTTGTGTGTCCCTGTAAATGAATGATAAAAGCAATGCACACCATACTTTTCAGTGAGCAATTTATAGTGCACCTCAGTAATGCATATAAATTTCATTATGTTTGAAATAGTGAAACATCATTAAATTACACTGCAAACAATTTTTCCCCGTAAAACATTGTGTAACAGAATTCTTTTGTGTGACCCTGTAAATAAATAATAAATGCTTTCCACACCATATTTTTCAAAACGCATGTGTTAGTGCGCTTCATAATTTTGTATCAATTTTATCATGTTTTAAATGGCGTAACATCATCAAAATGCTCTTGAAATGATTTTTCCCATTGACTGTAATGTATCAGAACAATTTTGACTGTCTTTGTAAATAAACTATAAACGCTACATACTTCATTTTCAACAGGGATTATGCTATAGTAAACGTCAATAGCATAAAAAAAGGGCTATCCGAGTATATTTATGGGAGTTAGAGCACGGACGGACGGCCATACGGCCAGACAAACCGAAGTCATAAACACTTTTAAACTACCGTAATTTCGCGCGTATACGCCGCACCTCAGACAGTTCGATTTCCTACCAGAATTTATTTTAAATAAAATGTGACTTACTTCTGCTTAGCACTTATTTGAGTTATTATTTTCAATAAATTTTTCGGTTTGAAAAATACTTAACTAAGCTGCTGCGCATACGCGCGAAATTACGGTAGGTTGGAAAGTGTTATAAAATGATTCATGAATAAAGAATAAAAGGACTCGTTCTAAAAAAACTTTCAAAGGGAAGAGTATGAAATACTTGTAGAAGTTCCTCGTATTCCATCAAATAATAATAACAATCTAGAAATGCAATTAACTTTATCTTTTATATACTATTAAAATATAATCAATACAATACACATGCAGCATAGCAGAGTTAAGTATATATTTGCTATTATTCAAATTTTTATACAATCATACAAAAAAATAATAAATGTCGATTTTTTTCATCCTTTAGAAATCTAAACACTCTTATTATAAATGTACACATATTTTATTTGTGTAATTATATATCAGTAACACATTTAACAAGCATTAAACGAATTCTATTTTACTTCAACGATTGATAAAAAAAAATCGATATATTTAATAATATTTTGGAGGAAAAAAAAACAAATTTAAAAATTTTTTATAGAGGGAAACGTTACTTATTTATTGGAAAATGACAAACCTGCTGTTTCTAAAGTTCTAATATTTAAACTTTTTTCTCTATCGATTAGTTCTTTTTACATTTATATAGTGTATGTAATTTTTTTCTGATAAAAGATGATATATTATAAAGGACTATTTTCGTGACTGTATAATACACAAAAGATATTTTTAACAATTGTAAGGAAGGTCGACAACTATCTTATATTTATAAAAGAAAAATAAATACAACCGAGATTTTGGAAAATACTTCTTTAAAAGAACCAATGGTTTTAGCAGCTTTTCACAGTTAAAAAGAAGAATATGTTATCTTGCATATGTTAGCAGCTGTAGTAATAAGTAAGCTTGACTGTAAATAGTAAGTATATTTCTGCAATTTGGTGAAATACTTTTAGATGCAATTTGAGCAGAATTTTTCTAAGAAGGAATGTATTTTAAAAGTATAAGTACACGCAAATATCTAGTTTCATAAAAAGTTGATCAAACAATTTTTATAAAAATCTGAAACGTCTGAATGTTATGCTATCGTCATTATCTGATGTACAAATGAAGAATAAAATTACATTAAATTACAGGATTTTCACGATTCAAGTAGAGATATTATAAACTTTGAAAACCTCTGTTATATGCAAGTTTTTAAAATATTATAAAGTAATTATTTTTTCAAATATATTTTTTAGGAGAACATACGTATATATTTATGAATGTCATTACTGACTTATAACTTTATTTTAACTAATATTTAATATTATATTCTTTAAAGTAATTAATTGGTTTTCTAATGGAATTTTTTAATGTATTTTTTGGTATAACATTATTTAAAACGAATATTTTAGTACTGTTGAATATTAGAAAGTAATTGTGTTATACTGATTGAAAAGGAGAAATTTGTTTAATACGCATTATAATTGCTATACATTATGATAAGTACTCAAGAAGAAATTTGTTTTATACTTTTCTGTTTCAAATACCTTATATTTGTGATAAACTATTGCAAAATATGGAAGAAAGGATTTTGTGGAAAATTGTTTGCAATGCTTCGCTGAATTCAAAAATATTTGTACAGACTTTTTTTTTAATCATATAGTATATCTAACGCAAGTATACACCAAACGAAGTAAAACATCCTCTGCCTTCATCTGCCATCTTCTGGAGTCATTGGCATGATATACCAAGGTGAATCAGATCTGGTAAATGCAATTTCAAGTTTGATAAACATGATTGATAAAATTTATATTTAAAACAAGTTTAAGAAATCTGTACAATGTACAGTTTAAAAATTGTGAAAGAATCTCGGACGTAGAAGAATTAAAAGTGTGATTGGATTTTCAAATTAAAAAAATACATTAAATGTATACATTTTACCGTTTCCGTATATAAATATAGAACAGTAAAATATAAGGTTTTCGTGTAATACAGTGAATTTGCTTTTGTAAGAAAAATAAAATTTCCGGAATTTATTTATAGTTGCTATATTTTGGCAACAGGACTAAGCTCTTCTAAAATTCTCACAGATGGGCAAGTTTAGTTGTCCAACAAATGAAAGTGTATATTAGAATATGAGACCCATTTAACCTTAAATTAAATTATATGAAATTCTTTTTATCAAAGGAAAATATTTGTTTAACACTTAAAATCAACACTTTTCTCGCAATACTTCGAAAAGCGCTTGAAGTAGCCTTTAACATTTGCCTTATCTCTCAAACAGACAACCTATTCTACAAATCCAAAAAACACAAACAAATTCGATAACAAAATGGTACAACTTGCAAATCTTATGGCAACAGAGTTGAAACTGCTTTATGTAACCGTTTCAGGACCCAGCGGAGGAATAGTTAAACCAGATGGTAGCTGGAGCAGTGTCATTGGCATGGTGCATCAAGTTGAAACATATCTGGCAATTGCGAATTCAAGTTTGGTGAATATGACTTGATAAAATATATGCTTAAAATTAAGGCTAAGCTGTACAATATGCAGATGGAAAATTGCGAAAGAGTTTCAGAGACAGAAGAATTAAAAATATGATTGGGTTTCTCAAATTAAAATAAAATAGCATAAATGAAATACCAGTTTGTGGTTTTATTATATAAAGACAGAACACTAAAAGATAAATTTCCATACAGTTCAAAGAATTTTCTCTTTAAAGAAAAAAAAATTCTGAAGAGCAACTTATATTAAAGTATTTCGAAAACTGTACTATAGTCGTTGAAAATTCTAACCCACAGACCAACAAATTCAAGCACACAGTAGCCTATAAAACACTTTTAGACTTAAACTAAAGTGATATGCAACTTTTAGCGACAAGTTATTAACCCCTTCGCGACGAGCGTTCTTTACGGAATTTTTAATCTTTTACCACCGGTTTTTTAAAACAGAAATCTTAACCTATATGAATCGCAGATATGCTACCATTAAATAAGGCAAAGCTTACACTAAAAAATAACTGGTGGGAATAATCGAGGATTCCGAGCATCTTATGCGTCACGTATACGTGTCGCTCGCCCCCAAGGGATTAAAGAAAAATTCCTGATTCCAAACCTTAGTTTAAATTGTAGCTTTCTTGCAGTACTTCGAAATGATGCTTTTGAAGCAGTCTCTGAGATTTGCCTTATCTGTTAAACAGCCTACCAACTCTACAAATCCGGGAAATGCAATGAAATTCGATAACAAAATGGTACAACTGGCGAATCTTCTGGCTACAGGTCTGAAACTGCCTTATGTAATCGTCTCAGGATCTAGCGGAGGAATTCTTCAGCCTGACGGTAATTGGACAGGAATCATTGGCATGGTGCATCGAGGCGAAGCTGATCTGGCAGTTGCACCTCTAAGCATTACAAAAGAAAGACAAAATGCTGTAGATTTCAGCTATCCTTTTTATGTTGACTCTATTAGCTTTGTGACGCGTAGACTAAAACCACATTCAGAAATATTCGCAATCTTTCACCCATTTAGTTTAGAAGTGTGGATTATGTTATTTATATTTACTTTTGCCATGACTGTCGTATTTTATCACGTTTTGAAGAATTTCTATTGTGACATAGTGCTAAACGTTATAGCTGGCGCATTACGCCAACCATTGTCTTTCAAATATCACAGCCCGAAAGAAAACTTTTTAATATTTATTTGGATTATGGGAATGATGTTTATAACACATTCTTACGTGTCAGTTTTATTGTCCGCCTTAATTGTTCCATCAATTAATTTAGTAAAAAATATCCAAGAACTCTCAAGTGAAGTGAATAGAGGAACATATCAAATCATGGTACGAAAATCGAGTGCTTTTCCAAAAAGTTTCTTGACCTCATCAGACGATGCAATAAGGATCATTGGAAGAAACATAAATGAAAATCCAAACGCTTCGGGAAGCATTGAAATATTTTTGAACTCCACTCAATCAAATCTAGTTTACATTGAAATCATGTATCGGATAGACTTTTTAAAAGACGAATTCTTCATATCTAATGACAATTTTTATTCCATCATGACAGCAGTGGCTAGTGGGAAGAAATTCTGTTACAAAAAGAAATTAGACATGGTAATTAACAAAATAACAGCTTCCGGCCTTTACAAAAAGTTGCTAAGGGAGGATGATTACAAAGCTGCTTTTTACGTATTTTCAGAAAACAATTTTCAAAAGGATCTCGTAAAATCACTATCTTTAGAAGATATTTCAGGAGCATTTGTGATTTTAATTATTGGGTTGTGTTTTTCATCATTAACATTCATTAGTGAATTGCTGATAAAACACAATAAAGTAATTGTTAAAAGAAAAAGAAACTATTTCAGTCGACAGAAAATAATTAAAAAAGGTATAAAAATCAAAACATAACAGAGTAAAACCTACATTTTCTTGAGATGTTTATCAAAGTTCTCTATATTTTATCTTAGGTAATTTTTATTTATTAAATAAAGTACTGCTCTATGTCATAAAATTTATAAAGTGTATAAACAGTGGTGGCTCGTGAACTGCTCTTTTTGGTGCACTAAATGCATAGCTGAAAATTTTATTCTCTTCTTACCATTATTTTTTTAAGGGAAACTTATCCTTGTTTTAATGGCCGATTTTCTTACCGACTAATAAGGCAAATATTTCTTTTACAAAATAGTGGTACGAAAATAATAAATTTTGCAACCATGCATTTAGTGCCCGAAATAAAAGCAGTCCCGAGCAACTACTGTGTATAAAGGTAGATTAGATTAATGTGTTGCTGATTTATGCTGCATTTATATGCATTCACAATAGAGTCCTGCACGGGACGGGTTTTACCCGACCCAAACCCGAAATTTTTGCTTAAAGTCAACCCGAGCCAAAACCGACAAAAAATATTTCGTCAATCAGAAACCCGCCATAGGTCAACTCGAAGCCAATCCGAAAACGAAATATTCAAATCCGAACCCGAAGTGACAGAAAAATAATCCATATTTTAATACAATTATGGAAAAGTAGTCTACAATTTCAACTCTTATATCAATTTTATCTTTTTTGGTATAAAAATGAACACATACACACTCATTAATATTCAAATATATAGTTTTTTTTTTCAAAATATTCAGGACTTTCTTCTGAAAAATCGGGCCAACCCGACCCCGACCCGAAAGAGTGAAAACCCGAAACATTTTAAGTCAAAAATGTACTATGTACTACTAAATAATGTAAAATGTACTACTTGTAAATGTACTACTCGAACCCGACATGTGACGAAAAAAATGGATATCAATTCGACTCGACCTGAACCGTGGATCTGGTCTGGCCGGGTTTAGGTAAAATCGAGTTACCCGACCCAATGTAGGACATGTAAATAATGAACACAAATGACCCAATGTAGGACAATGTAGGTCCACTAGGATCATACGTTAACTCGAAACCAACCAGAACATGAAATATTCAAACCCGAATCCGAAGTGAAAGAAAAATAATCCATATTTTAATACAATTATGGAAAAGTAGTCGACAATGCCATTTCTTATATCAATTTTATCTTTTTTGTATAAAAATATACACATATACACTCATTAATATTCAAATGTATAGTTTTTTTTCATTTGAAAAATATTCAGGACTTTCTTTTGAAAAATCAGGCCAAACCAACCCCGACCTGAAACAGTGAAAACCCAACCCGAAACATTTAAAGTCAACTCGACCCGAACCCGACGAAAAAAATTAATACTAGTCCGACCCGACCTGAACCGCGGATCTGGTCTGGCCGGGTTTAGGTAAAATCGAGTTACTCGACCCAGTGTAGGACTCTAATTCACACAAAAAGGATGTTTTATGTTTCTGTCAAGATTAATGCGACGAAGCGTAAATTGTAAAAGTCCATAGAAAATAAGATATTTTGTGTTACTGTAATTTCCGGCGTATAATCCGTGGATGAAACAATCGTTTTTCAACACAGAAATTTTATTTTATAAAATTTAACTTACTAGATCGCTGTAAATATTTGACTTCAATTATTGAATAAAATTTCTGGGTTGAAACAGAATTGTTTGATCCGCGGATTATACGCCGGAAATTATGGTAGTTCTGATACTAGGAATGGAGTTTTAATGTTATAATTTTAACATTCATTAAAAATGGAAAATCTCTCTTTTTGTTTTGCTCAGCAAGGTATGATAGCAACTTAAGGGTCCCATCCCCTCATACGAGAACACGCCCTCGCTCATGTTAATCATATGGGGCAGTTATTTTACAGTATTTCGTTTGCATTTCATTATTATTATTATTTTTTATTTTTTATTTTTTTGCATTGGATAGCTGAGGATGCTTGGATCTCTACAGCGCTTTCTTTTTGCTTTTTGGATTTTGTTTGTGGATTTTTTTTTTATGAGGATACTTTTACTTTCGAAACCGGTTCCGAAAATTAAAGTATCTTCTTAAAAAAAAAATCCGCAAGGAAAATCGAAAAAGTAAAAAGGAGGCTCTGTAGAGATTAATCTCAGATCTATCCAATGAAAAAAAAAAAAAAAAAATATATATATATATATTGAAATGAAAACAAGATATTGTAAAATAACTGTCCCATAGGATTAACATTAGCGAGCGGATGTTTTCGCTTGAGGGGAGAGGACCCTTAAAGGAATGAATGTTTCTAATTTAGGAGGCAGAATGATTTATGCTGGATTTTCTTTTAAAAGTATAAAATCATAGAAATTCGAGGGTATACGTTACCGAGCTCAAAGTCCCCTTAACATTCGGTTCCAGTGTTGAATTCAGGGGGTGGCCCGGGGGGGGGACATCCCTCCTCGGATCTTTGAAATGTCCCCCGGAATATTTCAGATTTTAAGCTTTCAATGGTCAAAAGGTGGAATCCCCCTTCCCTCCCCCTCCCCTCCCCCCTCCCCCCAACGGAGACACAGAAATCCTTCCCGGAGAAAAGTGTCGTAATTCAGCACTGTTAAGTTTGTTTGGAAAGATTTTCGTTTAAAAATATAAAATCATTTCAACATTTGATTTTAGGTATATTTAAATTTATTATCACAGGCAAGGGCAACGCTGGGCGGGTCAGCCAGTAGGACATAAAATGAAATGGAATTTAAAACTTTTTAAAAAATATAAATTTACATTTTCACGTGCATATTATAGCCATCATAGTAGCTCCTAAGTTATTTATATCTAAATTGTACTTTTTCTGCCAATCCGATCTCCGAAGAGTTTGACGTTATATATAATGCTAATAAGTGCTCATGTATTTCAATATTTCTAAATTGAAATGAAGAAATCTTACAATTATCACACTTATTTATCTAGTATGTGATAGACATGGGCGTATAAAGGAGGTACAGGGGAGGGCCACAGCTCTAATTATTTCAAAAAGTAAGAATTTGTGGACGCATTTTTAGCCAAATTTAGCCTATTTTCACCGTCTTTCACTCCCTTAGCAAAAATTTTGTGTACGCCATGATGATCAATCCAGAGTACAAGATAAAATATATTAGATAAATGAATAGATAAAAAATATTTGTTTTGCTCCGAGTATAATATACCTAAACACTAATGGTAGAAAAACACACGCAATCTTTGTCCAATACATATTAGTTTTTAAGGAAGTGATCATTTGTAGGGGCGCTGAAAAAAATTTTGCTTCTACCGCCTAAATCAGACTTTATTCAAGGAATAAGAAAATCACAGCGTTAAACCTAATGCATGGAATTTCAAAATCTCCGCAATACTCATATTTACCATTTAAAAGTTGTTCCATAGTACAGGGCTCTCCAATGCGGCAGTCTTTGAAGGTTTTTATGGCACCCTTTCAAATTTTTCCTGTTACTGGAAGTTAAAAAAAAAAATAAAAATCAATTTTAAAGGATGTTTCTTTAAATTCATTAGTGTTCCAACTGATTTTTACTTTCTTCTATCTTTACAAGAAGAAAGTAATGGATTCATGAACATTTTCAACTTCCGGTTTTCGACGAATTTATATGTTTTAGAAGGTCCTGAACACGATTTGACTGTTTTTAGAAAATGTCTGTCTGTGAGTCTGTGACTCTGTCTGTCTGTCTGTCCGTCTGTTTGTCTGTCTGTATGTAACAAAAAGTTTGTGAGCGCTCCATCTCACGAACTAATAAAACTTTAGATTCAACTAATATAAATTGGTGCTGATTAGATTTTGGTGTAAATCACCCAACAGGTGACGCTGCTATGCTACATTTTTCAAGATTTTCCTGACAGCTATATCTCAAAAACTAATACACATAATTTCATCAAACTTCAGATTCTGTTAGACCTTGACATAAATAGACGATTATTACGTTTTGGTGTAAACAGCCAACAAATGGCACTGCTATACTACTTTTTTCATGATTTTCACGATAGCTATAGCTCAGGAACTAATGCAAATAATTTCATCAAACTTCAGATTCTGTTAGACCTTAATATAATTAGACGGTGAGTACTTTTTGGTGTAAACAACTCAACAGGTGGCGATGCTATGCTATTTTTCTCATGATTTTCACGATAGCTATATCTCAAGAATTAATGCACAGAATTTCACCAAATTTCAGATTGAGTTAGATGTTGACATAAGTTGTTGTTAATTAGATTTTGGTGTAAATCTTCTAATAGATGGCGCTGCTATGCTGCATTTACATAATTTTAGCGATAGTCATATCTCAAGAACTAATGCACGGAATTTAATAAAATTTTAGATTCAGTTAGGCTTTAACATAAATTGGTGCCGATTCGTTTTTGGTGTATGTGAAACTTGTGTGAGATAGAAGAAAGTTTTGGGATTGGCACATCCGACTAGTTTTGTTATAGGTGTCGCTAAATTTTCGGCTCCTTTCTCCACACAATATTTTGATAGGCATCTCTCTCAGAAAATGTAATTCTAAATTTACTATGATTTATACTTTTTTTCTGTAATTATTTCTCACATCGAGCTTTGCATAGTAGAAAGTAAGTAGCCTTAAGTCTCATATTGTGTGTCTTATAAGACGTTTGCATATCGCTACTCCTTACCAGGGTTGCCAGTATGTCTTCTTTTTTTATTCAGAAAATACCAGAAGATTCATACCAGAAATTTCGAATAGTAATTTTTAGTTTATTTAGTGACAGGCATTTTAGAATTACTGAAAGTAAAAATTCTTCTTTCGGAATTTCTGAATAAAAACGGAAGCCAAACTGCCAACCCTACTTCCTGATATAGTGAGGTAATATTATTCTATGTTTTCAGACATATGATTAAAGACGCATTTAATGTTTGTCAATAGATGAGATGCACCCGCGCTTATTAAAAGGTTGGGTAGCACTGCCATAGTGGACCCCAGTCTCTCCAATCTAAAATCTTCACAATGAACAGCACACTCATACAAGTTTTAGGTTTACATTGTTCCTCTAAATTACTTATTAGAAAACTTAGAAATAGAATAGAAACACGGATTTAAAAAGAAGAATTAAATGATTATAAGTAAATTTTTCTGAGGTAAATCTACAAAACAAAATTAAGATGTCAAGAAAGTGTTATATATTTTAGTATAAGTAAATTAACACCCTGACCGCCGAGCAAAAGGGAAAATTTGTAATGTTGTTTTTTCTGTAATTCTTTTAACATGCTTAAAAAGTCTGAATTTTCAAACTTGAGATAAAAAACTTAATTACGTATATAAGTATAATCCTTGAGAGTATCAATCATTACTTGATGTTTTAAAAATGCATTATATTTGTAGAATTATATTAATTTAAACAAACCTTGTATTGCTGTGAAACCTACAGCATAGTGAACGGATACACTATATTTCCAATGATGACCGGTCACTTGCGATTTTAGAAGTTTTGTTAAATATCTGGAAAGATACATGAGGAATTATCCTGAAACTTCAGGAGTGGAAACAAGATGATAAACGTCATATATTTCCGCGAAGATTTTTTCCCGAAATCCCATAAGGGGCCGTCAACAAATTGAAGAAAAACGAATATCTTTTGGATAACCCTGTAAAAACTAATATTGCAAAAGCATTCAAACTGTAGATTATGATTAAGTGGATTATTTTAATAATTTGGGTTCATTTTATGAAGATAGCATGTATACTCGAAGAAAAATTCCGGTTTTTATAAAAACAGTCCCAAATTTTATCAAGTTTTTTGCTTATAATTTGCAGAGTTTTTAATATGAAAACAAGTTATTTTCAGAAAATATGACAAACAAAATTATACACAATACCCTGCAATCAGAATTAAAAAATAATAAAAATTGTATGAAAAATGAGCAGGTTTACTAAAAGTGGCAAGTTGCAAGGCGAATCCAGTCTATACTGGTAAATAATGAAAGATGACGTCGGATCAGATTTATCCCCTTTTTCAGAGAATAGGTGAAGTTGTGTCAACTTTCGAGCTGAGGTAAGTTTAATACTTTTCTTGTTTTCTACGCGTACACTATATTGCCAAAGGTGACCGGTCACTTGCGATTTTAGACGTTTTGTTAACTATCTAGAAAAATACATGAGGAATTAACCTGAAACTGCAGGTGTGTAAAAAGTATAGTATAGATTATATATTTCCGCGAAGATTTTTTCCCGAAACCCCATAGGGGACTGTCAACAAATTGAAAAAGAACGAATATCTTTTGGATAACCCTGTAAAAACTAATGTAGCAAAGGCGTTCAAACTCGAGATCATTAATAAGTGGCTTATTGTAACATACTGTGTTCATATTTATGAGGATAGCATGTATACTCGTAGAAAAATTAAGGTTTTTATAAAAACAGTCCCAAATTTCGACAACTTTTTTGCTTATAATTTGCAGAGTTCATAATATAAAAACAAGTTATTTTCAGAAAATATGACAAATAAAATTATACATAATACCCTGCAATCAGAATTAAAAAATAATAAAAATTGGATGAAAAATGAGCAGGTTTACTAAAAAATGTTTCACTGCGCATGCGCGAATGCAATCAAAATATAATATGCATAATGTATTAGCTAAGTATATAGAGCAACTTTTGTGAAAGTCTCAAAAACATAGCTTGAAAATTCTGATAGTAATCGTCGATAGAATAAGCTCGAAATTCGCTGTTCCCAAAAGGAAGCAAAAAGATGAGGGGTTGTATCAAATATAGAATGAGAGACACTTCATTCTTATTATGTCAACTTTCATAAGCTAGTGTATTTGGATACAACCCCTCATCTTTTTGCTTCCTTTTGGGAGCAGCGAATTTCGAGCTTATTCTATCGACGATTACTATCAGAATTTTCAAGCTATGCTTTTGAGACTTTCATAAAAGTTGGTCTATACATTTAGCTAATATATTATGCATAGTATATTTTGATTGAATTCTCGCATGCGCAGTGAAACAATGTTTAGTAAACCTGCTCATTTTTCATACAATTTTTATTATATTTTAATTCTGATTGCAGGGTATTATGTATAATTTTATTTGTCATATTTTCTGAAAATAACTTGTTTTTATATTAAAAATTCTGCAAATTATAAGTAAAAGACTTGATAAAATTTGGGACTGTTTTTATAAAAACCTGAATTTCTCTTCGAGTATACATGCTATCTTCATAAAAATGAACCCAAATTATTACAATAAGCCACTTAATTATAATCTACAGTTTGAATGCTTTTGCAATATTAGTTTTTACAGGGTTATCAAAAGATATTCGTTTTTCTTCAATTTGTTGACGGCCCTTATGGGGTTTCGGGAAAAAATCTTCGCGGAAATATATGACGTCTATCATGTTGTTTACACTCCTGAAGTTTCAGGATAATTCCTCATGTATCTTTCCAGATATTTAACAAAACGTCTAAAATCGCAAGTGACCGGTCATCATTGGAAATATAGTGTATATCAGGTCGCGGCGGTGAGAAGGTTAAGGCGTTTTTTTTCTTTTTTGAAGTATTTTCTCCTCAACTGAAATCTTTGGCGCCTTTACTACTTCGGCGCCTGTGTGCGCCTCAGACATTGCACACTCTGTCGCCGCGCCTCTGCCTCTAAGTAATTACTGTCAACATCCGAAGGTTCACGATCATTACAAGAATAATCTGATAACCTATCAGCAGTGTTGTCCAAATCTGACGAGTTTTTTATTCAAATATTCGGCTATATTCTGATAGCTATATCGTGAGTAACGAAAAAAAAATTACTAAAAATTTTCCGGTGTGAATTCATTATTACAGTCTCCCGTCTTCAACGTTTGATCTGTTCAGGATTGTGATAATGGAAGTGTGATTGAAGAGCAGGATTCCAATGCCTTTATTTTTTATATATCTTTCCGTCCGATAACTGCAAAAACGTTTTTGATATTGATATCTTGTTTGGATTTCAGATTGAAGCTTCTAAAACATATTACTTCAGGGAGCTAAATATGTCAAAAATATAACCACAGCTCAGATAACTGTAATTTCAGTTATGTATGTTTACTTAAGTGAGCAGGGCCTCATAAAACTTATATCTCCAAAATACATCAAAATATGATGTTATGTACGCCAATTGTATTGGTAATCACACGGCGAACTTTAGTGGATGTCTTAAGAAAACAAGGAATTTTAAGAAAAACCGTAAACAATATTCCAAAAATTCTCTTACCAAAGCAAAGGCTGCTCTTCAAAAAAATAATTCTGATCCTTCTATTGCAACTACGACTTTTCAATAATGAAGCTGAAAATTCTAAGCTAAATTTTGTTACTAGTGTAATAAATACTAATTAGACCGGGAGGCGGCAGCACAGACAATCACCTCATCGAGTTCACGGCTGAAATTCCAGAATTAGTACTCGATAAAAAAACTCGATTAAAAAAACTAGATAAAAAACTCGATTCGCATATTAAAACGCAATCGGTCTGCCAAGTCATATCTTGGTGGAAAATACCTTAAAACCAGATTTTAGAGGTTGACCCGTAGGTTTACCATTGTGTTTTCCTGCACCCAAAGGTATGAAAACATGGAGGACTGGGAGCAGGAACACACAATGGTAAACCTACGAGCCAACCGCTAAAATCGGGTTTTCGGGTATTTTCCACCAAGATATGATTTGGCAGACCGACTGCGTTTTAATATGCGAATCAAGTTTTAACTAATTCTGGAATTTCAGCCGTAAACTCGATGAGGTGATTGTCTGTGCTGCCACCTCCCGGTCTAAATGTAAATAGAATCCAATTCGGAACGGATAAGGCAGAAACTTGCCCACTTTGAACTAATTTAATGGTATCGGCAGAGAAAATTGGCATTGCATTGTTAATTTTTTTTGCATAAAACGATATCTGTCTAAGCAGAAACAGAAAACAATAATTAAATAATTTATCAAAATGCGGAATTATAATAAAGTATACAAAGCAGAAATAATAATTTAACTGTCAAAATCGTCTATTCTCTAGTTTTACATCTGAATTAAAAAAATAATGAAGGGAAAGAATGTGGATCTATAAGAAAACAGCAGATGGTAGTAGACAAAAAATAAATTCTGTAGCTAATTTGGAAGCAAATATGGCTAAGCAATCGGATCATGACACATTTATTTGCTGGTCAAACTTGAAATGCGTCCCTTTGCTCTAAAATGATTAAGAACTGTGTCTCTGCCTGCTGTTTCAGGATATATGTGCATACCTGTACAATAATTTTTTTCAATGCGTTTTTACGTTGTTTATCATAAACAACCAAAAATCTTTAACATAGCTGCCAAATTGATTGTCTGTACCACTAAAATGTAATATTAAATTTTGCCTAGTTTAATCTACGCAACTTATCGATTCTTTTGACAAATAAGACAAAAACCAGTGGACCAATGCGGAGATTTCGCACTGCAATCTAACATTTTTTAGCAATATCCAATATTTCTTACTGAGTGAAGTAGCCTTTTAATGTACAAGTAATGTAAAACAAACGACTATGTAAAAACAAACACTTTTTTGATTTTACTTTTATTTTATATACGCAGTCTTTAGCTCGCAGCCTTTTTCTGTATAATCGAAAGCGAGCAACTTGTATTATAATTAATTTACACTTATTCGTCGGCAGATAATATAAAAAATGAAAAGAGTTATCTCAATAAAGAAAATGATTAATAAATGTTCCACTAGATGGCAGCATTAAAGAAACATTAAAATAACTTTGGATTCAGTATTCTGTCCATAATTGGATAAAATGTTCTGTTTAAGAGAAAAAAAAAAAACATATTATTTTGAATTTTATATTTTTATATAATATATAAACCTTTATAAATGACAATTTATTACTTTGAAATTATCTTGTAAAATAATAATAATAATAATAATAATAATAATAATAATAAAACCGGAAAACAACGGCTAAAAACAAAAAGGAACCTTTTTGCCTAAAATAATGCTTATTTGAATAACTAGATGGCAGCAGTACAAACAGAGCACGCACAGTAATCACTCGTTTTATCGCATCTGTGGAGACACAACAAAAAGTGCGCTACATCCAAATGAGCGATATAACCTAAGTCATTTAAATATTAAGGAATATGAAAACCTATAAGTAACCTGTTTTATGATTTTTTTCAAAAAGTTATTTTATATGCATTTTATGAGTGATCGTTCGAAGGATTTTCGTTTGTGGCAGGAAAATGGTTAAAATTAGTCGGATTTGGCAAGCAATTCTTACTTTACAAATATTTTGAATGCGGGGGAGGGGGATTCTTTACTGCATCTTCTTCGTACGTCCATAGATTTCTGTGCAAATTTCTAAAAAAAAAAAAAAAAAAAAAAAAAAAAAAAAATCTAGCAAAAGGAAAATTAGACTTATTGTTTTCCTTTTATTTGCAATAAAAAAAAGCATATACATTTTATAGTTTTAATATATTTTGTTTTCAATGAAAAATAATTTAAAATTAGTTTGCTGTCTTTCATATCCTAAGATTTGTCACCCCCTTCAATTATTACTGAAAATGACATTCTGAGTTTTCTGTGGTTTTTTTCGAACCTTGAGTAATCTTGCGTAAATAACGGGTTAGAAATACCCCTAAGGTGTTCTCCTGCCCTCGGCCTATATCCCTCGCGTAGATAATAGGCCGTAAAAACAACACCAACACATCGAAAATGTCATCGCTGAAATAATGTAAATCCTGAAAAATGCAGAATAGCAGCACCACCTTTTGGAAGATTTACACCAAAACCTAATCAACAAGAACTTATGTCTACGTCTAACTGAATCTGAAGTTTGATGAAATTCTACACATTAGTTCTTGAGACATATCCATGGTGAAAATCATGAAAAAAGTGGCACAGCAGCGCCACTTGTTGGGCTAGTTACACCAAAACGCAATCAGCGTCTATTTATGTCAAAGTCTAACACAATCTTAAGTTTTATCAAATTCTGTGCATTAGTTCTTGAGATATAGCTACTGTGAAAATCATGAAAAAAGTAGCACAGCAGTGCCACCTGCTGGGGCTATTTACACTAAAATGTAATCAACGTCTATTTATGCCATGGTCTAACAGAATCTGAAGTTTTATGAAATTCTGCGCATTAGTTCTTGAGATGTAGCTATGCGCCACCTGTTGGACGATTAACACCAAAAATTAATCAGCTCCAATTTACATGAGGGACTAACCGAATCTAAAGTTTTATTAAATTCCGTGCATTAGATCTTGAGATAGAGCGCCCTCAATTTTTTTTGCACATACAGACAGACATTTTCTAAAGACAGTCAAATCGTGTTCAAGAACTTATAAAACGTATAAATCTGTTGAAAACCGGAAGTTGAAAATTTTCATGAATCCAATACTTTCTTCTTGTAAAAATAGAAGAAAGTAAAAATTTAACTATCTCTTTGGAGATTTTCTAAATTAACTTCTAAGCGTATAATCGTAAATTAATTAATATTAAATTATTATTTGATAATAGTCTATATATTTTTTAATACTACAGGCTACATTTTTTATTTATAATTTATTTTATACTTTTTAGCCTTTGAAAGGTTTCATTGGTGCAGTTTCACAGCCATTCGGCATGTTTTTCTGTGCAGATTTCTAGAAAAAAAAAGAAAAAAACCAACAACCGCCAATTAGAAAACTTGGCTTATTGTTATCCCTTTATTTGCAATTAACGATACACATTTTACAGTTTTAATATTTGTTTTGTTAATGAAAAGGAATTTAAAGTTAGTTTGCTGTCTTTCATATCCTAAGATTTGTCGCCCCCTTGAAATAAATTACTGAAAATATCATTCTAGAGCAGTGTTTCCCAACCTTTCTTTGGTCATGCCCCCAAAATCATCTCTAAATTCTTGATGCCCCCTCTTCCCTCTGCCTGTGACAAATAATTCTTATTGTATAAAAATTGTATTCTTATTCCGACTAAAGAAGTCCTAAATGCTATTAATTGGATATAAATAAAAAACAGTGCATTCAAGAAAGAAAAAAACTAAATGAAAATAAAGTATTTAGGAAGAAATCATTAATAATAATAATAATAGTAATAATATGCAACGATTTAAAAAAAAAATTAATTTTTTAAATACTGAATAGAAAACTGAGACCCATAAATAAAATCTTTAATTGAATATTTTTCTATGTTGCTTTTATAACTTTAATTACTGACAGTAAAAAAAAGTGCCTAATAAATTGAAAATAGTCTCGAAATGAACAGATTAATATCAGCCAGATTCAGATATTCGCTCTAGGATCCCAAAATAAAGATCTCTAAAAAGAGGCGTTTTAATTGGTTGATCGAACTTCTGGTCATATGTCTGGCGGTAGCACTTTGACTGTTCAGTTTTCCCCAAGTGTCAATTTGAAATAAGTAAAGTAAAAAATGTTTTAAACCAGAAAATTTATTTTGCAAAATGATTTTTAAATTTGTTTTTATATTAGATCACACTGTTAAAAATCTTCAGCTTTTTCTGCAGATTTTAGAGAAAACGCTTTTAGAGAAAACGGTTTCTTTACTGTATTATGGAGCATTTTCATTTTTCAAATTAAAGATATTCTATAAAAGAGGTGGAGTGACTGCAGCAAAAGCTGAAGATTTTTTACAGCGTATATTTAAAAAGAATTTTCTGTTTAGGAATTCACAGAGAGGACCTCTGAATCTCGCCATATTCTAAAATTGCCCCCCTAAAAAGTCAAATTGCCCCTCTGTGGGGCGTGCGCCCCCCGTTGGGAAACACTATTCTAAAGCGTTTATTAGCAGATCATTAAATCTATTGTCATTTCAATTCGTATACAATTGTACGTGTACAATTGGCGGTTTATCTCCTTTGGCAGATTAACGGAAATATGCTTTAAAATTAGTGTGTTAATTTAAATTTAAGCTAAAAAAATATTAAAATGCTGAATTGTGATCGGTAACACACCTGTGAAAGTCATTTTTAAAAATAATTTTAGTATATCAGGAAGTGAGTTAAAAATATACCAAAACATTCCATTTTTACATACAACAAGAATGAAAAATCATGCTTCAAGTATATATTATAAAACACTTTCCAATACAATCAGAATATTTTAACAAAACTTCGCTGTTAAATAAGGGGAAATACGATGTCTAACAAGGAAGGTCTCCTTAAAGCCCAATTCTCAGAATATTTTGAAAAAAAAAATTCTAATGGAACTACTCATGTACGTAATAAAGGATCAATCAAATTTAGCTGCGGAATCCCAGTAAAAAATCTGCAAAAATTAAAACACTTTCGAGTATTTGGCGCAAAAAGACGCGATTTGTCTAGCAACACTTTTCCCCTCGATTTTAATGCCTTTAGAAATTGCTTTTTTAAGTGAGTGTTTAAATGCGTACTACTTTATGAATTTAAATTTAAACGATTAAGTAGTGTAACTTTTTTTTCTATAAGCTTATGTAATGTAATAGATATACAAGTTGCGTATTGCTGAAGTTATTTATTTTTACACGGTTTCGCCGGCTGGATAAGTTTTATAAGTGTATTTAACAGTAACTGCCCGTTTAAGAACGCTCTCATGATACATTTCGATATTGATTAAGTCTTTGTTTCCATGGCAACAATACTTTTCTCTTGTTGTCTCCGGCACTAACAATATCCAAGTCAAATTGACAATGCTCAGAATCGGACATTAATTTTTAGTTTGAAGCATATTTAATCAATTTAAATTTTGTTCTAAACCATAGAATAAGATTGTTAATTTTCCTTAAACACACACACACACACACACATATATATATATTATGTGTATATGGCAAAACCGTAGTTATACAAGTGTATTCATTTAAGTTAACTTATTTAAACTAGTTGAGCATGTAAAAAGTATTTTCCGAAGTAGTAAAAGTATTTTCCTAAGTAGTAGTTTCCTAAAGAGTAGAAAAGTATTTTCCTAAAAAAGCATTTATCGTAAAAGCGCATTTTTTAAAATTTCATTCTGTTGCCAACGAGTGATAAATCGCCAAAAAACATGAAATTTTCATAATTTTTTTATGGATGTTATATTGAGGTTCCGCAGCAATTTTTTCTATAAACGCATATATCTTCATGAGAATAACATTCACCATTTTTTAAAAAAAATTCTGAGTATGCGCTTATGGAGACCTTCCTTGTAAGTAAACAATTTGGGAAACGTATAACACATTTGAAAACTCAATTATATCAATTACCATCAATAGTCGTAAAAGTATCCGAATTCTTTTGTGAAGCCTTGTATATGATCTATAGATTGTATATGTACTACATAGTATGCTAAACTTTAGCTCAGTTAGGAAACGTATGAGAACTGTTGAAAATGCCCATTCAGCAATTTTCGTCAATAAACTGAAATATACTTGACATCTTTTGTACAGGCCTGTATATGATTTATAGAATTTATACACAGTAAGTAATATGCAAAAAAAGTAGTTAAATTTAAAAACACGTACACCACAACAGACAACAGACTTCCAGCAATTATCGCTCATGTACAGTACTGTAACCGAATTATTTTGTGTTTCCCTGTAAATGAATGATGGATGCTATGCACTTGTGCAACTTATTCTATAGTAAGCCTCTTGTAGTCAACCCCAGTGACATATCAATTTCAACATGTTTGAAACAGTGTAACATAAGAAAATACACTGAAAAAATGTTTTCTCCATAGATCATAATGTAACGGAATTCTTTTGAGTGTCCCTGTAAATAAACTATTAACGCTATAACCTTCATTTTTAATACCGAACATTCCTCAATAAACCTCAATAACATATATCAATTTCATGGTAATCCGAGTACATTTGAATATTGTTAGAGCATGGACAGACAGACAGCAAATAGACAGACGACCGACAGACAGTCAGACAATCTGAATTCATAAACACTTTTCAACTTTGCTGAAAAATTTTGAAAACCGGGTTGAATGTAATTTAAAGAGCGTAAAAAAAAAACAAAAAAACATGACGATATCATTCGTAAGAAACGGATTTTTTTTTTTAAAGTTAGTAACAGAAAAAATTGAAAGGCCTGGGTATAGATGGCATGGTTTTAAACGTCATGCTAAATCTGCTTCATTTCACATTGACTAGATTTCATCTCCATTCTTAAAAAAAATAATTTGATCAGCAGGTTTCGCAATCCTCCTCTCGTGCTTCTACGATTTGAAAGTGTTCGATTTGAATTCAGATACGTGCATTAGAAATTCCACAGGTCTGTCAGCTGAACATTCCAGACTTAAACATGGAATTTCTTCCAGCGATATAACGTATATTCAGGCGTAAAAGCCACATGCACGATTTGAGACTGCATTTTTGCTACTTTTAGATATATTCTCCGTATTACACGCATCCCCCTCCCCCCCCCCCCGCAAAGAAACCTTCATGAAAAATGTAGCATGAAGACGGAATAAAGAGCATTAAAAAGCGTTTTATCTATATTATAAAGGACAAATGTGTCCGTGCGTAACGCTGACGTCATTTTACGAATGGCAACACTTCACGATGAAATTTTGGTTTTGCGATTGTTGCTACTCAAATTTGTTTAATTTCTACGCATCGCACATTTACAATTTTTACACCTTTTTATAGGGAAAAAAATCTACTTTCCATTTTTTTGCTGTAAGAGTTGTTCTATAAAAACGTGTCAATATAAAAGTTGTAGATAATATTAAGAAGATTTACAATAAATTTAATTGGATTTGATATCTTGTGTATTTTTTTTCTTCTTAAACCCCTATCCCCCCCCCCCCCCTGAGGGAATTTTTAATGAAATCAACAATCTGTCACACATAAATTTTTGGCCCTTTTCCTAGAAGTAATAATAACTTTCAACGGATTTGACATGTATCATAATTAAGAAGTTATGGTTTTTTTTCTGTTTTTCAAAAAGCACCCCCCCCCCTTTTTCTGTCTTTGGTTCGGGGAGCGAAATTTGGCCATTAACGAACTTGGCGAGATTTTATGCCCCTTGATTTTATGTATCAGTTTGGAAGAGAATTGTGTAGAATTATAGAAGTTATCGTGTCCATAAAAAAGCAATATATATATATATATTTATAAAGTTATCGTGTCCATAAAAAAGTAATATATATATATATTTATAAAGTTTTTAACTGGGGGGTGGTTTTGGGTTCTAGGAGTCATAATCGGTGTAGATTTGCAAAAATTTTTCAGAAATTCCAACTTACGGGAGAATGTAATAGGTAGTATATCTTACGAAATCTACCTAAAAAGGTTTCGTAACTGTTATCATTTTGAGATGGATTTGATATTAATTTATGGAACAAAAGAAAAAAGTAATCTATTATTAAAAGTCTCAATAAATCTAACTCTAATATATACACAGGTGAAGAAACCTGACTTTTTGTTTTTGTAGACCTTCTGTTCGAATTTCATCCGGCCATTATATTATTTCTACATCTACAGTATTGTTTTTGTATGAAAATTTTCACTTGCCTTTTGAATGCCAGCCGAAATTTTTCATTTGCCTTTTGAATTTCAGGCATGCATTTTCTATTGTATATTCCGTTATTCTTGTTTTTCATTTTGTTTCTTTTTATATTATTTTTTGTGATGGATGAACCGTCGCTAAAAGTGATTTATAGGACATTTTGGAGGGACATCAGGTAAGTGAAAGACAACTCATTTATTTTCAGATACGATTTGTTTTATTGAGTCAGTTAAAATCAACGTTAGGTCATTGTGTCTAAATGAGACAGTGTTACAGCGCCTAGAATACATGTACTCTAGGCGCTGTAACAGTGTTGTCACACTTATACAAGGAAGGTTCCGTTCAAGCGCATACTCGGAATATCTATCTATCTATATATTTCTCTTACAGCGCGAAAATAAGGCTGAATTTGTAGTCTGCCATTTGGCAACAACGTAGTAACATAAAAGTAATTTGCCTTATTACATTCCACCAATGAGAAGCGTGATTTCACCACTGAAAAAAGAAAAAATTCAATGGTTTTCATAAAATGGGCAAAGTCGGCCCAAAACTTGCATTTTCCCCATAGAAATAACTTTGCGATTGTTTAATATGAATTAAAAAAATAGCTCCATTGTTGCAACATTCATCCATTTTAATCTTATTGTTGCCCGCTTTATTACGACGTCAGCATTTATATGAAATATATATGAATGAGTATGTATTGATGAATACATATGAATACAATGTGTATTTGTTGAAAAGTACTAATGACAGGGTTACCCCGATAGCGCCAAATTTTGGTCAACTTGGAGAAATATTGCCAAATTTGGCGACAAAAATAAGTTGCCATATATAAATCCAACTTGGCGATAGCCGGCTAATTTGGCGAAATTCCCATTTAAATCCATTAATTTTCCATAATCTTCTTCCATTGATAAGCCTGCTATTTTCTATAACGTGTCATATGACCAAAAAAAAAAGCGTTTTTTTCTTTTTTTTAAGGCCTTATACTTGGCTATACTTGTTGATTTCAACAAAGCTTAATTATTAACAATTTCTAATTTAAACATCATTTTAATACAATATATGAAAATACCACATAAATTTACCTTGGTATATCTCCTCTCTCCGCATTTGACGGATACAATCCATCGCTAATAGCTCTCTGAAAACACAAAATCAGTCACCAAAATGCATAGGATGTTCTTGAATAACTTTAATTTGAAAAGAAGGCACATTTTACCCGGTTTCACTTCAGGTATATTAAACAGATGTTCGAGGCCTTAATGTCGATAGGGTTATTTGATTTTCAAAGTTAAAAAAACCGAAACCGTGATCCCTGTTTCGGTATTAATTGCCGCATTTAGGCAGTTATGGTTGCGCTTGATATTGAACGATGTGTATTTTAATGGGAAATTCTTTTAAAGAAAACGTTTTAAATGGTGTGAAATGTTTCGCGTTCAAATTTCCCACAGTTCTTTTTATAAAAGCAATTTTTACCTTAAAAAAGGCAAAAATGATAGCATATTAAAGAAAAAAATACAAGATTCTTTGTTTTAGGATGGGTTTCTCAAAGTTTTTTAACTCACAGGACAATTAGAGCCATAATTAAACCTGTGCGCCACACTTGAATCTAGAATTAAACTTCCTCAGTATATTTAAATTAAGATGATGGAAAACCGAATGAAAGAAATATACATCTAATATATCTCATCTTACAAAAATTTCTTCAGAAAGATTACACTAGTTTAAATATTTCTATTTAGTTTTTTATTAACTACTGTCCCAGAAATTGTTGCATAACTACTGTGATCGGTCTCGGAAACAGCTTAATTGAAACATGAATAAAAGGCAATAATTAACTCACAGATACTGTTTTTGTACTAAACATTATGTACAAGATTTTTATAATCAAAATTCACCTATTTAGAAGTTTATAGCGATAGTGCATGAACTTCAAATGAAACAAAATTTCACTAGTATCTGTAATTAAACTTAAAATTATAAGTTAAATTGCGAAAATTGAAAATAGCAGTGGTCTGGGAGACCGCTAACAGCAGTTAAAGGTTAAACATAATTTATTATTCTTTCCGAAAAACAACTATTCACTAAAAATTTTCAGTTTAACTATAGATACTAGTGACACTTTGTTTCGTTTAGAGCTTTCGAACTATTGCTAGAATCGGTTGAATGGTAAATTTTAATTATAATTGTCCTGTAGAAAACGTTTAGTACATTAACAGTATCCTATAAGTTAATCGAGACTTTTATTCATCTTTCAATAAAGCGATCGCATAATTATGCGACACAGTAATTATGCGACAATTTTTGTCACAACAGTTGAGGGTTAAGGGCCCCTCAGTCTTAGGGCTGAGAATCCGCTTTTCAGTATATTTTTCCTTTTTAATTTTTGAATTTCAACCATCCTAAATTTGTGTCTACCCCTTCCTAGCGATGTATAAATTAAAAACCTTTATATGTTTTTCAATTTGTTAAGCAAATTGTGTCTTTTTTTACGTTGTTTTACTAATAAATAACGCATATTCCCCCCCCCCCCCCCTCCAGTTAAAATATTTTGCTTTCCTTTAAAAAAAAATATTTGGACATGAAGGGAAGACAAGATTTTTTTTTTTGACAATTTGGTCTGTTCCTACTTCTGTGTATTTAAGCTTTGAACTATTTTCACTGAAAATCTTATTTTTATGGTTTAACATTTTATTTTTATCTTTTCTCGCTTTAAAATTAAATGCAAATATTTTTATCAATGTACAAAGAAAAGGGAAGTTTCTTATGTATTACTTTTAATGTTGTAACTTAACAGGGAAAAGTTATACATTTGACATATTTGAAACTTCTAGAAATCGACCCTTCTCAAAAATTATTTAAAATTTATATATTTTCGAAAAAAAATGAATTGTAACGTAAACCTTTCCTAACAGAAATAGATTTCTCGAATTTTCAAATATGCGAACCTAAAATTAAAGCTCATTCCTCCAAATGGCTTTTAAGTTATGTTTAAAAAAGCCCTTGTCTTGTAATCTGTTTTGCGACGAAGACGATCGAACATTAATTTAACATTAGGAGGTGCAAACATAAAACCTGCATAATTTCTAAACTACTTTACCGAGTGACTTTCAGTTTGACACACGAAGGTAAAATTTACCGGAAAATCTAAAATATGATGTTGAAATTAGGGGCTAGTACTAAATGTTATAGAATATGTTACAGTTACTATACGTAACTTCCACCCCCAAAAAATATTATGTACAGCATTATTATTAGATGTTATTACCAATCGATTGGTACTTGTGACATTTTTATACAGTGATTAGCGGCAGAGTTAGTAGAGGGTGTTACTCCCCCCCCCCCAGGACTGTTCACAATATGTATAAAAATAAGAATTGTGTTTTTGAAACAAAAAATATTAAAAACTCATTTAAACTTTCGAAAAATGATTTTAAATCATCAAAACCAAGGAAGAAAACACTGGGAACTATATGTAAATTCTATTGCGTATTTCAATTTTACATTACATTCAATATCTAACATGAATTTAATTTAAAATATGTAAAATATATTAACTGAAAATGTCATAATAGTGATTTTGGCAAAAGAACTAAAACTTAATTTAAAATATTTCTTCGCTTTACAGATTTCAGCTAGGCGATAAAGTGCGGTTCCAATACATGTTACAAAAAATTAGTTTTATTATACTATTTTTTTCTAAATCATTTATACTAATATTTGAGAATTCTTAATATTTACAGGTAATGAAAGATGTAAAGTGAAAATTTAGTTTCTATGGACGCTATAATTTAGAATTTTAATGTTATATTAGCAAGAGTATTGTTTTTATAATCTTGAAATTTTAAGTAAAATAATCATAATAATATGTCCATATTAATATAAGAACAGAAGCGAAAAGAAATTGCAATATATAAAATGTTAGCACGCGATAATGCTTACTGTTTAACATTCGAGCTCTACACTAAATATTAAAACACCTATCTCCAATTACTCGCCAAATGTTACGCCCTCTTTACATTTGCAGTTAACTTTCAGTATTGAAAATAACCCTAGTTGCAGCGTGAAAGGTTAGCTTCAAGCAAGCGAGAGGCAATAGCATATATTTCATATCGTATGGTAGTTCGTGTGATAGCAGCTTTAAAGATCAAATTATTTTCATTTTTTCACTTTTTTTCGACTTTTTCGAAATTTTCAATTTTTTTTTTGATTTTCCGGATATAATTTTTAATTTTTCCTTATTTTATATCCTAAATACTACATTTATTGCGAATTCCAAGTTTCTAGCGCAACAAAATCGAATTATTTTCAAATTTTCATTTTTTTTTCGATTTTTTCCGATTTTTATTGTGTTTTTGATGTTTTCTTTTTCTGAATCCTAAACAATACCTTAAACCAAATTTTAAGTTTCTAACACTGCAAGATCAAATTATTTTCAATTTTTCAATTTTTTTGGAATTTTTGAAATTTTCGATTTTTTTTCGAATTTTTCGGATTTTTGTTTTCGAATTTTCCGTATTTTTTAATTTTTCCTTATTTAGTATCCTTAATATTACCTTTATTCAAAATTTCAAGTTTCCAGCGCTATGAAATCGAATTATTTTCAAATTTTCCTTATTTTTCAATTTTTTCGATTTTTTTACTTTATTTTCGAATTTTATTGTGTTTTTAATTTAAACATATTCTGAATCCGAAACATTACCTTTTCGCCGAATTTTAAGTTTCTAAGACTAAAAGATCAAATTATTTTCATTTTTTAATTTTTTTTTTTACATTTTCAAATTTTTGATTTTTTTCAATTTTCCAGATTTTTCAATTTTTCTTATTTTGTGTCCTAAATACTACCTTTATTCCAAATTCCAACTTTCTAGCGCAACAAAATCGAATTATTTTCAAATTTTCGATTTTTCCGATTTTTTTATTTTATTTTCGATTTTTATTGTGTTTTTGATGTTTTCTTTTTTTGAATTCTAATCACTACTTCACACTGAATTTTAAGTTTCTAAGACTAGAAGATCAAATTATTTTCAATTAAAATTTTTGTTGGAATTTTGGAATTTTTTCCCCCAATTTTTTCGGATTTTTTAATTTTACCTTTCTTTGTATCCAAAACATTACATTTATTCCAAACTAGCTTACCCGCCCGGCGTTGCCCGTGCCAACAACCTTAAATGTACCTGAAATCAGTGTTGAACATTTTTTTATTTTTAAACAAATCTGATGTTGGGGCCCCACTACCTTAGACAGCAAACACTGGGCGTGCCATACACACTCCCATATATTACCGTAAGTCGAGTCGAAAGAGCCATACCCCTTCATGATCCAGCCCATAGAACCAGAGATAGAAAAGCGCCCCTGGTGGTGAAAATCGATAAGCTCTATCTATGTAGAGTCGAATGAGCCATACCCCGACGTGATCCAGCCCATAGAACCAGATATAGGAAAGCACCCCTGGTGGTGAAAATCCGAACTAAAATCAGTCAGCTCTATCGATGTCAAGTGGAAAGAGCCATACCCCATTGTGATCCAGCCCATAGAAACAGAGATAGGAAAGCACTCCTTGGTGGTGAAATTCAGAACTAAAATAGGTAAGCTCTATTGATGTTGTGTCGAATGAGCCAAACTGTGTCGTGATGTGACCCATAGAACCCGAGTTAGCTGCAAAATCCTTTAGTTACACCTTCCACCACCAGGGGGCACAATATGCTCTATACGAACATAACTGAAATCATTAAGGTTATCGATGTCGAGTCGAATGAGGCATACCCCGTCATGATCCAGCCCATAGAACCAAAGATATGAAAGCGCCCCCTGTGGTGAAAATCCGAACTAAAATCAGTAAGCTCTATTGATGTCGAGTGGAAAGAGCCATACCCCGTCGTGATCCAGCCCATAGAAACAGAGATAGCAAAGCACCCCCTGGTGGTGAGAGGAAGTTGATGTAGAACAAATGCGCTATTTAATAAAAAGTCGTCCCCCCCACCCCCTTTATCTCGCCATTTTCGCTAATTATTACAAATATACAAATGTTTCTTAATTACATCTAATGTCCCGATCCGATAATGGGGTTTCCCTATCTACCTATCCTAATCCGCCTTTCCCTATCATAATAGAAAAAAACATATTTTATCAAAGAATCGCTGGCAAACGTGAATTTTGTCAAAGGTTCGCGAGAAAAACACGAATTTCATCAAGTAATCGCTGAAAAAACACGAATTTTGTCAAAGGATCATTAAAAAAGCAGATTTCATCAAAGGATCATGGAAAAATGCAAATTTCATCAAAGGATCACAGGAAAAATTTGAATTTCATCAAAGGATCGCTGAAAAAAAACACGAATTACGTCGTAGGATCACTGAAAAAACATGAATCTCGACAAAAATATGTGGAAAAAACACGAATTTCGTTAAAGGATCACAAAAAAAAGCAAATTTCGTCAAATGATTGCAAAAAAAGTACGAAATTCGTCAAAGGATTGTGGAAAAAATACTGATTTTGTCAAAGGTTTGAAGAAAAAACTTTCGTGAAAGGGTTGCAGAAAAAATGCAACTGTCTTTATTAAAAACAGCACACACACAAACATCCCATTCCCGCTAATTATTACAAATGCGTCTTAATTACATCTAATGTCCCGATCCGATAACGGGGTTTCCCTATCTACCTATCCTAATCCGCTTTTCCCTATCAAGGTGTGAATATGGGATGATCCAGGATCCAGCAACGGCAGTTCATGTTCACAGCTGAAAGCGGCTAGCCACAGATTTCATTGTTTTGTTTATGTTTGAGTTTTATTTTAAAGAAAAGGTATATATTTTTGGCTAATTGAGGTTCACATAAGTTAGTTTCAATTGTATTCATTCTTTGTATGCGCAGTTATCCCCATATATTATGTATTTGGTAAGAATATATTTTGCACTTTACTGAATGTTTTCATAGCGCTAGACATATCAGCTCATGTTCTTAAATGAAAATCAAACTGTTTTCAATAACAAATCTTAATGAATCAAATTAATCTTACACTTTACTATAAAATATACAGTTCTACAATTTATCGCATATTACAACGTTCTTGGGAACTAAAAATGTAGTCCAATAACAGTAACAGAAAGAAAAATTGTAAATAACAATAAATAAATAATCATAAATTTCACATCATTGACTTAAAAAAAACTCATATATAAGATACAACTTTAAACTGATATGCCTCATCAACTGTTGTCGAAATCAATATAATGTAAATAATTCTTAAACGTTATGAGTTTGCTAAGAAATTAAAACATTCAGTGCAGTCAGTGTAGGATGTATTTTTTCCTCAAAACAATTTAATTTGTAAATATGAAGTAAAAAAAAAAATCGTTTTCTCACATGTTATGAGTTTTATCAGAAAGTTAAAACATTAAGTTAATATGAATGATTTGCGGAGCTGTTTCTATCAAAAATTCAATAACATCGCCCAAAAACCCTCAACAAAAATAATTATATAGAGTGTGATGACAACATAAATTTTATACCACATTCCATGTCCGTTCTCGGTGGATTCTTATAAAACTCAAAATTTCTCACAAAATGGTGATTTCTTTACAACAACATGCTTACAAATTAAAATGGTTTATAATTATTTTTAAAAAAACTCGGCCAGAAATAACATTGATTTTACATTTTTAAAGACTTATTCTTCATAATTATTTTGAAACAGCTCCGCAAATCATTCATATTTATTTATTGTTTTACTTTCTGATGAAACTCATTATGTGAGAAAACGGTTATTTTTTTTTTTTACCTCATACTTACAATCCGCAAAACAATTTAATTTGTAAATATGAAGTTAAAAAAAAAATCACCGTTTTCTCACATATTATGACTTTTATCAGCAAGTTAAACAATAAGTAAATATGAATGATTTGCGGAGCTGTTTCTATCACTAATTCAATAACATCACCCAAAAACCCTCAACAAAAATAATTAGTGCGATGACAACATAAATTTTACATTACATTGCCTGTCCGTTCTTGGGCGACTCTTATAAAACACAAAATTTGTCACTAAATGGTGATTTTTTTACAACATGCTTACAAATTAAAATGGTTTATAATTATTTTTAAAAAAACTCGGCCAGAAATAACATTGATTTTACATTTTTAAAGACTTATTCTTTATAATTATTTTGAAACAGCTCCGCAAATCATTCATATTTATTTATTGTTTTACTTTCTGATGAAACTCATCATGTGAGAAAATGGTGATTTTTTTTTTTTTTTACCTCATACTTACAAATCAAATTGTTTTGATGAAAAAATACAATCTACACTTCACTGAATGTTTCCAATTCTTAAACAAAATCATAATATTTAAGAAATATTTACATTACATTGATTTCGACAACAGTTGAAGAGGTAAATCAGTTTAAAGTTATATCTTATATATATGAGTTTGTTAATTTACAATCTTTCTGTTAAGAGTTTTTTACTACATTTTTAGTTCCCGAGAACGTTGTAACATGCGATAAATTGTAGAACTGCACATTTTATAGTAAAGTGTAAGATGTAAGATTAATTTAATTCATTAAGATTTGTTATTGAAAACAGTTTGTTTCATTTCAGAACATGAAAAATGCAATCAGTAAAATGCAAGTTATATTCTTACCTAAAACATAATATATGGGGGCAACTAAACATACAAAGAATGAATACAATCAAAACTAACCTACTTTAATCTCAATCTGTCAAAAGTATATTCATTTTCTTTAAAATAAAACTCAAACATAAGCAAAACAATGAAATCTGTGGCTAGGCTAGCCGCTTCCGTAAAGGAAGGAAATGCTATCGCTGGCTATATCCCGTAATAACCGCTGCTCTCATTGGCTGGCTGCTTCGTTACCGTGAACTTGGCGGAGAGTGTAAAAAGCCTCGAACCCAAAATCCTGGATCCTGCACCTGCTCTCATTGGCTGGCTGCTTCGTTGCCCGGATGGCGTTGCCGAGGCTATTTCATGGGAGGAGCTTGAAATAGCCTCGAACCCAAAATTCCATATACACGTTTAAAATTTTTTTAAAAATCTAAATTAAAATTTAAAAATCCGGCCCCGAGGTATACTGTCCGGTGACAACATCTACACATGACAAAAATTCTAGAGTCCTAGGTGTTATAATTACGGAGAAATCCGCGGGCAGGCAGGCAGACAGACACTTACTCTTTTATAGAGATAGAGATTTCAAGTTTCTAGGGCTACGGGATGTACCTTACCTTTTTGATGACGGGTGAGTGAGTGAGAGAGTGAGTTAGAAAAAATCGAAACTTTGAGTTCATATATCGTCTGAACTAGAAAAGATAGAAACATGAAATTTTAAATTTTGGTCCTATGTGCCACATACTGTAGATAAACGAAGTTTCAAGTTTTTGGGAAACTCCAGTGCAAAGATATGGGGGGGGGGGGGTCAAAAGTGCCCTGAGTTGCAGATGCTTATGGCAAAATGTTGAGGATGCTTACGGCTGTGTTTTCTCGACTTCGTCTCCACATAGCTAAACTTGGCTTTAGATGATTTCAGATCTTTTTACGGAAAAGTGTCACTAGACTTGGCTGCATTTTTTACATGTGACGTTTTTGATCAGATTTCACTTAATTTTGTAAGTAATCCTCGTTTTCGTTACTTTGGGCTCTTTTCGGATATCAACCAAAGTTTTCTCTAAGCCCACACTCTGTCCCTATTTGAAGGTGTCATAAATTTGGAGCTTTAGTTCCGTTTGCAAAGTCCTGTAGATAAAAAGAAGTTTCAGGTTACTAGGCAAGTACTAAGTTATGGGGAGCGGGGAATTCCGGAAAATTCCAACAAATCGAACTATTTTCGGTTTTACGATTTGTTTTTCGAATTTTTCGAATTTTTTCTTCGATTTTTCCAGATTTTTAAAATTTTCCCTTTTTTGTATCCCAAAGACTTCCTTTATGCCAAACTAGCTGTTACCCGTGACTTCGTTCACATAACAGTAAAATAACAACAAATGCATTTTACTCCTGATAATTAAAAATATATATAATTAACCAACGCCCAAATCGAAATAATGTATAGTTAATTTTTAATTAATAAAAAACTAAAATCCTAACAGCCGTTTCCTATTAAATTTAAACATTTCTCGTTATACCAGTCGCCAACAATTAAAAATCCACAATACAATTCTTTCTACAATAATTAATTTTCTATTGAAAGATTTCCACGTGAAAAATGAAAATGAAATAAAAAGTTTCAACAATCGAAAAAAATATTAATACGACATCATATTGGTAATATAACGGAAATTTTCAAACATTTCTCAATAATACAAGGAGTATGAGTACGTGTAAGTACAGAAAGCAGATTAATATGACGTCATTAGAGAATTAAACAGAAAATTAATATGACGTTATATTGGAAGTTTAACGGATTTTTTCAAATGTTGAGAATCATACAAAGAGAGAGTAAATATGAGTAATAGAGAAAGTAAATTAGATATGACGTCTTGAGGTGAATATATGTTGCAAAAGAAATAAAATTCAACTTTAATTCTATTTAAAAACATCTAAAATAATCATACTCAGGTCCAAACATCTACCCGATGTTTCCGTCTGTTTGAAGAATTAAAGATCTCCAGTTTTTACAAAAGTAGACATTTATTTCCACAAAAACAAATCCAAAAACATATCTCTAATAACATTACATCTTCACATTTCAACTACATCTTAAGAAACTTCTAGAACATCTACTTTTTTCTTTAAAATTAAAACAATAAAATATAAAGTTGCCACATCACAAAAATAAATTACAATAATAAAATAAAATCCACAGTTCAATGAGTTTTTATATCAAGCAGTTACAATAAAATATTGAAAAACCATGTCACGTGATCCTTCTCTCAGCGAAATTAAAATTAAAAAGATCACGCGAGCTAAAATTAAAAAGTTTATGCAACATCTATAACGTCATATGAGTTTGAGGAACGTTTTGAATCATGAGAAAGACCCGATTATGGAAATATTGGCATGTTTTAACATTTTGAATTTCTCTATACAACATGTTTAATTTTGAAACATTTTTCTACACAAACATTCTTATAATCCCGGACAACGCCGTGTACTTCAGCTAGTATAACAATAAATTCTCTGTACAACATATAACAATCAGTTCTATGTATCCTGATTGGTTGAATTCTTTTTTCGAGAACGTTCTATGGGCACTGATTGGTTAAATAATGTATCTCGGCTCCTATTGAGAATATTTAGAAATTTCCTTCATATTCTAAAAATCAATTTTTTCTTCAAATGACGCCAAAAATTTGGCAAAAAGTCGAAAACTTGGCGACATTTGTACATTTTGTGCCAAGCATATGTTTTTGCATTGATAATCTTGAAAGTCAAATTTTTCACCAAATCTCACTAATGTCGTCATTTTTTCGCCAAATTTTACGACATTTGGCAAAATGTTGCCAACTTTGGGACTTTGCTTACTGACAACTGTTCAACAACGTAGTAACTGTTTCAACCTTCATCCACATTGAAATGCATTGGTTCGTAGTGACTCCAAAATGACCCACTAATCGAATTTTCTCAAACATGTGACCTATGTACACTAAAAACAGAAATGTTTAACACACAATATCAAACTATAATACAATGGACAGACGTACGTTTCGTGAGTAACTTGGACTAAACGACAACTCAGTTTCAGACTCAATGAACACATAAATTATATTAAGAAAAAGGAATTACAAAAATCCTCTATTGCTTGTCACTGTTGGAGTGAGGGACATAGTTTTAACTTTGATTCAGCCACTATTATTAAGAAATGTAACACTCCATTAGACTTCTTTGAAGCAGTTTATATTCATAAATTTGGTAACTCCCTGGTCAATGATTTTTCAAGCGTACCTTACACCTTACCTTTCTGGGTTGATTTACTGTGTCATAGTCAATCACTTCCGGCTTAATCTCATTGGTGGCTCCTGCGTGATGAGTTTTTCGGTGTGTTGTTATTTTCATTTTCGTTTCTCGACTCAATTTCATGTCTTTGGGGGGATACAATAATGTTTAATTTTATTTTACTGACACTGAGGATGTGAGTCCAAGTTACTCACGAAACGTACGTCTGTCCATTGTACTATAGTTTGATATTGTGTGTTAAACGTTGGTGTTTTTAGTGTATATTTATCCACACTAGATTTTCTTCACAATGTGACCTATGGTCTTCTCGTGCTTGAAAACAATAGGATACAAAATTTCGTCAAAATCGTTTCATCTGTTTTTTACATAAAATTAGCTTGATGCTGACCCTTAGTGACCCAAAATGACCCATGAATCGAATAGTTTCGATCATCGGACCTAGTCCAATGGTCTTTTCATGCTCGAAAACGGTACGATATAAAATTTAGTCAAAATCGCTTGAGAATTTCGTTACATAAAATTAGCTTGATCCTGACCTATAGTGACCCAAAATGACCCATTAATCGAATTTTCTCGATCATGTGACCTAGCCCAATGGTCTTCTCATGCCCGAAAACGATATGATACAAATTTAGTAAAAATCGTTACAACCATTTACAGATAAAATTAGCTTTACCCGTAGTGACCCAAAAATGCCCACTAATCGAATTTTCTCGAACATGTGACCTAGCTCAATGGTCTTCTTGTAATCCAAATTGGTAGGATACAAAATTTAGTAACAATTGTTTTATCCGTTTTTACATAAAATTAGCTTGATCCGTAGTCACCCCAAAATGACCCACTCATCGAATTTTCTCAAACTTGTAACCTAGCTCAATGGTCTTCTCGTAATCCAAAACGCTAGGATACAAAATTTACTCAAAATCGTTTCAGCCATTTTTTACATAAAATTAGCTTGACCCAGACCCGTAGCGACCCAAAACGACACATTAATCGAAATTTCTTGAACATGTGACCTAGACCAATGGTCTTCCCGTGCCCGAAAACGGTATTATAGAAAATTTAGTCCAAATCGTTAGAGTCGTGTTTAGATAAAATTACCTTGACCCGTAGCGACCCAAAAATGACCCACTAATCAGATTTTCTCGAACATGTGATCTAGCCCAATAGTCTTCTCGTAATCCAAAATGGTAGGATACAAAATTTAGTAAAAATTGTTTTATCCGTTTTTACATAAAATTAGCTTGATCCGTAGTCGCCCCAAAATGACCCACTCATCGAATTTTCTCAAACTTGTAACCTAGCAGCTTCCGATGTCGGATTATCATGGTTCTCCGAAAAAATATCCGAAACACATTTTAAGCCGTACCATGAAGCAACCGGTATTACCCGTCGTATTTGCAGATTCCTTTTCAAATAGATATCGGAAAAAAACGAACTGACCAATCAGAGTGCATTAGTAAAAGTACGTTTCCACGGATCTTCCCTCTTTTTCTCCTCTAACGCTCGTATAGGGCAGTTGCAATTGACGTCACCTTGGAGGTAAAAAGTACAAATAGGCAGTTCTGATTGGTGGAATTACCCTTACCTCCAACTGAATACAATGGTTGATCAGCTGATTGCTAAGAAAACAGAAAACAAACGCTTGATATTGCTTTATGTTCTTATTAAAAATGCCATCAAAACACGCCTAATTAAGGTATTTTGATAATCTTTTTTTTAAACGAGAGTGAAATATTCAGATGTTCAGCTGTCAAAAGATCAAAATGATATGGCCGGTAGTTTTTTAGAAAATGGAAAATAAAAATGAAATTTGCTTTTTTTGACCAAACAAAGGCTTTCGTTTAAAAATTAATAAAAAATTAACAGATTACGCTTGACATTTTAAATTGCTATTACAAGAAAGCTCTTATTCTAAACTTTAAAATGATATAAAAATAAAAAAATTATAAGTTTTTCTTAAACAAATATTAGCATAAATATACAAGAAATTTAAGAAATTCTGTTTAAATATAAAATAACTGGAAAAATATTCTAAGCTTAGAAATTAATTTTAAACACTAATAATAAGTATACTTTGAAAATGCTGCAAGGAATTTTTTGTAGACTTAGAATATTTTATCTTTGCTGGATGCTCTCTTTTCAAAATGGAAATTTAACATAAAATAAGAAACAATCTAATATGAATTAAAAAAAAAATAACTGCAGTGCTTATTAAAACATTGCCTAACAAAGTATCATGTACAATGTCTTTAATTTGTTTTAAATAAATAGAGCGCTATGCTAACAAAACTAACTATACCATTGCTCCCGCATAAAAAAATAGCAGTGTAAAGATGCACTGCATACCGGAAAAATAATTGGCCAGATATTTTTACTCATAGATGTATTATAAATATCATAAACACATGGATGTATTTATAATACATCCATGTTTTTACTAAAACTTTTAGCAAATAATCAACTTCATGTCAGCACTATCGTTGTACCCAAATAAACTAATTATTCAACACTTCCAAAAAAATTTCTTTAAAAATATATTATAAAATGTTGTTTTAATTTTAATGATTGTAATTCGTTGTATAAATAATAAAATCATTTAATAACATTCGTCCAGAATTTCCGATTATTAGAAGATAAAAATATTAAATTTAAAATTATTCGTAAAAGAAAATCTTTGGAAAGTATAAGAACTTATAACTTCCATGTATACAGGCTTTAGAATACTTTAATTTACTATATTTTTAATACGGCATATTTCATTGGATATTTAAAAAAAATTGTAAAGTTTCTCATGACATCAGAAAGCAACGTATTTTATAGTAACTTTACAGTAAATTTCGAAAAGTTTCAAACAAGATAAAAAATATATTATTTCAAGATGATCTAAATTAGTCTTCTTATCTTTTGATTCTTTTTTGTCTGTCCTTGACTTCTATATAAAATTAATCTTCCAAAAAATAAATTAAAAATTGCTCAAATTTTCAGAATAATAATAATAATAATAATAATAAACAGTCGCTAAGTATATAATATATATATGCGGTCCTGATATTAAGCTTCATTTAATGTCAAAGCTACTTTTTTTTTCTGAAAATTTGAGCATTATTTAATTTATATTCTGAAAAATTAGTTTTATATAAAAACCATGAACAAGGGGAAAAGAAACAAAAGCCAAGAAGACGTATTTACATCATCTTTAAATAGTATAGATGTATATATTTTATCTTGGAAGCTTTTCGAAATTAACTGTAAAGTTATCGTGAAATACGTTGCTTTTTGATGTCATTTCGAAACTTTACAATTTATTTTATGTGCAATGAAATATGCCGTATCAAAAATTTTGTATCTTAAAGTCTTCAAGAAAATACTTTCCAAAAATTTCTTTTTCTTTTCGAAAAATTTTAAGTTGAATATTTTGATTTTCTACTAATCGAAAAGATTAATAATGAAATTTAAAAATGTGTAAAGCTAAAAACGAGTTATAGTGATGATAGATAATCAAGTAAATTTACATTTCGTTCTTCCCATGTGTTTTCATTTTTAAATACATATTTTTTTTAATTTCATTATATACATGTATAATACATATATATAAGTCATTACAATTGATACAGAATTTAATAATAATTTAAAAAAATAGTAAAAGAAAAAAAAAACTTGTGAAAATTTGGGATTATTATTTTATTTAGGTAAACAACGATAGCGCCCAAATGGACTAGCATAATGGTATATTTAGTATAGTGAAGTATTAGTAAAAATATCTGGACAATTATTTTTCGGGTATGCAGCGCTTGGTTACTCCGTTAATTTTTTTTATGCGAGAACTATGATATAATTAGTTTTATTGGCATAGCGCACTGTTTATTTAAAGCAGATTAATAACATTTTCTTTGTTAGCCTATGTTTTAATAAGCACTGCATTATCAGGGGTTGATCAAGGAAAAATTTGGGGCCTACTTAGGGACCCTTCACAAAAATCAGATTGATAAAATGGGACCCTTCACAAAAATCAAATTGAAAAAATGGAACCCTTCACAAAAATCAAATTGAAAAAATGGACCCCTTCACAAAAATCAATTTGATAAAATGGGCACCTTCACAAAATTTTATTCCATAAAAACTTACTATTTATTATTTATTTATTATTTTGGGATGTTTTAAAATATGTAATTTGTAAACAAACAAGTTCACCAGAGAGGAAAATTTCAGCAAAAAGGATTAAAAAAGGTTTTTGATTAAAAAATGCTTGATTCGAATTTGATTAACTGGATTTCAACTTATCTTGCAAAATGTTTGTTTTCACAAAAATAACCTTTACTTTTCCCAAAATGGGCCCCAAGAATAAAAACTTGCATCGACCCCTGTTTGAAATTCAAATTAGACATCAAATTTTTTCTTATTTTATGTTAAATTTTCATTTTGAAAAAAGAGCGTCCCGAAAAAAAAAAAAAAAAAAAAAAAAAAAAAAATCAATCTAAGTCTACAAAAAATTGCTTACAACATTTTCAATGAAGGTTTATTATTAGCGTTTAAAATTAGTTTCAAAGCTTATAATATTTTTCCTTTTATATTATATTTAAGCAGAATTTCTTGAAAATTTGCGGCATTCATACTCATAATTATTTAACAAGAACTTATAAAATATGTATTTTCATATCATTTAAAAGTGTAGAATAAGGCCTTTCTTATGATAGCTATTAAATATTTCATGAGTAAGTTGTTAAATTTTTGTTAATTTTTTTAAAGCCTTTTTTTGGTCAAAAAAGGAAATTTCATTTTTATTTTTCATTTTCTATAAAACTACCCATCATATCATTTTGAGCTTTTGACAGCTGGAAATCTGAACATTTCACTCTTGTTTTAAAAAAAGATTATCAAAATATCTTAATTAAATGTGTGTCGATGGCATTTTTAATAAACAGCGAATCAATATCAACCGCTTCAAAATCTCTTTCAAAGACTCGTTTCCGACAATGTGTCCGTTTTCCACTGCATTTTATGGTGTCGGGAAATTTCAAGGGAAAGTCCGATGTGTTTTTCCGAATGGAGGCGTTCACGATGTCATCGTGGTAGCATTTATCCCAAGGGGATCGGAAGGCGGACGTCACATCGGAAAACTCGGAAAATTTCCGAGGAAGAGGGAATTTCGACACGTTCGTGGTAGAGCCCCTAGCTCAATGGTCTTCTCGTAATCCAAAACGCTAGGATACAAAATTTACTCAAAATCGTTTCAGCCATTTTTTACATAAAATTAGATTGACCCTGACCCGTAGTGACCCAAAATGACCCATTAATTGAAATTTCTTGAACATGGGACCTAGCCCAATTGTCTTCCCAGGCCCGAAAACGGTAGGATAGAAAATTTAGTCAAAATCGTTAGAGTCGTGTTTAGATGAAATTAGCTTGACCCGTAGTGACCCAAAAATGACCCACTAATTGAATTTTCTGGAACATGTGATCTAGCCCAATATTCTTCTCGTAATCCAAAACGGTAGGATGCAAAATTTAGTCGAATCGTTAGAGCCGTTTTTTAGATAAAATTAGCTTGACCCGCAGTGACCCAAAAATGATCCACGAATAAGATTTTCTCGAACATGTGACCTAGCCCAATGGTCTTCTAGTGTCCGAAAACGGTAAGCTACAAAATTTAGTTAAAATCGTTTCAACCGTTTTTAGCTCACAGTCATCAAAGCCTGATAGGTAATGTACCGGCATGTTCTGTATATACTTCTGTATGTATGTTCTGTATTCTGTATGTATGTACGTATGTATGTACGTAACGCGATAACAATTGATAGAAATATCCGATTTGCTTCAAATTTTGTATACAGGTTCATTCTGATAAGGCGCTTCCCTGATTAGTTTTGTGGGTTCATTGGTTAAGTATAAAGGTGGGGAACGGGGACTAACCCCCCCTTAATTTAGATAAATGGGTTTTTCAGGCAGAATTTTACGATTTGCTTCAAATTTTGTATATAGGTTAACTGTGATAAGGCGTTTCTTTGATTAGTTTTGGGGGTTCATTTGTTAAGTATAAAGGGGGAAACGGTGGGTTAATAGCTCCCTTAATTTAGATAAATGGATTTTTCCTACAGAAATATCCGATTTGCTTCAAATTTTGTATACCGGTTTATTCTGATAAGGCGCTTCCCTGATTAAATTTGGAGGTTTTTTGGTTAAGTATAAGGGGGGGAGGGGGAGTTAATCCCCCCCCCTTAATTTAGCTAAATGGGTTTTTCATGCAGAATTATCCGATTTGCTTCAAATTTTGTATACAGGTTTATTCTGATAAGGCGTTTCCCTGATTAATTTTGGAGGTTCCTTGGTTAAGTATAAAGGGGGGAGGACGGAGAATAATCTCCCCTTAATTTAGATAAATGAGTTTTTCATGCAGAATTATCCGATTTGTTTCAAATTTGGTATACCGATTATTCTGATAAGGCGCTTCCCTGATCAGATTTGGAGGTTCCTTGGTTACGTATAAAGGAGGGAATTTGGGGAGCTGACCCCCCCCCCCCTTAATTTAACTGAATAGATTTTTCATGCAGAATTATCCGATTTGCTTCAAATTTGGTATACAGGTTTATTCTGATATGGCGCTTCCTATTAATTTAGATAAATGGGTTTTTCATGCAGAAATCAGATTTGCTTCAAATTTTGTATATAGGTTCATTGTGATAAGGCGCTTCCCTGATTAGTTTTGGGGGTTCATTGGTTAAGTGTGAAGGGGGACACCGGGGGGGATAGCCCACCTTAAGTTAGATAAATGGTTTTTCATGCAGAATTACCCGATTTGTTTCAAATTTGGTATACCGGTTTATTCTGAAAAGGCGCATCTCTGATTAGATTTAGAGGTTCATTGGTTAAGTATAAAGGGGGAAATGGGGGAGCTAATCAACCCCCCGTTAATTAAGCTAAGTGGGTTTCTTATGCTGTATTATCCGATTTGCTTCAAATTTGGCATACAGGTTTATTCTGGTAAGGCCCTTCTCTGATTAGTTTTGGATGTTCATTGGTTAAGTATAAAGGGGGGGGGGTAATACCCCGTCAATTTAGTTAAATGGATAATTACAGCATAATTATATAATTGTGTGAGTATAATATACAGTTATTGTGAATAGCCTGTGAGCTCAATGCCATTAGTTTAACTGGACACTTTTCTTTTTATCTACCCTATATATATAAAATCCTAATGAAACGAATTTGTGAAACGATTTTATGAAACGAATTTATGAAACGATTTTATGAAACGACTGATTATGTTTCAGGGCTATTTTTAATAAAATATTAAACGCTTGATGGTGAAATTAATACCAATTGTCCATAAAAATCCGCGGATGTCAAAACTGGTAATAGAATTTTGAAATTGGAATTAGTTTTCGAGATATTATTTTTTTTCTAATTTTAATGACATTTCTGTAATGATGGCAACTAATTACTCAGTTTTTTTGTGACAAAAAAGGGAAAAAAATTGAAAAGAATCCCGATAGGGATTATTGATTTCTTTTTATTCGTCATTTTCAAATTGAAATTGAATTTATCTTTTATTTCAATCGATAATAAAGACAAAATTGTGATTAAATTATGTGTTTCAGGAAAATTTGAAAAAAAAATCACATTTCTATCGTCAGGATTCAATCGTCTGTCAGCATTTAATTTAATTTATAAACTGAAAATATTTTGAATAAATTCGTCCAAATGACGTCATTTATGTAAAAGCCAAGGCTAACGAAAAAGAAAGGCTACGCGGTGCTTTACGCGTATCTTTTTTTACAGACCGTCAGAGCCACGTGATGCTCGAATGCACCAGTGCAGGTGCACGAATAGAGCATCACGTCACTCTAGCGGTCTGTAAAAAAAGATAAGTGGAATGCACCGCGGTAGCCTGTCTTTTTCGCTAGCCTCGTGTAAAAGCAAAAGAAAGGGGGGAAAAGGAATTAATAGTAATTATTATTTATTGATATCGTTTTGTTATTTTTTTGTAAAATTTAATTAAACGAATTTATAAAATCACTAATTCGGATATTTGAAACGAATATATAAAATAATAATTGTCCAACTGAACGGAAGGAGAAAAAAAAAAAAAAAAAAAAAAAAAAAAAAAAAACGTCAAGACCCTTATAATAGAAAAGCACCAAAAGTTCATTTGGTTTTTTTTTTTTCATAACTTTTGGCAACAAATCTATGTATATTAACGAATCTATCCCTTTTTGAAACTCGAATTACGCCAAACCTAAAAGCAAAGAATCCTATACTGGAAAAGAACCCGATTTTCTTATGGACAATATTCAAGTGACATAACATGGTGTAAAATTATCGCGGATAGCAAATTTGTTTAAATATCTCATCAATTAATGCCGAATAAATGCAGGCATGCATGCACAAAATATTTAATTAATTTTGTATGATAAATAATTATTAGAAAATTCGTATATACATATTAATTGAAATAAATAATTTAAATATTTAAAATAACATGAAAATATGCATGATGGTGCATTAAAATAGAGAGAAAATTAAAACCTGTTACTGAAAATGTCTATAACATAGTACTTTTCAATACCGTGGTTCTTAATGTTATTCACAAGCAAATGGAATTTTTCTCATCCTTAAACGCAAAGGAAGAATAGAATACAGATCGTTGTTATAAAAGTCCCAGAGGTAGCCACAATTTAAACCTAACCATTTTATACAAGCTGGTTTTCGAGCTGTAATTGATTTTACTTATCAATCCCGAAAACAGTCGTCAGTTGTCGCAACAGCTATGTATGTATATGATAATAAAAAAATGCCCCATTAAAACGTTAAAAGCATGGCAACCCAATTACAGATTTACTAATATTTTTAAAATAAAGCACGCTGTCATGTTTTTAGAGGAATCGAAGTCTGAGCGGGGGTTGGCGAGCGTAGCTCGCAGGGGGTAGGCCCCCTAGTTTAGATATAAATAGCTTGACCCTGACCCAAATTGACGCACTAATCGAATTATCTCGAACATCTGACCTAGACCAATCGTCTTCTCGTGCTCGAAAACGGTAGGATACAGAATTTCGTGAAAATCGTTACAACCGTTTTTAAGATAAAATTTGCATACACACACACAGACATAGAAATACAAGATTTGCTCATATTGTAATATATGATAAATGTTGTGAACGCATTAATTTTTTTATAGGGGTCTCTACATATACGTTAAAACAGTTCTCTTTGGAAGCTATTGCCGTCTCCGTAATCTGACTATTCTGGACTTTTTCAATAAAAATGTTGAAATATATCCAGAAAAAGTGTGTTTCGTATTTGAAGATGAAGACTGGATTTATAAGCAAGTAAGTTTTATTTAAGATATAATTTTTTCGTGTGATATTTATCAATATGGGCTAAATTTGAGAGTTGCTGGTGAAAGACGAAAGCATAAAATATACGAATCAAAAAGAAATTTTAATTGAAAAATGCATAAGTGATATAAAGATTACGAATATGCAAAGAGGCTTTAATCCAAGAAGCCACCTTTCAACCGACATAACGGTATCGAGGTAGCTCCGTAATCTGGCAAATATTGACCTAATTCTGCCAATCAGTAGGGTCTTTGTAATACGGGCAGTGCGTTTGGTTAAAGGGTCAACCCCGCCACACACTTAAGAATCAGGGTTCGCACGGGTGATTACTTTTGAATACTAGTATTTTCTTAAAGAAATATTCTGTCTTATTTAATCTGAGAATATCTCAATTAAATTAGGCGAAAATTTCATTTGCAAATTAGTAGTTTCGAAAAATAAGCACCCTGGTAATAGATAGGATGGAAATCAGGAGAGTTAAATGGTCGGACATTGGCAGTGCTTGACTACATCAGACTACAATTACACCAGTAAAAACGAATAGAAAAATTTTCCTTATTTATGACAGAAATTCAGCGTGAATAAGGTGTTTAAAATAAGGCGTAAATTTCTATTCAAACTTACTGATGGAAGTTTGTTCCGTCGTAATAAGGCTCTGGACCTTGGGGTCAGGACATTCTCCCCTCCGGTCTACAAACTTCTTGCATGAAAATCATTTGCCACCACAAAGTCCAAAAGGTAATTTTCACTTTATCTAATCTCTTTGCTACTCGTTATGGACTTTACCGTGTCACTTCAGCTGCGGGTATATACATACCGGGTTTCTAAAAAATGACTGATGGATTTTAAAATTCAATAACATTTAAAATTCAATAACATTTAAAATAAAGCATTACACAGACAAAGATCGTTCAAAGAGACAAGTGCATTTTCAAATCTTGAAACATAATTCCAATTAAGCAATTCACAAAGCCTTCTTAAAGTGTTTCCTGTCAATTTCAGTACATGTGTCCCAAAAATGACTGATGGATTTTAAAATTCAATAACTTGCAAACGGTGACAGATATTAAAAAAATTCTTGCAGGAGGGGTTATCTATGGTGTTGTTTTTCTACTGTGATTCTTAATTTTAGTTCGAATTTCAAACAATAGATGGCGCTGACAGCGTTTGGCGTTCAGTAGAGGCCGAAACTGACGTCACTCAGCATTGATGCACCGCCCCCTGAATACTAGGCCTGCGTGCCAACAAAAATGGTGGCTGCCGCAGGCAGATTTTTTTTCAGCGTTTGAACGGTCCCTTGAACTTCAACACCAATAATTTCTAAAAGTTTTCTTCGCTTAGTTTTTCTAAGATCAAATAAGTCAAAGAAAACTTTTAGATATTATTGGTGTTAAAGTTCGAGGGAGCGTACAAACGTTGAAAAAAAAATCCTCCTGCGACAGCCGCCATTTTTGTCAGCGCGCAGGACTAGTATTCAGGGGGCGGTGCATCAATGCTGAGTGACGTCATTTTCGGCCTTGACTGAGCGCCAATCGCTGTAAGCGCCATCTATTGTTTGAAATTCGAACTAAAATCAAGAATCACAGTGAAAAGTCTCCTGACATCATACATAACCCTCCTGCAAGAATATTTTTAACATCTGTCACCGTTTGCAAGTTATTGAATTTTAAATCCATCAGTCATTTTGGGGACACCTGGTATATAAACACCAATAGGAGTGAAATATATTTCAATTCTGCTTCCCTGATGTCCTATGAACAGTCGTTTTTTTTAGGGTATTTACAAGCAGAGAGTTTGCTGTTGCCACTCGTGGGTAATGCCCCTTGCACTTCGTATCTTTTTTACGGCGTTCAGGGAGCTGTGAGTAGCTCTACCTGCACAAATCATCATCATGATGCAGGATACTCTTTTCCAATATGCTGATGACGTTCATTCTGCCCTTTCTTTTACGTTTGACATTAAGGGTGTATCTGACACCCAAGAGTATACACATATGTAGAATATGTCACATTTTTCAGGACAACCGATAATTTTGTACTATTTACAAATTGTCAAGTTTAGCCGGAACACCCTGCAGTTTCAGTCATATTTGAAAAATGTTTGCGACTTTGATTTCTCTGCTTGTATTTTATCCTAGTGTTGTCAGTTGGGCTGCTTTTTCATATTCAGATTGCTTGATTGCTACCTCTTTTTTAAAGTACTAAAATTCTCCTTGTTTTCGCTTTGTTTAATCTGTCGATACGCAGAATTAATAAGCCGAATATTACTAGCTAAAATAAAACTGATAGCAATCAGGGTTCGTACGATATTACCACAATTTTTCAATAGAATTTTTCTATTTAATATTTAAATAGCAGAAATTGTAAACTCCTCGTTTGCAGGCTTTGTAATATTTTTCCGCATTTAAATAAGGCGAAAAATTGAATTAAAAATTATGGTAAAATCGTACGAACCCTGTTAGCAATGAAGCAATCCGAATAAAAAAATAGAGAACTGGCAACACTGTTTTATCTATCTGTACATGCAAAACAACAGATATTGATGTAGCTTCTTCTCGGGAAATACAAAAAGATTTCAATACATTTTTAATACTTTTGTTAATAGTTAAACTACAAATTCATCGCTTGGAAAGGAATAAATTTAAAAAATACTGGAGTTACACGATTCCGCAAAATGAAGCATGTAAAGTGTTGATTAGTCCACGGCATCTGTCGCTATGCGGTTTTTCATGTATGTGTGCCCTTACGCACTGACCAATAAAAGAAGATGCACATCCCCAGAGAATTTTTGCTGCTGTTTCTTGTTATTCATATTCGTGCAGTCATCATTAAGACAAAATATCTTTTGTATGCTTGTTATGGAAAACTTAGAATGTATGGAGATAGTTAAATTAAAGAATTATGGATTTTTGCTTTTAGATTTGTAGTGAAAGTATTTACAATACTTTAATTCGTTGAATCGAAATATTCTTTCTTTGTAAAAATAGCAAATAAAACCTTTGTGTAATAATATTAAAAGGAAGAATGCCAATATTATAAATGCACAAATAATACACAAAAAAGCAGCAAATAGCTATTTCGAATCTACAAGCGACATTCTTCTTCAGTGTGACAAAGAGCAAACCACAGCGTGCTAGAAAAAGCAAGACTGGGCAACGATTTCTAACATAGTTAAAAATTGTTTACGACTTCGGTTTGTCTGTCTGTGGTCTGTCTGTACTCTAGCTCTCGTAAACATACTCAGATTGTCATGTAATTGATATATGTTATTGAGGTTTACTGTAGCATGTTCTCTATTGAAAATGGAGTGCGTGGTATTTATAATTCGTTTACAGGGACACTAAAAAATTCCATTGTATAAAGTCTGCGGGGAAAAATCGTTTACGGTGTATTTTAATGATGTTACATTAATTCTAACATAATTAAATTGTATGCATTTCTGAGGAGCACCAAAACATGCTTTCTGTAGATTATGGAGTGTAAAGCATTTATCTCGGTAAAGCGTAAAACTCGGTTACATAATGATCTACGGGGATCGTTTGCAGCATATTTTTATTATAATGCAGTATTTCAAACATACTGAAATTTATATCAACTGTTGAGGTGTATTACAAGATGCTTACTGTAGAATATGACGAGAATACCAGGTATCGTTTATCTACAGAGACACACAAAATATTCGGTTACAAAACGGACTATGATAAATAATTGCTGGAATTTTCAGAATCTACAGCTATTATATGCATTTTTAAAATTAACTAAATTTCAGTGAATTACGCGGTGTTTATAAATTTTTAATACAATTAGCTGTGTGAAGTTAGCCCCCGAAAATGAGATACAGAAAAAATTCAAACTGCATTCGATTGACCACTTTTTGACCACAAATGACCATCAACAATTTTGTTTGACCACCCTTCCTTAAGGAGTTATAAGAAAAAAAGATACGGGGCTAACTTCACGCAGCCCCCGAAAATGAGATAAATAGAAAATTCCGAATGCATTCGTTTGACCACTTTTTGACCACGAATGACCATTAACAATTTTGTTTGACCACCCTTCCTTAAGGAGTTATTTAAGAAAAGCGTTATTTTAAGAGAATTTCAAGATCTTCACATATATCCAAAAAATCAAAATAAATAAAATTTAAGTAGTGTATACGATTGACCACTGTTTGACCACCAATGACCATCAACAATTTTGTTTGACTACCCATTTCAGAAAAAATAATTTTCCCATCAGCGTGAAGTTAGCCCCCGAAAATGAGATAAATGAAAAGTTCCGAATGCATTCGTTTGACTACTTTTTGACCATGAATGACCATCAACAATTTTGTTTGACCACCCTTCCTTAAGGAGTTATTTAAGAAGAACGTTATTTTAAGAGAATTTCAAGATCTTCACATATATCCAAAAAATCAAAATAAATAAAATTTAAGTAGTGTATACGATTGACCACTGTTTGACCACCAATGACCATCAACAATTTTGTTTGACTACCCTTCTTTAAGGAGTTATTTCAGAAAAAAGAATTTTCCCAACAGCGTGAAGTTAGCCCCCGAAAATGAGATAAATGAAAAATTCCAACTGCATGCGATTGACCACTTTTTGACCACGAATGACCCTCAACAATTTTGTTTGACCACCCTTCCTTAAGGAGTTATTTAAGAAAAACGTGATTTTTAGAGAATTTCAAGATAAGAAGGCTAACTTCACATATTCCGAAAAAATCGAAATAATTAAAATTTAAATAGTGCATATGATTGACCACTGTTTGATCAATAATGACCATCAACAATTTTGTTTGACCACTCTTCCTTAAGGAGTTATTTAATTAAAACCTAATTTTTAGAGAATTTCAGGATAGGAAGTCTAATTTCACATATTTCCAAAAAATCAAAATGATTAGAATTTAAATAGTGTATATGCTTGACCACTCTTTGTCCGCAATGACCATCAACAATTTTGTTTGTCTACCCTTCTTTAAAGAGTCCTTCTGTATATGAGTGAAAGTAACGGTGTCTAAGCAGACCAAGCAGATTTGAAAAGATAACGCGGATAGATTCCTGGTCTGCAGCAATCTGAATCGTAAATGGAATTGCGAAAAAGCCTTTCTTTCAGCTACGGTTGTCCCTGTCCATCATAATACTAGTGAGTAGAGATGTAAAATTTCCGGAAATTTTGAAGTGGCGGAAAAAAACCAGTTTTTTCCGGGGGTTTTCTGAAAAAATTGGAAATTTTGGAAAAATTGATTTGATGACGAATGTTTCTCAAAAATAAGTCACATTTTCTTAAAATATACAAAATAATAAACTTTTAAAAAATTTCTGCATACTAAAAAATATTTTTTTTTTCACTTTACATGAATATATTACAAAAAAGAAAAAAAGAAGTCAACTTTTAAAAGTTTAGCCTTTCAATCTCAGAATTTCATGGTAGCTTTTCTTGCTTAATTTAGCATCATTGTTTGTAATATATCATGTCTCTGTTGAAATGATTTTTCAGTTGCATTTCTTTAATTACCAATAACGAAAATTTAAAAATAACAACAACAAAAAATCTTATGAGTTTCAACCAATATCACTGCAGTTTGAAAGCAAATCTAAATTGCATTAAATATCACCTCAAGTCAACATAGTATTGTATATGACACCATGATAGTATATAAATGACGCCATTTTAAAGAAACAAATTATTGTAGCTGTGACATTATAAATATTATCCTTTTTAAATCTTCCATTCCTTAAAATTCATACTAATTGTACAATATTGCAAAAAAAAAAAAAAAAAAAAAAAAAATCTCACTATTAGAATTTTCATTTCACGTGTATTTAGTTTTGGTTTTAATTTAAGTTAAATTATTAATATCAAAATAATATATATACGTATGTATATTTCTTTAATGAAAGTTATAAAACAGGCGGATTTTTGAATATTTATAAAAATTGTCTTCAACTAAATTTTTCACAGAAAATTTACATTTTCTTTGCAAAGTTTATTTGTATGCATTTATATTAAAAAAAAAATCCCTGACGGCTCGGCCTACAGGCACAGGTAGATTTCGAAGACGCAGACCGTGGGGCGCCTGTTTGTCGGGAATTGTGGAAGAAATGACCTTTTTGCGATGATGCTGCAGTTGGAACCGCCTACTTCGAAACCAAACTTGTTTGCAGGCGGAGCCAGCAAGGATTTTTTTTTTTTGGCTATAAGAGTTGGTCCTATAAAAAACATGCCAATATAAAAGTTTTAGATAATATTAAGAGGATTTATAATAAATTTAAGCGGATTTGAAATCTTGGGAATTGACGAAGTTATGATTTTTTTTCTTCAAAAACCTCTCCGCCCCCCCTCCCTTAAGGCAATTTTTAATTATATCAAAAATCTGTCATACATAAATTTTCGGCCCTTCTCCTAGAAGTAATAATAACTTCAAACGGATTCGATACGTATCATAATTAAGAAATTATGGGGGGTTTTCTGTTTTCACAAAAAGTCCCCCCCCCATTCCCCCCCCCCCCCTGGTTCGATTTTGCCCATTAACGAACTTGACCGAGATTTTATGCCCCTTGATTTTATGTATCAGTTTCGAAAAGAAGCGGGAGTTGGACCCGCCTACTTCGAAAAATAACTTGTTTGCAGGCGGAGCCGGCAGGGATTTTTTCGTTTTTAATTTTTTTTTTGCTATAACGGTTGGTCCTATAAAAAACTTGTCAATATAAAAGTTTTAGATAATATTAAGAGGATTTATAATAAATTTAAGCGGATTTGAAATCTTGGGAATTGACGAAGTTCTGATTTTTTTTTCTTCTAAACCCCCCCTTCCCTCCCCCCTTAAGGCAATTTTTAATTATATCAAAAATCTGTCATACATAAGTTTTTGCCCCTGTTCCTAGAAGTAATAATAACTTTCAACGGATTCGATATGTATCATAATTAAGAAATTATGTTTTTTTTCTGTTTTCACAAAAAGCCCCCCCCCCATCCCCCCCCCTTGGTTCGATTTTGCCCATTAACAAACTTGACCGAGATTTTATGCCCCTTGATTTTATGTATCAGTTTCGAAAAGATGCGGGAGTTGGAACCGCCTACTTCGAAAAATAACTTGTTTGCAGGCGGAGCCGGCAGGGATTTTTTTTTTTGTTTTTAATTTTTTTTTGCTATAACGGTTGGTCCTATAAAAAACTTGTCAATATAAAAGTTTTAGATAATACTAAGAGGATTAATAATAAATTTACGCGGAAAAAATATCTTGTGAATTGACGAAGCTATGATTTTTTTTCTTCTAAAACCCCCCTTTTTTCCCCCCCTTGGGGCCATTTTTAATTATATCAAAAACCTGTCATACATAAATTTTCGGCCCTTTTCCTAGAAGTAATAATAACTTTAAACAGATTCGATACGTATAAAAATAAAGAAATTATGAGGGTTTTTCTGTTTTCACAAAAGCCCCCCCATTTCCCCCCCCCTTGGTTCGATTTTGCCCATTAACGAACTTGACCGACATTTTATGACCCTTGATTTTATGTATCAGTTTGGAAGAGATTTATGCAGAATTTTTTCAGTTATCGTGGTCAGAAAAAAGTGACATATATATATATATATAAAGTTTTGAACTGGGGGTGGTTTTGGGTTCTGGGAGTCATGATCGGCGTAGATCTGCAAAAATTTTTCAAAATTTCCAACTTAGGTGAGAATGTAATAGGTAGTATTTCTTACGAAATCTACCTAAAATACAGTTAGACAAGTCTTAGAATCTATATTTTGAATAAAATTAAGAGAAGAGAAAAGAAAAAAACTTGAAAAGACTAAATAATTTCAATGGCATGTTATTAAAAAAGAATGTGTTTATAATAATAGTTAAAATATTTCTGGAGATTATCATCTGATTACACGAAAAATCTCAGCTATGCCAATAAAAATAAATGCATGTTTCAATTTTTATATTCAATTTTCAACCTATTGATATTATTAAAATAATTTTTCACACGGATTTTCATTTTTAACCAGAGAAGTTGCATGTGTCTGCTTACATTTTTTTTCATGCAATCCTGTTTTTGTATACCTTGGTATAAAAAATATTGCCTTATAAAAAATCTTACGAAATTCTCATAAAAAATATAATCAAAATTTTATGAATTAGAAATTATCGTTATATTTAGGTTTCTATGTAGATATTTTTAATAAGATTCTTCATATATACAGCTAGATAATAGATTCATCGATGATTTCAGCTATTATATGACAGTTTTTGTTATTCTAAAATTGTCACATTTCTAGAGGATTCAAAATGAAGATTGAAAAAATTTCCGAATCTTCTGAAGGGTCCTATTGTTTTAAGGTGAAAAAAACTGTGAAGGGTTCTATAAAGGACTGAAGTTCTTCCTAAACTGCTTCATGGTTAACATTTTCATGCAATACTGAACATGAAAAATATCAGTCTGCAGCCATAATAACATTTTGAATGTATTATTTTATAAATTAAATTTCAATTTTTCCAATTAGGAAAAATTGAAAAATATACCTTCGGAAAAAAACCTGTTTTTTTCTCAAAGTTTCCGGTTTTTTTCCGAGCATTCCCATCTCTAGTAGTGAGCTAAATTTTTAAATATTTAACATCATAAGTTGTGTAGTTCGATATACCATATTTTATAATATATCATTAAAATATAATATAGGAAATATATTAAGCACTTAAATATCAGAATATTCAGATTTACTAACACGTATTTTGACATGCATTGCGTAAATAAAAAAAAAATGTTGCCAATAAGTGAAGAGAAATTTCCGAAAGTATTTTTTTTTCGAAAGTGTAAATACACAGCTTTTACAGATATTAAAATTACACTTATTTAAAGCAAGTTACATTATTTACTTCATATATATGTTATATATTATTAACAGAAATTTTTTAAGTTATTATCAATTTATTAATCTGAGATTCCACAACTGCGTATATTTAGTGTGCAACATTGCCGATTTCTAGTTTACTTGTCATGTTTGCTAATTATCCATATTGAAATGACAAAAAAACTTAATATACATACATTTATTTAAGCTTACTGACTCGTAAGACGAGTGTTCTTCGTAGATTCGCTCACAGTATTCTGATCATAAAATTTATACATGTAGATATATCGTTTAATAAAATCACAAACACCTTTTGAATATTTTGCCAAATTTTATTTTTCAATGTTACATATTTTTACTGTAAACAAAATGAGATTTTTCGTTGTATAAACTGCTTACATAATTAAACCATGGACTTTCTTCATGGAAACATTTAGAAAAAAGAACGAAAAATCACGCGTCAAGCATAGATTATGTAACACTTTCCAACGCTTCCAAAATAATTTTACAAATCATTACCGTTTAATAAGCTGAAAGATAACATCTAAGTAAACAATTTGGAAAACGCATAACATATTTAAAAACGTAATTTCAGGAATTTCGAACATATATTTCCAGCATATACAATATTCGGAAAAATATCCGAATAGTTTTATTCAGCCCTGTATATGATCTATAGATTTGTATATATACTACATAGGGTGCTAAATTTGAGTTTAGTTTGGAAACGCGTTGCACAGTTTATAATTCTCCTTCTGGAGTTTCTGTCAATAAACGGAAATGTGTTTGCGAATTTTTTTGCTGCCCTGTATATGAAATACAGAATTTATACACACCAAGTAATAGACAAAAAGTGAGTTAAATTTAAAATCGCGTTCGGCAACTTAAAACGCACTTCCAGGAGTTATTGTTAACAGACAGTAGAGAATTCTTTTGCGTGTCCCTGTCAATGAATGATGACTGCTATACACACAATATTCTGTAGTAAGCCTCTTGTAATGCACCATAGTGATATATATAATTTTCAATGCGTTTAAAATAGGGAAACAGTATTTAATTAAACCGCAAACGATTTTTCTCCATAGACTTAATGTAACGGAATTCTTTTGACTGTCCCTGTAAAGTAACTATAAGTGCTATGCACACCATATTCCATATTAAGCTTCTTGTAATGCACCTTAGTGATATATATCAATTGAAATCTATTTGAAATTGCGTAACATCATTAAAATAAACCGCAAATGATTTTTCCCCATAGACCGTAATGTAACGGAATTCTTTTGAGTGTCCCTGTAAAAAAAAACTATAAGTGCTACACACTTCAGTGGAAATAGGAAACATGCTATAGATAACAACAATAACATATAAAAATTGCAGGGCAATCCGAGCATATTTACGGGATTTAGAGCACGGACAGACGGCAGATGGCAGACGGACATACGGCCAGACAAACCGAAGTCATAAACACTTTTCAACTAGGATGGAAAGTGTTAAAAAGAAAATGAAAATCTGTTTTATAAAAATTTATGCTGATTTTTTTTTAAAATTCGTAAATGTACAAAAAATAACAGTAAAAAAGTAAAGCTCTTCTTTATTGTCTTATTATTTAATAGTTTCATGATATTTTGTATAAACTAAAATATATGGATCGATGGTTTTATTCCCAAAAGTCTTCAAAAATTTAAGTTCTCCAAGCATGTCATCCCAAATTTCCCAATTATTTTTTAATCTTCTGCAGAAGGGAATATAGTGTCCTATTGATTTATCTTAAAGTAGTCCAGAATATTGTATGAAACCTGTTAATATGTACTTTCTTTCTTGAATTATTATCACTTCCGGAATATCTTCAATCAGAGTGTGCTTTTTATGATGGAGTAGATATTGTTGAACAATTTCTAAATCATAGAAAATATGTATCCCGGGTTCATTTTTAACAATAATTTTCGATTTACATTTTTTACATTCTTTCTCTTGATCCTTGTAAAATTGGTCCAAACATTTTTCGAAACTTGTTTTTAACCCCAAATCTAGAATATTTGTTGAATCACCTTGGATCAAAGTAAAAGATTTCTTTGAAACTCCGCAGTTAACACATGTTCTAATTTGTGTTACTGATGGTGTAACTTTTAAACATTTATCTATTAATGATGCTGCATTTATGTTGAAATCTAAAATATTAGTTTCTATTCTCTAAGAAATTGATTAAAATGACAGCGCTGTCATGATACAAATTTCTGGATATGCCGGACTAATGAGTTTCTAATGAGTTGAAAAATTAATTCATTGTTACCAAGTGTTTCCAATTTTGAACTATAACAAGTGTTGTCCATATAAGCTGTAGACAGTATTTCGACAGCTGAATCAAATGCACATGTGTTACGAATTTCCATCCAATTTGATTGAACAAATAGTGCAGGTTGAATGTTCCCATACTTTATAATAGAATTTTGTTTATTTCTTATAGGTCTATTGTGCACTAGAGGTATTTGGAGGTATGGTGTTAGGTACTTTACTCTGCTTTCTGTTACTTAGTTGCATTTGTTTTGTTGTATCGTTAACTTTTTTTTCTTTATTAGTTTGTTCATCTAAATCAATTGTTTCTTCAGCAACAGTTTTATTTTTATCTCTATTTTTAGATAATGTATCGTTGTCCCAAATGCTTTCAAATTCAAGACTTTTTCTGATTCATCTTGTTCATTTTGTTTTATCACAGTGGTTTTTTTATCACATGTTTTCTTTTGCAACCGTTATTTCGCGAGTTTGTACTTTCTCAGTGAGTTCTTCTAAATTAATGTTTTCCTTCACAGGCTTTATTTCGTGAGTTTCTAATTTCTCAGGGGATTCTTCTAAGTCAATGTTTTCTTTTGCAACCGTTATTTCGGGAGTTTGTGCATTTTCAGTGGGTTCTTCTAAGTTAATGTTTTCTTTTAAACCGTTATTTCGCGATTTTCAATGAATGACTCGTTGTCCAAAATGTTTTTTAATTTAATTAGCTCGTCTGATTTATTTTTGTTCTTCCAGTTTTCTTCTGCATGTAAATTTAAGAAACGAACAGAGCAGCGATGCAAAAGAAACATGGGTGCTAAGACAGGAATTCGAGAATGATGTGCTTATCAGACAGGCCAGTTTTGTGAACTGCCTCTGAACTGACATCCCATTGCTCGTTTCCCACCAGCCAAGGAATGTAAACCAATAATCCTTTATCGTTCTATAATCTTTATCCTTTAGTTGGCCTTTTATCTGGGAAAATTTTCCCATTAATATGAAAATAATGACTGAGAAAGAAAAATTTCGAATTTTAAGAAGGTGGTAAACGACGTATAACCGATATTGCGCGTCGTATAAACGACACATTTTTGCATTAAATTGAATAGGTATGAATCGTGATTTCAAGAAATCGACGTATAACTGTAAAAGTCGTATAAATGAGAAACGTATAAACGGTGCTTTACTGTATTAGATTTAAATTTTAATTATTTCGATTTTTTCGGAATATGTGAAGTTAGTCTTCTTATCTTGAAATTCTCTAACGTTTTTATTAAATAATTCCTTAAGGAAGGGGGGGGGGGGTCAAACAAAATTGTTGATGGTCATATGTGGTCAAAAAGTGGTCAATCATGTACACTATTTAAATTTTAATTATTTCGATTTTTCCGGAATATATGAAGTCAGCTTTCTTATCTTGAAATTCTCTAAAACTCACTTTTTTCTTAAATAACTCCTTAAGAAAGGGTGGTCAAACAAAATTGTTGATGGTCATTACTGGTCAAACAGTCGTCAATCGTATACACTACTTAAATTTTATTTATTTTGATTTTTTGAATATATTTGAAGATCTTAAAATTCTCTTAAAATAACTCCTTAAGGAAGTGTGGTCAAACAAAATTGTTGATGGTCATTCGTGGTCAAAAAGTGGTCAAACGAATGCATTCAGAATTTTCGATTTATCTCATTTTCGGGGGCTGCGTGAAGTTAGCCCCCGTATCTTTTTTTTCTCTTATAACTCCTTAAGGAAGGGTGGTGAAACAAAATTGTTGATGGTCATTTGTGGTCAAAAAGTGGTCAATCGAATGCAGTTTGAATTTTTTCTTTATCTCATTTTCGGGGGCTAACTTCACGCAGCTAATACAATTACGAACACAAAAAAAATATTTTGTTAAAAATGCAACATGGAAGAATAGGACCACACGCGTTACTTTATATCTAAAATAGCCGCCAGCAATATGGTAAAATATAACAAAAAACTATTAATTTATGTTACTCATTACAGAACATAAATAAAGTCCTGCAATAAGGCAGTTTTTTTGAAGGTTCTTGTTTAATTTTTTTCATTTCAGATTGATGAACTGTCAAACAAAATAGCCCATTGCTTTTTACGAGAAGGATTCCGAAGAGGAGATGAAGTAGCTTTGCTAATGGAGAACAGTCCCGATTACATTTGTATATGGCTGGGTTTGGCCAAAATAGGTGTCGTAACCGCCCTCATCAACACAAGCCTAAAAGCTGAATCTTTGGCTCATTCCTTGAATGTAATTAACATGAAAGGTCTGATTTTTGGCCAAAACTTTGCTGAAGGTATGTAAAAACAAAGACATATTTAATTAATATATAAATAGAATGTCGCCGGAATTATGGAATATGAAAATGACTTTAACGAAATGAAATATTTGTTAATTTTAAATATAAACTAATTTTTGATTATTTTCTTAAACTGTTTAACGACTCTCTGATAAAATTTCACATTCATGTTATATACTATTTACTAAAAATATTGCAAATTCGCAATAAATAAAAATATTATTTTCTCATTCGATAGTTATGTATTGCTTACCCATCATACGTAGTATAGGGTAAGTATTGTGGTCGTTTTAAAAATCGAAAACTTTTTTTGACGGATTTACACGTTTGAGACACTGTAGATTCCAAAAAAACGTATTTTTAGAAAGAAAAAGTTTGCCGTCCCTCTGTCTGTGTGTCTGTGAACGTTCTATCTCCCGAACAAATTGAGATAGAGACTTGAAATTTTGTATGTACTTAGTATGTAATAATGAGAAGAAGCTTATTGAATTTCAGTAACCTCGATTATCTGGAACTATTTTTTTCGGAATCCCGAAATATTCGTTCTGATAAAAGGTATATAAAAATTTTCGAAATTGTTTATTTTAAGGAGTGAATATAAAAGGCAATAAAAAAACATAAATTGTGCATAAAGAATGAAGTCGATCGGATAATGAGTTGCCGAGATATTTGGAATCCTATTTACCACACTCTTTGATTTTTCGTGACCCTGTATTTCATTCAAATTTCAATTCAAAGATATATTTTAATTAGAAAAGAGACTCTTAATCCGACGCAGTAAACTCTTAATTAATATGATTATCATTTTTGGAGTTATAAGGATGTTTCTTTTACGCAATTCAGTAATAGAGCATTTAAAGTTTATGACGTCATCAAGCCACGATTTTATTCGAATTGCAATGCATTTTATAAATAGTTTACACATGTTTTATTTTCATATTTTATATTATGCATATCCATGATGTGTAAGCATTACGGTGGCCCCCAACGACTAGTTTTACAGATGGCACTGTGTGCATATGTTTTTCAACCCCTTGCGGACGAGCGACACGTATACGTGACGCATAAGATGCTGAGAATCCTCGATTATTCCCACCAGTTATTTTTTATCGTAAGCTTTGCCTTATGTAATCCTAGCATTTCTGCGATTCAATCAGGCGAAAATTTCTGTTTTGAAAAACCGTTGGTAAAAGATTAAAAATTCTGTAAAAGACGCTCGTCGCGAAGGGGTTAAGAGTGCTAGTAAGTGATGAAAGAGATAAGATTTTCACTGCGTGTGAACTGGGTTTCACCTTTTGTGTAAAACATGTATTGTAATTACAACACAAACCAAAAAACAAGCTGGAAATTGTATGTCAAACGTCACAAATGAGGTGCGTTCGTACTGTAGCTAGCTATATAAATATTTAGATCTTGATGATTTTTAATTCTGTGAAATGAATGATATCGTCTGCAGATTATTTTCTGTAATAGAATAAGTATCTCGGTCGCTTGACGATTAAACTTCGGAAGCTCCTCTAACAAGAAAGCACCGATTTAAAAAAAAAAATTCAACTTTCTTAATAAATATTTTTATTAATATCTCCTAAAGTTTTGATTCGATTTTAATAAAATTTGAGATGTCTCGACAAAATTCTGCAAAGATAATATATCTTAAATTTTCAAACCATTCGGTTGGGTAGTTTTTGCGTTGTTATATGCGGACGGACGGACAGACAGACGGACAGACAGGCGGACGGACGGACGGACAGACAAACGGACGGACCAAGCGACGACAATAGGTGCTACGTATTTATATAATTACGAACGCACCTAAAAATGCATTTTTCATTACTTTTAAAAATGGGCCCATTGTCACCACTAAATTTTATTAGAATTCTTCTCCTAGTAAAAATACTAATATTTCTGGGAAGAATAGGGTGTCTTCTTTTTTATTCAAAGATGCTGAATTTATACCAGAACTTTTGAGAAGAAAATTTTACTTAAAGTGATCTCGAAATGTCGGTCATTAAATAATGCAAAATTTCTATTTAGAATTTCCCAGTGGCTGAGAGGTTCTGCTCTCGAAGCTGGTAGACGGGAGGTGCTGGGTTCGTTCCTAATCGCGCCCGTCGGCCTAATCGTTCGGAGTTTTCATGGTTTTCTTCGAGCCGTGGATTTATCCATGCGTAAATACGGGTTAAGTTCCCTTAGAAAGACCCCCACGAAGGGCACTCCCCCCGGGCCTATATCCCAAGTGTAGATAATTGGCCGTCAATAATCAACCCAACCCTATTTAGAATTTCAGGTGTGGATTCGAAATTTCTGAGCAAAAAAAGGAGGGCAAACCTGATGAAGCTATTAATATTTAGTGGTGACAATCAGTGTTGCCAGCGGTCTACTTTTTTTAAATTCAGATTTCTTGATTGGCACCAATGTTTTGAAATAACACAATTCATCTTGTTTTCGCCTTATTTATTTTGTCATTAAATAAGGCGAATTTTACCTTCCCAAAAAACTGGTGGCAATCAAGAAAACCGAATAAAATAAAAATAGCGAACTGGCAACACTGGTGACAATCGGCCCATTTCTATAAGTAATGAAAAATGCATTATTTCACATTCGATAGTTTGACATGGTAGCGACGATATCGCGTTTATATTCACGTTTATAGGTGCTAATCAATGACAAAAAAAAATTGCTTAAACACTTTCGTACAAAATAGAAATTCTTACAGCTCTCATCAACACAACCTAAAAATCTGTGTCATTGGCTCATTCCATGAATGTAATAAAGATGAAAGGCCGAATTTTTGGCCAGCATGTTGCTGAAAGTATTAATGGACAAGATTTTAGAATATAAGGACGAGATTTTTAGCATATAAATTTTGACCTTATTTAACAGAGGGGGTGTTCTATGATTAAACAAGAAAAAAATTAACTTACAAAATTACTGATAGTAAAGTGATTGTGAACCCCGTGACGAGCCGCTACTTTTCATGGGTATAAATTACATAATTATCTTGATGAAACAGTTCTACAAAAGCTCTTTAAAAAATGTAATTTCAGTATTACAAGATTGCAACACTTTCAAAATTAAATTCAATTACAAATTGAAAAAAAATGTTCATGATTTTAGATAAAGTTTTATATAAAATTCAAACCCTTTTACTTCAATTACTTGAAAACAAAGTCATAAATTTGCGACGAACTTCAGTTTTGACAACCCGCCGCAGGAGAGGAAAGTGGTGCTGATGTATGCGAACAAAATTTACATGTAATGCTCCGCTTTAATATTAAAAAAGAAGCGCTTTGCTTGAAAAGTTTTGAAAGTTAGAATGATTCACAAAAATATAACTAATTAATAAAAAATAAACATTGATACACAATAAAATTTTATTGGCTAAAATAAAATAATTGTTATTTTATAATTTTATTTACTAGTATTGGAAGCATTAGATGAAGCTTACAAGTATAATAAAAAAGTGTTTATAGCATTAACTTCATACTTTATTTTCATTTTCTTGCATTTTACCATGCTCTACATTTTTAACTAGCCGGATTTTGTGATCAGCTAGTGTCTACAATATGTATGTATCTGAGGATGGAGTCAATCCTCGGCAAAGAAGAAGTTTGAATGTCTCTTTATTTAGTTATCATAAGATTTTCATATTCCAACCGGTAACAATATATTACGTTCCTTGCAGGAGAGTTTTTGGATAATTCATGCGACAACATTGGTTACAACGATGGTTAGAACAATAGTCCAGTAATGGAGTGTTAGTGAGTCATTGGATTGCTGTGTTTGTATTACAGATTGCATTTAAAATGGGTTTAAACTCTAAAATACCTATTGGTTATAAAATTACCTAGTGGTTATAAAATAAATATCGCTATTTAGAGCTCTCTGTAGCTTGAAGGAAAGTTGAAAGTGGAATCAAAATTAATATTTTTATTATTTAAAAAGGAAGGATGGGAAGGATAAAACGATAAGTATTTTTATTATAAAAAATTTGAAGTTAGAGGGTGCCATGGAACATATTGTTGCAATAGATCAATTTCAACTGACGTCACATCCTAGCAACAATCTTGATAACCTGTCAGGTATTTTGTTTGCCCACCAGGTTTTCTCAGCTTTGATTGGTTGGGTGATAATATTAGCTAATAAATCGGTGATTTTGGTTGGTTAGGTGAAAATTGGAGGCTTGTTGTCATGTGGTTGAAACTGATATATTGTTAATTTAATCATCATTGCAAAAGCAAATTAAAGAAAATAGCTTTCATGTTTGCCTGGCCCATATGATTCTCCGTTTACCAGAGAGGGATTTACTTTAAAAACTTTTCTACCATAGGATTCAGCTGTTCATGTTGCAGCTGTTTCACGCAAATTTGGGATTACAGAAGGATGCCTTAAGCAAATGGTTCCCTGAAGCAGTGTGTACTAGGAAAAAATTTCGATTGTTTACAGTAAGATGTGGAAATTGGAGAAAACCATTCATCAGTATAACAGACGAAATAGCAACTGCAATTGTCAAATAATCAGCAATGTTAGAAGTCGATCCTAGTGTACATGGGATCAGCGCCCGATTAACGCAGAGTCAAATTTCCAAAAGTAATTTATAAGAGTATTTTTTGCCTTTAGTAAAACAAAAATTCTGCGTTTAAAGAAGGTGAAATTTTCTATAATAAAATACTACTGATGGAAGTTTGCACCTTTAGTAATAATCAGTGAAGTTGGCATGAAGTTGGACAAAACTTCGATATTCCATATTTTACTTGAAAAATTCTGTGAAAGGTAATACAAAATTTATCCTTATAAAATCAATTTTCATCAGCATTTGTTAAGAGAAAGAGATAGACATTTGTGGGGCGTTTTTAACACGAATGGAGGTGGATGATTCTCTTCCATGTAAGATTTTATATAGAGAGTAAATCTAATTTTGTATGAATGGGGCAGTAAATACGCAGAATTGTCGATTATATACTTTAGAACCGGCAAGTGTTTTTCAAGAAATGATTTTCCACTTTCAAAAAAATCGTTTTTGGACGTTGAGGATTTTACGCAAGTAACAACATTTATTTTGACATTTTTTAACAAATATGTTATCAGTTCAATATTTTAACTTTTTTGTATTCATTCACTTGTAGTCATTTGTAGTTATTTCATTTCAAAATTTAGAGCACCCTCTATTAACAATTTTAATTTTTTTTATCTTTCTCCCCCCCCCCCCCCGCTTTTTTTTAAATAGCAAGAATACCAATTGTAGCTTCATTTGAAACATTCCTTCAAGTTGCAGAGTGCTCCAAACAAGATATACTTGTTTTATAACCACCCGGTATACCTCTTTTTGGAACGGACTGTGTTATAAAAATGGAGCAACAATTATGAGCATTACAACAATGCTTTAACTAGAATAGAGTATGTTACAACAAAGGAAAGACATCCATGCGGCAACGATGGTTACATCTACGACATATGTTACAACCATCACCCGGTATACCTCTTTTTGGAACGGACTGAGTTATAAAAATGGAGCAACAATTATGAGAATTACAACAATGCTTCAACTAGAACAGAGTATGTTACAACAAAGGAAAGAGATCCATGTGGCAACGATGGTTACCCATACGACAAGTGTTACAACCATCACCCGGTATACCTCTTTTTGGAACTGACTGTGTTATAAAAATGGAGCAACAATTATGAGCATTACAACAATGCTTCAACTAGAACAGAGTATGTTACAACAAAGGAAAGAGATCCATGTGGCAACGACGGTTACATCTACGACAAGTGTTACAACCATCACCCGGTATACCTCTTTTTAGAACGGACTGAGTTATAAAAATGGAGCAACAATTATGAGAATTACAATAATGCTTCAACTAGAACAGAGTATGTTACAACAAAGGAAAGACATCCATGTGGCAACGATGGTTACCCATACGACAAGTGTTACAACCATCACCCAGTAATGGAATATTAACCTTTTGATTCCAACTTCCCAACGATATTTTTTTTTATTCTCGTTGCACCACTTTTTGATAAATACTCTCTGCCATACACTATATTTTTAAGAGATATCTACCAGATAGAAATTTTTCTGTAAATTGTGGTACGAATGAACATAAAAATAGTTTCGAGTCCTGACCCGTAATCAAAAGATTAATGAGTGAGTTATGCATGATGATTTATACTATAAATATTATTGTTAATTTAAACCTTAACCCTTTGCATATCTGCAACCTACCCAAAAGTCAATGTTACTTATAGAGCGAGCTTTAAAAGACGATTTTATCTATTGCTGCTATCTCCTAAAACAGCAGTTTATATAAATTGTTCATAGAATTCTCAACCGACAATACTGAGTCAATTTTTCATGCCAAAGATTTATTTATCATTTGAGCAGTTTTACATCGTTATTGCTAAAATGAACTTCGTTAAATTTTGTCAAATTAAAAAGGCTGGAGACATCCAAAAATAGTTTTTTTACAAAGGTAAGTTCATATACTTTACAATTTAGTATTAGAAAATTGACACTATTTATGAGAAGTATGTAATTTTCTGTATATTGCAGATGTGAAAAAAGTTTAGTCAATATTTTTTAATTCTTATGTTATATATATATATTTATAAATGTTTTTCAAATGGGAGTTGTTGAATCACTAAGGGTTAAAATATTTTTTGACTTTCTATAAATTTCCTTTCACGTTATATATCATTTATTAGCTTTATTATTGAATTTATTTCTTAAAATTTAGTTAGATGTACAAAACTTAAATAAAATAAGTTGAAACTGTTGTGAAACACTAAGAACTAAAATAACTTCTTAAAACACCATCAAAAACTTTAAAATGCGCTAGGCCTTCCGAAAGATCTGGGTCTTTCTTCGTCAGGCGCAAAAAGACGTGCGTCTACTATGAAAGCAGCAGCAAGACTGAAAACTTAGTTTTCAGTCTTGCTGCTGCTTTCATTGCTGCTGCTTTCAGTAGACGCACGTCTTTTTGCGCCTGACGAAGAAAGACCCAGATCTTTCGGAAGGCCTAGCGCATTTTAAAGTTTTTGATGGTGTTTTAAGAAGTTATTTTAGTTCTTAGTACAAAACTTAGTTTCTGAAATGTTTCAGAAACTATTGCACCAAATTGTATGCATATATTTATTTTCTCTTTGTATTTCAGCTGTGGACAAAGCGATACCTTTCCTTCACAAAGTCAATTCTTCTACCTTTTATTGTTATACAAGAAAATCAGAAGAAAAAAGGGTTTCAACTTTTCCATGTGAACATCTAAATGTTCTGTTGCATGAATGTCCTACAGTTCGTTTATGTGAAAAAAAGTTCAAGTCTAACTTTTTAGGTACACTTCGATTCTTAATTTTGTTAATGTCATTTCAATTAAGGTATCCCACTTCGTTTAAGTAACAAAGCTATGGATAAAGAGAGAGAGATAGTGTAGTGTCTAACAGTTGCGAGTGAAGTCACTGAGGATGTAGTCACAGGATGCCGTCTGTTGTTTGTTTACATAGGATCAACAGGTCATGATTAGCGCAGGTGCAACACTTCCAGCAGTAAATTTAAATGGGAATTTTCGCCTTAGTTAAGCGCCTTATTCATGCAAAATATCTGTCATGAAAAATGTAAAAATTTCCATTCCTCTTTGCTCGTGGAAGTTTGTCTCGGTGGTATCATAATTCCTTTTACTAACATTTTCAAGAGGATTGTTTATGTTGTCACAATATGGCGGAACTGCAAGGCTTCACTACCGTCTAGGCAAACTTCCACATAAAAACGAAGAATAGATATTTTTGGCTTAATTATGACAGAAATTCTGCATGGATAAGGTTTTTAAATAGGGACACAATTTATATTCAAATTTACTGGTGGAATTTTGCTCCGGCGATAGTCAGCACTTGCGTATTCGGTTACAGTTGAAGCTTAACCATTTTAAGGATATGTCAATTGCTCTTTATTCATAGTTCCACGATTTAAAAAATCCCTGACGGCTCGGCCTACAGGCACAGGTAGATTTCGAAGGCGCAGATCGTGGGGCGCCTGTTTGTTGGGAATTGCGGAAGAAATGACCCTTTTGCCATGATGCGACAGTTGGAACCACCCACTTCGAAACCTAACTTGTTTGCAGGCGGAGCCGGCAGGGATTTGTTTTTGTTTTAAATTTTTTTTCTATAAGGGTTGGTCTTATAAAAAAATTGTTAATATAAAAGTTTTAGATAATATTAAGAGGATTTATAATAAATTTAAACGGATTTGATATCTTTTGAATTTACGAAGTTATGAATTTTTTTCTTCTAAAACCCCCCGTTTCCCCCCCCCTTGGGGCCATTTTTAATGATATAAAAAATCTGTCATACATAAATTTTCGGCTCTTTTCCTAGAAGTAATAATAACTTTAAACGGATTCGATACGTATCATAATTAAGAAATTATGTTTTTTTTTCTGTTTTCACAAAAAGCCCCCCCCCCCTTGGTTCGATTTTGCCCATTAACGAACTTGACTGAGATTTTATGCCCCTTGATTTTATGTATCAGTTTGGAAGAGATTTGTGCAGAATTATTGCAGTTATCGTGTCCATAAAACAGTGACATAGATAGATAGATAGATAGATAGATAAAGTTTTGTACTGGGTGTGGTTTTGGGTTCTGGGAGTCATGATCGGCGTAGATCTGCAAAAAATCTTCAAAAATTCCAACTTAGGGGAGAATGTAATAGGTAGTATTTCTTACGAAATCTACTTAATAGTCAATTTTTAAAAAATATATAAAATAAGTCTATTGATTTATTTCAACGACTACAAAATTTTGCTATCCAAAACTATTTTTCCCCTTACGTTCATTTAAAGCGTAGTTATGGCTGTTTTTGTGTGAACTCTCAAATCTGAAATAAATATTTAAGTAAACGAAATTGACTTTATTATGGGTTTCAAGGGAAAAAAACAGATTTTCTTATATTAGATTAAGGAAAATACAACATATAAACATGAGAATTTTTAGAATATTTATAACAAATTAAAAAAAAAAAAAAAAAAAAAAAAAAAATAAATAAATAAATAAATGCGCTTTTTCTAAAGCATGCTTTTTATGGAAAATTAGTTGGGAGAAACATTCTATTTTCAAAAATTGTGAGGCTGATTGCCTACAGCTTTGAGGCTGATTGCCTATAATTTATGTGATGTATTTTAAACGTAAAGACCTATCGGTTTTAACATCAGAGGAATTCCTGAATTTTATCGGCAAGTTTTATAAATAAACACGAATTTTGGAAAGGGGATGAATCTGACCTAGGCCAAAGTTATTTTGAAATCAAGGAAGGTAGCAGTCTTTAGTCCCTCCCTAACAACAGCATTTTCATTGTCTCTTTTTGTAGAAAAAACGTAAGATGATACATTTGGGCCGCTTGATAGTCTCTGAAAAAAACTCACATCCTTTTGTTTATAAATTGGATGTTTTATCTGTTAGTGGCGCATTAATAAAGATGATTTCATACTATCATTATACAATATCTCTCCATAAACAACACATAGTGGTTTGGAAAATCTTCCTCTCTCGTGAATGAAAATCCATATTTCAAGTACTCATTAATATATTTTCTTTTTTTAATGGGGCACTGATGTTCTCAGTTTTATTTAAAGTATTAGGTTTATAACTTACCAGAACAGACATATTAACAACTGCACTCAGGTTGTCTGGCACTCCTAAATAATCACATTGTTTCGAAGTTACTTGCAGTTCCGGACTCACCAGGTTCAATTTCAATCACAGTTGCAGTTCTCTTAAGAGTTTCGGTTCTCAACCAAGTATCCATTTTAAACACAAAACAAAATCACTCATATAATAAATAAACACTTCAAATGAAATGCTCATTAAACTGAGGGAAGCTTTTCTATAAAAATACGTTAGTGATATAACTCCGCCTATTTAAAAACGAAAATAACGGCCAGCTTTTCGGCACGTTTTAACAAAAGACATTAACATCAGAAACTCTGATGTAATTTTGGCGTTCTGCATTTATTATTAAAAACAGAACAACAAAAAAAAAATGTGAGAAAAGAATATAGAGGATGAGGGAAAATATATAAGTACTCATGCAATATGCCTAACAGTGGGCGGAGCTAGTGACATTGAATTGTCAATGAATTATTAGGTCTAGTAGGCTTATTCTTTCTTTTTCAATGTAATATATTGATTTATACATAAGACTAACTTTGTAATCCAAAACTATCAATTTTCTTTATGTGTTTTCATTTAAACCATTTTTGCGATTTCCACCACTACCGATATTGTTTTCACGTACCCCCAGCAGCCCCGCCACGTACCCTCAGGAGTACGCGTACCCCAGGTTGAGAACCGCTGCTATACACGAACAGTTAATGGGATTTATTGATAAATTCAATGTTTGTACTTACATACACTCTAATTCGCGAGAATATGGAATTAAAATTGTATTTATCAATGATGCAAAGACGTTTTACATGTATTATATAAAAAAGTTATAAACTCCATTTCAGTGCAAAATTCATCCTGAAAAAGTGATTTAAAAAATCACAAAAAAGAAGTACAATTCACAAGTTTACTCATTGTTTAAAGGTGTTAAAATTCATTTGTTGTTGTCTAGATATTAAAGACACTAAAAACACATGCTCCAAACGTTTTCAGCCAACATTCGACCATCTTCAGGGATAATGGTGTCATTTCTCATTGATCTTGCTCGAACTCCAGCCCGGGAAGGACCATTAATGTTCAACGGTGAGACGGAATGTTTTTAATATCTAGACAACAATGAATGGATTTTAGCACCTTTAAGGAATGAGTACACTTGTGAATTGTACTTCTTTTTGTGATTTTTTAAAATATACTATATTTTCAAATATTATATAGCGTCCAAAAACATGACTTTACTTGATGAACAGTTATTGGGGTTTCGTGGTAAATTCAATGCTCATATTTACATACGCTCTTAGCTATTAAAATATGGATTGAAAAACATATATCTCAATGATATAAAATTGTTTTATATGCACTTCTTTATTTCATACAGAAATCTTTCAGAGCGGTCCACATTATTATGTTCATAAATTATGTGTACCAATTTGTAACAGAGGCTCTTTTAGTGTTACCATTGACTTGGTTCACATCCATTGAAATATTTAAAAATTATATATGAGAAGAATGCTTCGATGGTAGGAACAAAAAGAAAAAATAAACACGACCAGTTACGTGTTTGACAGTCAAAATATGCCTGCATCGTTTTCTCCCAAGAAAAATTAAATTGTTTCGGTTTTGTCGAGTCTGCATGAAAACGGCGAAACGTTGACAGAAACGAATAAGCCAGAAATAATTGAGTTTTATAATAAAATAAAGGGCAGAATTGATATCATCGACTTTTTGTGTGGTACCTGCTCATGCGTTCGAAAAACTCTTCAATGAACATTTAGATTCTTGCTTATAGGTATGCTTGACCAGCAGCGAACACAAGTTGTATACTGTATAACTATGTAAATAATGAATAAACATACGACGTTCGTGAGTTTTTGAAAGTGATGATGCGAGAAATGGTTGTTTCACTTACGAGAGAAACAGCAAGCACCAGGAATGCCGCGAAAACTAGTCGAAGACCTAAATGAAAAAAAATAAGCTTCTGAAAGCTATGAAATTTCTTAATAACTTAAATTTTCTTCAAAATTGCAAGAAAAATAATGTTATCCCTAAATTTATTCAACTTAAGTATTCTGTTAGTAGCTCGGTCAGAATTTCAAAAGCTGTGGTTCGTTCACATTTTATTATTTTAAGAGCTTGTATTCAAGATGTTCGGCATGCTCTCTCTAAAATTGAAGAAGAGCTTTATGACCTTCATTTGTTCCTTAGTAAAAATCTTGACAATTTCTGTGATATTGAATATAAATGTTGGTCTTCTCTGCTTACTTTCAAAACTGCTCATCAAAATAAGCTTGATATAAAGTTTTCTTCATTGTGCAATAAGAAAAAAAGTCTCAATTTTCAAATAAGGATCTTTCGAATGAGAACTGCATCGTTAATCTCTCCTTTCATATCTTAACTCCTGAGCAAAAAAGCATTTTAGATCTCGGTATAAATTTTTCTCAGTCTTGCAAACCTTCTCTCACCAAATTGATTGCTCCTATTGACTCTTCCTTTAAACATAGTAAAGTCACTCCTTTTCAAAAAGAAACTATTCGTCACATCCTTGCTGATACTATTTCTTCTAATTATTCAAAATATAAATCTAATCTTTCAAGTTCTCAATATATCGCTCTGAATAAGCTTAAGTCCAATGATAATCTTATTATTACTAAAGCTGATAAAAGTGCTCAAATTGTTCTTATGGATAAAAAAGATTATTCTGATAAAGTTTATGCTCTCTTATCTGAAGGTCCTTATGTTGAAGTTAAAAAAAATCCTAGTAATTCGTATCTTTCCACTCTCAAAAAAGCTGTTAAGAATTCTGTTGTTTTAAATGACAACATTAAACATTGTGTTATTCCTTCTTCAGCTATCTGTGCTCGTTTTTATGCTTTGCCTAAAGTTCATAAAACCAATGTTCCCTTAAAACCTATTGTTTCTAATATTGGTACTGCTACTTATCCTCTTGCCAATTTTTTAACATCCATTTTTTCTCCTTTATGCATTTCTAATTCTCATACGATAAAAAATAATTATGATTTTGTTAGTTAATTAAAAAATGTTAACCCATCCAATTGTTCTATGCTTTCTCTTGATGTTAAATCTTTATTTACTAATGTTCCGATTGAAGGTGCTCTTTCTTGCTTGGAAACAAGATTACGTGAATTTCATTTCTCTGATATTGAAGTCCAAATTTTGTCAATTTAACTAAAATTTGCATCTCTTAAACTACTTTCGAATTTGATAATAAATTTTTCAAACAATCAGACGGCTTAAGTATGGGTAATCCTTTATCTACAATTCTTTGTGATATTTATATGCATTATTTTGAGGTAAAATTATTAAATCTGGTTAATTTTAAATGTTGGATGCGTTATGTCGATGATACTTTTGTTTTAGTTGATCAACCTTTTGATATTTCTACCATTCTTCAAACAGTAAATTCTATCAAACCACATATTCAGTTTACTTTTGAGTTAGAAAATTGTAATAAACTTCCTTTCCTTGATGTTTTAGTTATCAAATATGATTCTTCTTTCAAAACCTGTGTTTATAGAAAACCTTTTTCTGTCTCTAACCCACCTCATGCTCTCTCAAATCATCCTGTCAACCAAAAAATTGGTGTTTTTTACGCGTATGTTACTCGTGCTCTCAAAATTTGTTCCGACTCTGCATCCCTTAATGATGAACTTACTTAATTAAAAACTGTTGCTGTCAAAAGAGGTTTCAATCCTTCTGTTATCAATAGTGCTGTGAAGAAATTTAATAGACCGTCTAATACATCTACTCTTTCCAAATCTGTCAAAAGCAAACCTGATAATTTGGTTGTCCTCCCCTTTTATCCCCCTTTATGTTTCAAATTAGCCAAAGTTTTAAGACGCTTAAATTTTAACATTATCTTTAAACCTGTCAATAAATTCAAATTCCCCTCCATTAAATCTCCTGTTCCTGATCTTCGTAAATGGGGAGTTTATAATGTTCCTTGTAATGACTGTGATTTATCTTATATTGGTCAAATTAAAAGAAATCTTGAAATCGCATAAGAGAACACTCTCGTTATGTAACTAATCAAGAAATTTCTAAATCTTCTATTGCCAAGCACTCTTGGGATTCCGGCCATTGTTTTAATTTTAAAAATGCTAAAATTATCTTTAATGCATCATACTGCTTTTTTTCCCCTTTGAAAAATGCATTTATATTCTTTAATGTAAGCTTTGATTGATTAAAATTTATTGCTTTTTGACAAAGTTCTGATTTTTTTTTTTTTTTTTAGACAGTTTTTGAAATGTTTGTATAAAAAATTTAAATATATAATCTTTTATTATTTTACCAGAAAGTAGAAAGTCTAACCTTAATGTATGATTTTTTTTCAGAATTTTTAAATGACTTTACTATATTTTTAACGCGGTGCCAATTATCCCTTTCCCCTTACAGTTTAAAGGTAAAAAAAAAAAAAAAAAACATTTTAGGGATAGTGTTATTTACTCAAAATGCATGAAAAATGATCATAGTTATAATTTGATTGTGTATAGTATTTATGCAAGTTTTTATTTTAAAGCCTAGATTGAAGTTCATTACGTTTTTCATAACTCTAATCGTACATTTATGAAAACATATTGTAAACTACGTATTATTTTTTTTTGTCATTTGGACTTTTTGGTAAATATCAAAGATGGAATGATTTTTCTTTAAAATTGCAAAAATTAACAACAACAGAAATGTCTTTTACATAGAATAAACGAGGAGAATTGAAGACTGTGGGTTAATTGAAAACTAGTGTGTTATATATTTTTTACTTTCTACTATCTTTACAAGAAGAAAGTATTGGATTCATTAAAATTTTCGACTTCCGGCGTTCTACGGATTTATATGTTTTAGAAGGTCCTGAACACATTTTGAAATGTCTGCCTGTCTGCCTGTGTGTCTATCTGTTTGGAACAAAAAATTTGTGGGCGCTCTATCTCAAGAACTAATGAACTGAATTTAATAAAACTTTAGATTCAGTTAGACCTTGATATAAATTGGTGTTGATTAGTTTGTGGTTTAAATCGCCCAACAGGTGGTGCTGCTATGCTACATTTTTCGCGATTTTCACGAGAGCTATGTCTTAAGAAATAATGCACAGAATTTCATGAAAATTTAGATTCTGTTAGACGTTGACATAAGTTGTTGTTGATTATGTTTTGGTGCAAATCTCTCGGCAGGTGGCGCTTTTATGCTGCTCTTTTCATGATTTCCGCAATAGCTCTATCTCTAGAACTAATGCATAGAATTTGATCAAACATTAGATTCAGTTAGACCTTGATATAAGTTGGTACTGATACGTTTTTGGTGTATATGAATCCTGTATGAGATAGAAGAATGTTTTGGGATTGACACATCCGACTAGTTTTATGATGCTGTAGCTTTATTTCAGGAGAAATGCAAAAAAGTAAGAGTGGTAGGTAATTAATGTAGCTACACCGACAAGGGTTTGTGTTTGTCTTGAACCAAGAGGATAGAGTTATAAAAATAAATAAAAACACTAATACCCAATTACCCTTGGTCCCCTATTCTCATCGTTTTCCCTACTACCGTAATTTCTGGCCTATAATCCGCGGATCAAACAATTCTGTTTCAACCCAGAAATTTTATTTTATATAATGTAACTTACCGGACCGCTGTAAATACTTCACTTCAATTATTAAATAAAATTTCTGGATCTAAACAGAATTGTTTGATCCGTGGATTATAGGCCGGAAAGTACCGTAATTTTTATCGAAGCAATCAGTATTATCCTCCGTTTTGCTTTATTTAATAAAATTAATGCCAAACGTAGTGGGTTACGTTAGGATTTTAAAGTTTCTTAACATAATTCATGTTAATTAATGTTTTAAATTACAATATTTTGTTCAATTTTAGATAATGTGTTATACATTTATACCTCTGGAACTACTGGTCTTCCAAAAGCTGTGGTAATCAAACACAGAAGGTATGTTTTAAGTTATTTTCATCTTAATGCCTAAAAATGCAGGCACATAATACATAAAAAAAAATACATATACTTATTTTTGATACACAAAAATACAGTACAATTTGGTAGTTTTAGAAATGCAATTTATACAATGTGACTATAATTAATATAGATGTATATTGAGATTGATTGAAAAACAAAATGAGGCAGATGAAACAAAAGCTTGGTTTCATACTAATTAGACCATGGGTACATTAAAAAAAAAAAAAAAAAACTAACTCAAATTTCTGTTATTAAGGCGGTATTAAAAAAAAAAAATATTTTTCCACGCTCAACAACTCAAAATTTTCAGACACATTTTCAGACTCATTCTTAAAAATAAAAACATGAAACTTGGCGGCGTGATTTATGAAGAGATTTATAAAGGACCCATGTTTTTATTTTTCGTTCAATTAATTAGAAATTGATTTACAAACAATTATTTTCACAGTTCGATAATTTTTTTTTTATTTCCAACGCTATCGCTTAGGGAAATTCGGTTCAAAATGTCCACGTTGACAAGAATTTTAAAAAATATATTCTGCTTTTATATATAAAAAAAATCGACCAATACGGCCATTATAAAGTTTCTGAATAAGAGAACCTGCCAACTTGATGCATTTTAGAGCAAAAAGGAATTTAAAAATGTGTCTCAAAATAAGCAGTTTAGATTTGAATACACCTTTAAGGGCAAAAATAGCATTTCAGGCTGATTTTGAGCAGTAAAAATATGCCGAAAAATTAGGGTATTTTTTTTTAATTCCATTTCTCTTGACTAGAATTATCAGTTATATTTAACCACGGAATTAACAAATTGAAGCTTACTATTCTGTAATAGGGGTACATATTTTGAATAAGAAAGGAAGGTGACTGTTAAAAGAAGGCACATTTAATGGATATTTTTTGTTTCTACGCTTATTTTAATTGTAAAGGAACTAAAAAAGAAACATTTCATGATATATTTGATGATGTATTATCTACCCTTTTCTTGAATCTCCAGTTCTTATGTTTTGAACTGGCCGTTTTGGCAAAATATAAACTATTTTACTTTTGTTAAATCTATTTTTCATGGTTTAAATATTATTTGTGCCAATTATTTTTGCACTGGTTGATTCGTGCGAGATTTTTGCACTGCAGTCCAATATTTGTTAGCAATATCTAATATTTTCTAGATGCAGGTGTATGCTTCTAAAGAAAAAAATAAGGATAAAAATATCTGCAAAAAGCTTTAGTGAAGCCAGAATATCATCTCATTTATTCCATCAAAGTTACAGTAAAAACTGATCGAAGACAGCAAAAGCCACACGCGTGGGAAAAAAAAAATTAACAATCGTAATTTAACTGCACTAGAGGATGACTTTATCCGTTTCGGGAAAAGCATGGGAAAAATAAAAATAAACTGAATACACAAAAAATGCAATTTTATCTAACTGCAAAAAACATGTTTTAACGAAATATGAGTGTACTGTGTCAGAAGCCGGTTCAAAAACCTTTCGAATGATACTTCATTCATTGTTGTGCGTATGGTAAATGCATCAGAAAAGGGACGTTCACAACAGAAATAATATGTGTATATGATATAGTAATATGTATACGATATGATAATATCATATATGATATATAATATGATATAATATATGATATAAAATAATGTGTATATGATTTGACCCAGTGGATTTTTACAGTATTGCTTTAAATTTCTCTACTTCAACTACAGCCACCTTGTATGTTTACCATAACTGAAAACAAATTTTATGATTAAATATGTAAATAAACATTATGTCACAGAAAAAAATCTAAATATTTGTTTTCGTTTTATTTTATAAATGTCCTTATAATATATATTTCGCTATAGTTGAAAAAACAAAGAAACAAACTGATTAAGTTGAGAGACTAAAATTTTCCATGCTTATTAAATTTACTCGGGCCTTTAAAAATAAGCAAAAAAAATTTATCACAGAAGTAGCGTAAAAATAATAAAGAAAAGGGACGAAAATATTTTGAACATTTTCAAAATTCAGATATGAATTTTTTGATTTAATTTAATACATAAAATATTGTTTATTATTATTTAATGGTATATCCAGGGGTCGGCGCGTTCACTTTTTTTTTTACCACCACTATTTCCTCCTAACACTGATATTCCTGGTAGATTTGTAAAACATTTACACAATTCTTTTGTGTGTCTCTGTAAATAAAATATAAGTTCTACGTACTCAATAATCGATAGAAAACAGGTTGTAGTGCACCGCACTAATGTATATCAATTTCATTATGTTTGAAATAGTGTAATATGATTAAAACACACTGCAAACGATTTTCCCCAATAATGTAACTTTGTGAGTCCCTGTAAAAGAACTATAACTGCTACTTACTTTATACTTCATAGAAAGCATGTTACCATCCGCCTCAGGGATGCATGTCAATTTTGGAACCAGAAAATCGAAAAAGTAATCAACGGCGGAAATAGAGATTGATCTTAGCTATCCCATGCAAAAAAAAAAAAAAAAAAAAAAAAAAAGTCATGTCTTTTATAAAGTAAAAATTTACCGGTCTATTTTTTCGTTTTTTCGAATATCTGAATCGCTGAATCGGCTCGCTATTACACACTGTCATAATATCTGTCATGTGGACTAAATGCGATATTAAAAAAAAAAAAAAAAAAAAAAATGGCACTCCGGGAGTGCCGACAGAAGTGAAAACTTGAACAATTACGTGTGTATTTTTTGAATCGTCAGGAAATGTTTTATTGTGCAGGAAACACTTTTAAATGAAGTGTTTTTTTATTCATTATTATAAACTTACTACTACAAAAATTATATTACAATTTTCATTTAATGCGCTATTATACATGAAAAATAATGCATATTATTTTACATACAAAAATTTCGGGAACCAGACTTCAGTCGCACTATACCGCTTACATTTTTCTGCGTTATTATACCGCTTACTATACTGCTTACTATACCGCTTACATTTTTCTGTGCTTACTATACCGCTTACATTTTTCTGCGCTTACTATACCGCTTACATATTTCTGCGTTACTATACCGCGGTGCAATAGCGCACAGGCAACTATACATAATACATGTACATACTTATATACAGATGTGTCGGTTACAGTAACAGTGTCGCGAGTTCAATGGTTTTTTCCCCATCTCAAAAAATGCCCAACGCGCCTAAAGAAGTTTTCACTTAAAAAAAATCAATTTCAAAATTAAACATGTTGTATAGAGACCTTCAAAATGTTAAAATATGCCAATATTTCCATAATTGAGTTTTTATCATGATTTAACACGTTCCTCAAACTCATATGACGTTATAATCACTTGCTGACGTCCTATCTACTTGCTTTCTCTATTACTCATACTGATACTCTCTTTGTATTATTCTCAAACATTTGAAAAAGTCCGTTAAACTTCCAATATGACGTCAGATTAGTTTTCTTTTTAATTCTCTAATGACGTCCTATTAAGCTGCTTTCTGTATTTACACATACTCATTCTCCTTGTAGTATTGAGAAATGTTTGAAAATTTCCGTTTTATTACCAATATGACGTCATATTAATCTTTTTTTTCAATAGGTGAAACTTTTTATTTCATTTTCATTTTTCACGTGAAAATCTTTCAATAGAAAATTAATTATTGTAGAAATTTTTTTATTGTGGATTTTTAATTGCTGGCAATTGCTATAACGAAAAATGTTTAAATTTAATAGGAAAAGGCTGTTAGATTTTTGGTTTTTATCTCTCTATATTAAAATAATACGAATTTTTTTAAAATTTTATTATTTTGAGCTTAATATTCAATATTCAACTATAAGTACACAAAATTTCATGTCTGTAAGTTGTATAATATCTGAGAACCGGCTCTGTGACGCGAATAGGGTTTCCTGAGATGTACGAAACCCTAAAAAGTAATGCCCCATAGGATTAAAATTGCCAGGAGGTCTTTTCGCGTGACGGGAGAGGACCCTTAACCGATATGTGGGACGAATTGGATTTTAGGTTGGATGTGTGCCGTATAAGTAAAGGTGCACATATTGCACATTTGTAAGAGAAACTAGGTTAGTTTACCTTCAATTTGATGTATGATTTGTTGTAAATAGTCTAAATTAAACTGTTATAATATACCATCGAAACTGAGACATTCTTTTATGGGCATATTTATGTATTGGGTATTTATTTATGGGTATTTATATTTTATTCAATGAAGGAAATTAGGATACTTTTTAATGTTGTTCCTAGTATGTGAAATCATTTCCTCACGTTACAAGAAATCTGCACTTATTTACTCAGCAAATGACAGCACATGCATTACGTAGGTCTAGGATAGTCTGTATAGGAGTAAACAGTAAAGAAAGTATCTTATTTTTTTCTAAACAACATTCCTCAATAGCTAGTAACAAAAGGCTTTCAAGTATTAAAACAAAGTAAGTATTTTTATTACCCACTAGCTGACATGCCCGGCTTTGCCCGGACCCCAGATAATAACCTTAAAAATACCTAAAATCAATGTCGAATGATTTTATATTTTTAAATGAAAAACTATCCAAACGAACTGAAGGACAGTCGTTATAGTTATTTCCGATTTAATTTCTGACGTTTTGATATATTAAGCTTTCACTTCTGACCACAAGTTCCTGAGGAAATGTAAATAAAATAAAGCGCTCCCCCACCTTTCCTCTTTTAAACTCAAAATAATATACAGTTTTGGCCAATTTATTAATTCCATGCGAAAATTTTTTACACAACCTTGTTTCTAAGATTATTATATTAAAATTAAATAAAAATCACATACTCGTGGCATCATAATTCACTTTTATATTTTAACAGAATAGTAAGGCTACTATAATTTGTGACTCGTGCGCCAGTATACGTCAGGACACATGGCCGTTATCATTATTTTTTTACGCGTGAAGATTTCGCTATGGTACTCCATTGTGAAATTTGGTAATTTTTGAAATTCAATATTTAAAAACGGCATAATCATTAGATTTGAAATTTATATAAAGAAAACTACAATTTTTTACCTTTCTAACGAAGTTTGTCTAACAATTTTCTGACAAATACTTTTCGAGTTATTAATTTTTCCAGCAACTTCAAATGTTTTATTTTCCGAGATTAATCTGTGGCAACGATTATCGAAAATCCCAGTCGTCAGCAACACATAGCTTTTTATTAAAGAGGATAATTCACTCATCTATTATATATTTAACTAGCTGACCTGCCCGGCGCTACCCGGGACTGTGATAATAAATTAAAACAAACCACATGTTTGTATAATTTTATATCAATAACCCGATTTTGTATGAAATTCTAAAAAAAAAAAAAAAAAAAAAAAAAAAAAACGAGAAAAAATATCGATATCTATCTATCTATACCAGCCATACTCAACCTTTTTTCTCGCGGGCCGCAACACTGGGTAAAATAGGGGTAAATAAAATAATATCAAACAAAAGTAGTATAACAAAGCAATAAAACATCAGTAGGGTTAACAGTCTGTCGCGGAAGAAATGTTACCAAAAAAATTTAACACCACCATTTTCAAACAATAAACTTCGTGGCAGATTTCTATTATAAATTTTATAGAAATGGGCCGTAACATTCGTTGTTTGGAAATAGTACTGTAAAAAATGTTTGGTGCCAATTTTTGATGAGACAAACAATCAACACTAAAAACCAGTAATAGCTGTATAATAAGTATAAAACGTTATAATATAACAATGTAAAATTGTCAAGTTCTAAACAAAAAAATCGTGAGATTTTCTCTAGTAAACCAATCTTTTGCTCAATTCAAAACTATTTTCTTTAAATTGTGGAAATATATTGTGCATATCTAATTAATCTGAACAATGTTTAATTAGTGTTGATGATTAAGAAATGTATAGAACACTATAGCACAAATAAGACTGCATGTTAAACATAGTTTTAAATCAATTATAAATAACAGGACAGATTTTGTCTTCCCATGAAAATATATTAAACAACAGTCTTAAATACCTTTTATGCATATCTCAATTCATTTTATACATGGATTAATGATTATGTGTCTCGGGCCGCACATAAAAGGTCGCCGGGCCACTTGCGGCCCGCGGGCCGCAGGTTGAGTATGGCTGATCTATACTATTACATAAAGAGGAAACGGTGACTGACTGACTCATCAACGCCCAGCCGAAACTACTAAAGTCAGGGTCACGCAATTTGGACTGTAGATTGCTGTTATGGCCTAGGCAAGCAATAAGAAGGGATTTTTGAAAATTCCCCCCCGAAGGGGTTTAAAGGGGGGTTCGAATGTTTTAGGTCATTTTGCCATATCTCAGCAGCAGTTATAGGTAGAAGCTTGAAATTCCAGAGAACAAATCTACTAAAAAAATGATTAAACACCTATTTCAGCGATTTTAGAAATTCCCCCCAGAAGGGGATTAAATGGGGGTGGTCGAATATTTTAGGTCATTTCGCCATATCTATGCAGCAGTTATAGGTAGGAGCTTGAAATTCCAGAAAACAAATCTACTAAAAAAATGATTAAACACCTATTTCAACGATTTTAGAAATTCGCCACCCGAGGGGTTAAAGAGGGGGGTGGTCGAATGTGTTAGGTCATTTCGCCATATCTCAGCAGCAGTTATAGGTAGAAGCGCGAAAATCATGAAAACAAATCTACTAAAAAAATGATTAAACATGTATTTCTGCGATTTTAGAAATCCCCCCCCTCCCCGAAGGGGTTAAAGGGGGTGGTAGAATGTTTTAGGTCATTTCGTCATATATCAGCAGCAGTTATAGGTAGGAGCGCGAAAATCAGGAAAACAGATCTACTAAAAAATTATTAAACATGTATATCAGCAATTTTAGAAATTTCCCTCCCGGAGGAGGTTAAAGGGGGGGGGGTCGAATGCTTTAGGTCATTTTGCCGTATCTCAGCAGCAATTTTAATTAAGAGCACACAAATCAGGAAAACAAATCTGCAAAAACAAGATTAAACATGTATTTCTGGAATTTTAGAATTTCCCCTCCCGGAGGGGGTTAAAGGGAGGTGGTCGAATGTTTTACGTCATTTCGTCATATCTTAGCAGCAGTTATAGGTAGGAGCGCGAAATTCAGGAAATTAAATCTACTAAAAAAATGATTAAACACGTATTTCAACGATTTTTGAAATTCCCCCCTAAAGGCGGTTAAAGGGGGTGGTTAAATGTTTTAGGTCATTTCGCAATATCTCAGCAACTGTTTTATGTAGGAGCACGAAATTAAGGAAAACAAATCTACTAAAAAATTGGTTAAACTCGTATTTCAGCGAATTTAGAAATTTCCTCTCAAAGGGGGTTAAAAGGGGGGTCGAATTTTTTAGATCATTTCGTCATATCTCTGGAGCAGTTTTAGACAGGAGAGCGAAAATCAGGAAAAGAAATCTACTAAAAAATGAATAAAACACGTATTTCAGCAATTTTGGAAACTCCCCCCAGAAGGAGGCTAAAGGGGTATTCAAAAGTTTCGGGTCATTTCGCCATATCTCAGCAGCGGATTTAGGTAAGAGCGTGAAATTCAGGAAAACACATCTACTAAAAAATGGATAAACGTGTATTTCTGTGATTTTAGAAATCTCCACCCCCCCCCCCGAAGGGGTTAAAGGGAGTGGTCGAATGTGTGCAACAACTAACAATCTATACTCTTATATAAAGAGGAAACGGTGACTGACTGACTGACTGAGTGACTCATCAATGCCCAGCCGAAACTACTAAAGTCAGGGTCACGCAATTTGGACTGTAGATTGCTGTTATGGCCTAGGCAAGCAATAAGAAGGGAATTTTGAAAATCCCCCCCCCCCCCCCCGAAGGGGGTTAAAGAGGGGTTCGAATGTTTTAGGTCATTTTGCCATATATCAGCAGCAGTTATAGGTAGGTGCTTGAAATTCCAGAGTACAAATCTACTAAAAAAATGATTAAACGCCTATTTCAACGATTTTTGAAATTCACCCCAGAAGGGGGTTAAAGCGGGTGGTAAAATGTTTTAGGTCATTTCGCTATATCTCAGCAGCTGTTTTATGTCAGAGCACGAAATTAAGGAAAACAAATCTACTAAAAAATGGTTAAACATGTATTTCAGTGAATTTAGAAATTTCCTTCCAAAGGTGGTTAAAACGGGGGGGGGGGTCGAATTTTTTAGGTCATTTCGCCATATCTCAGCAGCAGTTATAGGTAGGAGCGCGAAAATCAGGAAAGCAGATCTACTAAAAATGATTAAACATGTATTTTAGCAATTTTAGAAATTCCTCTCCCGGAGGGGGTTAAAGGGGGGTCGAATGTTTTAGGTCATTTTGCCGTATCTCAGCAGCAATTTTAGTTAAGACACACAAATCAGGAAAACATATCTGCTAAAAACATGATTAAACATGTATTTCGGGGATTTTAGAATTTCCCCTCCCGGAGGGGGTTAAAGGGTGGTGGTCGAATGTTTTACGTCATTTCGCCATATCGCAGCAGCAGTTACAGGTAGGAGCGCGAAAATCAGGAAATTAAATCTACTAAAAAATGATTAAACACGTATTTCAACGATTTTTGAAATTCACCCCTGAAGGAGGTTAAAGGGGGTGGTCAAATGTTTTAGGTCATTTCGCCATATCTCAGCAGCTGTTTTATGTAGGAGCACAAAATTAAGAAAAACAAATCTACTAAAAAATTGGTTAAACACGTATTTCAGCGAATTTAGAAATTTCCTCCCAAAGGGGATTAAAAGGGAGGGTCGAATTTTTTAGATCATTTCGTCATATCTCTGCAGCAGTTACAGGTAGGAGAGCGAAAATCAGGAAAACAAATCTACTAAAAAATGAATAAAACACATATTTCAGCAATTTTGGAAATTCCCCCCAGAAAGTGGTTAAATGGGGGGGGGGTCGAATTTTTTAGGTCATTTCGCCATATCTCAGCTTTTATGTAAGAGGGCGAAATTAATTAAAACAAATCTACTAAAAAATTGGTTAAACACGTATTTCGGCGATTTTGGAAACTCCCCCCAGAAGGAGGCTAAAGGGGCATTCAAAAGTTTCGGGTCATTTCGCCATATCTCAGCAGCGGATTTAGGCAAGAGCGTGAAATTCTGGAAAACACATCTACTAAAAAATGGATAAACACGCATTTCAGTGATTTTAGAAATTCCCCCCGAAGGGTTTTAAAGAGGGTGGTTTCGAAAATTTTAGGACATTTCGCCATATCTCAGCAGCTGTTTTATGTAGGTGCGCGAAATTCAGGAAAACAAATCTACTAAACAAATGATTAAACACGTATTTCAGTGAATATAGAAATCCCCGCCCCCCCCCCCCCCCTCGAAAGTGGTTAAAAGGGGATTCGAAAGTTTTAGGTCATTTCGCCATATCTCAGCAACAGTTTTAGGATGGAGCACGAAATTCAGGAAAACGAATGTAATAAAAAAAAATTACATTGTCTACCCGTGCAAAGCCGGGACGGGCCGTTAGTACTATTATATAAAGAGGAAACGGTGACTGACTGACTGACTGATTCATCAACGCCCAGCCGAAACTTCTAAAGTCAGGGTCACGCAATTTGGACTGTAGATTGCTGTTATGGCCTAGACCAGCAATAAGAAGGGAATTTTGAAAATTCCACCCCAAAAGGGGTTAAAGGGGGGGGGGGTTCGAATTTTTTAGGTCATTTTGCCATATCTCAGCAGCAGTTATAGGTAGGAGCTTAAAATTCCAGAAAACAAATCTACTAAAAAAATGATTAAAACCTATTTCAGCGATTTTAGAAATTCACCCCAGAAGGGGATTAAAGGGGGGTGGTCGAATGTTTTAGGTCATTTTGCCATATCTCAGCAGCAGTTATAGGTAGGAGCTTGAAATTCCAGAAAACAAATCTACTAAAAAAATGATTAAACACCTATTTCAGAGATTTTAAAAATTTCCCCCAGAAGGGGGTTAAAGCGGGTGGTCGAATGTTTTAGGTCATTTCGCCATATCTCAGCAGCAGTTATAGGTAGGAGCGCGTAAATCAGGAAAACAAATCTACTAAAAAAATGATTAAACATTTATTTCAACGATTTTAGAAATTCGCCACCCGAGGGGTTAAAGAGGGGGGTGGTCGAATGTTTTAGGTCATTTTGCCGTATTTCAGCAGCAATTTTAGTTAAGAGCACAAAAATCAGGAAAACAAATCTACTAAAAACATGATTAAGCATGTATTTCGGGGATTTTAGAATTTCCCCTTCCGGAAGTGGTTAAAGGGTGGTGGTCGAATATTTTACGTCATTTCGCCATATCTCAGCAGCAGTTATAGGTAGGAGCGCGAAAATCATGAAATTAAATCTACTAAAAAAATGATTAAACACGTATTTCAACGATTTTAGAAATTTCCCTCCCGGAGGGGTTAAAGGGATATGGTCGAATGGTTTAGGTCATTTCGCCATATCTCAGAAGCAGTTTTATGTAGGAGCGCGAAATTAAGGAAAACAAATTTATTAAAAAAATGATTAAACACGTATTTCAGCGATTTTAGAAATTTCCCTCCCGGAGGGGTTAAAGGGATATGGTCGAATGGTTTAGGTCATTTCGCCATATCTCAGAAGCAGTTTTATGTAGGAGCGCGAAATTAAGGAAAACAAATTTATTAAAAAAATTGATTAAACACGTATTTCAGCGATTTTAGAAATTTCCCTCCCGGAGGGGTTAAAGGGATATGGTCGAATGGTTTAGGTCATTTCGCCATATCTCAGAAGCAGTTTTATGTAGGAGCGCGAAATTAAGGAAAACAAATTTATTAAAAAAATGATTAAACACGTATTTCAACGATTTTAGAAATTTCCCTCCCGGAGGGGTTAAAGGGATATGGTCGAATGGTTTAGGTCATTTCGCCATATCTCAGAAGCAGTTTTATGTAGGAGCGCGAAATTAAGGAAAACAAATTTATTAAAAAAATGATTAAGCACGTATTTCAACGATTTTAGAAATTTCCCTCCCGGAGGGGTTAAAGGGATATGGTCGAATGGTTTAGGTAATTTCGCCATATCTCAGAAGCAGTTTTATGTAGGAGCGCGAAATTAAGGAAAACAAATTTATTAAAAAAATGATTAAACACGTATTTCAGCAATTTTAGAAATTTTCTCCCAAAGGGGGTTGAAAGGGGGGGGTCGAATGTTTTAGATCATTTCGTCATATCTCAGCAGCCGTTTTAGTTGGGAGCGCGAAAATCAGGAAAACAAATCTACTAAAAAATGAATAAAACGTATTTCAGCAATTTTGGAAATTCCCCCCTCCAGAAGGTGATTAAATGGGGGGGGGTGGTATTTTCTAGGTCATTTCGCCATATCTCAGCTTTATGTAGGAGGGCGAAATTAATTGAAACAAATCTACTAAAAAATTGGTTAAACACGTATTTTGGCGATTTTGGAAATTCCTCCCAGAAGATGGCTAAAGGGGCATTCAAGGTTTTGGGTCATTTCGCCATATCTCAGCAGCAGATTTAGGTATGAGCGTAAAATCCAAGAAAACACATCTACTAATAAATGAATAAACACGTATTTCAGCGAATTTAGAAATACCCCCCCCCCCCCCCCGAAGGTGGTTAAAGGGGGATTTGAAAGTTTTAGGTCATTTCGTCGTATCTCAGCAACAGTTTTTGGTAGGAGTGCGAAATTCAGAAAAACAAATGTACTAAAAAATTACATTGTCTACCCGTGCAAAGCCGGAATGGGCCGCTAGTTTAGTGATTTTAGTGATAAAAGCGTTCGTAAAGAGGCATTTTCTTGTTATTTTCTTCTATCTATAATAATAGAAGAAAGTATTGTAATCGAAATTTTCTCGACTTCCGGTTTTTGACGGATTTACACGTTTTAGGGTTCAGAGATTCCGGAAAACAAAATGTCCGTCCTCATTGTGTCATCGAAAAGTATATGAAATTATGCTTCAAATTGAACCAATTATTTTTCTGTGTTTTTGGCTATAGTCAGCAGGTCCCACTCAAATTTGTGGGTATTTCGACGAAAGGGGGCGCTGCGATAGAAATTTTTGTTCCATTTTCACTATTGTATCATCGAAAAGTGTATGAAGTTATGTCGATAATTGAACCAAATTTTTTGTATGTGTTTTTGACTATGGCCTGCAGGTCCCAGTTGAATTTGGAGATATTGCGCCTGGAGGCGACGCTGTAATAGCCATTTAAATATTTCAAATTCATAAAGATGTACAAAATACGCTATCGCACCGCCAAAAAAATCAGTATTTTTCGTCATTCTGTTGTACACCAGCTGCTTGCGAATCGTCGGGCTACCTGGATGCGAGCTGCCGATGTATTATACTAAACTACGAAAGGTCCTTCTGGCCTGTACCGGCAAGAAAAGATAGCATCCCTATTGCCTGGTTTTGAGATTTTAGTTAATTATCCTAAAAATACACGAAGCTAAAATGCGCGGAACCTGATTACAGAAGATTCGTTCCCAGTTCTCGTCAATATTGAATTTGAATAAGAATATCTGTAAATTAGACAGACATAGCCAAGTTGGCTTCATATATGGCAACGTATTTTTCTCGGCAAGCTTGCCGAGTATTTGACGTTGGTGAATTAAAATAAATAGTGTTAAGCATGTAAGTGTTGAAACGGTGGTTACAACAATGAAAGAAAAATTGGCGAAACCATGTTCTCTAAAACTCATCATTTAAACCCGTTTATGGAGGAATCTTGCTGTATATTTTCAAAATGTCAGCCACCGTATAATTTCAAACTGCTATATCTCAACCATTTTTTAAGACAGAGGCAAACCAAAAAATTCTCTGGAATCCATGGATCAAGGCCGAATATTTAACGCAAAAAGTTTTTAGGATTTCAATTTTTTTGAACAACTTTTCGAAATTGAAATCTTTAAATTGCTATCACATTGCCCCCTCAGGTGCAATATCACCAAATTCAACTGGGACCTGTAGGCTATAGTCAAATCATATACAAAAAAATTGGTTCAATATCTACATAACCTCATACACTTTTCGATGATACAATAGTGAAAATGGAATAAAAATCGTGATCACAGCGTCTCCTTTCGTCGAAATATCCCAAAATTCAACTGGGACCTGCAGGCTATAGTCAAAAACATATACAAAAAAATTGGTTTAATTATCTGCATAACTTCATACATTTTTCGATGATACAATAGTGATAATGGAACAAATATCGCAATCACAGCGCCCCCTTTCGTCGAAATATCCACAAATTCAAGTGGGACCTGCTGGCCATAGCCAAAAACATAGAAAAATTTTTTGGCTCAATTTGAAGCATAACTTCAATCACTTTTCGATGATACAATGAGGCCAGACAGACATTTTGTAAAAATATGTTTTTCGGAATCTCTGACATCTAAAAAGTGTAAATCCGTCGAAAACCGGAAGTCAAAAAAATTTTCGATTACAATACTTTCTTCTATTATGGATAGAAGAAAGTAAAAATGGCTGAGATATAGCAGTTTGAAATTTTAGGGTGGCGAGATTTTGAAATTTTGGGGAGGTGTTGCGATAAAGGGGAAAACGTCCTTTGGGAAAACGATCATTTTTGAATTTTTTTCAAAGGTTTAACAACGATATATTTCCGAGTTAATTTCAGCATTTGAGACTAAGTGTACGATCTTTCTAAATATGTCTTCCAATTTTAATTGTACCGATTGGTTTGGTTGATTTAAGCCGATTTAAAACTACGAAATGACACAAAAAAACTGCCCGTTTGGTTCTTCCATTTTCTCCCGATGCGTAAATTGGGTTCTGGGTATGCACGAGTGCTGAAAGTCGGCTCGCAAAAAAGGAAATGAGTTATTGATGGGTTTTTAATTAATATCTATGCTAATTCTCAAAATATTAAAAATCTGAGACTAAGGTGCATCAGGACAGGCCTTGGACTATCCTCACTTAAATTGTCAGACTTCTAGGTGCGCTATATTTCGCTAACTATCGCACACACATACAAACCGAATCTTTCTTTTATTAGTATAGATATAAGCAAATAAAATTTCTTTTTCTGCTACTATATTATTAGAAATGCGTTTCAAAAGATATTTAACAACTGTGAGCCTAATCATTTTTGTGATTAAGTGATTCAAAAGAATATTTCATCATTCCCTCATTAACTTAATATATGAGGCAATAATCTGAATCCACTTATATATGTACTGAATAATAAAATAAGACTAATCTGATACAATAAAATACACTTTAAAAACTCATAAGTGTTTTTGTTTTGTAAAGTAAGTAAGGTAAATCTATTTTGGCGTTTCATTTGGGCTCAATTAAAAAACAAAACAAAAACAGCCACTTTTCAGAAAATGACCCATATGTGTTGTCAAATTTAAGTCAGTGTGTCGCGGAGCTATTCCGAGTACATGATGTGTTTGAAAATAAGAAATTATGCCTCAATTATAAAACAAAACATAAACAGCCACTTTTCAGAGAACGACCCATATGTGTTGTCAAATTTAAGTCAGTATGTCTCGGAGCTATTCTGAGTACATGATGTGTTTGAAAATAAAGAATTATGTCTCAATTATGTCTCAATTATAAAACAAAACATAAACAGCCACTTTTCAAAGAATGACCCATATGTGCTGTCAAATTTAAGTCAGTATGTCTCGTAGCTATTTTGAGTACATGATGTGCCATATGTGTTGTCAAATTTAAGTGTCGGAGTGTCTCGTAGCTATTCCGAGTTCATGATGTGTTTGAAAATAAGAAATTATGCCTCAATTATAAAACAAAACAAAAACAGCCACTTTTCAGAAAATGACCCATATGTGTTGTCAAATTTAAGTAGTGTGTCTCGGAGCTATTCCGAGTACATGATGTGTTTGAAAATAAGAAATTACGCCTCAATTATAAAACAAGACATAAACAGCCACTTTTCAGAGAACGACACATATGTGTTGTCAAATTTAAGTCAGTATGTCTCGGAGCTATTCTGAGTACATGATGTGTTTGAAAATAAAGAATTATGTCTCAATGATAAAACAGAACATAAATAGCCACTTTTCAAAGAACGACCCATATGTGTTGTCAAATTTAAGTCAGTATGTCTCGGAGCTATTCTGAGTACATGACGTGTTTGAAAATAAAGAATTATGTCTCAATTATAAAACAAAACATAAATAGCCACTTTTCAAAGAACGATCCATATGTGCTGTCAAATTTAAGTCAGTGTGTCTCGGAGCTATTCCGAGTATATGATGTGTTTGAAAATAAGAAATTATGCCTCAATTATAAAACAAAACATAAACAGCCACTTTTCAGAGAACGAACCATATGTGTTGTCAAATTTAAGTCAGTGTGTATCGGAGCTATTCCGAGTACATGATGTGTTTGAAAATAAGAAATTATGCCTCAATTATAAAACAAAACATAAACAGCCACTTTTCAGAGAAAGACCCATATGTGTTGTCAAATTTAAGTCAGTGTGTCTCGGAGCAATTCCGAGTACATGATGTGTTTGAAAATAAGAAATTATGCCTCTATTATAAAACAAAACAAAAACAGTCACTTTTCAGAAAATGACCCATATGTGTTGTGAAGTTTAAGTCAGTGTGTCTCGGAGCTATTCTGAGTACATGATGTGTTTGAAAATAAAGAATTATGTCTCAATTATAAAACAAAACATAAACAGCCACTTTTCAAAGAATGACCCAATATGTGCTGTCAAATTTAAGTCAGTATGTCTCGTAGCTATTTTGAGTACATGATGTGCCATATGTGTTGTCAAATTTAAGTCAGTGTGTCTGGGAGCTATTCCGAGTACATGATGTGTTTGAAAATAAGGAATTAAGTCTCAATTATAAAACAAAGCATAATAAGCCACTTTTCAGAGAATGACCAATATGTGTTGTCAAATTTAAGTCAGTATGTCTCGGAGCTATTCTGAGTACATGACGTGTTTGAAAATAAGCAACTATGTCTCAATTATAAGAACCTAGTTTTAACAGTGAAGGTTAACAACCCTTGGATTGCGTAAAAAGTATGCATAAAGCGTACAATGTTATAATCTATCAGTAATATATAATTTTTTTGCTTATTATATTTCATACAACATACATTCAATTTATATACAACATCCATTCGCAGAGATTAAAATTCAACAGTAATATAGTTGAAATCCTTCTATATATAAAAAAAAGTAATGGTTTGGAAATGGACCAATGAAAATCTGCGTAGATACCGCGAAACGTATCTGATTGATCAGAGCTTTCTGACTTTTCTTAGGGGGAATTAACATGAAAGTAGAGAATTTAGATAGGATGGGCGCTATTAGGAGGGTTACCAAGGGGAAGGGACCCGGGTTTGTCGCCAAGTTTGTCGCCAACTTGGCGGCCAAAATTAGATGCCAAAAGTGGCGCCAACGTGGCGCTATTTCCAGTATTTCGCCAAATTTCCATAGACTCCCAATGAAATCCAATAGCGTTTACTCGCTTGCAAAAAATCAACAAATTGAGATATTGCAATGCAACAAAAATTAATATTAGCTTATGAATAGAGCTTAATTGAACTATTTACATTATTTTTAAGCACAAACACTAACTATTTACAATATTCGTAACACTATATATACAATTGGTACTTGTTAGTTATCCTGTCGACCAAATTACTGTCGCCAAATTCATATATATTATACGAGCAAGGGATTTTCCCGATTATGAATGATATTGCAAACGACTGGGATGATTTTCACGAGATTTACCCCCTATACTAAATCGAGCACGAGAAAAAGATCTAGCTAGGTTTCGAATACAAGAAAATTCGTTTTTACAGGGTAAAACAAACTAAACGCTAAAAATGTTTTTTGTTATAAATGGAAAAATACTCAAACGATTTACACGAAACGTGTTGCCTATACTAATTCGAGCACGAGAAATCCATTTAGCTAGGTTTCGAATTCGGGAAAGGTCATTTTGATCTATTAAAACAAACTCAGCACTAAGAGTGCTTGGCTAGGGCGCGATTACGTGGGGGGTTCATGAGCGTAGCGAGCAGGGGGGGGGGGGGGGCGAGCCCCCCTAGTTAATTACAATAAAGTATTTTCACCTCTGTTCATCATCAGTATGAATAACAATATCAACTAAAAGTTTATCCACTTTCTCCTGCTTGGTCTTAGTCCTTGTTTTAGGAGACAACGCCATCTGCTGTTTAATTTCGCATGTACCATGCCGTTGCAAGTTATATTACTGTTGAATTTTAATGTATGTGAATAGGTATTGAATAGTTGACAAGTGTAACGATTTTTGAATACTACTATTTAATGATAGAAGGTATCGCTTTATATCATAGCGGAATTTTGCAAGCGGTTATATCTATTAGGAAATAATTGTACTCGAAATTCGGGAGATTTGACAACTATGATATTGTATATAATTTGTATAGTGAAGTAACAGAATTATTTTAAATATAGTGGTGTATTTTATTTCCTTTCACTTATTTTATTTTTTATATTTTCAGAATTTTGATGTTTGCCGGAAGTGGAAAATATGTTATGGGATTGAATGAAACGCAGACATTTTACAATACTCTTCCGTTGTACCACATATCAGGGGGCATTTTAATTCTGAGCATTATTTTAGCATTTGGAGGTAAAATGGTCATAAGAAGAAAGTTTTCCGCTTCTGATTTTTGGAAAGAAGTTGTCAAGCATAAAGTTACAGTAATGTATTATGCTTTTTCAAAGTTTTTTATTCTCGTTATAAACAAGGTGGTCATTAATAAACTGGTACTACTGAGAGGCATATTAACAAATTCACGACTTTTTGCTTGTATTTTTAACAAAATGCCCCTCACATATGTGTTATTTTTCCATGATGCATTAATGCATAAGAAAATTTTCTTTACTCCGGTTTATAGTATAAAAGATCCTTCTTAAACATTCAGCGAACGCACAGTAATTGTTTTGCGATCTTTGAGAAGCCTGTACTTTTATTTTTATACTAGTATATAACCCCGTCAAAAAAGACGGAATGTTGTGTTTCATTTTCATAAGACTTCATATAAAAAACAGCATGAAGATGTTTTGAAGTAATCTGCAATCCTTTGATATAAACAACGACATTCCCAAAGGAAATAAACTGTTTTGATTAAACTTCAATAGCTTAAAGATTTGACTATACAAGGATTCTGTAAAGATTAAGAACGATAAATCTTCAAAACGATGTTTAGATCAACAAAGATGTTAAAACACCCGTTTCCTGGTTAACACCCCCCGGGCGCGCTTGCGCTCGCTAGCAGAACCCTAACTAACATTTCATTATTCAAATTCCGATTTCACAACAGTATAAAACTGTAATAAATTTCGATCATAAAAAAAAACTTCTGTTCTTTTATTTCTTAACTAGCAGAGGACAACTCGCTTCGCTGCTTTTTTCTTTGGTAGATCTGTGCAGTTTTTATTTATATTTAATACAGCAGACGTGCATTAAAAACATTTCTTTTTTTGTTTCTTCTTTTATTTTTTAGAACACTTTGGTCGAAATATGAAAATACCCTATGTCGACCACTTTCAACCACCATATCACCCACACCCCCACAAAAGGGTCTTCAAACATTTCAGAACGTTCTCGATCCTTCCGGTCCATATGTAAACCTAATAAAAAAATATGTATATGTATGTATATATATGTAAAAAAATATATACGTATGTATAAAATATAAAGAACATTTTAGTACATTCTAGAAAATTCTAGTATATTCAAGAACATTCTAGTACATTCTAGAAGATTCCAACATTTTTTAGAACACTTTGGTCGAAATATGAAAATGCCTTAGGTAACACTTTCAATCACCATATCTCCTACACAACCACGGAATGGTCCTCGAACATTCCAGAACGTTCTCGATCGTTCCGGTCCATATGTAAACCTAACAAAAATATGTATATGCATGTATACATATATGTAAAAAATATATATAGATACGTATAAAATATAAAGACCATTTTAGTACATTCTAGAAAATTCTAGTACATTCAAGAACATTTTAGTACATTCTAGAAGACTCCAAACATCTATTAGAAAACTTTGGTCGAAATATGAAAATGCCCTAGGTTGACCACTTTCAACCACCATACCTTCCACAAACCCACTGAATGGTCCTCGAACATTCCAGAACGTTCTTGATCTTTCTGGTCCATATGTAAACCTAAAAACAAATTTGTATATATATATATATGTTATACAAAAAATTTATTTCCTTCGCAAATCCTTCACATTTATTTCGCATTATTCCTTTAAATTAATATAACTTCTGACATAGTCAGTATTTCCTTAATTCTTAATAATATTTATTCTTATTTAATATCCTTTTAAAAGTATTAACCCGTATATTAATAATTATCTTATTCCAAATCTTAATCTAAAATTTTAAGTTCATTCGTAACTTTTATCAGCTCCCAAATCTATAGAATTCCGAGAGACGCTTTCTCATTTCGAATGTTTTTAAAAACCATTTTCTTTTTATTATTATTATTTCATACTCGGTTTCGCACGCTGGGTAATTTTCACTTCAAAATTAATGCGCGGCCAGAAGAGGAACTCTTTTCGTGTTAGAACTTCTCCCTCTCGCCTCATTCGCTGGGCTGGAGCTCGCCTCTCACTCATTGGTTTGTGCGCACGTGACGTCGTATTTCTGTATGTCTACGCTCAGTGAACAAAACTCGCTAGCATGCTTTGGAGTGCAAGATTTTTGACGTGTTCGGAGGTGTAAACAAATAGGTATCTGGTGTTGTAGTCTCGTAGAATTTTCATACAGCTCTTTAACATCTTTTAAACGAGGTAGTGAGCCATCGTGAAGCCTGAGGGCTATAACTTTATACCTGTGGGAACTGTTACTGCATCGCTCTTATGCATAAATAAACTATTTGTCTGGAAATTGGCTGCTCTTTGCTGGAGAAACTGTTCTGGTGTCTTTTCATTGCCTCACATCTTCGCCATGATTATTGATATCGACTGCAACCTTCTATATCTTTAACAAACTGCCATTTTCTCGTGGAATATTACATCTCGTGGTATCTCATCTTCGTCAAAACGCCACACACATATATATATATGTATATATATATGAATGTATAAAATATAAAGAACATTTTAGTATCTTCTAGAAAGATTCCAAACATTTATTAGAAAACTTTGGTCGAAATATGAAAATGCCCTAAGTTGACCACTTTCAACCATCCTATCTCTCAAACCCCCATACCTACCGACATGCAACCACCAAAAAGCACGATGGGAGACTTGAGACTACTACCATACACAAACACGAGTGGACTGCGTTGGGAAGTTGTGGCTACAAAGTGAAATAAATTAACACACACGTCTATTTTTACATTGAAAATGCCCTAGGTCGACCACTTTCAACCACTCTATCCCCCCACCCCCACAGATACCGACATGCAACCACCATAGTGCACGATGGGAGACTCGGGGCTACTACCACACACAAACAACGCTGGTCTGCGTTGGGTAGTTGTGGTTATAAAGTAAAATATAAGAATACACACATCTATTTTTATATAGAAAATGCCCTAGGTCGACCAATTTCAACCACCATATCTCCCACACCCCCACAGCTACTGACATGCAACCACCATAGTGCACGATGGGAGACTTGAACGCAATGCCACACACAAACAGCAGTGATCTGCTGATCAGTGATCAGTTAAATCTGATTTTTTAAAAACATGCCAAAAGAAATCTGTAATAAATTTTTATCATTAAAAATCATCTTTTATTAAATAAGTATTTTTTTTCAAATTCTCTTATTAAATCACAAATTTATTTTCAGTAGAGAGTTTCTAGTATGTTAAAATACAAAATTTTATCTGCATTGATATAATTAGTATATGTAGTATTACATGATAAATTGGGGAGGAAATCCCATACAATCCTATGGGATTTCCTCCCCAATTGATCAATTAGTTTACTGTATTGCCTGTACCTTTTAAAGTTTTCACGATATTTGCCTGGTCTTTTTATATTAGTTGTTGTATAGTATTGACTACCAAATCATGATGAAAAATCTTTGCTGCAGTTCGCGCATGCGCAGTTAATATTTATTTCATACAAATACCCATATCTTATCAAATATTCGATATATTAATATTCTAATTGCAGTATACTATTTCTACTGTTCTTTGTCAAGTTTTTGGTAAGCGGTGTTAAATTCGGTTAAAAACTCTGCATACAAAAAAAAAATTTGAATTTTTCACAGAAACGTTAACATCTTCACGAGTATACGTGCTATACTTACACAAATGCACACAAATGTTGAATAAGACACACATAATCATTTGCTACAGTGACAGACCCATTTTGAGCATTTTCTGTTTCTTGGGTGATCGCAAATATTATTTTATTATTAAAATTACTAGCTGACATGCCCGGCGTTATCCGGACCCGTGATAATAACCTTAAAAATACCTAAAATCAATGTTGAATGATTTTATATTTTTAAATGAAAATCTATCCAAACGAACTGAAGGACAATCGTTATAGTTATTGCCGATTTAATGCCATTTAATTTCTGACGTTTTGATATATTAAACTTTCAATTCTGATCCAAAGTTCCTGAGGAAACCTAAATAATATAAAGCGCTTCCCACCTTTCCTCTTTTAAAATCAAAATAATATACAGTTTTAGCCAATTTATTAGTCCCATTCGAAAAAAATTACCAAAACCTTGTTTCTAAGATGATTATATTAAAATTAAATAAAAATCACGCATTCGTGGCATCATAATTCACTTTTATATTTTAACAGAATAGTAAGGACGCTACAATTTGTGACTCGTGCTATAGCTAGCAGTATACTTCAGGACACAATGGCCGTTATCATTATCTTTTTACGCGAGAAGATTTCGCTGTGGTACTCCATTGTGAAGTTTGGTAATTTTTGAAATTCAATATTTGAAAAACGGCATAACCATTCGATTTGAAATTTATATAAAGAAAAATACAATTTTTTACCTTTCTAACGCAGTTTGTCTAACAATTTTCTGACAAATACTTTTCGAGCTATTAATTTTTTTTCAGAAACTTCAAAAGTTTAATTTTCCGAGATTAATTTGTGGCAACGTTTATCGAAAATCCCAGTCGTCAGCAACGCATAGCTTTTTATTAAAGAGGATTATTAAAATTATTATCCCCCCCCCCCTAATTATCCTCGCGACAAAATCTTCGTTGAAAAACAGGAAGTCAAACATGTTCTTTACATCCTCAAAGTTCAAGGGCATTTCAGGCATTTCCCACCAATTTCAATAGATATTCGGCAAAACATCTGAAATCGAAAATGTCTGGTCACTTCGCCTTAATTTCTTGACATCAGTGTAAAAGTGGCGCAAAATGCTACGAGATGCGAAGCGACCGGAAAATAAATTAAAAGAACCGGCAATGTGTGGACGCAGAGTTTTATGCTCGCAACTCGAAACTAGTCGTTGGGGGCACCGTAATACTTACCCATCATGGATATGCATAATGTAAAATATTAAAGTAAAAAATGTGTAAACTACTTATAAAATGCATTGCAATTCGAATAAAATCGTAGCTTGATGACGTCATAAACTTTAAAGGCTCGAATACTGAATTGCTTAAAAGAAACATCCCTATAACTCCAAAAACAATAATCCTATTAACTAGCGGTTTATTGCATCTGATTAAGCGTTTCATTTCCAATTAAAATATATCTTTGAATTGAAATTTGGATGAAATACAGGGTCGTGAAAAATCGAAGAGTGTGGAAAATAGGATTACACATATCTCGGCAACTCATTATCCGATCGACTTCATGCTTTATGCAAAATTTATGTTTTTTTTATTGTCTTTTATATTCCGTCCTTAAAATAATCAATTTCGAAAATTTTTATATACCTTTTATCAGAACGAATATTTCGAGAGTCCGAAAAAAATAGTTCCGGTTAATCGAGGTTACTGAAATTCAATAAGCTTCTTCCCATTATTACATACTAAGTACATACCAAATTTCAAGTCTCTATCTCAATTTTTTTCGGGAGATAGAGCGTTTACAGACACACAGACATACAGACACACAGACACACAGACGGACGGCAAATTTTGTTTTTCTAAAAATATGTTTTTCGGAATGTCCAGTGTCTGAAACGTGTATATCCGTCAAATTTTTTTTTTCGATTTTCAAAACGATTACCAGACTTACCCTATACTACGTATGATGGGTAAGTAAAAGGTGTTGGCAAGATGATTCAAACCAATTGAAGGTACTATTTGAATTTACGAGCACTTTCTTATCTGCTTAACAATCTTTCCAACTCCGAAGTTACGAGCATACAAAAATAAGAAAACACATAGCGTTCGTTCGCCAGTAAATTGAATTTTATGCTGAAAACTTTCTAACTTCAAAAGAGAAGTTTCTTCATAACTCACTCAAAAGTTTTTCATATTCAATAGGTGTTTCAAAATTTAAATGATTAAATATTATTTATAATCACAATTGCAATAACAAAAAATCCCTGACGGCTCGGTCTACAGGCACAGGTAGATTTCGAAGACGCAGACCGTCGGGCGCCTGTTTGTTGGGAATTGCGGAAGAAATGATCTTTTTGCCATGATGCCGCAGTTGGATTCCATAAGGGACCGCCCACTTCGAAATCTAACTTGTTCGCAGGCAGAGCCGGCAGGGATTTTTTTGTTTTTAATTTGTTTTGCTGTAAGGGTTGGTCCTATAAAAAACTTGTCAATATAAAAGTTTTAGATAATATTAAGAGGATTTATAATAAATTTAAGCGGATTTGATATCTTGTGAATTGACGAAGTTATGAATTTTTTTCTTTTAAAACACCCTCTTCCACCCCCCCTTGGGGCCATTTTTAATTATATCAAAAATCTGTCATACATGCATTTTCGGCCCTTCTCTTAGAAGTAATAATAACTTTAAACGGATTCGATGCGTATCATAATTAAGAAATTATGGGTTTTTTCTGTTTTCACAAAAAGCCCCCCCATCCTCCCCCCCCCCTTGGTTCGATTTTGCCCATTAACGAACTTGATCGAGATTTTATGCCTCTTGATTTTATGTATGAGTTTGGAAGAGATTTGTGAAGAATTATTCGAGTTATCGTGTCCATAAAAAAGTGACATAGATAGATAGATAGATAGATAGATAGATAGATATAAAGATTTGAACTGAGGGTGGTTTTGGGTTCTGGGAGTCATTATCGGCGTAGATCTGCAAAATTTTTTCAAAAATCCCAACTTAGGGGAGAATGTAATAGGTAGTATTTCTTACGAAATCTACCTAAAAGTCTTTAACCTGTACTTACCAGGGAGAGGGAACCACGCCGTTAGTGTAATAATGAAAAAAAAAAAAAAATCTAAATCAGCAGTAATCCAAAGAGCATAGTGAAACGTGTTTTTTGACGCATAAAACAATTGCCCTCGTATCCCTATTATCGAGATATAAAATCTTAAAATTTTCTAATTTATTGATTTAACAGGATGGAAGGAGGAGTCGATATTTTTCAAACGTAACAACATCATTAAACTGCAGTCATTTGTCTATTTCCAGTTTAGTGCGCCACAATACTCCGACATGATTCGCTATGCTTGGTACAAGTCTGGGTTAGTGCAAACTCGACCAATTCCATTTGAAACGCCCTTGCAATTTTGTGTTTCGCAGGAGGTTGACCATTGTAATCATTGCACTGGATTTAAGCTCATGAAATGTTCTTGGTGCCACGATTTTCTATGCTTCAATCATTTTTGGGTTCAGTACCATATTTGCCAATAGCATTTTTTTGCGGGCTTCTTCTTTTTTATATTACTATATCTAAATATGTTTTGTATTTTATATTAATATGATTATTAAAATTTCTTAATCAGAACCACGCCTTTCTCCCTAAATTAAATAAAGGAATTAGCAAACTTTAAGACTTTATATCTCGATAATGGGCAGACGAGGACAAATGATTTATGTATAAAAAAACACATTTCACTATGCTCTTCGGATTGCTGCTTACTTATAGACCGGGAAGCGGCAGCACAGACAATCATCTCATCGAGTTCACGGCTGAAATTCCAGAATTAGTTAAAACTCGATTCGCATATTAAAACGCAATCGGTCTGCCAAGTCATATCTTGGTGGAAAACACGTGAAAACCCGATTTTGGTGGTTGACTCGTAGGTTTACCATTGTGTTTTCCTGCACCCAGTTCTCCATGTTTTCATACTTTTGGGTGCAGGAAAACATAATGGTAAACCTAGGAGTCAACCACTGAAATCGGGTTTTCACGTGTTTTCAACCAAGATATGACTTGGCAGACCGATTGCGTTTTAATATGCGAATCGAGTTTCAATTAATTCTGGAATTTCAGCCGTGAGCTCGATGAGGTGGTTGTCTGTGTTGCCGCCTCCCGGTCTATTAGATTTTTTTCCATTTTTATACTAATACGTGGTTTCCTGGTTAGATTACGTACATCGGAGATAGATTTTTTTCAAACAAATAACATGTCAATTGAAACAAATACTTTCCACACGTCAAGAAAAGATCTTTAAGGAAGTTGAGTTGTATAGCACCTAACCTAACATACTAATTATGCTAAACTGCGATTGGCTTACAAGTGCGAATTATTTTCCGACACCAGACAGCATCGCAAAATTCATTGTTGGAGAACTTGTTTTGCGAATGGTTACCCACATAAACTAATTTCCCCCCCCCCCCGCTCACTCAAGAACGGATCGCTTGTGTTTACTTTGATGGCTAGAGATACTGGGCTGTCAATCTAGACTCAACTGAAGTTATCTGACAATATATACATATTTAATTGTAACTCATCTGTGAAACATTATATTTTGGCACTTACGCATTATCCGGGTCAGGAGATAGATCGCCAAAATTGGTTGCGAATTACCAATCCTGTCTATCATTGCCAGTTATGTTCAAAACATTAATTTAGCATTATTAAATACATAACATTGTTAAAAATGGAAAATAATCTATCTATATATATAAAAGCCGTTCTTGGTATGTTTGCTCCTTATACAAATCTACAGTTTTTGTCTGATTGGCACGAAACTTGATGTACATACGTTTTAGAACAGGAGTAAAATTACTGTCAACTTTAAAAATTTCTCAAATAATTATTTACCATTTTTTTCAAACTTCTACTATAGTTTATCATTACAGAAATCTTTTTTTTTTTTCAATTTCTAATGCAATTTCTTTCCTGTTACCAAAAAAAGAAACTGCGTATGGACAATATTTTTATAAACCAATAAAAATTCCGAGAACTATACTTTCACTATACTATACTTTGAAATACGAAACTGATGTCAATTGGAAAGATGATGTGATTTTTTTTTTCGTATATTACAATAATTACTATAAGTGCGTTTAAATTACATAATACATCTATTTAAATGTGTTTGGAGATAACAATAAATGTCCTAGCTTTTAATTTTACAAAGGTAAATTGTTTCCACTAGTTTGTTAATATTAAAGTAAATTTTTCAAGAAATAAAAACATTTTTGCGTATTAAACTTCATGATTCAATTTATTCTACGTAATCAAAAATCGCCTGTCAAATATTGATATTTAGAAATAGATTGAATTTTAAAATCATTACATCGTTGATTTTTTCAGCTTTAGCTTCAACCAAGGTAGGCAGATTTAAGCTCTTTGGATTTAGGTGGAGAATAATTGCCCACTATTAATAAAAATTGGATTTAAAGAAAACAATGCAGTATTTTCCATTAATTCTTTAAAGATGGGTAAGTAAGTAAAGATTAAAAGTAAAATGCTTTATCGGAAAAAATGACGTAATTGTTTTAATGTATAACATTTATTTTATGTACAATTATGAGTACAGTAGTATTGGATTTCTTTAAACGCTTTCATGTTTTTAATAGATAATGTGCATGTGACGTCACGCACTCAAGTAAAGGTGTTTTTCTCAACTAATTGTAGGCGAAAAGTAACAATTCTTGCAGAGTTCGTAATTCATAATGTATTATTTCCTACACATAAAATAATGTATTCTAACTACTTGAAAATTACGAGAAATTTAGCGAAACTTCAAGCAATTTAGCTCAACGTTTTGCTTATGTTAAGTTGACAAACCATGCATATTATCTATAAATATAAATGCATATTTGTACATGATTCATGAAGTGAAAGAATTTTTTTTAACTAGACAAGTATCGGTTCATAGGAAAATCTACTCCCGATGAAAGTGTCGTCATATTATAAATCATGTGCCGGTTTTCATTCAAAAAATATTCGTATTTTTGCGATTACACAAAGTAACGTAATTTCCACAGAATGTATTGGTTGCCAAAGCATAAGTTTAACATCCTTTTACCGTACAATCTTCCAGAATATTAAATTTCGATAAAATTTAGTAAATCTATTAAAGTGTATGTAAAAGTTGTTTGCATATGCAATTTTCATTGGAGAATGGAATTTGCATTTGACATTACTCACGTGAAATTTACAGAAGAGTCGACACCACGAATTAAACAAGAAAATACTCCTCCTCTTTTTTAAAGGCACCATGATTATGGAAAAGAGTAAGAGAACAGCCAAATAAAAATCCAGGTATTATTAGTTATCTTTCTCTGATACTTATAGAACTCCTTATAATTTTAAAATATCTAAATCTATAGTTAAAAATGTCTCTGCAGGGTAATTTTTGCCCCCCATTAGAATATATTCCTGTTGAATTTCGAAACTCGCATAATCCTGAACTACAATACAAAAATCAATATGACAATGCTCCATTATTGGGGTGTTTTTCAGATTGTTTTCGCCATTCAAATAAATAAGCAACTCTTTTGCTTAACAAATAAGCATTTCGGCTTTGAATGTTTTTGGAGTGTGATAAACATTTTGATTTTATTGGTAGATCTAAAGCTGTTAAAAGTGAGGCAATGTGAAATAAAAATACAAAAAATACATGAGGGTTAAAGATATTTTTCTACTTATTGTATTTATTTTTAAACTTTTATGCTCCTCCCCGTTTTAATTATTTTTTTAAATATCACATAAATTTTAATTATCATATAATAATATCATATCATAAACTGTTTTGGAAAAGAAACATAATTTATGCTGATTTTTAGATTATTCTAATCAAATAAAAATCATATCTAAAGTGACATGTTAATTAACAAATTTCCTAAAAAATATTTACTAATATAATCACTTTGAAAAATATTCTTTGACACGAAAACTGAAATTAAATCAATTTCTGTGAACGGAATAAATGTAAAATAGAATAAATAGGAATGTTAAAATAGAATAACAAAAAAAAAAAAAAAAAAAAAAAAAAAAAAGTTTTCACACATATTCTTAGCGAAAGAGTATGAAATTTCAATCTCATGAAAGAAATTAAATGATCGTATATATAAAAACAGAAATACGCAAATTGTGATTGTCAGAAGTATTATATACTATAAAGCAAGATAAAGAGTTTGCTAATTGCATATGTTGCTTAATTAATGCATTAATTTTATTTAAATGTTACGTGAACGAAGTCACGGGTAAGAGCTAGTATAAAATAAATAAATAAATAAAATATGATAAATGAACAACAATAAATAAATAACAAAATACGATAAGCTATAATAAAAAAATAAACTATAAATTATAATAAAAAATAAACTATAAATTATAATAAAAAAATAAACTATAAATTATAATAAAAAATAAACTATAAATTATAATAAAAAAAATAAACTATAAATTATAATAAAAAATATAAACAAAAATTTAAACTATATAGTTGTCAAACTATAAGGGTAACTGTAATTAGTATACTTGGCGTCATGCTTGACGCAGTTATATCTGACCTGTCCTGGATAATACGTAAGTACTATTTTTTTAATGATTTTTCAAAAAATATAACTTTTATTCAATTTTATTAGAAAGCCTAATTTTGAGTAAAAAAGTCCTTCCGGCCTGTACTGGGAGGAAAAGGTAGCTTTCCTATATCTTCGTTTTAAAATTTTAGCTAATGTAACTCGAAACAGCAAGCTAAAATGCAAAGAACCCGATTACATAAGATTCGTTAATACTGAATTTGAATAAGAAATTTGCCAAATGATTCAACTATAGACAAGTTGGCTTCATTCTTGAAAACTTATTTTGGTCACCAAATTTGGCAAAATTTTGCCAAGTGTCTCCAAGTTTGGTGAAAAATTGGCGCTAACGGATATGAATATATAGTTTTATGCGTATGATTGGGAAAATGATTACAACAATGAAAGTTAATAATTTGCCAGAAATCGCGTTCACTAAAACTCATAAATTAATCGTTGGTTTTAGGTAGCTTTCAATACAAAACTAGTCGTTGGGGGCCACCGAAATACTTACCCATCATGGATATGCATAATGTAAAATATTAAAATAAAAAATGTGTAAACTACTTATAAAATGCATTGCAATTCAAATAAAATCGAGGCTTGATGGCGTCACAAACTTTAAAGGCTCGATTACTGAATTGCTTGAAAGAAACATCCTTATAACTCCAAAAATAATAATCCTATTAACTAGCGGTTTATTGCATCTGATTAAGCGTCAAATTTCCAATTAAAATATATCTTTAAAGTGAAATTTGGATGAAATACAGGGTCATGAAAAATCGAAGAGTGTGGAAATAGGATTCCTAATATCTCGGCAACTAATTATCCGATCGACTTCATGCTTTATGCAAAATTTATGTTTTTTTACTGTCTTTTATATTCATTTCTTAAAATGACCAATTTCGAAAATTTTCATATACCTTTTATCAGAACGAATATTTCGAGTCCGAAAAAAATAGTTACGGTTAATCGAGGTTATTGAAATGAAATAGGCTTCTTCCCATTATTACATACTAAGTACATTCCAAATTGCAAGTCTCTATCTCAATTTTTTCGGGAGATAGAGCGTTTACAGACACACAGACGGACGGCAAATTTTTTTTTCTAAAAATATGTTTTTCGGAATCTCCAGTGTCTGAAACGTGTAAATCCGTCAAATTTTTTTTTTCGATTTTCAAAACGTTTACAAGACTTACCCTATACTACATATGATGGGTAAGTAAAAGTATAAAGCTACCTATTGCAGCCGTTCGGAGGAAAGCAGTTCTGGAAAATTTCGATATATTTTCACCGATCATGACCCCCAGACCCCAAAACCACCCTCCGTTCAAATGTTGATATATATATATATATATATATATATATATATGACCTATGTCATACGATAACGCTCGCATTTATAAATCAATTTGGATGAAACTTATTGTGTGTATTAAGCTCACCAATGTCTCGACCGAGTTCGTTGGGCAGCTTGGTACGCAAACTTGTTTCAAGATGGCGGCCACTTAAAGATTTAAAACTAAAATAAATCTACAAAAAAATTAAAAATTAAAATTTATCTTTTAATTAAGTGTTAGGCCTTGATACAAGGATTCCAGAGCATTTTTTCTTTACTCTATCTTAAAAAGAGGCTGAGATAGAGCAGTTTGAAATTCTAGGGTGGCTGACATTTTGAAACAAGACAGCACATTACAAATCTGGGGGTAATGATCGGTGAAAATATATCGAAATTTTCCGGAACTGCTTTCCTCCGAATGGCTGCAATAGGTAGCTTTATACTTTTTTGTATTGAAAGCTACCTAAAATGCTCCGGAATCCTTGTATCAAGTCCTAACATGTAAGCAATAAATAAATTTGAATTTTTAACTTAATTTTGTATGTTTATTTTAGTTTTAAAACTTTAAGTGGCCGCCATTTTGAAACAAGATGGCTGACAAAGCTGGCCAACCAACTCGGTCGAGACATTGGTGAGCTTAATACTCACAATTAGTTTCATCCAAATTGATTTATAAATACGAGTGTTATCGTATGACAAAGATCAGATATATATATATATCTATATATATGTGGTGTTTTTACGAAGATGAATTCCACGAGATATAATATTCCACGAGAAAATGGCAGTTTGTTAAAGATATAGAATGTTGCAGTCGATATCAATAATCAGGGCGAAGAGGTGAGCCAATGGTGAGACACCAGAAGAGTTTCGTCAATAAAGACCAGCCAATTTCCAGACAAATCGTTTATTTATGAATATGAGCGATGCAGTAACATTTCCCACAGGTATAAACTTATAGCCCTCAGGCTTCACGATGGCTCACTACATCGTTTTAAAAGATCTTAAAGAGCTGTATGAACATTCTATATGACTACAACACCAGATACCCATTTGGTTACACTTCCAAACACGTCAAAAATCTGCGCTCCAAAGCGTGCAAGCAAGTTTTGTTCACTGAGCGTAGTGATACAGAATACGACGTCACGAGCGTACAAACCAATGAGTGAGAGGCGAGCTCCAGCCCAGCGAATGAGGCGCGAGGGAGAAGACCTAACACGAAAGAATTCCTCCGTAGCCGCGCATTAATTTTGAAGCGCGCGAAAGCAGAGCATGGAATAATAAAAAAAAGGCTTTTAAAAACATTCGAAATGAAAAAGGCGTCTCTCATAATTTTAATGATTGGGGAGCTGATAAAAGTTACGAATGAACTTAAAATTTTAGATTAAGATTTGGAATAAGATAATTATTAATATACGGGTTAATACTTTTAAAAGGACATTAAATAAGAATAAATAATGAAGAATTGTATGTATTCAAAAGTTAAATTAAAACTGAATTTTCAATGTTTCTTGATTGTTACTTATGAAATTAGCTCACAAGTTTATGTTAACGTAAATTCATAAAAATTAGGTAAACTTAAAAAAAAAAAAAAAAAATCAAACTGTAACATGTACTTTCTAACAATCATACAGCAAAAATAATATCGCCGTACATTATTTACTAGAATCCGTCAGGCCGAAATGTCGGAGCATTGAGTGGGATAAACATAAAAGATAAGATTAAAAATATATAATATATATTTTTTATTTTTATATTTACTGTTTAATAGTATAAAAGAAAATTTACAATAACAGCTGTTGAATCTTCAAGTGTTTATTCGGTCAACATTGCCTCAGATACTGCTCAAATGCTAATCTGTCAGCAAGTGCCCCCATTCTTCTAATTTGTCTAGCCTATCCTTTGCGAAAGGCACTTCAATTAGAACATCCTCTAAACGTCGAACCCTGCTAAACGCGACATAAGTTGCTCCAAGTGACAACTCCTTTTCACCAATGTCCACAGCTATTTTTGACAAAGTTAAACCTTGGGATTTGTGTATGGTGACAGCGTATGAAACTGTTAAAGGTAACTCAGTACAGGAGCATGAGACATTGTTTTCTTTCCAAGACTTTGTAATAGGTGTGACAGGAAAAAGTCTTTCAGTGAGAAATGTTCCCCGATAATCATCAAAATGAACCATTACTGCCTGTGGTAAGCCTGGAGGCCGTAATCCTGGTCCATAGACAATATCTTTTACCGTACCAAGTGCACCGTTGACCAATCCTCCCTCTGTCCACAGATTGGTACGCAACATAATTCTGCATCCAATTGCTAAAAAAAGTCCAGACGCGTGCTCATCTTCACTCCATCTTGCTATTTGATTATTGTGGTCTGCTAATATTCTTGCCACTGGCCATTTTGATTTACGAAGTACTTCTTGATTATGTTCTTCAGCTTGCTTGTTTGTGGGAAAAAGGCGTATGGCATCTTGAAATCTTTCAAGTTCAGCCGGAGGCTGTATAGCTTTACGTCGTTGCATAAGGGATGCGTATTGGTCGCCTGTAACTTCGTCTACGGAAAGCGAATCAAGAGTCTCTCTAAACTGTATTTGCTGATCGTCGCTTTGTCTCATTGACTTTGTTAAGGTGAAACATTTTTCAAACATCTTAAGAACTGTTTGTCCACGTAAAGCCAAAATGTCTTTTATAGAATGTTTCCTATATAGAGGTGTGTCTTTTACAGGCTGTAGCTGCCTAATATCTCCAATCAGGTAAACAAATAAGCCTCCAAAAGGTTCAATGCTGTCTGGTTTACCTTCGCGACATCTTTGCTCAAGTGCAGCCATCAGACGGCATCCGATCATTGAAAATTCATCAATAATGAGAAATGAAACTGGATTCATACTGAGCTGTAGATTTCTTGCTGCTTCACTTCCTAAATCAGCAAACGATTTAAAACATGTTGGTACTTTTGGTGCAGAGTGAATTGTTTTGCCCTCGACATTAATTGCAGCAGCACCTGTTGGAGCGCAACCATAATAGCTTCCGGTCCTAACTGCTCGGTAACTCTTTTACGAATTTCTTTTATTACCGTACTTTTTCCAGCTCCGGCTTTCCCAATATTAAAAGTACGTTTAGGGCAATTTATAAAACTTGATTGCAAAGACGAAAGCTGTTGCGTGCATAAGTGAAGTATTTTTTGCTGCTCATCTGTAAATCTGATCTCAGACGTATCGTAATTTTGATGCACTGTAAGTTGTTGTTCTTTACAGTAATTTAAAAATAAAGTAAAATTGCGATCAGGGTACTTATAACTCTCACTTTTCCACTCACATGCATGATCAATCACGCGTTGCCCCAAAGTATCCTCGTTTGTCTGCACAGGAACTATGGCAGCTGCTGCCATATATGGATCAATCTCGCGGTATTCTTCTTGCAGGATCTCTGTCTCATGTGTACTGCTAACAGCAGGAAAATTTATTTTTTCGTGTGCATCAATATTTAGATCATTGAATGCTTCCTCCCATGAGTGATATGCAGACGGCAGGCCTTCTTGCAATAAAGAGTCAGAATTACCACTCCAAGGATAATTGAGTAATACTTGTTGCGTATAGTATTCTTCGGCTAGAGTTGGGTCGTGGTTGAGTGATGTAAGAGGAAAAACTCTGACAACTGCATCTTTTCTTCTTTGGTGATAATCGACTCCTCTTACTGAGAAAGATTTTGCAAACTTAAGAAGCGTGCAGGAAATAAGTATTATATTTCAGAATATATTCCGCAATATTTCTGAAGCATGCTTTTTGATGGTCTTTCGTCGCTTGAAAAGTTGATTTCTATTTCTTCCCAGTTCTTATCATGAAGCCGTATTGTAACTACTTCCCGACTACTGTGATACATTGGCCATCCCATTAATATGTGTACTACCTCTTGGGCTGAGTAATCCCTTTCAGAAACAGAAGACAAAATAAGTTTTTGGACTGCTTGAACCGCTGGATTTGTTTCGTTCATCTTATTTAAAATCTCAGATAACAATTCCTTGTAAGGAACAGAAGCTGTTTCTGATTTTGAGGCATATTTGGCAATGTAATGCAAAACCGCATCCTTTGATGTAGATCTTTTTCACGATCTTCACTGGAAATGTCTGAAAAGCGAACTCGACAGCGGTGTATATCATTTACGAGGACGTCCTTGTCAGGATTAACAGCACTGCATAGTTTTTCAAAATATGCTGTTACGGCTGCTACATTTTCAGCGTTAGTCATGTCTAGTGTTTCCATGTTTGGCGCCCCTCTTAACCACAACAATCCATGCATGTGAGGCCTTCCACGCCACTGCCATTCGAAACGAACCCAGTAGTCGTCTATTAAAAACAACGGCGTCAAGATTTTTCTCAAAAATATATCACAACGTTTTTGAAAGAGCCAACCAGTCAACAGAGGGTTGTCGTGCATTAATTGACTGCGTTCTGTATCAGTCAGCTCATTTGGATCTCTGTTAGGCTTTAAAAGTCTGAAAAGATCAGGCCAGTGATAATCAGCTGCAGACAGTGTAAAAAAAATTGTTGGTGCTCCAATTTGTCCTATCATGGAAAGGAGTTCCCCACAACGTGCACTCCAGTATCCTTTTGTGGATCTTAATTTGCTAGCATAAATCATAATGTGTTTTGCCATTTCTGGTTGCCAATTCAGAATATCACGCATCTGCTCTACCGTCTTATTGCTGAACCTATTTCGCTGAACGAAAAAACGCAATTTAGCCAAAGACTGCCACCGAAGAATTGAATTCATGGCAAAGTAGCGAAATCGGGGGTCTTTAGCAAATCGCCCATCTTCATACTTCATTAGGAACTTAAAGTACTCATCAGGAGAGACAGCTTTTTGACGAGGTTGTCGTAAGTCAGCTGTACCATGTGGAAAAAGATGAGGAAAAGCACGTGCTATGTAACCCTCTTCTTGAAATTCGTTGATAGGCTGTGAATTTAATGAAGGGTGAGGCACACGAATTGCGTCATTTATTAAGTTGTTTTGATCTACCGGTTCAAGTAGTGGTCTAAATGACTCGCGCCTTATTTCCTCGTTCAAAGTATCAATATCCTCAGTAATATCGGTTGCTGTTGGTAACATTTGAGATACGTCACCATTCTCAGGTAATGTAGCGATCAAATCTTCATCAATTGTGATATTTGAATAATAAGGATTGTGAGCTTTAAGCCATCTGAGTGCTTCTAGAAGGCGTTGTGAGCGAACAGAAAACTCTGCACATCCTGATAAAGTATCTTTTGTCACTAACACAGTTGAAGTCATATCTGAAGGATTGACAGGCAGGCGCGAAATAAAACTCTCAATATTTTGTTTAAAGCTGATTACATTTCCGCTGTATCCATACTGTGAGCCTCGTATACGGTAAAGAGAAACCACTGGATGTATTTGAGCGATCATCATTTGTTCAATGTAGCTCAGATCTTTGAGACAAATAGGTACTGGACTTGGGTCCATCGAATTAGTGGCAGAAAACTTCAAAGCACCGTCTCTACACTTGCATGTCTGGCAGAGCCCAGCACTATTTAATATGATATCAGGGAAAGCTCTGTGACATGTATTACAGGACACATAGGTGATTTGCGATACCTCTCTATCAAACCTGATTGCTTCATTCATTTGAGTTGTCAGTATACCGGTACTCGGCAAAAAATCTGAAGGTAACTGACTTGTGCGACTTCTCCGCATTGAATTACGATTCGCAATTCTTCTCATTTCAGCTGATTGCTTTCTCTTAACTGGCATCCTTGCAAATTCTATATAATAAAAACATATAATCCGTTCATATATAAAATGTTTCTTAATATATATTTTTTTTATCCTGGATTGGCTGGACTATATCAAAATAAACAGATTTACTCTCATACTTCTTTTATACAATAAGCTTGAATGAAAAGAAAAAAAAAATATTTTGAAATGGAAACTAAAAGTTTAATTACACCAATTGCTGAGTTCGATTTAAAAAAAACTAAATTCATGTACTTAATACGATTTAAACTTCATTGCACGTGTTTTAAGATAAAAATGTATGGGGTCCTTATTTCAGAAAAGTAAAATATATGTAAAATATATAAAAGTAAAATATATGGGACCGAGATTAAGAGCTTTTACTAAAAGGTTGTTTCCGAGTATATTGTTATTTAAATAAGTTTCTCATGATAAAAAATGGCAACAATATACATTATTTCAATTTTCTTTTTATTTAATTCAAAAGTTTTTCGTGATAAAAAATGGCAACAATATAAATTATTTCAATTTTCTTTTTATTTAATTCAAACAATCGCAATGTTATCTCTATGGGAAAATGGAAAATTCTAGAGCAGACGATTCCGGGCGTTAGAGATGACGAATATTTCTGTTTTTCAATCCCCTGCGAGATTTTGCCACTACCGACTTCCAGTCCAATTTTGGTATCAATGCGGCAAATATTTTGGCCGCTATCGTGTACACAAAAGTGTAATTTTTCATGGGAAGCCGGAGCTTTGCTCCGACAATTACATTGTCTATTTGTGTATATTGGGGTTTTGAGAAATTCGACAGTGTAGTCTTTCCCATTTAATGTATGTTTCAATTGGTGCAGTAATATCACGGAATTAATTAACTGCACTAATCGAAGGAAATCTGTATCTCCATTTGCCATTAAACTTATTATTTTCTTTGTCTAGTTATGTGTTTTCTTTACAAAACATTTTTTCGTATAATGACTTAGTTTTTTTTTCTTTTTAAAGACTTGTTCATATATTGGAGAACTTTGTCGATACCTATTGAATGAACCGAAAGTGCCTGAGGAAACTCAACATTCAGTTCAGTTAATGATTGGAAATGGACTCAGACCACATGTTTGGAAAAAATTTCAAGAAAGATTTAGAATAAGAAAGATTGTTGAGATGTATGGTTCTAGTGAAGGGAACACTAACGTTGGTAAGAATTATTTTTCTCAGGGTTTTACAGATGATCAAATAAAATGTACTCACCTCTGCGTATTATTTATGTTTGTAAACAATTAGGAGATTACACAACGCCCCGTGAATACTAGGCCTAAAAATGGCAGCTGTTGTTGGCGGATTTTTTTCAGCGTTTGTACGGTCCCCTGAATTTGTACACCAGTATTTTCTAAAAAAAAATTGTGATCTCAGAAAAATAAGGCAGTCAATACTTTAAAAAAAATTATTGGTATTCAAATCCGCCTACGACAGTCGCCATTTTTGTGTCAGCGCCTAGGCCTAGTATTCATAGAGCGGTGGCTTACTCTAGTCACGTGACAGCAATGGCAAGCAAATATTTAACTGATGGAAGCATTCTTTGCAAATTTCGCTCTTGTATTTCAATATTTTTAAGTGATTCTTTTTTGCATAGGATATCTGACGTCGATACTGAGAAGATTATTATTTTTGAAAACAATCAACCAAAAAATTGTTGAAAAAAACTGTTGCCGCGCAAATCAATGTATTTCTTAGTAACTTTCCGCATTGGGCAGGGCAGTTCTGCTTCCAAGCACTAATCGCAGAGTCTCATTATGAAGCTATCGTGTTGGAAAATGAATATTGATTGCTGAAAAACAAGACTCTTGTCGAATACAGCTGCAGAGAAAAGTTTTGTTCTTATGTAAAGTAATGTTTTTCTTAGGTTTAATATATTTTCCGAATTGGACAGGACACTCCTGATTCCAAGTGTTTGTCACAATATCTCATTATAAAATTATAGACGAAGAAAATAGAGATTGACTCATAAAAAGTAAGGTTGTTGTCGAAGACAGTAATACAGAAAAGCATTCTTTCTTTACAAATTAATGTCTTTTTTTTTTTTTTAGAGTTAGTGGCTTTTCAGAACTGAACTGTAGAGTTATTTCAGAAAGAAAATAAAGATTGATTGCTAAAAAACAAGACTGTTTTCAAAGACAGCAGCAAAGAAGAGTCTTTCTTAGCTTTCTATATCTTCAGACACTTCGGTTTCCAATCATTTGTTGCAATGTCTCATTATAAATCTATGGACGAAGAAAAATGAAGATTAACTCTATGTAGCAATACAAAAAACAATTGTTTCCCTATAAAATAATATCTTTTTTAGGGTTAATATTTTTTCTAAAACTGTATTGGATCATTTGATTGATTGTTCATTGATTGATTGGTCAGGAAATGGAAGATTGATAGCTGAAAAACAAAGTTGTTGTTGAAAGAAAACGAAGATTGTTTATTCATTTGATTGGTTGTTCATTGATTCATTGATCAAGAAATTGAAAATTGATATCTAAAAAACAAAGTTTTTGTCTAAGCCAAGCATTATTGTTTTTAATTTTGTTTTAAGTGATTTTTGTTTAAGTAATTTTGTTTTTTCTTCATAAGTATTTTCTTTCGTGATGTCAAGCACCAAACATTTCACATAATTTTGAGATTTCAATTCATTCACTTGGACTCAGATTCAAGTTGCTGTTTGAATAAAACAATATTTCACAGTGACAGTTTTGTTATTACTATAAAAAATAAATATGTTAATGGTAAATGTATTTTTTTCTCTGCAAAACAAGTAAATAAAAATAAACTGTACATTTGAAGGATTAATCCTTCTATATTAAAAAAAAGGGAACTGAGCCAAAAACGATTTAGAAATGGACCAATCAAATTCTGCGTAGATATTCCGGGTTATTCTCATCGCTTTTTTACTAGGGACTTTTTTGAGGAGCTATTACTTTTTTTCTAGCCATCCTATGGATTCGAACATCATACCACCAGACGCGAAATATAACAAGCTTTCAGAAATTCAAAAAATTATCACGGTAGGACTATAAAAACTCAAAAAATTCTTAAAAAACGAGTAAAAAATCTTTTATTGAAAAAGTCATTTTTTTATATTGTTGCCAATTTCTAAATAAGCGCAAATGATTGTGTTTTATCTCAAATAAAAAATGTATTTGCGCGAGACTATTAAAAACAATAATGAAAGTTTAAAATAATAATTAAATGATCACGTGTTGAAAGCAGGAAATAAAGAAAATTACGTCATAAAAGTTGTGTTTACACATGAATATTAAAAATAAAAAAGATAAATTAAATGAAAAAGCATTATAACCAGTTAAATGAAAAAAAGCATTATAACCTGATTACAGAAGACAGTCGCCGTTCGTGATATCATCATCATCATATTTTTAAAACAGGATACATTACCAGGTTTTAAGAGGCTGTGAAATCAGAACGGGGGTTGGTGAGCGTAGCGAGCAGGGGGCAGAGCCCCCTAGTATTGTAAGTTAATAGAAACTTCGTAACATGCAATGGTAACAAGTTTGAATAATAAAGCTTTTCACGTTTCTTTCTTTGCAATTTAACAATTTTTTTCTCCGAGAAAAACTTTACTACAAAATAAATTATCTATAGAGTTCCACAGTCTGAAAAAATAAGCGTAGCACGCCACTAGTTGGAAACGCCAGCTCTTACCATACCTTAAATATTTCGGTCAAGTACGAGTATAACTCACGCCCAAAGGTTTCCGTACATTAAATTTATTAAATATTATTTATTAATTAATAAACTCCTACTTCCCCTAATTTTTTCATAATTTTAGTTTCAGTAGATTCGGAAATAGGAGGGGGGGGGCATATTTTTCCAGTATACTTTCGACGGTATCCCTGAAAATATAATACCTAAAATGAAAACAAATATTTCTCAGTTCGATGTTTCGAGATCTTTCGAAGGATACCCTACACGATATATAGAAAGAAGTTTCTTTCAAGTAACTTAATTAATATCTCGGCTAATTACCAAGAATTAAAAAAAATCATTATCAAATATCCTTGGATGATTCTGCGTCAATAGATACCTCGAGTGCCCGTCAACTCCCCCACTGACCGCCCGAAAAGTAAAGTTTGTGTGTAACAGAAAAAAGGGTTTTTTTCAAAAACTATTATGCCTAAGAAAATCGCTATAGTTTTCCTGCAAGGTTTAAATAAACTTCTACTACCACTAATTTTTTCATAATTTTAGTTTCAGTAGATTCGGAAATAGAGGGGGGGGGGAGGACATATTTTTGCAGTGCATTTTCGACGGTATCTCTGAAAATATAATACCTCAAATTAAAAACAAATATATTTTTGAGTTTGATATTACGAGATCTTTCACACGATACCCCACATGATATACAAAAAGAAAACTTTTTTTCAAGTAACTTAATTTTCCTCCTAAATTTTTCATAAACATTCTAAACACATCCCAATAATATTATAAATCTGTTTATGTGTGTAAATGTTTAGCTGAAGTAAACATCCAAATGGAGGAATTTATGGCCCTGGATGGATTATAACCAAGAAATGAATATAGGCTAGATTTTATTTAGTTTTTTCAAATACTTTTCTTAATAATTAAAACTTTCATTATTTTCATTGAGAATTAATGAATATTTTCCCCGTAAAATTTAATTAACCATTTTACGTTGCTAAGCATTAACACTGGCAATAAATACAAAACCTGGAATAATAATTTTTCCTCAACACTTATTTTTCAATTGAACGATTTCCACGTATAATATGAAAATAAAAAAGAATTCAAAAGAAGATGAATTGCCATGATATTTGAAAGCAAATATGGAGTATTTGTTATTATACATGACGTATGAATATCGGTTACGTTGAGAAGACATTTTCTGTCAAAGACTGCGTTATAATTAGAAGGAAAAATGAACAATAATTATTAAATAAGAAAAGATTTCGCTTGGACCATGGAACTATGAAAAGGATCCTCCTTGGCTTGGACAAATATGACGTCAAAAATAAAACATGTATTTTCATAAATTCGTAATAATACAAGGAGCATGAATATATCAGTATATAATGAAAGTAGATAGATAATAGACGTCATATTTAAGATGAAAAACTGAAATATTTTTTATCGATACTGATTAATAATAAGCTTGAATATCAGTTACATACAGATGTGAGTTTTCTGCTAAAATTTACGTCAGGATTGTCAGAAAAAGAAGATTAACAAAAATTATATCAATACAAAGGATGGTAATTATCACTTTACAACTGAGCGTAAAACCATGAATTTAAAAATTATATGATTAAAAAGAGATTTCTTTGGCAAAAAGTGACGTCATATTTGAAATAAAACGGGAATTTTCAAATATATTTTAAGAGGAGCGTGAATCAATTCCGTACATCAATAATACAAGGATCAGTAAGTATAGAAAGTAGATGAGTTTCACGCCATATTTAAAACGAAAAATTTAAATGTTTTTTAAATATCTATACTGGTTATTAAGCATGAGTATCAGTTATATACAGATGAGAGTTTTCTGCTTAAAATAACATAATCATTTTAAGAAAAGAAAAATGAACACGAATCTATTATATTAACATCTCACCGTTTGTTTGTATTTCGCAACTACTCCTCTTAGACTATCGAACGCAACGCGATTTACTTAACATCGGTTATCATTCATCCTAGGATGTCACGTAAACTTACAGAATTTTAAAAATTTAATTAGATTCCGACATATTATTATTATTATTATTATTATTATTATTATTATTTGTAAATTTTAACGAAGTTTCTCTAAAAACGGCAAGTAAATTACTCCATATTTAGGGATAAAAAGGAGAAATAAAACAGATGAATATAATTTTTACGGAATTTTCTCATTAAAACTGACAACAGAATTTATTTTCAATTTGAATAGATGGTGAAAACAAAATCTTGATTTCTGTAAATTATCAAAAAAAAAAAAAAAGTAATAATAAATAAATAAATAAAAACATATTTTCACATATTCAAACTTCATGAATAAATTTTTTCTGAAGAACAAAAATCGTCTGCCAACATATTGTCATTTAGAAAACAAGATTTGTTTCAGCTATACATTAAAACAAGGAGGCAGATTTGAATTTAAAGAAAAAGCATATACTATTTCTAATTAATTATTTTTGAAGGATAGGCGTTAAAAGTAAAATGGTTTATCAGATAAAATTGACATTTTTTAAAAACCCAATTCGTCGATTTCCACGATTTTATTTGGCCCTCCTTTTTGCATTGGTTGCATTTACATTTTCGCGATTATATGGTACAAAATTTCACTTTTTTAAGACTGAGTTATGTCAAAGTCCCTTTAACAAAGAAATGCCGTATTGTCACCTGTGAAATGTGATAAAGAGTTAATTAATTATTTACGTTTTTAATTATCGGGAGTGAAATAATTTGTTAAATAATGCATTTATTCTTCTTTTAATGTTGCGTGAACGAAGTCAGGGGTAAGAGCTAGTCTGTAATATATGTGGGTAAAAAAGCTTTGTAACTTTCCCAAGTTTGAACTTTTCACGTCTCATAGTTTACGAGAAAAAGGACTATAACAGACGGACAGACAAAAAATGGAGTGATATTATAATGGTTCCGTTTTTACTTTTTGCCACTTAATAACATTTAGATTTTGAAATATTTAGTATGACTATATAAATATTGTAAAAAAAGTAGTAAAAATTACTTATTATCTTGATACTTACATTTGATTATTTTAATTATTTGCCATTTAGTTATACCATTACTAAAATAGTATTAATTGTTATCTTCTCTTTAGTTAATTTTGAAGGAAAACCAGGCACCGTAGGCTTCATTTCTCGAATTTTCTTTAAAATTCAAGGTGTCTGCCTTTTAAAAACGTATCCGGAAACTGGAGAAATTATGAGAGATTCAAAAGGACTTTGCATCCGCTGCAAACCAGGTAATGTCGATTTTTACGCAACATTTCAGAAAAAAGGGTTTACCCATAAAAACATTACAAATCACACAATCTTATCATAATTAGTATAAAAATGCGCATTTTGTTGCGAGTTCAAGGATTTTTTAAAAATTCAAATACCCATAAATTTTACCGTCTAGTAATATTTGCCTTATTTAAAGAAGGAATATCTGTAAAGACTTAACACTAGAACGACCGGAAAATTTACTCAAAATTCATAAAACTATTTCACGCCAGAATTTTTATTTAAAACTATGTAACGTATTCATTTCTGCGGGTTTTCTATTTAATTTATTTTGAAAAGAAATTTCTGGTTCGAATCGAAATATATTCATTTGATAGCCGTTAAAATGACTGCTCATGGTCGTTCTAGTGTTAAAGGGAAGATTATTTTTTTTGAAATAGGGGAAGGTGGCCTAAAATGATTCTAACGGGCGAAACGATCCACATATGTTCAGTGGCGTAGCTAAGGGGGGGCGGGGGGGCGCGGTCCGTCCCGGGTGTCACCCTCTAAGGGGTGACACCCGATCTTTATTTGCAAAAAATATATATATCTAATCTTATAAGATTTTGGAAAATAATTCTGAGGTAAAATTAAATTCTAGCGCACCACGTAATACAGTTAATTTTCTTTTCTTGGGAAATTTGAAATTTTACACAGATGGGGGTGTCTAAATTAGATATGCACCAGTGAACAAAAACCAAACTATCCAACGAGTGGGTAGGGAAAGCATCACGTTGTGATATATTTGTTTACAACCTCTTTTCCTTCTTAAATTCCTTTTTCAATATGCTTTCCCTTTTTCAATTTTTTGCATCCATTTTATTTACGTTTTTCCATTTATTAAACTTCCCATTTATATTTTCCTATCTTAATTTGTTTTCCCCCATCTATCGTAGTTTTTATTTCAGCATTCGCTACATCGGCACATTTTCTTTCTGTTCCGGTGTTTTCTGTTCATCGGCACTTTTGGCCGAGCGCCAGTGTGTTTTCATCGCTCGGATTACGAGCTTTCCTCCTTCGCAGCCAGTCCTCTCTACGCATGGGCGTACTGCCGCCGATCAAGGCGTTCCTCTGTTGCGGATCTCTGGCTCGCCGGCTAGGCAGCCGGCACCCTATGCGCAGGTGCGTACGGTCGCCGTTCGCGGAGTTTTTCTCTCTCCTTGGCGTAGTGTTTTTGGCGTGCGTGCTTCTTCCTTGGCGCACTTTTCCACGCCGCGGTTTTCAAGGTTTGCTTGACAGGTACGATTTGTTGGTTTAAGGTTTATTAAATGCATTTATAAGTTATGTTAAATTAAAGTAAAATAAAGTTATAAAATGTTTCAATAGTTTTCCCGTCTAGTTTTCCCAGTGTCTCTGCTCAACCATTAACACTAAGTATCATAATAGCAAGTATAGTTAACTTGTTTATATTTTCCAAGTGTTTAAATTGTTATGGGTATTTAAATAGTTAATGTATATGTTTAAAAATTTAAATTACTTACTTAATATGCAACAAGGAAATTTAATTTTATAAAGTGCTGAGTTTTGTGCTTGCATGAACAACTTTACACCTCACATATGACTGTGTTTACATTGTGAAAGTGGTTGGTTGGTTCTCATGGTTGGATTGACATGTTGCAGGAAAAATCATTTCATGTCAGTCATTTTTCCAGTTAATTGTTTTCACTGCCTTACCGTATTAAATATTTGCATAATTATTTTTAACTGCATATTTGACCTTGCTTTCAGCAGTATTTAAGCTCTTGTGTCTTTGACTTCTCACAGCAGTTGGCAGGTGCATAGTAATGTGAGCACAGGTAATCTCAAGTTAAAAAGTGTTGTGCAATATTATGAGCCTGGCTGGTCCAGCTTTTGATGGCATCTAGTATATTGAATTTGAATCTGTGTAATACTCCAGTTGATATGAAACCAGCCATCCACTTAAGTATTTTTCTTCATGTTCTGCAGAAGCTATGTTGAGTGAGTTTGCAACCTGTGATAGTAATATGACCTTTATTGTTTTACTAACTTTTGATCAAGAAGTCTTTACTAACTTATGTTTTTTTTAATAAACTGTTGTTGAACTACTTGGCATCCTTTAATGAAACTTCCACACATTTTCAGCAACTAGTATAAATTTTTAACAAGTATTCTAACCACGGCCCCAACACGATTCACCGGCAGTCTATCTGAGTTTGTGATCAAGGTAGTGTCTCGTTTTTGGTCGGGCTTCTGAGTCCGAGTTTTTTTAGGTGAGGTGGTGCACTAGGAGGGTTATGAAGATGTATGTTTTCAAGTAATAATACACATCACTGGAGTCAGCGTCGGAAAGTCCTGATACAAGTGGAACCAAATAAAAGATGCCTTTTCAAGTTATCTGTTTTCTCTTCTTGTCTCATCAATAAAGGTAATGCTTTTCTATTTTATTTAACTACGGCTATATGATGACTACAACGAACCTGAATTGCCACTTTTGAAGTTTATTTAATAAGAAGAAACATTTTAATAAAATAACTAATAATTGTTGAACAATAGTTAAATTAAATACAACGCAAGATATCTTTAAGGATTACTCTATAGCAAACTTTAAAATAAAAGAATTTTCTTCTACATTATAGGCACCGCATTGACTTATGCGGACTATGGAATCAGTCGCCCCCGTGATTTTTTACATGGGAGGACAAAAGGCAACGTCTGCATTTGGATGGGGCGGTCCGCCCCGGGTGCCGATCTTTATTTAAAAAAAAATATATCTAATCTTACAAGATTTTGGAAAATAATTCTGAGGTAAAATTAAATTCTAGTGCACCACGCAACACAGTTAATTTTCTTTTCTTGGGAAATTTGAAATTTTACACAGATGGGGGTGTCTAAATTAGATATGCACCAGTGAACAAAAACCTAACTATCCAACGAGTGGGTAGGGAAAGTAAACTTTAAAATAAAATATTTTTCTTCTACATTATAGGTACCGCATTGACTTATGCGGACTATGGGATCAGTCGCCCCCGAGGTTTCTTACATGGGAGGACAAAAGACCACGTCTGCATTTGTGAATGGATTTTGAAAGTGGTGGAAGCTAAATCCTAGTGTTTGAACATGATGTCTCAAATGAACATCTCCAAAATCTCGAGAAATGGAAAATTTTAGAAACAAGACTCAGATTTCATTCAACAATAGATCATACAACCTTTCAACAAATAAATGCCGAAAGAAAGTAATGGAAGGATTTGTTGACTAGATTATTAGATATCACACTATTTTTAGCTAAACAAAATCTGCCATTTTGTGGCCGCGATGAAAGCAATATTTTCGCAAATAGAGGTAATTTTCTTGAATTGTTTTAGTTGCTTTCAAGGTATGATGCTGTATTGAAAGAATATCCATTGAATTTGGAACATTGTTCTCAACTCAAAACGTTTCTTATCTGTCCCCAGTTATATAAAATGAATTCATATTATCAAGCTACATTAAAAGCAAACTTGTTGAAGAGATAAAATCCGCTGTATATTTTGACATGATGTTTGACAGTACATCAGATATTGCTCATACTGATCAAATGTCTCAGGTGATTTGTTGTGTGAAAATTAATGACAGAAAACTTGAAATAAAAAAAAGCTGTTGATCTTAGTAAAGAAATTCTAAAAAAAGCTTGATAATGATGGTTTAGATGTTATGAGGTGCCGCTCTTAAGGCGCCGCTCTTATGACAATGTAGAAAATATGAGTGGAACATACGGTGGGGGATACAAGCCGTTATCAAGACTAAGAATAAAAAAGCTGTTTTCTTCGGATGTATTAATCATTCCCTTAACTTATGTGGCCAAAATTTCTCTTGTGTTTCTTTTTTGGAACTTTGGAAGCAGTTTATTCATTTTTCTCTGTATCAGTGGTTTTAATAATCAGTGGAAAGTATTGGTAAAATACGGTGGAATATCAGTTAAGAGAGTTTAAACAACATGATGGAGTGCTCATTATGAAGCAGTTAAAGTAATGGCAGAAAAATTTGATGAAGTTTGATGAATAGCAGCAATTGAAGAATTGTGCGATTCACGAGAAAATTTGAACATCACAGAAGCTGCACAAAATCTTCTGCCTGCTCTCCTCAATTTCACTTCCTATGCTATCTTGCTGCTATCTTTTCTTGAATGTTGTATTAAAAGAAGCGAATTGTACCCAGGAATCATTGGAAACCAAAGCCTTAATGAAACATTAATAAAATTAGAGACATTTTGTCTTTGTACGAGGTTTATTTTAAAAATAAGGTCCGATTGAGAATGAGAGGGAGAATGACCATGAAAATAGACGCAGTGCGCATGCACGTCTGCTCCCAGCATACTTTGCGGTCGTTTAGACGCCATTTGCAGCCATTTTGTTTGTATGTGTGCTGAACTGTAGAAGTTTATAATGTTTAAGAAAATTGATTTGCCCGACGACTATGAGATACGATCTGTAATTCGATTCTTGAGTGCAAGAAACTTAGCAATAGCGGAAATTCACCGTGAGATTTGGGATGTCTAAGGTGATAATATGAGTGATAGTAAAGTTCGAAAGTGGGTGAGAATGTTCAAGGACGGGCGGGTTAATGTGCATGATGACGAGCCTCTCCCAGGCCGACTTTCTCTGATTTCTGAAGATGTGGTTCCTGATGCGGACATCAAAATTCGAGAGATCTGACGATTCACTATTTCACAGTTATCAGTTGATTTTCCCCAGGTTTCAAGGTCAATTTTGTGCACCATTGTTTCGGAGAAACTGGAGTATCGGTGGCAGATTTCTTTGACGTCTGAATTCAAAAACTTGTTGAACGGTATGACAAATGTTTGATAAAAAAATGAAGATTGTGTAAAAAAGTACATGAAAACATGTAGAATATGGAAATATTTTAATGATATTTACAATATTTTTCTTCTTATTAAAAAACGGACCTTATTTAAAAAATAACAATCGTATATACGGGAAAAAGGACTGAAATTGTAGAAAAAGCGATTGAAAATGCATTCAAGACATGTGAATATAACGACATTCCAATTGAGCGCAAAATACGCCGCAAAAAGAAAATGGCTGGGGAACAAGGTAGAGATGAAGAAGATTGAGGCTATGCAAGATGAAAACAGAAAAGACATGTTGGAATGCCTCGATCGATTTCATTCTTAAATTCAGACTCGTTCAAATGCCATTCAAGATATAGCTTGAAGTTTTGAAGTGCTAAAAATCAACAATTTATTATTGACAAGTGGGGAACAGTTAAAAAACCGTGTACCAAAACTAACTTCCTTCTATGACGAAGTGTCTGTAAGAGAAATTTGCCTTCAAATACCAAGGTTAAGAAGACATTTCATAGCTGCCGCTCTTGATGTTCCAAAAACCAAAGATTGGGTTGCCTTAGACTTTTTGAAGTTTATTCTTGAATGGGGATTTATAGAATCTCTTTCAAACTTAGTTTTATCGTTAAAGTTATTTTTAACGAAATGCGTGTCAGTCGCATCTTGTGAGAAGAGTGTTAATAAAATGAAGCTGATTAAAACTATTTGCGGTCAACAATGAGTGACAGCTGGTTGAGTAACTTGGCTACGTTTACCATAGACAAATGAGGCCGCATAAAATATAGACTTCGACGAAGTAATTTCCAACTTTTCTTGTATGAAAACAAAGACAGAAAATATTTAAAATACATTAAGTTGTGCACAGTTAATTACTTTTAATTTAAGATTAGTTAAACTGTGTTTACAGCTGTTAATTTGATTATTGTGTAAAAAAAAGTAAACATAAATAAAAAAAAAATAAAGTTGAGGTTTTACTTTTATTTTTGTTATAAATAGTTACATTACTATGTAGTATTAATTATTGTAACAGATAAATTTTTACTGTATTTGAAATTTGAAATATAATAAATAATTATTTTCTTTCTGCTCGTATTGGTGATATTGGTGTGTGTGTGTGGGGGTGACACCATTTACATCCGCCCCGGGTGTCACCCATCCAAGCTACGCCACTGCATATGTTTTCTTCCAGACAGGTCGCGCTATCTACAGGTTAACTCATAAACTATTTGTGATAAGTGAAGAAGAAGCAATGGCGGTATTCAAGCGATCGCAGTTTTACGTGTCTCAATAGAATTCTTTAAAAAATCGGGTTTTATAACATCTTTTATAAGGTAAGCACTAATTTTCATATTTATTTTGATATACAGTCTTTCATGTACAGAAATATGACTTGGTTTACTTAATGGAGTATGTTTTCAGATGTGAATTACACTTATGTATTGTAATAATTACTTTCACATCCTTTACTGTGCCGATAAACAACAATTTACCATTAATTTTAGATGAAAGATGATTTTGCCCTTTGGTGAGGGTAAAATGAACCTTTGGACACTTAAAAAAAAATTTGTTTTTCATTATTCAATTTGGGTTTAAAATATTATTAAAATATGTTTACAATGCAAAATATAGTGTAACACATACTAGCAAAGGCCAAAGTTTTATTTAAACAGTTATGTTATTTTACACAAGGTTTTCTTTTAAGGGGATCCTTTTAGGCCCCTTCCCCTAGTTATAGATATTTTGAATAAAGAAATTTCCCAACTTGGTAATACTCGTTTACAATTCTGGCTATGAGGAACGTGGTTCCACTTTGTTATCGCGCTTGTCTGGTGACAAGAAAAATGCGATATATCCTATCCAGTGTTTGCCGTATCTAACGGATTTTGTATTCAGAAATTTCGAATTCAAACCAGAAATTTTTTAAGAATAAAGTATTTTTTAAATTCAAGGAGCAAGGCATATTCATCATTATTTAAAATAAAAATAACTATTTAAAATTTATGGTAAGTATTCGGAATTTCTGAATAAAAAATCCGTAAGATTTGGCAACACAGGATATATCAAAAATCTCAATAAAACCGAGCATCGGATACTACATTAAATATTATAGCCTGAATGACAATATGTTACATTTTTCTCCAAACCATTAAATTAAAAATAATTAAAATATTAATTAAATGAATTATTAATTTATTAAATAATTAAATTACAAAATAAATTAACAACCAAGGAATATAACGTTATTTAAAAGTGCTGTTAAAGTAGAACTCACTTTTTCCATACCGAAAAACACGGAAAAAAAAACTGATATATCTGAAAGAGCCATATAATGAAGGGCTACCGTATTTTAACGATTTTATTTCTACAAAACCTAAACTCTTCCATTTGTCTGTTTTTTGAGTATCTATACATATAAAAAGGGGGTGACTTTTAATTAGCCTACAACATTAAACTGAAATAACTTTACAGAGCCTCACTAGATGGCGGCACGAATGCCTGCAGACAGAGAGTCTATAAAAGGAATTTGTTTGTGTCAGTTCCAAGCAATTTTGAAAATGTCTCCCAAAGCGTCATATTCAATTGAAAATCGTATTTTTATTGTTAAAAATTGGTATATATGTGGTGAAAATGCAACACTATTTCTACGGAAATGGTCTTCAACATTCAGAAACTTACCTAAGCCCCGAGATTGCCTGTTAATACCCAAATCGTCATCCTGGTGCATTGCATTGGCCACCTTCAGGGATGAGATTTCTCTGCTTTTTTGAATACCAGTATAATTTTATAGAAAATGTTTTTTTAGTTAATCGGAACATTCTGCGATTTAAAATAATAACGTTTTCTCTAAGATTATACTGGTATGCAAAAAAAGCGGAGAAATCTCATCTCTGGCTACCTTATTCACAAGATATGAATCCATGTGATTTCTATCTTTGGGAGAAGGAGGGGGGTCATGTGGAAGTTTTGGTTTACAAGAAGAAATTCGACAGACAAATACGCCTGAAAAGTTCTATAACTGACTCGTTTTCAAACATAACATAAGAAACGCTCGCTCTTATTACTTACAACTTTGGGACCAATTTGCGCTCTGAAGATTCTCACTTTGAAAACCTTATCCATTAACCCCTTCAGGGGCAAAGTACTCTTGTAGCTAAAATATTGAAATGATTGATTGACACCAGGATTCACGTACGAATTTATTTTAAAATAAATAAAAGCTTTTCTTCATGTACCTTATAAATTCAAAATTTGGTTATAAAATTCTGGTGTCAGTGTGGCATTTTGGGATTAAAATTAAGTGGTATATAACACATGGGCTGATAAGTTCCCGGTCTGGCACACAGATGGCGTTGCAATCGCCGAACCGATGTTTTTTTAGTAAATACTAACCTTTAAAAGGTAGTAGAAGAAATGCCATGACGATTCGCCGTGTGGATAAAACGTTAGAGTGGTTTTAGTTGAACGACTTTGTTGATAAACAAAAAAATTGATAACAAGAATTTCAAGAATTGTTATTTGATGGGGAAAAAATACCATTCAAACAAAAGCTTGGCTAGATAAGCGTTATCCGGACACTGCATCAGGTAAATCAACCATTATTGACTGGTTTGCTGAATTTAAACGTGGTCGTACGGACACCAGTGATGCACCACGCAAAAGAGGTGGTTACTCCGGAAAACATAAAAAGAGTCCACAAAATCGTTTTGGGGAACCGTAAACTGAAGTTGCAGGAGATAGCTCAGACTCTGAAGATATCCAAGGAACGTGTAGGTTTTATTTTGAATGAACATTTGTCTATGAAAAAGCTGTTGTCAAAGTGGCTGCCGCGCGTGTTGACTTTTGACCAAAAACAACAACGAGTTCTGAGCACTGTTTGGAGCTTTTTCGTTATAAAATTATGTTATTTATTATAAAATTATTATTATTAATCATTCATTAAATTATTATTATTAAATTATTATTATTAAATTATGTTTAAAATTATTATTATTAAATTATTATTATAAAATTATTATTTTTAAATTATTATTATTATTATTAAATTATTATTATTTATTATTAAAGTTATGTTATTTATTAAAGTTATAAAGTTATAAAGTCATAAAGTTATAAAGCTTTGTTAAAAAGTTGTGTTTTCTTTATTAGACCGGGAACTTATCAGCCCATGTGTTATAATCTACCGGTGCCCTTCAAGGAGTTAAACTCCTTTTCCACGTTCTTTTCAATAAAAAAATGTTTGTAGTACTATCTACAACGACTCAAGAATTATTTCAGTTAAAAGTTGTAGGTTAATTAAAATTCACCCTGTAAATCCTGTCCCATGTGTCAGACCAGAGCCTCAGCCGTTCATCGTAAAGATCTGAGATTTTCTGGATAGATTCTTGATTTGACGTCAGCGTGAAATGAGAAAACTTTTGCATGTTTAATAATTATCATTTGCGTACCCGTGTTCTTTTTTTTTCTCCACTCACGAAATTTGTGAGTACCTCCTTTATAATAAAGTAGGGAGAGTTCTATATACCGTAGTCTTATATTACAAATGTCTTAGAAAAACATGAAAAGTGTGAGTTTTTGACAGTGTTATTAAATAATGTTTAAAACCAAAAAGAAAAGAAAAATATTATTTGGGTGGTTGGTTAGTTGCTTTGGGTTTCGTGGCACAAAATCCCTTTAGGGACATGCTGCGCCAAAATAGGGAAAATAAGAAAACAGAAAATAGAAACAGAAAACACAAAAGATGATGCTACAACTATGTCATTGAAAAAGTTTAATTAAAAATAAAACTAGAGAACAAAACTTAATGAGAACTATCTGGATGGGTATCCCAAGCACAAAAACATTATTATCAACCTTCGTATTTTTAAATCAATTATTACCAGAAATTTTTTAAAAGACTATTATTCAAATTAGAATTAGTGCTTGAGAGCCTAAGTAGCTCCGAGGACAAAGAAAAGTTTAGATATAGCATGAAAATAATTAAAAATTTTTAGACAAAATGTAATTTTTAAAGCCACAAAAAAACATCCAATTTTCTTTTCTTTACAAAATTTCTGGAGGGTAACTAGTTAAAAATATATACGAAGGATAGCATGTATGATTGCTTTTTTTTCTTTGAAAGATTTCTGGTGAAAATTGATATAAAAAAATACCAAGGTTGGCAACTATACTTTTGCGCATGCTCCATGATTCATTCGCGTGACAAAATCATTCTTTTTGCCCGTTATTAAAATAGACATAAGTCTTCAAAAACGTAAGGGCAGCCCTCGAGGTCAGGGCCTGATTACTAACGGGGCAAACCTCCACCAGTAAAAAAGAATATAAATATTTGCCTTTTCCATGACAGAAATTCAGCATGAATAAGACAATTAAATAATGAAAATTTCTTTTAAAATTTACTGGTGGAAGTTTGTCCCGGCAAGAATCAGGCCCTGATCGAGGTCAAATCTTTAACAGATATTCTATTGAATATCAGAGCCGTAAGGTTTGTCCAAGGATTTAACCCTTTAACAGACATTGGTTGACACCCTATGAAACCACAAAATTTTAATTACGAAATTCAACACTGACAGCATAATTTTAATAGAAATGTTTTCCATTTATTACGTAAGTGAAATATCGCTTTTTTGTTATATACAAAGAAATTTGTTCATAATTTCCGGTGTCAATCATTTATTTCAACATTTTAGTAAATGAAGTGCTTTATCCGTTAAAGGGTTAAATTAAACTGTATTTATTATTTTTTTAAAACAAGGAAAATATATAAATTACTTTAATTTATTTTAAAATCTAGTATCATGCTTTTACTGCTATACTATATACTGAAATTTTTATACCAGTGAGTTAATCAGAAAATGTTCTGATGTTAACCAAATAAGAGCATTCAAAAGAGTTATTTTACCTCACTAAAAACATAAATTACTATGTTTTAAATGCTGTTTAAAGTTATGAAATACTTTGTTCCAGGGGAACCTGGTATGTTTGTTGGAAGCATTTCCAACTTCAATCAAATAAAAGCATTCGATGGCTACTTAAACTCGGCAGATTCAAACAGGAAAATAATCAAAGACTGCTTTAGGAAAGGAGATATGGCATTTGCTTCAGGTATTTTATATTTCAAATTATCATAAAACAAAAAAGAATAGTTGAATTTTGTCTGATATATATTTGCTAAATGTGTTGCCAAAGCGAAAGTAACAGTTTTTCAGCCCTGGTTTTACAATACTTTAACCCCTTCGCGACGAGCGTCTTTTACAGAATTTTTAATCTGTTACCGCCGGTTTTTCAAATGAGAAATTTTCACCTAATTGAATCGCAAAAATGCTATGATTAGATAAGTAAAACTTTACAAAAAAAAAAAAAAAAAAAAAAAAAAACTGGTGGGAATAATCGAGGATTCTGAGCATCTTATGAGTCACGTATTCGTGTCGTCGTCCCCAAGGGGTTAAGGTTTTATATCATTGTTTCGCAAATTTCATTGTAAAACCATCCGCCCTAAAGATTGTAAAATGTTTGCAACCCACCTAATACCCTATTTACTTTTGTATAATACGCACTTCTTTTTGCCAAATTTTTAGGGCAAAAATGAGGAGCGCGCATTTTACACGGAATATTTCGAACTATATGAAAGTACACATGTTTTCTTTTAGTCACCGAATCACCGCTTCTGGAATAGAGCTTATTTTTTCCTTTTTCTGCCTCCACGATCGTATGCAAGACTTTCCAACATAGAATTTACGAACTGTAGCTCTGTTACCGATTTCTTTTGTATACTATAAAACTCTTAATTCAACCCTCTGACTGTCCAACTAAAGGGAAAAATTCTAATATTGTTTCCCCTGTATTTTATTTTAAATGTTAAAAAAAATATTCTTCCAAGGTTATGTAAAAAAACTTAATTACGCATATGAGTGTAACCCTTGAGAGCATAAGTCATAACTCAATGTACTAAAATTGCATTATATCCATAGAATTTTACAGGGATGCAAAAATCAAGGCGCCAATGGGCTGATTCCCACCACTAAATTTTTAGTATTCTACGCCTAATAAGAATATTGATAAAATTTGGGTGAAGTGCACTAATAAAATTTGACAAAGAATACTAATAAAATTTACTGGTGGGAATCAGCCCGTTAGCGCCTAGATTTTTGCACCCCTGGAATTATGTTAATTTAAATAATGCTTGTATTGCAGTGAAACATGGAACTTAGTGAACGTATTAACACGGTCGTGTCAGCGAGAGGTTTTAAAAATAAGGATGTAACTTTTAATTTCTTTCCCATCATAATCGCACATTCTTTGAAAACAAAATAAGCGCAAATAGGCAGTACAGTATCGTAAATCCCAACTTTTACAAATTTCAGCAACTGCAATTAATAGTATACTTCGGGTGCCTATAAATATTTTAAAACAAAGTTTCCAACGTTTGAAATGTATATGTTACGGTCAAAGACCGAAGTTCGCCAGTTGCCGATTTGGTCGAGATTCCTGGCAAAAGTCCGATGTACATGAAATGAATAGTGTATATTCTACTTTGGCCGTCCAGTTTCCGAAGTCTTGAATTCGCTGTCCAAAATTCGAAGTACTTATCCAAAACTGTACGGTAGGTGGCACTGGCGTGAACATAGTGGGAGGGAACGTTCCATGCATGTATTCTTCAAATTTATGTCGTCATTTATGAATATTGTATACAACTATTCTATATTTATTTCATGTTTCTAAAGCGGGATAAACAAAATACACATAAGTTTTTTTATATCTGCAAAAAAATAACTATGTGGTATCAAAATCTTAACTTATATACCTTGGAATAGACAAGAAAATTAATTAAAGGGCATTTTTTTATAGCAAATAAATAGCTTGAATACCCTTGAAGAAGCACACCACCCATAAAGTTAAAATTTGGTACCCTGATAAACATTCTTATAGAAAGAAATTTTTTCTTTCGTTTCATATAAGAAAATATCTTTTGAAGAAAATCCATGTTAGTTACGAAGCACTAGTTTATAATTATAAGAAAATATCCCTCTTTCAAAATCAGTATTAGTTACGAAAGACTAGTTTAAATATTATTCATTAAAAAATTTGACAAATATGGGCGCTCACAAGGGAAGGAGGGTCAGGGTAGAGCAATTAACCCTCCCTGGATTTCCAAATATATATGTTTTTCATCATGATTTTGAAAACAATAGCGCAGTTTATTTTCTCAAATGGTTAAAATCAAATTAAACACTAAAAGGAAAAGGAATTAAGAATTTTCATCAGGGGTAAAACCAGCTTGAATCCCCCATTGAAAAAAAAGAAGTTATATTTTTCTTTTTATTTAAAAAAGTTGGTTTCAGGCATTTACCCTTTGGAGGGACATTATGGTATAAAAGGGATTAACAAACTATTTTGTCTGCATTGCACAAAATGTCGGAAGAAGTACAGTGGCTTCTTACAATATTTTATCAGAATTAGAAATGTTGATTTTAAAGAAATGAATTCGAAACTTTTAAACCAATAACTATCTTAAAAACTATCTTAAACGGGGAAAGGTGGGGGGGGGGTCTAGGGACAGAGCCACTCTGATGAAGATATATAATAAACAGTTTCAATTCTTCATTTTTAATCTGTGTTGTTGGAGTTTTAATATGTGTTGTTGTATTTCTAAATTGCTTTTTAACCCTTTCCGGCACAGACAAAGTCTGCTCCCTAAAATGAGAAATTACTGATTGACACCGGAATTTACAAACGACTTTTTTAGAAAATAAGAACTCCTTATTTTAAACTTTCATTGTAAAAGCAAAATTTTATTAAATATTCTTGGTGTCGAATGCAAGTTTGGAATTAAAATTTGGTGTGCCCGGGGTGGGACCACTGTGCCGGAAAGGGTTAAAGCTGGTATGCTTAAAAATTGCCTTGCATGTGGGGTTCTAATACAAAAAAAAATCTCAGTTTAGTTTTTTTCATGTTTATATTCCTAATTTAAAAAACGGAAAGCAGGGTTCGTACGGTTCACGGAATTTTCCAGGAGTGATACCAGTATTTTTTTTATAGAAAAAGAAATCTATGTTAAACTCGAGAAACATTGCCTTCTTTTAAGGAGAGATTCTCTGTGAGAAAATACTGGTACCGAAGAATTTCTTAGTCGCAAAATTCCAGGAGGCGTACGAACCCTGGGAAAGAAATTGCACTACAATTTCACTAGTTTTTAAATCTTGCCCCTACTTTAATTTTGTTCTGCGTGTGACCATGTTGACAAATAAGTATATACAGTGTTTTGTACATGTAGAATTAGTTTTGTGATGAATATGTAATGTACAAAATACAGCATACATACAAACACAATCACATTATTTTAGAGCATGGGTGTGGCCTTGCTGCTTTTCACTCTCTTGTTTAAATTTTCTACTAAAGAAAGTGTTGTTATTGTCACTATAGTAGAGGCCCTTACTGAAATGGGGTCCTGTGTGCTTTGCATGCATAGTTAGTTAATTTACTTAATGTGTACCACCAATAACTTTGCATACAAATAGAATTTTTGCCCATCATGAACAACTTGTCTTGTATATCCTAATTTCAATACCAGAGAGGAATGGAAAAATGTTGAAAATGATGTCGACACTACTGACATGTAGTTCATGAAAGAAAATGTGTGTTTTCTCTTAATCAAGATGCCTTTTTACTGGCAGAAACATATTGCTTTTCTACGCTTAGTAATAGTTGTAGAGTGAAGAGACTAATTGGATTAATGTTGATATAGGAGGAATGAAAATGCAATGTAAATGACTTCATTTGCGCGAAATCGTAGTAATATGTTGTATGTTTCTATATTAGATTCCTATTGATGAAAATGTACATTTAATGAAAATGTACATTATCAGTCGATTTCCTTTTAAAAATGACGTCATTTTCAGAGGTAAAAGAATCTTCTTCCATTGAAACTTCGCGGCCATCCCAAGAAAGGTGCCGAAAAGACCCAGCAGGTATTTTAAATACAATAAAATATCTGAATCAGTGGCGTGGCCAAGTTGGAAGTCCAAATGCTTTGGATACCACTATTTAAAAATAACATTCTTCGGCTTATCTAATGGCAGAATTTTCTATGACTAAAGAGGGCAAAAATAATTGTACGAAATTATTAATATCCAGAGCATTTGCCTCCTCACTACCCTGTTTACGCCAATTCTCCGAATAACGGACATTTCAAATGAACCGAATTATTCGGAAGCAGTTACATGTGCAATGTTTCTATTGCCAATTTCTCCAAAAGTTTTCAGGATATGATATTTGCACCTCATCCTTCAAACGCCACATCTGATTTCGGTGAGCCCGAAAGACTATAGTTCGTTGACACACATTATCTGGAAAAGTCCTGTATTGCGGACATACTTTTCCTCATCACATCTGATGTCACAAGTGTCTCTACTCCATGGTAAAATACTTTTCCTCTCTTTTAGTCAGGTTGGAGGTATCAGCACAACCTTCGAACTTTTTTTTTATCCCATTAGTATTATGATGCCAAAGAGCAAATTGTAATAAAACTTATTCTTGATAAACACGCAAAGGAGTGTTGTTAATCTATGTGCATGTATGTATTGTAATCTACGTGCATGTATGTACTTCAAGTATTATTTATTTACGCCCTAGATCAGTAGTTCCCAAAATTTTTGTCTCGCGGAAGACTATTTTTCGCAATACCACAGCAGCAGTTTTAGGTGGAAGCGCGAAATTCAGGAAAACAAATCTACTGAAAAAATGATTTAACATGTATTTCAGCGATTTTAGATATTCACCCCTAAGAGAGTTAAATGGGGAAGTCGAACGTTTTAGGTCACTTCGCATACCTCAGAAGAAATTTTAGGTAGTAGCATGAAATTCAGGATAAAAAATCTACTAAAAAATGGTTAAACACGAATTTTAGCAATTTTAGAAATTCACCCCCTAAAGGGGTTAAATGGGGGTTCGAATGTTTTAGGTCATTTCGCCATATCTCAGCAGCAGGTTTAGGTAGAACCATGAAATTTAGGATAACAAATCTACTAAAAAAATAGTTAAACACGTATTTCAGTAATTTTAGAAATTTACCAATCAGGTTAAACATATCATGCGAAGTCGCTTATGGCTAATTAGGAGAATAAGACAACTATTGCTGATTTTTGATTAGATATTTTGCATAAGACATTTTTTAAATGAAAATACGTTGTAGTCGACACATTGTCCACCCACGCGAAACCGGGAAGGATCGCTAGTACTTTATATTCATAATTGTCGATGTATAACAATTGACAATAACTATTTATTTTAATATATTAGAATGATATAAAAGAAAGTTTCAGGATGAGTCTAATACACTAGATTTTCTGGTGTTTTTAAAAAGTTCATTCCTTTGTATTGATTTATAGATAAGTATACATAACTTTTTATGAAAGTATCTTGTGTTTAACATTAAATGAATATTAATGAATATTAATTAAATGATGTAATAGATATGAAGCATATATTCGATTTTACCTCTCTGATGACACAAAAGTTTTCGGGTCTGGGTGGGCTCAGATTTCAAATCGTCCGACTCAAGCTCCGAAAAAAAGAGCCCGAACTTATATTTACTAAGTATACATAACTTTTTATGTGCATTTTTCGTTTTTAACAAAATATTAATTAAATGATGCAATTGGTATTAAGCACATTTTTTGCGATTTTTTATATTCTGAATTTATAAATATTTTTAGGAGATATATTAGTGATGGATGAGGATGGATATTTGTATTTTAAAGACCGCTGTGGGGATACGTTTCGGAGGAACGGAGAAAATGTGTCAACGACGCAGGTAGAAAACATCCTTAGCAAAATTTTGAATCTTACATCCTGTGTTGTGTACGGAGTGAAAATACCAGGTGAGAAAACAAAAAAAATATGGGAACACATTCACTGCGTTTAACATGACTGAATTAGGATTTTTTTGCAATTAAAAAAAATGCTTCTCAAGCGATACTATGTTTAAGGCCGGTAGGCTAATTAAAAAAAAAAGTTCAGATTGCTTCATTGCCACCACTTTTTGAAGTAGAAATATTCACCTTATTTAATGACAGATTAAATAATGCGATAATAAGTTCAATTACATTATTTTAAAAAAGTGCTTGGAATCAAACAATCTGAATAGCAATAACAAAAAAAAAAAAAAAAAAAAAAAAAAAAAACTCTAGGCAACGCTGTTTAAGACTTCTTCCTTATTACATAAAATTTTTGTTGATATATTTATTATTTTACTGAGTTGTTCATGTTTTACCATTCATTTTATGTTCGTTAATGATATAACCAGTGGCGTAGCGTCAGGGGACGCTGGGTCACTTTAATACCAGTATTATTATATACTAAATTTGGTGTTATTTAATCGTATAACGTTCAAATATTGAGTAAGGCCAAATTTAGTATATAATAACACTGGTAGTACAGTTATCCAGCGTCCTCTGACGCCATGCTACTGGATATAAGTATTATAAAAATAGTTATGTTATTAAGTTATGATAAAAACTACCACTTCAAGAGAGCTTTTTAAATAAATATAATCCGTCTCATGAATTAACAACTATAATTTTCTTTTTAGACGATATTAATACTTTATTCGAAAAAAAATCACTGTTAACAAATTATTAACAAGCATATCACAAATGTTCACAAGATTTATAAGATTTCTAAATGGTGCTTTAATTTTTTTAAGAGAAGGAAGAGGGGAAATAAAAAAAAACGGATCAAAACCTACAAAAAAAAAAAAAAAAATGTTTGCCTGTAATAATCTATGTTCCTCTCCATTTCCAACGACACGCGCCGTTCGCTGCTTTCAATACAAAATAACTAAGTTTCTACAGGCTTTGTTAGGATCCTCTGACGAAGTGTCAATGTCTCTTCCAAAACATTTCAGTGCAGTTTTCTGAAAATGGTGTTTTTTGAAATGGTTGCTTATCATTTTAAGAAACACCTTGTGGGAAAGTCAGCATTTGAAATATCAACTTCAAATATAGCATGAAGCTACATAAAACATATAATTATATGGTGAATCATTAAATTTATTTATCTTTATTATTGCTGTTTTATTTTTTTATAAACTTGGCTTCTAATAAAATATTTTGCAATTGTTGCCCTCTTCCCCCACCCTAAATCCACTTAAAAAATAATAATATAGTTTTTGAATGAAAATTAATAGTTTGTTCTATTTCAAAATTCCCTTTATAAAGTTTAAGACCTTGTTTCAGAACCAACGTTACCAAGCAACAGTGTCCGCATTTTTTTTGTTCTCAGCTTTCTAATAAACAGATGAATTTTAATTTCATAAATTGTTGTTTAACGTTTGTTTAAATTAATAGTGATTTCGTTTGAAAATAAATTGTCAATTTTACTTTCAAAAACCTACAAAAATTAACTGTTTTAACCCTGTCAGGGGTACGCAGTAATAATGATTGTATTTTTGTTTAACTATATATACATCATAAAATGCATATCTACTTCAACCCTAAAAAAAAAAAAAAATTCTGATGCAGGGGATTTTTTTGTAGGTGGTGGTTAATCGTTTTAGCCACTTATACTACAGTCATTTTAGTACTTTTTTTACAAATAGCGGAAAAAATTAGAACAAAGCTAGATTTTTGCACAGGTGCTTATTAAGGTATGTTGTTTAACATACTAAAAGTCATCATCGATACGATGTGAGCTTTCGCCGCCAGGGGTCGCGAATGATCTTGAAAGTCGGTTTTTCGTGAATATCTGATTAACGATGACATCTATAAAAAAATGTTCAATTAAAAAGATGTATAAAATTTTATTTCCTACAAAAAGGGTCAATAACATTTTTTTGTCACACCAACTTCCATGTCAAATATCAGAAGCAGTGAACATAATTGAAAAAAATCGGGAAACGATTGTACTGAACGTGCCCAAGAAGCAGAACAAATACCTATCTACTTTGGAACCCTACACCTCCTCTTTTGTCCTTTTCTCTGTAGACTGATTTCGCAAGCTGGTGAAATAGTCATTGTCGTGGCACCCCATGCTTACGTTGAAATATACCACGTGCTGGTATCTTTTCCGTGTTTAAGTTCAATTGATGAGCAGTTCGCTGGTATTAAATCACCCTAACTTACTGAATGAAGTATTCTTTGCGAGTTTTTAGAAAGTAAATAGTGTTATTTTCCACGCGTATTGTAGAAAGTTTTAAATAGTTTTGAGAGTGTAAAATGACTTTTTCTTGATTGTTGATCGAGAGCGTTAAAATGAAGATTGATGAAGTATTTTGTCTTGTATATGGTGAGAGCTGCGTTGTGAATGATTGGAAAAAAGGCACTGAAGTCACTTGTGACCTCAAGTTTGGAAAGAAGTGACCAAGTGACAATAATTGGACAGCTTTTGAAGAAATGGCAGAAAACAATAGTGGAATTATAGTCCATCCAACGTGTAGAAAATTATACAAGAAAGAATTCTGTTAAATCGTACAAGAAATCTGTTGCATAAAACCATCAACGTCCACACAAATTACACCGTTAAATGAAAAATTGAGAAAGACAGTCGCTTGTGTGAATTCATTGAAAATGTTTTACTATGTTCTGATACATAGGATGAAGCTTTTATACGGAAGGAAAAAAGATATCTCTAAAGATTGCGAAAAAGTGATTAGTTAACTCTTAGAGGTTAAAATAGTCTAATTGAGTCTGCAGTGAAGACAAATGGGGCAAAGTAAGCGTTTATCTAATGTTATTGACTTGGTTGCAGCTGAAGCAAGGTATCACCACAAATTCTTTATAAGGGTTTTTTACCAAGTAAGTGGAAACCAATAAATGAGGAAAGAACATTTTTACAAACAATTCCATCAATCAATCTACATTTTCTCCTTAGCGGTCATTGCAGGAATCATCATGGCGAAGCAGACCAATCATCACAGATTTTTTATCGTAGACTAATCAGACCGCTTAAACACTTGTGAACAATAGTAGTGTTGACGAGTGTCAGGTATTTCTCGCTTCCACACAGTGACTTTCCTCATACAGGAGTGTCGTAAAAAGTTATATTTCCTATATCTTAAGAAATTACTGTGGTAAATGTGTAACCGTTTTCGATGTTTAATCTGACGAAGTTTATAATACAAAAGAGGCCGAATGAACTCATCGGTATTCGAAAATTTTAACTCTCAACATCGATATTAATGAAGAAATGAATGTGTCAATTAATCAAAAGTTTTTATCTAATCATCAAAAGAAGACACAACTCATCTCTATTCTGAAGGAGAAATTTATGGAGAATGGTTTCGAAGCGAAACAGGCAGAGGGAAATACTGACACGCTTATTGTTAACGCAGCCATTGAAATAGCAAAGTCTGGTGCGCTGGCTGCTATTGCAGGCGATGATGCTGACTTGCTCGTATTGTTGACTGTCTTAGCACCTCCATAGACAGAGATATTTTGAATAAGCCTCGAAGAACAAGAATTACAACCACCCTGTATTCGTCGCACGGTCTCAATAATGATGCAGTTCTAAAAGATCATATATCGTTTCTTCACGCTTTTTGAGGTTGTGACTCTACACAGCAATGCTTGGGAAAGACAAAATGTCGTTATTAAAAATCGAAAAGGGAAGGAACCCATAACATACAGCTGCCAGCACTTTTAAAGTGGCAAAGCATCCCAAATTGAAATATTCGAAAGAGGGAAAACTAATTTTCTTGCTTTATATGGTGGTAAAGCAGAAATTTCTCTGAACAAATACCATTATACATGTTTCAAGAAAGGAGTTGCTGTTGGTAAAAAACGGTTTTCATCGTTACCGCTTACCATGGACACAGCTAGATTGCACATTTTATGTGTTTATCATCGAATACAATACTGGTTGGGCATTAAACTTCTTCCTGAGAACTGGGGCTGGCAAAATGCACTTATTTTGTCCCCAATTCCAGCTACCTTACTGCCCGCACCAAAAAATGTTATTTAATCCATTTTTTGTGATTTCTCCAAAGGATCTGGAAAAGCGTGTGGATACCAAAAAACTGGAATCAAGTGTTCTTATATTTGCGTAAATTGTTTCGGAGTTTCATGTCACAATGCAAGTTAAGTTGAATTAGAAGATGATGATGATACAGACAATATCATGTCCATTGCAAGGAATGGAGGTTTCGCTACACCTGAATTTAGCGATGATATCGAAGGCCAACCAGAAAATAGTGAAGGTAACACAACAACTGAAGAAAAAATACAGATGATGACGAAACTAAATCGAGTAAAGAAGTTATAGATGTGCAAACGACTACTGAAGCAGTAAAATGATTGAGATTTGAAAAAGCCAGTCATTATATGTTGATTAGGCCTAGGGGGGAAACCAGAATTTTTAAAAAATGCGCTAAATGCTTTACCTCAAGGGTGGTATGGAAATCAACATATTATACATTCACCTCTTTTCTTCAAAAGTAAGAATTTTACACCTTTCAATATAATTTCTGTGAAAATAGCAGCAGGTTTTTCGTATTTTCATCGCTTTTCTTCCAAGTACGTTCACTGTTCTTGATTTTTGACAGAGAAGTATTGGTGTGGTAAAAAATGTTATAAACACTTTTTATGGGAAATTAAATTTTCTACATCTTTGTAGTTGAACTTTTCCCCTAGATGTCATCGTTAATGAGATATTGTCAAAAAACTGATTTTGAGGATCATTCGCGTCCCCTGGCTGTGAAAGCTCACACCGGATCGATGAGGACTTTTAGTATGTTAAACGACATACCCTAACTAGTACCTGTGCAAAAATCCAGCTTTGTTCTAATTTTTTCCTCTATATTTCCTAAAATGACTGGACTATTAGGAATTTTTCTTTACTTGACATCAGAAAACAAATATTCACATATTTAAGGAATATTAATTATGATTTTGCCATTAAAATGTAATTATGATGATAAATTTATATATTTTTTATTATATTATATAAAATACAATACTTGCTTACTTTTGTTTTATAACAAAGTAATTTACTCACAAATTATGCGTTCAATAATACAAAAATTAAAAGAATATATGTTAAATCTGTTTAAAATTAGGTTGTTAACAATTTTGCTTTAGCTATCATAAGAAAACAGAAATTCACATATTTAAGGAATGAAAATTATATAATTATGCCATAAAAATATAATTACAATAATAAATTTTGATATTGATCAATTATATAATATAAAATACAATAATTGCTTACCTTTATTTTATAACGAAATAATCATCGGAAAAATTATGCGTAGAAGAATACAAACACTTTAAATATATTAAATCTATTTAAAATTAGTTTGTAAACAGTTTTAAATCTAAGTTAAAAATGTTTTAAGAAAAAAAAAGTACTTTGTATGAAACTTTTGAAAACAAGTAACCCCCATTGTTTGCATACATAGTGGCACATTGTATTCTTTGCATAACCATCGAGATCTATATCGAACATAATGTTTTGTGCTACAAAGACTACATCTTCCTTTTTCCGTTTACACAGGAATGTGTTTTGCATTTTCAGTTCGTTCATCTATAGGAACGTATGGTTTGTGTTTCTTTACAGGAACAAATTTCGAACTTGAGGAACGTTTCTTTACTTTTTTTTTGCACCCACCAACAAAAATTCATGAATTATTTTGCGTCTGAAATTTTTCCTCGTATGAAAATCACTGCTTTTTTCAGGAAGCATACTGCAATTTACAACTGTTGCATCTAACCAGGGAACCACGCCGTTAGTGTAATAATAATAAAAAAAACTAAATAAGCAGCAATCGAAAGACCATAGTGAAACGTGTTTTTTGACGCATAAATCATTTGACCTCGTCTCCCCATTAACGAGATATAAAGTTTTAAAGTTTGCTAATTTATTCATTTAATAGGATGGTAGGAGGAGTCATTACGTTTTCAACGTAACATCATCAAATTCCAGTCATTTGTCTATTTCCAGATAGTGCGCCGCAATACTCTGACATGATTAGCTATACTTGGTACAAGTCTGGGTTAGTGCAAACTCGGCCACTTCTATTTGAAACGCCCTTGAAATTTTGTTTTTCCCAGAAGGTTGACCATTGTAACCAATGCAGTAGATTTAAGTTCATGAAATGTTCTTGGTGCCCCGATTTTCTACGCTTCAATCATTTTTGGTTCAGTACCATATTTGTCAATAGCATTTTTTTGCGGGCTTCTTTCATTTTTATATTAATATATCTAAATATGTTTTGTATTTTATATTAATCCGATTATTAAAATTTCCTAATCAGAACCATGCCTTTTCTCCCTAAATTAAATAAATAAATTAACAAACTTTAAGACTTTATATCTCGAAAACGGGTAGACGAGGGCAAATCATTTATGTGTCAAAAAATACATTTCATTCTTTCGATTGATGCTTACTTAGATTTTATTCATTCTTATACTAAGGCGTGGTTTCCTGCTAAGAAGTGGAAAAAAAGGTCTGTGCCACCCTTTATGACTCTTCGTGTCAATTTCGTGTAATCTTTTCAAGTGATCAAACCTATCCACAAATCCCATGTTTTTATTATAATCAATAATAGCTTGAGGACATGATACCAGATTTATTTGCCCATCTCTTTCTTTTCTCTGCATATTTGTAACGTTTGTTACATTTTCAAAAGAAGATAGCAAGCATACACTTCGTTTATCTTTCCATCTAAGGCAAATTATACCGTCTTATTTGACGCCCAGTCAAACTCCACTCTTGACAAGTAATTGTCCTATTTTAAGGTTTCGGCAAATTTATCCTTGTCATATTCACTGTTCCACAAGCAAATATATTTTTTGTTTCTAAAAATTCGAACAAGTCATAACTAGTAAAGCAATTCTCCATAAATAGTTTTTTTTTCACATATTGGTTCACACAAAGTGCGAACAACTCTCTCCCAAATTCCTTTCTACAAGATTGCTAACTTTACCAGTATAAACTTCAAACTGGCTAGCAAAACCGCTTTCGTTACAACTCATCCATACTTTATAACCTGTCTTTATCGGCTGTTTGGGTAAATACTGTTTCAAAGAAGAACGTTCTTCGAATTTGACCACTGATAAGTAAAATAAATCTAAAGTTGGTGGATAGACCTTCTAGCCACTGAACCTGAAATAGAACATGTGTTACACCGCTCTCCCTCCTCCTTAATGCATGCAGTTCAAGATATATAACCCTTATCTACGGTTTTGTCAAATTTCTAAAGTTTTAAGGTACAAATCCCTCAAGGCTGTTTATAAGTTAAAATGTAAAAAATAAATAAATAAATAGTAATATTGATATGGGTTGGTTTTGCGTCTTATAAGCAATGTATTGATTTAATTCATTGCGAAAGATGTGATTAATTTAATTTCTTCCTTTTTTACTTAATTTATTTTAAGGGAACAAATTTGACATTTTAATGAAATGTAAGGAAATAATCAATATATGATAATCTGACATCACAAATGTGTCAAAAATAAAGAGTTTCGATTTGAGAATAGCCTGAAGAATTCCATATATATATATATATATATATATATATATATATTTAAACATTCTAATGAGGAACTTCTTACTTTTGTATTAGGGTTTATTTAAGTTGGCCTAGGACCAGTGGTGCTAAACGTGGCGCATTTTTTATTCAGCAATTCAAATTCACATCAAACAGTTTTTAATAGTTAATTTTGTTACTCTATTCCCGAAATGTGTCTCATTATGTAAGCCAAAAATAACTATTTAAACTTTCTGGTGATAACTTGGAATTTCTGAATATAAAATCCATCAGATTTGGCAACACCGCTTAGGCAAAACGAATCTCGGAAAAAATCACATTTTTATTTGTTTAGCATAAGAAAAATATTCCAAAGCTTCTTTTAATAGAACTACGCAAATCCCATAATACGATAATAAGATAAAACTATACAACTAACGTCTTTTATGTTTTATTGTCTGTGTTTATGGCACCTTCTTCTAGAATTAGTGTTCATCTAAATTTATCTTAGTGTGTGTTTTTTTAATATTTGTTATATTTAAATTGATATATCTAATCTCCTACGGGAGATAAAATTACGATTCTTTCCATAATGTTTTACAGTTACATATTGTTTAAATTGCCTTTGGAAATTTAAGCTTTAAGGAAAAGTTTTGAAAATATGATTTTTGTAGAAAACAAATTGTCATAAAATATTTTTTCCTTTAAAAATTGTTAAATATTTTAAAATAAATATTTTGTAATTTCTGAAAACAAATTAATAATTATCCTTTACTCTACTTAATATTGAAAACGCATGCAAAAGACGTATTCTTTCAGAAGATATAATAGCAAATTTTAAACATGGCTAAATGTTTTGAAATTTTTTATTTTTAAAATAAGTGTTTTTAAAAATAATTTTTTTAAGAATGTACATTTAAAAAGAATTATATTAATAAATATAAATTTAAAGAACTAGTACCGTTATTTCCGGCCTATAATCCGCAGATCACACAATTATGTTTCGACCCAGAAATTTTACTTAATAATTAATGTGAAATATTTACAGCGATCTAATATGTTACATTTTATAAATGAAATTTCTGGGTCGAAATATAATTGTTTGATCCGCGGATTACAGGCCTAAATTACGGTATGAGTAAAAAATGTATATAAATAAAAAAGTAAAATTTTGTGTTCAAATGCTCTTTTGTTTTTGAAAATAATTAGATTATTCAGGGCGAATTGGGATGGCTGCAGTTCAAGTGGATGATTTGAAGAAGATTGATTTTGAAAAATTACACCAGGGCTTATCAGAGGGATTACCTACTTACGCCATACCTGCATTTATAAGAATTTCTAGTCATATAGAAGCTACTGGTAAGTGCTTCTATTTTGCCTTGGTTTTTAAATATTTTTTATGATTCATCATCGTAGCTGCGACTAGATCGATTATACTTAGAGTGTGTGTAATACATGTTAAATTTGTTTGCACACACTAGCGCTACTTTACCTCTCCTGCACCTCGATGTGAAAACTGACAAACTTTGCAAGGAAACCAGTATTTCGCAAACATTTATCTTTTGAAGTGACGTTTTATTTTCGTGTTTTACTCTTTAAAAGTTTTCTTATTACAGAAGTTTGTCGTATTAATTCCAAAGCTCTGGTGAAAACAAAAAGATAAATTAAACATTTTAAATAAGTAAACTATATATATATATATATATATATATATATATATTTGTAGATTTTAACATTGGTCTAAGAATAATTATTATTTTACGGGGGCGAATTAATATTTTGCGATAGCTTTTTGATAGAAGTTTTACACAATCGGCCACTAGAAGGCGCTATTTTCAATTTTTCAAAAATTTCCATTCATCTGCAAGGGATTAATATAAGGGCTTTTCTGCCAGCCTTTCGTTTTTTAAAAGTTAAATAAACATATTTCATACAGAAATTTTACTTAATATTGAAAAAAATATAATTACTATATTGAAGGAAGCTAACTATTTATTTTTAAAAAAATCTGCTTCAAAATATGTAAATTTCATTTGGAAAAATAAAAATAAACGGTAGGTTGTCAGCTATGCATTATGTTTTCATTTTTGATATAAGACGAATCTTCAAATATTGATATTTGAATATGCTGCAACATTTCTTGTTCTCTTGAGATTGTAATACATTGCACGTTTTGTTGCATTTTTATAATTTAAGTAAAACGTCTATTATCCGTTACTACTTACACCGTCAGCCACTAAAAATGTCTGAAAAAAAATCAGAAATTGGTTTGTCGGTGTTCATCCGACGTTTGTAAACTAAAACAATGTTTCTATAAGCATATGAGGAAAAGTTGTTCATTCAATGCACACACTGAAGGAGGACTGTCAAAAAAGTTTGTAAATGTATCGGTAAATTTACTTTAAATAGTATTTTTTTATTATATACAGTGTGTACCAAAAATATTTAAACGCGCTATATTTTTTTACCTGTTGGGGATACGCTGGCAATGTAAAATGCAAACGTGTTAAAAATAAGGTAGGAACAGGGATTATGTCGATGGAGAGATCCTGCCCTTAATTTTCAAAAAGTTGCACTTTTGAGTTTTTCAGACGGTAAATGGGTCTTATAAGTTATAAATATAGAGAAATGATCTCCATGCTCTGAGTAAAACAGTAAAAACTTCTTCCTTCTACGGCCAAAACTGGTCGATTTCTGATGCATTGAAATTTATGAAATTTAGGAACTTTTCAGCACCAAAAACGGACAAGCAATTTTTTAGTTCCGGAAAGCTCCGAGATTTCATAAAATTCAAATCACCATAACTCTGGGAGTTTTAATCGTATACTGTTAAAAATTTTGTGGTAAGTCGGTCCAACTTTTGGTGCTGCAGTAAATGGAACCATAACATGGTTAAATTTCGTTCCAGCATTTGGAGCTAAAAATGTTGGAACATGGTTTCATCATCTTATGGTCCAGCTACTACAGCACTTCAAGTTGATTCCCCCACCGCAAAACGTTTAATAGTGTTTAAGAAGTGCATTTTTGTCATTGTATTTGTCAGAGCATGGGAAAAAGTATAAACATTTTCTAAATCGAACTTGTAGTTGAACTTATAAGACGATGACGTGAATCGTTCCTTTCTGTATCTAATTTACTGCCCAAAATCAGCCTGAACTGCCACTTTTCTCCTGTTGGTAAACATATGAGTTAATTGTTTTTGTATTAAATCTTCTTTTTATGGTCTTAAATAGTATTCTGAGCAAGATTGGTTGTTTTTGGTACAGAAAAGTTTATAAATTCGATCTATACCACTATGTTAATTATGGTTATCCAGCATTTCATATATATGGCAAATCTGAAAAGGAGGATTTAAAAGTTAGTTTTGTTTATTATATATATGTATGTTTGAAGGTAAATTTTGTATATTTTACCATACCCCTTATATCATGCATTTTTTAATATTTTTTAAAATTATGTCGTTAGTAGGATTAGAATTAATCGGTGGGTCAGGAAACAGCTGCTGGACTAATGTATGGTGGCTGCGACGCAGGAAGGTGGCGGCTCAATTATGCTGTGGATAATGTTCACGTGATCTAGATTAGACACTGTGGTCGTCTTAGATATCATCATGAAAGATGTGCTCAACATGAATGTCATAACGGAGCCGTTACCTCCATTCATGGCGCCTTATATCCTGAACGGCAATGGTCTGTTCCTGCGGGAAAATGCCCCTTGTTACAAGCTTCAGATTGCGGCCGCGTGTTTTCTATAACATGAACCAAAGTTATACTTACAATTTCGGTCTCCTAATTATCCGTATCTAAATACAACTGAGCGTCAATGGATTTCATAAGATGACGCCTCCCATTTCATAGTCCCACGCCACTTTACTTAGAGCTGACGAATCCTGTGCTTGGTACATCTTGCCTGAAGACACATGTTAGAAGCTCAAAGAGCCCATCCCTTACGAAAATAGTTCATAGAGTTGTATAGAACTCTATAGAATTCTATACAAGTTCTATAGAATAGCCATTCTATAGAATACTATTTCTATAGAGTTTTGAAGAGTTCTATAGAATACTTTTTCTAAAGAAAATGTTTCTATAGAAGTTCTATAGAATTTTTTTTCTATAGAACAGTTTTTCTATAGAGTACTATAAACCTCATAGAATTACGTTGTATGGACTAATGATTCTATAGATTGGTTAAGCTTCGGAATTAGCCTGCTCTCTGCCAACTTGTTTTTTAAATCAAAACATATATGTTTTGTTTTTCATTTCCAAAATAATTTTCATCCATATTTGCTTATTAACCCTTTCAGGGGCAAGCAATTGTGTTACTGTAACGGTGAATTCCCACCAGAATTTACTAAAGAATTTAGTTCAAAATAAGGAAAAGCAATTTTTCCATTTTTCCCCATCAAAGCTAAAAAAGTAAAATTTGATTATAAGTCTCTGGTTTGAATCAGATTAAAATTAGGTGGTATATAATATATACCACCGCCCCTCAAGGGGTTAAAAACACGTTATTTAAGTTTATTAATTAATTAATTATATTTAATAATAAATGTTAAAATGTTTTGATGTAAAAAATGAGGTGGTTGACCGCGGGCGATAAATCGAAACATTTGTTTTATTTCTGACATAATCAAGTTAAATGGAAAACAGAATACTAATTTATTTATATTTAAAATGTTTTGATTAATGTTAAAATGTTTTGATTTAAAAAATGAGATGGCTGACCGCGGGCGATAAATCAAACCAATTGTTTTGTTTCTGACATAAACAAGTTAAATCAAAACATGTTAACTTTTATTATTAAATATAAATAAATTAGTCAATAAAAATGAAATAAAGTGTTTATAAAAAGTAAATATATATGAAAATTATTTTGGAAATGAGAAACAAAACAAATATGTTTTGATTTAAAAAACAAGATGACGGTCAGCAGGCTAATCCCAAAGCTGTTGCTTTTTAATTTTAATGTATAGTTATAAATAAATTTATCTATAACTATACATTAAAATTAAAAAATAATAATCAATTCTGTAATACATCAGTTTAATATAATAGTACTCCATAGATTTAATATGATTATATATATATATAATTTAATTCAATTCTAGTACATTGGGATTCAATTGTCAATGTAATAATATATCATTCGAACTACTGAATTAAATCTTGATTAATTAATTTTCTTATAATTCCTTAATTTGTTGTTTAATTTTATAATAATTTATTTATTTATTATTAAATTTATAAAACCATCTATCTAATTTAATAAACTTTATTCACTTTAATAGTATTGTAATTTTTATACAAATATTTTAATCTGTAGTATACATATTTAAACAATTGTTTCAGTTTTAACAAATAATTTATTAGACTTTTAAATAGTGTTACAAGGCTATATATGATTGGGAATGCAAATCACAAAATAAATAATGTTTAAATAGTGTAATAAGAGTTTTAGAACTGTCAATGGTCGTATCATATTGAAAGTGTTAGTCATTTGCCCGATCACTGAAGTCAAGCAGCATCGAGCGGGGCTATTACTTGGGAGGGTGACCACCTGGATTCTATATATATTTTTATAGAAGCTCTATATTTTTTCTATATATATATTTATAGAAGCTCTATATTTTTTCTATAGATATTTTTATAGAAACTCTACAGACATTTCTATTGAACTTCTATAGACATTTCTATTGAACTTCTACAGATATTTCTATAGTTTTAGATTAAACAAGCTTATAGAAAAACGGGTCATAATTCTATAGGATTCTATAATGCATTTTCTATAAATATTTTTTATAGAATTCTATAAGAAATTTTTGTAAGGGATACCAGCAAGTATTGAAAATTCTGTACGAGCTACTGGTAGAGCAATATGCTTTTAGATTGGTAGTCATAGTGTTTTTACTTATAAACATGAATTATATCAGTTGTACTCTTGTACGTCAGACATAATTATGACCCGAATGTAAAATAATAACTACAAATTGCAATTACAAAAAAAAAAATACAGTGACCTCTCATTTATACGCGATACACGGTAATTATTTTTCAGCACTAGTTTCTTTTTAAAGTAATTTTTTCCTTATTTAATCACAGAATTTATAAATCGAATTTTACTGTTTTAAAATAGTTGTATGAAAAAGTAATTGCTGATCATCGCGTATAAGTGAGAGGTCAATGTAAATAAATGATTATCAAAGATAAACGGTGTTTTAAACTTAAACGATCCGTTAAGTCCGCATTATTTCTTTTGTTGAACTATGTTACTGTTGAACTATGCTAAACCAATTGAATTGCTGCTCCTCCCTTTTTATTCAGCCTTCAACTTTCAGTGTTGACTGGCTTTATATAAGCGGACTCCACAAATGCATTCAACTACATTTTAGTTGGCTGGTGACGCCGATTAAACGAACACTATTACGTGTGAAAATTCCCTTTTAAGTACGCTTCAGTCAGTTATAATCGAAATTTCAATCGGTTTTGAAGCTCTTCTGTCAGACACAAATATTTTCGAAAATTTCCTCACTATTTTTGAAACACTTCTGTAGTGCGTTGTTATATTTGTTGTGTATCAAATAATGACTTATTATATTTTTTAAATACTCTTCCAGGAACGTACAAACTCAGAAAAGTAAACTTACAAGAGGAAGGATACAACCCGGAGAAAATCAGTGATCTACTATACGTTCTGGACACTGGGAAGAAGACCTATGTGCCACTTACGAGAGAAATATATATTGAAATTCTTAATGGAAGAATGAAGTTTTGAAACACTGTGCATTTGGTCAAAAATGTATCCCTCATTGTTAGATCAAATTTTACAAATAAAACTTTTCTAGTATTATTCAGTTGCTGATTAAAATACTCATAAAATATTTTAATTTTGTATCGCATAAAAAAGGTGTAAGATGTTTTGTTGTTGTTTCGAATTTTGTAGAAACCACGTGGAAAATTGGACACATTTGTTGAAAACAATGTTGAAATGCACCAAGTAGCATTTGTGTGCCCACTAACATGAAATGAAATTTATGTTGTTATTTAGAATAAAATATTACTAATAAAAATTTGATAAAACAGATTAAAACGAGAATTACCATCGCTTAGAATTTTAGACTACCGCTATTTTCGAATAAAAACTTTTGCACCCTTTCAGCGTTTGATGTTTTTTCTATCGGCTACAAAATAATACTAAAAAGTTAAATCCGATAAATGCAGAACGATGCTGAAAAGATAACGGGTCGATCTCAGCGACATTTTCCAGAAGTGGCGTAGACAGGGTGGAGGTCCAGATGGTTTGGATACCACTAATTTTATAAAAATTATTTTGCTTTATCTAATCGGAGAATTTTCTGCGATATTGAAGGCGAAGAAAACTTTATAATATTACTGGTTTCCAGAGCATTTGCACCCCCCCTACTATGGGTACGCCACTGTCCGCTAGATCTTTTCAACGCAAACATTGTATAAGAATCGAACAGAGAAAACGTTTCAGCTGGTGGTAAATATTTTAAATACTTAAATTATACCTTATTTCCTTTGACTTGGATAATGATTTTCATAAGCTTTGAAATTATGAATGATATTGATCATGGCCAAAAAACATGATACGCATTCTTTTGTGCTTGGTTGCAGTACTCGATACAAGACAGCAAACTAGAAACTATCCCTATTCAGCATACCAAAGGATGAATCTCCACTAGAAGAGTGGAAAAGATTATTAGTCCAGTAGAAATAGCATTTTACCTTACAACAATTCGGGTAGTTCTGATTTTTGGATATGTTGTAAAGGCTAACACTCTAATAAAAAAACCAAGTTTTAGACCTTCTAGACCTTGTGCGTTTTTCATAATATTGAAAAAAAAAAACAATATTTTTCGGCACTTTTTTCGATTTTTCTTAAATAACTCAATTTCAGTGCATTTAACAGAAAAAGCACTTTCACCATTTTGTAGAGCATAAAATTCTCTACAACATGCAGTATTCATGTTTGTAAATTCTCCAAACAGGGGTAAGAAACGGAGCCGAGAAAATAGGGTAAAATTTGCAAAAAGTTCAAAAATCCACAAATGACGTTAGTTTTTGCTTAATAACCTACTTTTAGTGCGTTTTAGATACAAAAGTGTCAATATAAAGTTTGTAAAGCATGAAATAGTCTATAAGTTTCATTTATTAGATCATTGAATATCTCTAATAGACTCTAAAAATCAGAATAATACAATTTATGGTTAAAACAAAAAAATACCGCCTGACAAATCATTAATTTAAAAACGAGCTTTTATTTTTGATATTGATTAAACGATGCAATTAATTAATTACAGTATGTACAATAATAGGTAACTGTAGAATAGTTGAGGGGGGGAGCAAAGTTAACCAAAAAACCTAGTCGGTAGACATAGGTGCAGGGCCAAGAATTCAAAGTCGAAAGTAAAATTAATATCTGGGAATAATGTAAAAAATACTTGCAAGATAAATAAGTTATAATTTAGAAATTTTAAAAAGGAAAAGGAGTATCTAAGGCCGAAACTAAGGGAGGTGGGAGCAAAAGGAGCATGTGGCCCGGGCGCTAGAGTGGAATCGATTTTTTTTAAATAACTCAATTTCAGTGCATTTTACAGAAAAAGCATTTTCACCATTTTGTAGAAGATAAAATTCTCTACAACATGCAGTATTCATGTTTTTAAATTGTCCAAATAGGGGGATGAGATACGGAGCTCGGAAAATAGGGTTAAATTTGGAAAAAATACAAAAATCCACAAATGACGTTATTTTTTAATAACCCACTTTTAGTGCAATTTAGAAACAAAACTGTCATAATCAACTTTGTAGAGCATGAGATAGTCTATAGTTTCAATTATTAGATAATTAAATATTGGTAATAGACCTTAAAAATCACAGCAAAAAGATTTTGGGTGAAAACAGGAAAATACCGCCTGACAAGTTATTAATTTAAAAAACGAGCTTTTATTTTTGATATTGAAAACACGATGTGGTTAAGTAATTATAGAATGCACTATAAATTAATCAACAAATACATAGTAAGTATTATATAGTCGCTTTGTCATATATGCTTCCTTTTTCTGCTGCTTGGCCCTGGTAATGATACTATCGTCTCAGATACTTCATCGTCCGTCTCTGTACTTGACTCGATTGGTTGTTCTAGGTCATCAGAGTCCTCAAGGTCCAGTATAATATCAGGAGCGTTGCCACATAGTTGGTTGTGGCACTTCACACAGATAACTGAGTACTTCAAGCCTGCCTTTCTAGAACTGCAATTCGTACAATTCTTTTTTTTTTTTTTTTTTTTTTTTGCATTGGCAAGATATGAAATCGAGTAGAGTTTGAGGAGCTGGTCCATTCATCATGTTGACTGGAATGAGCCCATGAACACCCCATTTCCAGCCGCATTCGAGAGGATCCTTTTCGTTTCCCAGCCATGTCTGAATGCATGATTTTCAGCAGCATCACGAGTAGGTGGTAGTCTAGCTAAATTTAATTTAATATTGTTAGCTTGTCTAGCGAAGCTGACATACCGCAATACATTCAAGTTTTGGTTGGGATCACCTCCATACAGGGCAAGAAGTACACCTTCTGGGGCTTCAACAAGTTTGTGCCTCTCTGCATTTGAGTCTTTAAAGATTTGAACTTTTTGGTTCAGGGATGGGTTATGAAGAATTCTGCAATATTTCATTTTCCCATGGCTGTGGAGAACAGAAGTGGTGTCACAACCACTTACTGCATGAAGAAAAAGAATATTTTGTGCAATTTCCTTAAATTTGAAACACTCTTTGGAGTAGAGATCATCAGGCAGTTTCCCTCCCCTGGCCCTTCGGAAATAAACATTGTCTGCAGCTAGAGAAGCTACAAGAACAAGAAGGTCCATGTCTTCACCATTGACAATGACAGCATCGTAATCATTGGCTTAGGAAATAGCTGTGTTCACTATTAGCACATTTGCATCTTCAGTGGCTTGTGTAGTGATCATTTGTGCTTTTCCAATTCATTTCGAAGCATATAAATGAAAAGTTCTTTATATTTATTTTCATTCCAAAACAATTTTTCTTGTGGCATCTGCGGAAACATAGTCTCATTGAACTTAACCTCAGCAGAAGTATGAATCTTCAAGCGATGAGCACTTTCTGCACTTTTTATACATTTTTGATTATGTTCAGGATAAGTTTGTAATATTTTCTTAATTTTAAAATTTAAAACTGAATTCAAAACACCAGAAAACAATTCTCCTTTATACAGGTTTCCATCTTATCAGGTATAATTGTTGTTATTCTTTCTGTTGGGACTAACATTCTCAAACTGAGATACATTTACCATCAATGTAAACTTTGACTAACAAAAATATGTGGGACAAATAAATACAAACACGACAAACCAAATCTTCATTGTACGCCTTCTTCTCCTTCCATTCTAGCGCCCGGGCCACATGCTTTTTTTGTGCTACCACCTCCCTTAGTTTCGGCCTTAGATACTGCTTTTCCTTTTTAAAATTTCTAAATTATCATATATATTATTTCTCCTGTCAACATCCCTTTTTCTAAGAAAATACGAAACGCAGAACGACGAATGAGATAGCATATGAAAGGATTTGGAACAGGCTTTTGACATAGCACACTTAGCATTTCGTTAAAACATGTTTTTGATTAAAATTTGCTGAAAATTAAAAATTAAATCGGCATTGCTTTCATAAAAGAAATGAAAGGTTTTCTTCAAAATATTGTTGCCAGAAAAATGAAATATCACATTATATGATACTCAGCAATTATAATAAAAAACACCGCACGGGTTTATTTTATATTTATGATTAAAAAGCCAAATTGAAATTGAAATGTTTAGATTTATATTTCTATGTCCCATGTTTTTCAAGAAGCGGATGACGTCATCCTCTAATGCAGTTAAGATACGATTGTTATTTTTTTTTCTCGCGCGTGCCTTTTGCAATCTTGGATCAGTTTTTACTCTAACTTTGATGGAATAAATTAGATGATATTCTGGCTTGACTAAAAACTAAATGTTGTTCGCAGATATTTTTATCCTTGCTTTTTCTTTAGAAGTTTAAACATGCATCTAATAAATATTACATATTGATTTAAAATGGTACTTGTCTATTATCCCGTCGACCACTTTTCATAACAAAAACCTATCGCCAAATAAACGGGAGAACATTGCAATTGGAATATCAAAATAAATAAAATGTAAGAATTTAAGGACAAAATTGTTATTTTAATTAATGAAATAACGGTCCTTCTCTATTATCCTGTGGACCACTTTTCATAACAAAAAACGATCGCCAACTGTAAGATTAAACGCCAAAAATGCAGTCCCATTTATTTGATGTCAGAAGCATTAAACGTGTTTGTTATCTCATCAAGTGGTTTTTAATTCGACATTTGCATGTATTTTTCATTATGTTTTACTTATTTATTAGTTATTTCATTAATTAAAATAACAATTGTGTCCTTAAATTATTATATTTTATTTATTTATTTATTTTGATATTCCAATGGCAACGTTCTCCCGTTTATTTGGCGTCACAGTTTGGCAATAGTTTTTTGTTATGAAAAGTGGTTGACGGGATAATAGAGAAGTACCGAAATAACTAATAAATCAGTAAAACATAATGAAAAATACACGCAAATGTCGAATTAAAAACAACTTGATGACGTAACAAACACGTATAATGCTTCTGACATCAAGTAAATGGGACTGCATTTTTGGCGTTTAATCTTACAATTTGGCGGTAGTTTTTTGTTATGAAAAGTGGTCGACGGGATAATAGAGAAGTACCTAAAAAATATTAGATTTCAGTGTGAAATCCTCGCATGGGCCCTCTGGTAACTTATTTATCTTTCAAGTATTTTTTTACATTATTCCCAGCTATTAATTTTACTTTCGACTTTGAATTCTTGGCCCTGCACCTATGTCTACCGACTAGGTTTTTTGGTTAACTTTGCTCCCCCCCTCAACTATTCAACAGTTACCTATTATTGTACATACTATAATTAATTAATTGCATCGTTTAATCAATATAAAAAATAAAAGCTCGTTTTTAAATTAATAACTTGTCAGGCGGTATTTTTTTGTTTTAACCATAAATTGTATTATTTTGATTTTTAAAGTCTATTATAGATATTTAATGATCTAATAAATGAAACTTATAGACTACTTCATGCTTTACAAACTTTATAATGACACTTTTGTCTCTAAAACGCACTAAAAGTAGATTATTAAGCAAAAACTAACGTTATTTGTGGATTTTTGCACTTTTTGCAAATTTTACCCTATTTTCCCTGCTCCGTATCTTACCCCTATTTAGAGAATTTGCAAACATGAATACTGCATGTTGTAGAGAATTTTATGCTCTACAAAATGGTGAAAGTGCTTTTTCTGTTAAATGCACTGAAATCGAGATATTTAAGGAAAATCGAAAAAAGTGCCAAAAAATATTGGTTTTTTCAATATTGTGAAAAACGCACAAGGTCTAGAAGGCTGAAAACTTGGATTTTTTAATAGAGGGTCAACCTTTAACACATATCCAAAAATCAGAACTACCCGAATTTGTGCAAAGGCAAGGCCCTTTTTTACGCTATTTCTACTGGACTATATTTCCCTGATAAGATTAAAAACTAACTTCAACATCAGTTACATTTGAAATGTACACTTACAGGAAGATTTTATTGACAGAAATTATGTTTATGTTGTCAATAGTGAAACGGTTACTTTTGCTAGAGGTAAATCTATTTTAAAGCAGATGTCGCTGCGATCGCTCTATTATTGTACCGCATCGTTGCACGTTTATCGGCTACAATTTTTTAGCACTTTTTAAAGCATTACCAGTTTGCCTTTTTTTAAATTCCGAAATTTCGCATTCATACCAGAAATTCCCTATAATGTTCTTTTACTTACTTAATAGCAGATATTTCGTGACTTCTTAAACTAAAAATTCTTGTTTCAGAATTTCCGGTTTGAATTCGAAAATTTTGAATTAAAAAACGGTAAAACTGTTTCCCACACTATGTGTTCTAGGCGCTGTAACCTGAGTCTCAGAATTTTAATATTTTGAAAATTAGAGTAGTTATTAATTAAAAACTGATCAAAGTTCACAAATAAAAAATCACTCTTCCGAAATCCGTGCGCTCATGCCCAGAAGCCCTTTTTCCGCACCTTCCGTGAATGGAAGAAACAAAGCACGAGAACCCGTTTCTTTTTAAGTTTTTCTAAATTCACCATGGGCGAACGGCTGGAAATACGGAAAAACCATCTACATATTCTAGAAAAACGTACTTTTACGTCTTGAACGATTGGATTGGTCGAAAAAAATTTCACATTTAACCCTTTCAAAAAAAAATAATCAAGAAGCCTCGAATTCCTGTTTTTAATCTTCTCTCGTTTTCCGTTCCTTGTATCTTCCTGACTACAAGAGATATGGAAAAACGAAGCTCATCAAATTAAAGAGCTGACCATTTTCAAAACCGCCTTTGGTTTCAAAAATACGAGAGTTAACCCTTTGAAAAAGTATAGTTTCTGTACGCCGTTTCGCGATTTTAAAAATTCGCATCGGTGGTTCAGAGCAAGTTATGAAAAACTAAAAATACCATACAATATCTACATTCATTCCCTTTGCGACAGCTGTATTTGTTTTCGAAAAACTAGAGTATTAACCACTCGGAAAAAATTCGCGCGCAGTACCCACTTTTGCGAATTTCGCTTTTCTGCGACATATAAAATCTGGCATTGGATGTCTAAAATAACCAAACAAAAAAGAAGCACACCTAAGGAAGCACATCTACGTTCTATCGGGTACAGGCAGAAACCTTTAGTTTAAATAAAAATTCATGTTAATCCTTTCGAAAAAGTTTTTTACCGTAAGTCAATTTCGCAATTTTAACGATTTCTCCAATCTTTAAAAATTCGAATCGGTGATTATAAGCAAGATACAAAAAACTAAAAATACCGCGCTTAATCTACGTCTCTTTGCTTTTTAGCTCAAAGGCTATCAAAGCCTAAGAGCTAATGCGCTCACTGGTTCTGTATGCACGTATGTATTTATGTACGTAACGCGATAACTCTTGATAGAAATAACCGTTTTGCTTCAAATTTTGTTTATAGGTTTATTGTCATAAGGCTCTATTACAAGAACGAATGCACGGAATTTAATAAAACTTTAAATTAATTTAGACCTTGATATAAATTGTCGCTGATTAGTTTTACGTGTAAATCGCCCAACAGGTGGAGCTGCTATGCTGCATTTTCCACAATTTTCTCGATAGCAATATCTCTAGAAATAATGCACAGACATTCAACAAACTTATGTTTTGGTGTAAATATCCCAACAGGTGGCACTGTTATGCAGCTTTTTCACGATTTCTGCGATAGTTGTATCTCAAGAACTAATACACGGTTTTTCATCAAACTTCAGATTCAGTTAGACGTTGACATAAGTTGTTGTTGATTACGCTTTGGTGTAAATAGAATAACAGATGGCGCTGCTATGCTGTATTTTTCAGGATTAACACGGTTTGAGCTATTGTCATATCTCAAGAATTAATGCACGGAATTTTATCAAACTTCATATTCTGTTAGACCTCACATACTTTAATGCTGATTAGGTTTTCGTGTGAATCATATAACAGGCGGTGCTACTATGCGGCATTTTTGGATTCTGAAATGCATAATTATAAAAAATGCCAGAAGTATTAATGCTGATTAGGTTTTCGTGTAAATCATATAATGGGTGGTGCTACTATGCGGCATTTTTGGATTCTGAAATGCATAATTATAAATAATGCCCGAAGTATTAATGCTGATTAGGTTTTCGTGTAAATCATATAACAGGTGGTGCTACTATGCGGCATTTTTGGATTCTGAAATGCATAATTATAAAAAATGCCCGAAGTAAGTTTAGAGATTGGCACATCCAACTAGTTGTAATATGTAGATGTTTGGAATAGATTTGCATTTCTTGAGAAATTATCATCCATCCTTTTAACTACATTATATTCCGACGTATAACGCAAACTTATGATAGAAAAAAAAATGATAAAAATTTACAGGCGTGTGAAAAGTGAAAGTATAAAAGCCAAGCATAAGGATTTAGATTTCTATACTAATGAACGTGAGAAGAAAGTTTGATTATTTGAATGAAGCAGATTACGATTCCAAACGCTTTGCGGGGATTCAAACAGAGAGGCTTGGTAGTTGCGTATGTCCTCCCTTCACAATTGCCTCTTTTCTTTACGTTTGTATTGGTTATAACGATTTTTATGCTCTTTATTGAATTTTTATGCTACATATTCCATGAAAGTTTCTTTTCAGAAAAAGGGGATGCGCGTAATACGGGGAATATAACAAAAAATATAAAAATGTAATCTCATATCGATATGAAATGGAATACACGGCCCGTTTAAAGTTTTCTCGGACTGGTTAAATTACCGGCCAATAGATGGCGCTGCGTGTCCACAGGTGATGTCGAAAACGCGACTACACTTCGTTTTGTAAAGCGGTATAATTTCACGTCGCTATCTGTGATGTGACGCTAAGTGCATTCGGTTTGTTGTAACAGTGTACCGTGATCATGTCAGAGCTTGCGAAGGTCGAATAATGAACGAACATAAACCTGAAGGTACTAGTGTTACTGGATGTTGCTATTTGGAAGTGTTGAAGCGTTTCATGATCCTAGTATGCAGAGTTCGTCCTCACTACCATCAGCAAGCTCGTCCTTACACGACAACGCACCAGCCCGCGAGTTTTTGGCTTCTAAAGGGGTTTTCGTGCTGAACCATCCTCCTTTCTTCGCAGATTTATCCCCGTGTGACTATTTCCTGTCTTCCAAGTTGAAATTGCACCTAAAGGAGACAACCTCAAGTGACTAAGACCGCCTATTTGACGCACATTTCAAAGGCGGGCTTTCAGGAGTGTTTTAATGACTATTGCATTCGTTGTTAAAATTGCCTTCAACTGGACTCCGTTGAGTCCAGTGGGGATTATTTCGAATGAGCATAGGTCAAAATTTTTATTTCAATTCCTAATTTTTTGTTTATATGTTCAATCCCCGAAATCTTCGGACACACCGTGTATACGGTATATCTCTGGAAGATATTCCATGTTTATATCTGGAATGTTCAGTTGACAGACCTGCGCAATTTCTAATGCGCGTATCTGATTTCAAATCAAACACGTTCAAACCATGCAGGCAGGCACGAGAAAGATTTCGAAAACTGCTCATCAAATTGTTCCTTTTAAGGGCAGAGGTGACATCTTGACAGTGTGAGCTAAGCAGATTTGGCATGATGTTTAAAAACATGTCATCTATACTAATATTATAAAGAAGAAACCTTTGTTTATTTATTATTTATTTGTAGGAGGTAATCTCTGGAACTATGGAATTGGTATAAAAAATAATGATGACAAAAAAAAAAAAAAAAAAAAAAAAGAGAAAAAAAAAATGGTGGCAGTCTGTGTTCCAACATAGGCTATTTACTTTCTTTTTCCGTACCCGGTCCCCTAATATCGTGCAAGAGCGAAAACGGTGAAAATTGACGATTTCTTTGAAATAATTAAAACTAAAAACTCGAAAATTGACATGGTGATTACTTTTAAGAGGTAAATGTTCACTAACAGTGGTTTTCAAAAAATTGGAAATTTAAAAGGATGAGATGAGCAGAAAACATCTTAAATTATAATTACTCAGAAACTATCGTATCGATTTCAAAACATTTCTTCAGTAATATAATGGTGACTGTCTGTGTTTAAAGATTTAAGTGATTTCTTTCATTTCTAGATTTCTCTTTCTCAGGGGGTGCAAGAGAGAAAAAGTTCTAAAATTACGATATCTAAGAAATCGTTAGGATTAAAAACTTGAGATTTGACTTAATGTTTACTTTAAAAAAATAAATACTCGCACAGAACTTGTTTTTAAAATTTCGAAATTTAGAAGGATTAAATCAGCCGAAAACATTTTAAATTCACAGTTACTCTGAAATTACCGAAAAATATTTCAAAAATTCTTTTAGCATTTATAATGATAACTATCCTTACTTAAACATAGTCTATTTTTATATCTCAGCAACCCTTAATCCAAGGAGTACAAGAACGAAAAATGTTCTAAATTTACGATTTTTTTGAAAATGTTAGGGCTATAAACTTAAAATTTGAAATGGTGGTTACGTTTACGATGTAAATAATGCCCAAAAACGGTTTTAAAAAATGGAAATTTAACCCATTCGCTGCAAACCACGAGTATACGAAAATTACGAATTCGTACCGGAAATTTCGAAAGAAGAATTTTTATTTTATGTAATCACGAAATGTTTGTAATAAAATAAAATAAATATTGCTATAAGTATTTTCTGGTATCAATTCGAAATTTCTAAATAAAATAAAATTTTGATAATTTTAATCCGCCAGTGAACGTGTTAAAAAGGGGAAATGAGCGAAAACCGTTCTAACAATACGTTTACTTTGAAATTAGCAAACCAAATTCAAACTTTCATCCACTGTAAGATAGATGATGGACAGAATTCATAAATAGACAACATTTTATCTGTTTTTCGCAAAAGAAAGCTGAAATTGGTTTGGAATGAAAATTTTCTATTTTAATTAGTAGTATGCTTATGACTAGTAGCAATGTAATTTTCAGTTCGTGTTAATGTACCCACAAAGTACATTTTGACAACGTTTTCAACAAGTGTTCTGTATTTCCCAGCGCTCAAAGCCGCGTGCTTTGCTAGCTCATTTATAAACAAGTATATACGAGGGTGGTTTGATAAGTTATCGGCCTGACAATGAAAGCACAAGATTTTTGACATAATTTCATATTTTTGCAATGTTGTCTTGCAACTTAATACATTTAAGACACACTCTTGTGTGCGAATTCTTTAGTGCAGCCCTGTACGAGGGTGGTTCGAAAAGTTCTCGACCTGGAAAAAAAAATATAAGATTTTTGACAATATTTCATTTTACTTTTCAACTTGCGAAACATTTCAGAAGACTCTTGAGAAATGTTCATTCTTTGGTGTTTTTGGTTGACGTTCAACAAACGCGGCACGCATCCAGCGGAAGGCTATACCCAAAACATCGTGTAAAATGTAGTCAACACGGTCTATCGAAATATTTGAAATGTCAGCAAGTTCGTGTATCTTCAATCGGCGATCATTCAATACGGCATTGTGAATTTTTGAGACGATTTCGTCGGTCGTAGCGATTTTTGGGCGTCCTGAGCGTTCATCATCGTGAATGGATTTCCTATCATGTTTAAATTCAGCAGCCCACTTTTTTATCGTCGAATACGAAAGACAAGAATCCTTTAAGGTTGGAATCTAACTCTTTTTGTATGTCCGTGGAGGTTAAACCTTTTTAAACAAAGTATTTTATGACAGCTCGAACTTCATTTTTTTCCATTTTCAAAAAATGTCAAAACTTGTTATCGCCAGCCATAACCACTAAACTCACGCGTCTGAAACTAGGCAGCATGTCATCTAAATGATCATACTTTACAAACATCATTGTCATTTGACCATACTTGTTCCTTCTTTGTGTCAGGCCAAGAACTTATCAAACTACCCTCGTACGTGCATTATTACTTTCTCATATAAAGCAGATTACAAGGTGTATAAAAAAATGAGACATGCTTTAATTTTTTATCTGTTGAAGATAAGTAGGAAATGCAAATTGCAAAAGTTCTCAAAATAAGGTAAAATTTGAAACTGTTTTAATGATATAGTCCTGCCATTAATTTGTGAAAAGTTACACTTTTTACACTTTTATATATTTTTTCGTTTGCTGCTACAAAAACATTACAAAACGTGCATAGTGTTCTCGCTACATCTCCATCACATCTCCACACATCTCCATCTTTAAAAGTGATAGCTTTATACTTAATTAAAAATTGGTCATTGTGAATGGAGGTTTATTTGTCAAATTAGAAAAGTAAAATCAAAGTAAAATCCTGCAAAATGTAGCATAGCAGTGCCACCTGTTGGGAGATTTAGACCAAAACCTGATCAACAAGAACTTATGTCAACATCTAACTGAATCTGAAGTTTGATGAAAAGAAGTGTATTATTTCTTGAGGTATAGTTATCGTGATAATAATGAAAAAAGTAGCACAGCAGCGCCACCTGCTGGGCTATTTACCAAAACCGATCATCAACATACCAAAACCGGCAGCATCTATAATCATGATCTAACAGAATCTGAAATTTGATGAAATTTCGTGCATTAGTTCTTGAGATATAGCTATCGTAAAAATCATGAAAAAAGTGGTATAGCAGCGCCACCTGTTTGGATATATACACCAAAACGTAATCAGCTTCTATTTATTTCAAGGTCTAATTGAATCTGAAGTTTGATGAAAATAAGTGCATTAGTTCTTGAGATAGAGCTATTGAGGAAATCGCGCAAAATGCAGCATAGCAGCGCCACCTATTAGGAAATTTTCACCAAAAACTAAACAGCAGCAATTTGTATCTGGGACTAACTGAATCTAAAGTTTTATTAAATTTCGTGCTTTAGTTCTTGTGATAGAGCGCCCACAAAATTTTTGTCACATACAGACATTTTATAATAGCAGTCAAATATTGTTCAAGACCTTCTAAAACGTATAAATTCGTCGAAAACCGGAAGTCGAAAATTTTCATGAATACAATACTTTCTTCTTGTAAAGATAGAAGAAAGTAAAAATTAAAGTGCCTTTCAGATTTTATAGGCCATCATGTATTTTAATTTATATATAAGACAAAAAACACCTGCTGCATGAATAGTTTTTTCAGAATGTTTATTTCATTTTTACTTATCTATTTATGGCGAGTTAAGTACATTTTCTAAAAAGGCAGTGCTGCAGATAAATTAATATTTTAACTTTCTTTGCAAAATTGTAACTTTTCTTGTAAGCCATGTACATTATTTTATAATTATAAGAAGCATTCTTTTTTTTTTTCTCAAAAAATAAATCAATTAAAAATGTAAATACTGAAACATTCAGAAACTACTATAGAATAAAAAATTTGTACTTTCCTGCAAGTCATGTATATTATTTTATAATTATAAGAAGCATTCTTCCTTTTCTTTCTCAAAAAATAAATCAATTTTGAAATCAATTTCAAATTAATCAAAGATAAATAAATTTTGTAAATACTGAATGTTTCAGTATTTAGATTTTTATGTAAATACTGAAACATTCAGAAACTACTATAGAATAAAAAAATTGTATTTTCCTGCATATGTTTTGAAATATTATAGTTACATTCATAAATTAAAAAAAAGTTCTCAAGAAACTAGTTATTTACACGAGCATGAAAAATTTCCACTCCCTGCCTTACCACTAAATATAACACGAACCTGTCATTTGACAGATACCAAATGAAACTATTTCGACTCGAACCAGAAATTTCGTCATAAAATAAATAAAATATAAATCGCACAGATATAAGTTGAATAAAATATTTAAATAGTTTTAAATAAAATTCTGGTCTAAAATGTTTTTATAAAACTTGAGTAAAATTCGTAGTATGTTTAGTGTTAAAAAGATTTTATTAAAAGTATGCAACCTAATGTGTAAAACATTTACTCCGAGATAACATGAGCAAAATATTTACATATTTAATGCATGTTATTGTTATTAGTGTACTAACTTAAAGGTTATTCTGAAATGATACAAATTAGGTATTATCGGACTTTGAGTCTTTTTTATCTTTTAAACTTAAAATTAGACCTTAAATAAGAAAATTAAAACCATCTAATGTCATCTGACCTTAATGTTTAGAAAGTAGATGCTACAAGAAAAGCATATTTAATGCAACAGTCTACTAATTCTCTTACCCTCTAACCCTTTGCATATGAAATTTTACAGTGCAATTACTCACAACTTTTAATCTATCTGTAAATTCATGGAGGTGAAATATTCAGTAGTATAGTTGTAGTAGTTGTGATAGTTATCAATGCCATTAAATAGTTATTCGAACAAGCGTGTTCAACTGTAACATTTTTCAAAAAGATTAATTTAATTATAACACGTTATTACACATTTATTCCAACTACAATAAATTTAGAAATTATCATGCTAATAAGCATTTGTAACTTTTTTTGTAACTCATTTGTAACATATTTGTAATTCTCTCTTTGGAGACGGAATATTCCTCCCCCCTCCCCCCATCGCTACCTGGCAACCCTTTTAGTTCTGATGTAATCGCTTTACCGAAACTAAAGAGTTTCGTTGAATAGTCGACTCTGTGGCAGCAAGCTGTACGCACGCAATTCAAATCTGTAATAAAATATTTCGTTTTTACTTGTAATTTTTTTATTCAACCTCTGAACATCTTGATCCTAGCGATCCGGAAGTAAGGACTTGCTCTAATCGTAAAACATTATTTTTTGGAGAAAGAAAGTAATAAAAATTATGAGTATATATATATAAGTATGACAGAATCTGTCATAAATGCGTTAACCCTTTCCGGCACAGTGGTCTCACTTCGGGCACACCTAATTTTAATTCCAAATTGCATTCTGCACCAAGAATATTTTAATAAAATTTTGTTTCTATAACGAAAGCTTAAAAAAAGTAGTTTGTAATTTCTAAAAAAGTCGTTTATAAATTCCGGTGTCAGTCAGTAATTCCTCATTTTTCGAACAGAATTTGTCTGTGCCGGAAAAGGTTAAGCCGCAAGTGCGGGAATTTCAAGGCGCAGATAACGAAGATATTTATATCTGTGAATCATAGAGTTCGCCGAAATGAAAGCCCATCTAGAGTTAATTTTAAAGATGCAAGTTAAACTGAGGTGGTCTGGGAAAGAAAGTGCCAAGCCACATTTTTGGTGAAATAAATATGACACAGTAATTTGTTGCTTAACACTAGAACTACCGGAAATTTTACTCAAGTTTTTTAAAACTATTTCACACGAGAAATTTTATTTAAAACTACTTAACTTACTCGTTTAACGGATTTCTGTGAGTTTTATATTTAATTTATTTTAAAAAGAAATTTCTGGTTCGAATCGGAATATATTTATTTGGTAACCGTTAAAATGACGGCTCATGCTAGTTCTAGTGTTAATATTGTAAATTATAATATCCAACATATAATATGTTTCTAATGTCACTTGGTTGCAGCCTATGTGACAGGTTTCGTTTCTGCCCCAGATTTTTATGCCCCCAATCAAGGTAGTTAATTTACAAAAACGTAATAGTAAGATTATTAAATTAATGCCATATTGTTTCTCAGAATATCTCAAATGTTAGTAAGACATTGGTGAAAAAACTTTAGGTTATATATCTTGATTTGAGTATTGGATCAAATTTTTAAATTGAAATATCTCAGAAGTTCAAAAATGTGGCTTGGCACTCTCTTGTCCCGACCCCCTCAATTGGACTCTCTCAAACGAGGACTATTACAAAATTGTTAGTGAAGAATATTTTGAACTTTTAGAAGAAATATTTTAACAGCTAGATGGCGAAATTCGAGTGATAGAGACAGCGGTGTAGCATCGGATAGGGGGGGGGGGGAGGCTCGATCTTTTTACTACCAGTATTTTTATATATTATATCATTGTTGAGCATCACACAATGAGGTATTTTATTTTTGTGGCAAGAATACAGGGTTCGCACGCTTTTAAGCCACGCCCCATTTTGTAAGACTCTTCCACCAGTAATCGCATAAAACTATCTTCTATCTTATGAATCTTGAATACCATTAGGAAGAAAATGATCTTTTAATTATACTGGTGGCGGAGTCCTTACAAATTGGGGCGGGACTTAAGAGCGTGCGAACCCTGGAATAATTTGAGGAAAATCTTTCATTTAGTTTATGAAAACAATGCCGATTTAGTTTTTAATTAACATAATTTTTTAATCAAAAACATGTTTTAACCCTTTCAGGGGCAAGCAATTGTGTTCCTGTAACGTCGAATTCCCACCGGTATTTACGAAAGAATTTAGATCAAAATAAGGAAAAGCAATTTTTCAACTTTTTCCCAGTCAAAGTTAAAAAAGTAAAATTCTGTTAAAAGTTTCTGTTTTGAATCGGATTAAAATTAGGTGGTATATAATATATACCCCCGCCCGTCAAAGGGTTAACGAAATGTGAGTGTACTATGTCAGAAGCCGCTTCAAAAACCTTTCGAATGATGCCTCATTCGTTGTTGTGCGTTCCGTAAATTCATAGAAAAATGGATGTTGACAACACCAATAATATAGATGATACTTGGATCTAAATTCAGCCTGATTTAATTACGTTTTTACTCACGTGCTCATGAGAAGGCAATTAAAAGTAAATTTGTTTATTAGAAAAAAATGGAAAAATATGGAAAATTCAAAATACTCGCACTGCAGACTAATATATTTTTTAGTAATATGTAATATTTTTTAGATGCAGGTTTAAACTTCTAAAGAAAAATTAAGGATAAAAATATCTATATCAAACAACATTAGTGAAGCCAGAATAGCATCTCATTTATTCTATCAAAGTCACAATAAAAACTGATTGAAGATAGCAAAAGGCACGCTCGAGAAAAAAAATAACAATGGTATTTTAATTGATTTAGATAATGACGTCATTCGCTTCGGGAAAAACTTGGGACAAAGAAAAATAAATTAAATACATATAAAATACAGTTTAATATAACAAAGTATACGTTTTAGGCTAAACTTGAAATACTACTACTGTGATGAATCGATGGTGTAATTTTTTTTCTAAAAATTTCAATTCCAATTTTCCTTTTTAATTATAAATATAAAATAAACTCGTAGGCAAGCATCACACTTTCTCTTTGCTGCACTATTTACTTTTTTATAATCATTGTTGAGCACGATATAATGCAGTATTTTATTTTTGTGGCAATTTAAAAAAAAAAACTTTCATTTCATTTAGGAAAACAATGCTGATTTAATTTTTAATTAACTTCATTTTTTAATCGAAAAACACGTGTTTTAACGAAATGTGAGTGTACTATGTCACAAGTCGGTTTAAAGACCTTTCCAATGATATCTCATTCATAGTTATGTTTTTTGTAAATGAAAGAAGATTTCGTAATTTTTAGCACTTAAGATGGATACTTTATGGAACAAAAAAAATAGACTAACCATTACATCTATTAATCACTTCCTTTATCTTCCCAATCAGTCCAACTTTGATATATACACAGGTGAAGAAATACGACTTCATTATCTTAAGCCTGCTGAATATTTTTGGATTTTATACAATGCTCATCTTCCTTCTGTAGACTTGGTATTAGAATTTCATTTGGACGTTAACTTATTTCTACATCTACAATTTTTTAAAAACTTTTCACTTGCCTTTTGAATTTCAGTTATGCATTTTCTATTGTATATTCCGATATTCTTCTTTTTCATTTCGTTTCTTTTTATATTATTTTTTGTGATGGATGAACCGTTGATAAAAGTATTTTATCGGACATTTTGGAGAGACATCAGGTAAGTGAAAGCTAACTCATTTATTTTTAGTGCATTATCCGTTTTCCTACTGATATAGTCAGTGAAAAGCAACGTTAGCCAAAATCCGTTTAGCAATTAATGCATCTTCCGAGGGCTGCGTCGGACTAGACTTAGCCCTCTGAATAATATGCCAACGCACTGATACAAAAATGGCGGCTGTTGTAGGCGGATTTTTTAAAACCAGTGGCGTAGCTACGCTTTTTGGCGCTCGGGGCAGGAGGAAATTCAGCGCCCCCTAAATATAAAATAACAGCATTATTTTTCCGCAAGACAAAAAAAGTCCTTCCGGCATGTACCAGGAGGAAAAAGATGCTTCCCTCTTTCTTGTTTTTAAGAAATCAATTAATTTAACTCAATCACACGAAGCTAAAATGCATGAAACCTGATCATAGAAGATTCCTAGTTTTCGTTAATAAGGAATTTGAACGAGAATTTAGAAAAATTAATCAACTATTGACAAGTTGGATTCATTTATATGACGACCTACTATTAATGTCATATTTGGGAACATTTAACCATATATCGCCAAATTTGTTAAGAATTTAATTTTAGCAGATATGACTATGTATTTTTAAGCGTATGAGAGTAGCAACAATGATTACAACAATGAAAGTAAATTAGGGAGAAACAACGTTTTTAAAAACTCATAAATTAAATCCGATTATGGGTGGGGGAATATCTGATCCTTTGTTTCATTTGCAAGTTGCGTACCATCTTTGGAGTTTTCAAGGAGTTCCGCGGACAAAACTTCAACAAATATTTTTTAATTGACTCGTTTTTTTTTTTTTTTCTTTGGACGATCTTTTAGGTGCCTTTTATAAAATTAAAAATAGGATTTTCAGCAATAAAAATAGTTTATTTTCTAAAAATAAAAATGTTAAGTAAAAAGTCTTTTTTATTATATCTTAAAATTTGCCATGACATTTACATTTTAACTAATTAACTTTTTGAAAATCTGGTCCTTACAGTTGGAAGGAAAATATGAAGAAATGTTGCAAAAATTAAAAAAATTTGGTGAAGTCAAGTTTTAAAATTTTCTTTTAAAAGATTTTCAAGTAAACATTTTTAACAGAAGATTAATTTTATCACAAGAATTGTGTTTTTGCTTAATTAAATCATAAAACATTCATAATATCAATAAAAATAGCATCTTAAAAATTTACAACAGTGCACCCTGTTTGCAAATTTTAATTACTCCCAAATTTTGCTTTGATTAGCCCGAAGGGAACCATATATATATCTTTGTCCGTTCAGATGAAATTTTACTATTTTCTGTCTCTTTTAATCATTATGGTTAATCCTGGTTTCAAAAACAATAAAAACTATTTACAAACTTGCTGTTTAAAAGTAGCCATGTGACTTCGATTGCGTCCCCGAAACTGCTATAAATATTTAATTTTGTGGATTAGCCATAAAAAGTATGTAGATGATCTTTTCAATAGCATATTTGACTTATAATAAATCCCGGATACAACGAGCCTCCAAAAGTTCTGTATATGGTCTGCCCTTTTTTTTTATCAGCTTTAATGAATTTTTCTTTTTATTTCTTTTTTTACAGTTTTCTCTTTAAAAAAATATTTCTGAAGATCTAATAAAAATCCAGCTATTATACTTGTGATGTTTTTACTCAATAAATAAAGATTTCATTCATGATTTGATTGCCTAAGAGGGACTGCTCAGACAAGGAAACCAAGTCAGTAGAGCATAGTATCCCTCCCGGTCCCTTTATTAAAGTCTTAAAAAAAGAAGAAGAAATACATGATTTCTTAGTTATTTGTTACTATTTTATTTAACTTGCTTTTTGTATGTAAAGATGGACTTTTCAAATTGGATTTTTCACTCGCTGATTTTTTTTTTTTTTTTTTTTTTTTAATTTTTTTTGGAACTACGTGAATTACAGTCAAGCAATTAAGTCATTTTTAAGATAAATCTGAAATACTTACAAAGGTATGATTTAAAAAATATATTATTTTACTTTTATTATTAATAATTAATTTGCATCAGAAGAATGATTAACCATGAAAACAACACTGTCTGCCACTCAAATAACAGAAGAAAAAAAATCGACTTTTCAAATATAAAATGCACACTTCCTCTTTAAGGGGACTAGGCACTCTAAATGTCAATTTTGCAATTTTCTCTTGAAATTTACTTAGACATCCGTAATATATTCTGGTGAAGTTACCTAAACATCCGATGATTATAAATATGTGAAAAATGCTTTTTACAGCATAAATTTCCCTTTAAATGATTTAGAGTTGCAATCTTTTAATTAATTTTCTCTCAGCTCAAGCGATTTTTTTTCCTTTAACTATGTTGCTGCTTTTGAAATCACTTTAAAAAGACATCTGAAAAAATACACTGATTACACCTTTTTTAATACAATAGATGAATGCATTTTTTAATTAAAATACTTAGAAAATATTTTCCTATTCTTGATTACGTTTTCATTGTATTTAATTTTTTGCAATTTTCAATGTTCATTTAACAGTTATTTTGAATGTTTGTTCAAGACTAAATGAGCATTTAAATGATCTTTAAAGACTGCATGTCTTAATAATGTTCATGAAAGATTTTTTAAATCGTCAAATACTTCTAAACATCACACACTATTACTTGCATTAGTAAACAAAGCCAAGAAAATAATTTAGCCTTTTCTCCATTTCCACATAGTCATTTTTACTACGAAAACTGAAAAGTCCTGCAATGATTTTTTTACGGTTTAAGAAGGGGAAAAAATTTGGGGGTAGGTGCCCACATTTTATTATTTATATTTTCTCAATGTCAGTTCGACGAAAAAGTCGAATTTCCAGTAAAGAAGAAATTATATCTTTACATACAGCTCCTCCAGCTAAATACATTTTGCATTAGTTCACAGAATTATAGTAAACTATTCATATGGAATGCCAAGAACTGAAAAATTAGCTTGAAAATCCATAGAGAAATCAAGAAATGCCCTTTTTATATAAAAATGTGACTCTTAGCAGTGTCCTTTGTTTTATAAGTTGGAAGCTAGACAGTGCGAAGATTCCATCTGCGATGGGCACCTATGCATTTTTCCACTCCACCCTCCTTCGCTGAATTTCTTCAAAGAATTCACACACACACACACACACACAAAAATATTATCGTCATAATATGTGAGATGATTTCGATTTAAAGTGTCTCTTAATTTGGCGCCCCTCCCCTTATCTAATCATTTTGCACCTCCTTTCAGGTACGTAATCATGTAATGCGGGGCTGTCCAACGCGGCGCCCTTTGAAGATTCTCTTGTCGCCCCTTCGAATGTTTCATTTTTCTAGATTTGTTTAAAACAAAAATCCAACTCCAAAGTTTAAAAAATTTAATATTTGCATGCTTTTATTAATTACAAGTGTTATTAAGTTTTTTGGCCCCTTTACCTGCAACAGCCCCTGAGAAACGTCCGCCTCCCTCATTCCGAAACCTCAGAAAATGCAACGTTAAATTTACTATATGTTTTTTGTTCAATTATCTCCATCCTAGAGTGCCAATGATTACCACTGTGAAATATGTGCGTATCCTGCAAACGTGTAGTTATCGCTATCAATGCTAAAGGGAGATAATTTTCTTGCATTTTTCGAATTATGTGAATAATAGCACCCTTCATTGTGTGCCACAAGCTCATGTGCTCAGTATACTTACTGATAGGTTGGACAGGTCTGATGTAAGTTACAAAGTGTGTTGAGCTATCCCTAGAAACATTTACAGAAGCTTTTTCTTTCAATATTTAGTTATAATAAAATATTTTACTAAAGAAAGCATTCACACACGCACAAAAATAAGGCGGACATTTTTTTTTATTTACTGTCAAAATATTTAAAAAACACCTTTCAATTTGGCGCCCCCCTTAGCTACGCTACTGTTTAAAACTTCTGTACGGTCTTTGTATTTGAATACCAGTATTTTTTTAAGTATTCTTTGTCTTATTTAATCTCAGAAAAATAAAACAAAGGCAAGGACGGACTTAGAAAGCCTTCTGGGAAGGCGATACTACAAACTTAGGATTTTCATGTATTAATGGATTTAGAATCCCCCTTAATAAAGAATATTCCCCAAGTATATGTACAGTAGATGCATGCATAGTAAGCGTCCAACCATAAATGGCAGAGGCATCCGCCAGATCAAAAGCGAGGTCACGTCACTCAAGGTCGTACACCACGTAACGGAAGGGGTTGAACTAAAGCAAGGTGACTAATTGTTTTCACCATTTGTGTGTAATTTAATAGTTCCTATATCTATGAAAAAACTGCGCAAGCGCAAACGTCATGTTTTAATTTGAATTAGTGTTGATTTACTGAACATATAGATATTGTATTCTTTGTTATTCGTGATTATTTTGTATATTAATAGTTTTTTACAAAATAATTTTATTATATTTGTAAAAAATATTTATTGAATATCTACATTGTTTTGAATCTCTAGTAGATAATAATCTTTCTAGAAGTGATGATATCTGATATTATTATCGTCTGACATTTTGAACATCATCGAATAATCAACAGATTTATATCAATTTATGTTTGTTTCTCATATAAAAATGGAAATATTCGTTATAATGTAGTGAAAGTTTGTGGTAAATGTTGAAATAAATATGTGTAATAAAATTTCAGTATCCATCTATAAAAATACTTGGGTTTCAAGCCATCAAAGTTACCACACTTTATAAAGTTATTTTCACCCCTCCCCTTTTTTTTAATTTTTACATGTTTTTATTATGGAACTGTAGCTCTTGTGTGTAAATACGGAATTTTGTAATCAAATTTTAACTCAATTTCTGAGGTGCTAAAATTATAAAAAATAGGTAAGGTGTTTTTCCGGTAACAATGAATTTTAATATATTTAGAGGGTAAGGTGTTTTTCTGTTAACAATAAATGTTATATATTTAGAGGCTAAGGTATTTTTTCAATATAGGAGCATTGGCGAGATAGAGAAAATGGCCTTGGCGAAATGCAGAATTATATATAAATCTAACATCTGCGCATTCTCCTGAATATATATTGTGAATCTTTACTCACTCATGGAAGATGTATCTTATTTACCAGATTTATTGCAAAATATTTTTGATACAGTTTGCTTTGATAAAAAAATTTATATTTAAAAAACATTCACTATATCTTTCTAGTTTAGGTAGAAAAGCCAATAATGCTTACATAGTGCTTACACAATGCTTATACATTATTACCTGTACTACGGAAACTAATATGATATTGTGAATGTTTTTGAATGTACATATGTTATCGAAACAAACTGTATCAAAAATATTTGGCAATAAAACTGCTAAATAAGATACATCTTCCATGACTAAGTAAAGATTCCCAATATATGCTCAGGAGAGGTCGCAGATGGTAGATTTTGTGTCGCGGTGCATCAATGCTGAGTGACGTCAGTTTCGGCCTCGACTGAGCGCCAATTGCTATCAGCTCCATGTATCGTTTGAAATTCGAATTAAAATTAAGAATCACAGAAAAAAAACCTCCTGACATTATACATAACTCTCCTGCAAGAATTTTTTAATATCTGTCACCGTTTGCAAGCTATTAAATTTTAAAATCCATCAGTTATTTTTGGGACACCCGGTATATATATGACATATGTCATGCTGTAACTCTCTTATTTATGAACCGATTTGGATGTGACTGAGCATGTGTACAGGACATAATCATTAGTACTGAGCATGTGTACAGGACATCATTCAGTCTCGACCGAATTCGTTGGCGAGCTTCATACGCCATCTTGTTTCAAATTGGCAACCACTTGAAAAATTAGAAATTTTTAAAAATTCAAAAAAAAAAAAAAATTCAAAAAAAAAAAATAATAATAATTATGTATATAAATAGAAAATATTGTTTCCGGTAAGTGTTAGATCTTGATACAAGGAATCCGAAGCATTTGTTACTTTGCTAAAAACTAAAAAATGGCTGAGATATAACAGTTTGAAATTCTAGGGTCGCTGACGTTTTGAAATAACCTGAGTTTTGTCATGCTGTAACTCTGGTATTTATGAACCCATTTGAATGTGACCGAGCATGTATACAGGACATATCAAGATCTCGGCCAAATTCGTTGACCAACATTATCTGCATCCTTGTTTCAATATGGCCATTTAAAAAAATTAGAAGATTTTAAAAATTCAAAAAGATGTACAAAAAATTATAAATTGAAAAAATTGTTTCCGGTAAGTGTTAGATCTTGATACAAGGAATCCGGAGCATTTTTCTTTGCCTTTATCTAAAAAAAAGGCTGAGATATAGCAGTTTGAAATTCTAGGGTCGCTGGACATTTTGAAATAATCTAAATTTTGTCATGCGATTGCACTCGTATTTGTTAGCCGATTTCGATGTGACTGAGTATGTGTACAGGACACACCAAGATCACAGCTACCAACTTTTATGCTTTTTTCCTACCACTAAAATTGATATTTAATTTTATCTTATTAAATCGACAAAATCGTTTGATTACATAAGGAAAATATTTCTATAAAATTTTAGTGGTAATAAAAAAGCCTAAAAGTTGGCAGCTATGCAAGATCTCGATCGAGTTCGTTGGCCAGCTTCATTCGCCACCTTGTTTTAAAATAGCAAACACTTAATTTTTTGTTGAATTTCTAAAACTTCTAAAAGGTGTACCAAAAAAAAAAAAAAAAAAAAGGCAGAAATTGAATTTTTAGTTTTTTTTAAATAAGAGTTTGACTTTGATTGAAGGATTCCGGTGCATTGTTTTGCTCCATCATAAACAATTGCTGAGATATAGTAGTTTGAAATGCCAGGGTTACTGACAGTAACCCTAATGTCATAAAAATGTCAGTGACATTTTGAAACAATCTAATTTTTGTTAAGAGACAGCAGTAGTACTTATTGACCGATTTGTATATAACTGAACCTGTGTTCAGGACTTACCAAGGTCTCGTCCTAGTTGATTGGCCAGCTTCATCTGCCATCTTGTTTTAAACTGTCGGCCACTCCAATACTTCAGATTCAAAAATATGTGCAAAAGAATTAGAAATCTAAAAAGTTTTCCTTCTTAAGTGTTCGGCTTTGATACAAGGATTCGGGGGCATTTTTTGGTTTTTGCCTCTATCTTTAAAATTGACAAAGATATGGCTGTTTGAAATTCTAGGGTGGATGATTTTTCCATAATTAAGTTTTATTTGTGACATTTAGAAAACATGGCGTTTTGCAAATTTACTTTAATTGTTGCAACCATTGTTGTTATTCTCGTACATTTAAAATTACATTGCCATATTCGCCAGCGTCTAATTTTCGTCAAGCTCGGTGAAATAGTGTCACATTTGTCAACCAAAAATTATTCGACATAAATGAAGTCAACTTGGATATAGCTGACATATTTGGCGACATTCTCATTCAAATTAAGTATTGACAAAAACTGGGATTGAATCTTCTATAATCTGGTTTCCCACATTTTAGCTTCGTGTGTTTCAGTAAAATGAGCTGAAATTTTCAAAACAAGGAATATGGATGCTACCCTTTTTTACCGGTACAGGCCGGAAGGACTTTTATTTTGAATAATTTGATGTTTATTACTTTTGTATTACTACTGGACACTGCATTAAATAAATATATCATTAAAAGTTTTTATTTTAACTTTATAATGCCTTGGCATATACAATGTGCCACCCGTGTTTTTATTTTACTACAAACCGTCCGTGTTTTTAAAGTTCAGGCGTCATTCTGTAGAGACCCTGTAGAAAAAGAGCATTTTTAATAATAATGTTATGAATGTATTTTTAATTTTTTTAATAGGGGTCTGTACTGTTATTTTAAAACATTTCTCTTTGGGAACTATTGCCGTCTCCGTAATCTGACTATTGTGGATTTATTCAATAAAAAGGTTGAAAAATATCCGGAAAATGTCTGTTTCGTATTTGAAGATGAAGAATGGACTTACAAGCAAGTACGTATTATATAAGAATTATTTTTTTTTGTGTGATATTTATCATTACGGGCTAAATTTGACAGTTGTTTGTGAAGGACGAAAACATGAAATATCCGAGTAAAAAAAATAATAATTGAAAGATGCATAAGTGACATAAAAATTACAACACTGAAAAGAGGCCTTAATCAATGAAGCCAGCAGTTATAACGGTCTAATGGAAGTTCTAGAATCTGGCGAATTCTGATTTAATTCTACTGATGGGTCTTTGGGGGCAATGCGTTTGGTTAAGGGCGGTGGTTCATTTTTGGACCACTTTATTTTAATCCCTAAATACCACATTGGCACCAGAATTTTGGAATAAAAATTTTCCTTTTATTAAATACGTGGGAAAAAAAAAGAAAAAGAAGAAAGGCTTTCTCTTATTTTAAAATAAATTTGTTTATAAACTCTAGTGTCAGTCAATCCTTTTGGCATTTTACGAATAGAGGTACTCTTTGCCTCAAACCCTCAACATAATAATTCAGAGTATTTCAATAAGGAGAGTTAAAGAGGCAGATGTTGGGATGAGGATATCCCCTTATCACGGGGTCTTCAATCTTTTTGCTTGAAAGTCCACAAGTGTCTCGCGGCAGACATCACGTGACCATACTTAACCCATTCGGAACCATGGGTGCATATATGCACCCTCAAAAAGAGCATACAGAATTAGTTTTAAACACCAGTAAAAAATAAAAGTAATATTTGCTTTCTCCCATTAGAGCATTTTTGTGATAGTTTAAGTAAAGTTAGCTTTTTTATAAAAAATCGTGCCAATCGAATAAAATTTGTGTAAAATCCGCCGGTCCTGAAGGGGTTAAATTCCTACCCTTTTACCTTTTTAAATGTGCTTTGCTTAAAAGAGAAAAAAAGTATTTTATAATATTGCACTGAAATGGAACTTTAAACATTAAGAGGTGTTTTAATGTAAAATTTTAAGCACATTTCATCGTATTTAAATAAGTGTTTTATTTTATTAAAAGAAATAAATCTAATTGTTATTAATATCAAAACTAACTTTTATTAAAATATTACATGCATAACATTTTAAAATCAAAAAGCAGAAAAAAATTCTGAAGTAGAATATTTAAATAAGTATTTTATTTTAAAAATAAAAATAAATCTTTAATTGTTATTAATATCAAAATTTACTTTTATTAAAACTATTTCATTTATCATGAAAAATATAAAGCAACCGATAAAATATTTTTAAATAAAAAAGTTGAAAATAAAACTGAAATAAAATATTTCACCGATAAAACATTTATATAAAAAAAAAAAAACTGAAATTGAATATTTTTACCGATAAAACCTTTTTAAATATAGATTTAGAAGAAAAGTTGGTAATAAAAAGAAGACGTGGGATTCTAACTCATGCTATCTAGACTCAAATGCACTGCTCTATCCACTCAACTACCAATCGCATAGCCGTTCAGCAACAAAACATAAAAATAAGTAGGCAAATCTGTGATCTAAAGGTAGTAATCTAAGAATGGGCCCGTGATGTTTGGTTACGTCTGCTAGACACTAGTGAAAATCGTTTGTCATTATAAATTCCAAAAGGAAATCTTTGCCGTATTTAATCTCAAAATTTTCATCCTTACCACCTCGTCTTGCACTTCGTATCCTTTTCCCTGTGTTCAGGGAGTACTGACAAGGAACTCCACAAGGGCATACTCAAAAAAATGTTGAAAAAAAAAACAAACACTGACGATACTCCTCATAAGAATATACATAATTATATCAAAACAGATTGGGCGAAATCTCATTATAACTTTAGTTAAAAAGTGACGAAGTTTTCATTATCTGGCAAAACAACGCCCTGTTGGCAACGTATTATTTCGATCTAATGAATTTTGTAGAAAAGACTATTTCCTAACTTAATGATAATAGCAAATTATCCTTTAGAGCAGGAATATAATTTTAAAAAATTGCACTAAAGAAACATGTATTATAAACTGTATTAAAAAAAAAAAAAAAAGAAAACAAGAACGAAAAATCATGCGTCAAGCATAGATTATGTAACACTTTCCCACGCTTCCAAAATAAGTTTACAAATAACTACCGTTTACTAAGCTGTAAGATAACATCTAAGTAAACAATTTGGAAAACGCATAACATATTTAAAAACGTAATTTCAGGAACTTCCATCATATATTTCCAACATATACAATATCCGGAAAAATATCCGAATACTTTTATTCAGCCCTGTATATGATCTATAGATTTGTATATATACTACATAGGATGCTAAATTTTAGTTTAGTTAAGAAACGCGTAGCACAGTTTAAAATTCTCCTTCTGGAGTTTCTGTCCATAAATGGAAATGTGTTCGCGAACTTTTGTGCTGTCCTGTAATATATGAAATACAGAATTTATACACACCAAGTAATAGACAAAAAGTGAGTAAAATTTAAAATCGCGTTCAGCAACTTAAAACGCACAACCCGGAAATATTGTTAATAGACGGAAGATAATTCTTTTGTGCGTCCCTGTAAATGAACGATGACTGCTTTACACACAATATTCTTTAGTAAGCCTCTTGTAATTAACCTTAGTGATATATATAAATTTCAATGCGTTTAAAATAGTGAAACCTTATTTAATTAAACCGCAAACGATTTTTCTCCATAGACGTAATGTAACGGAATTCTTTTGACTGTCCCTGTAAAGTAATTATAAGTGCTATGCACACCCTATTCCATATTAAGCTTTTTGTAATGCACCTTAGTGATATATATCAATTACAATGTATTTGAAATTGTGAAACATCATTAAAATAAACCGCAAATGATTTTTCCCCATAGACCGTAATGTAACGGAATTCTTTTGAGTGTCCCTGTAAAAAAACTATAAGTGCTACACACTTCAGTTGAAATAGGGAACATGCTATAGATAACGACAATAACATACAAAAATTGCAGGGCAATCCGAGCATATTTACGGGAGTTAGAGCACGGACAGACGGCAGACGACCATACGGCCAGACAAACTGAAGTCATGAAAACTTTTCAACTAGGTTGGTAAGTGTTAAAAAGGGTGAAATCTCATTATAACCTTAGTTAAAAAATGACGAAGTTTTCATTATCTGGCAAAACATCGCCCTGTTGGCGACGTATTTATACGACCTAATGAATTTTGTAAAAGAAGACTGTTTCCAAACTTAATGATAATAGCAAATTATCCTTTAGAACAGAAATATATTTAAATAAAATACTACATTGTACTAAAGAAACATGTTTTATAAACTGTATTTAAAATATATTTTTTATTTTTGTGTGAAACCATATAAAAATAAAAATTTCAAAACGCAAAAAGAAGAAAATGAGATTTAGGGAAAGAAAAACTATTTCTGTAAACATGTTTATCATTGCAAATACTTTATTCGAGTGTTAGTATACGAATGAACAAGTTTATAACACAGGTTAGGATCAGCAAGGTCGTATTATATGGACGTTATTCATCCAACCAACTTCTTGAGATTCCACATATAAGTCAATGTCTTTAGAATGTTCATGTTATTTAATTATTCATAATATATAATTAATTTGATTTTTTCTTTTCTAAATTTATCATTTTCAGTGTTTTCCTATATATTGGGTCATCCGGAAAATTCTGCGGATTTTCAAACAAAAGCGCGGTTTTGTCTAGTTATATTTTGCTAATGATGATAAGGATTGACCATATAAATGACCCAGACATGTACATTCTGTCTTTTCTGATTGGTCTGCATAATTGTCGCTTGTGTTGTGGCGTAATGTTTGTATCAGTACAGTGCTAAGGAAGGAGAAACAAAAAGTTTTTTTTCGTCATATTATTATGCTCTTTTATTTCAAGAAAGGTAAAAATTCTAGTGATATTGCTCGTAAAATTTGTGCTGTATATGGAGAAATTTCTGTTTCAGATGGCACAGTTAGAAGGTGGTTTACGAAGTTTAAGCGCGGGAATTTCAGCCTCAAAGATGGTGGTCGCTCTGGACGACCATCATCATCTGTAAAGGAGGACCTCATGATCATTCGATAGCTTCTTTTAAAAGCTATCAAATGATCATGCACCGCACTTTTTGGAATATTTCGTCTGTGTGATAGCTCCTAAACTGTGTAATGTGTAATTTCAAAGATAGCTTCTTTTAATAGGTCCTCCGTAAGAGCCCAGAGCGGGCAACATCTTTGAGGATTAAATTTCCGTTCTTAAAATTGTCAAATCACCTTCGAAGTGTGTCATCTGAAACAGCACTTTCTCCATATACAGCACACATTTTGCGAGCAGTCTGACTAGCATGTTTACCTTTCTTGAAATAAAAGAGCATACTATGACGAAAATGAACTATTTGGTTCTTCATTCTTAGAACTGCACCTAAACAAAAATTATGCCACAACATAAGCGACAATTATGCAGCGCAAGTAAAAAAGACCGAATGTACATATTAGGGTCATTCAAGGACATTCCTCATCAGCAATAGCAAAACAACTAGAGGAAATCACGCTTCTCTTTCAAAAACCGCAGAACTTTCCAGATGACACAATATTTTCAAAATAAGATGAAGGTACTATCTTGTATATATTCCGATATATGGAAAAATTTTATATATCGTTTTCGTTTTTGAAGAGGAAGAATGGACATACAAGCAAGTACGTTTTATTTAAGAATTATTATTATTATTTTTTTTGTCTGATATTTATCAATACGGGCTAAATTTGACAGTTGCTTGTGAAGGATGAAAATATGAAATATCCGAGTGAAAAAAAATTAATTGAAAAATGCATAAGTGACATAAAAATTTCAACAATGCAAAGAATCTTTAATCAAAGAAGACACCCTCAGCAGTTTATAACGGTCTCGAGGAATTTTTAGAATCTGGCGAATTCTGATTAAATTCTACTGATCAGATACTTCCCTTGTGAGAAGAAAAAATAATAATCATAATTCAGATCGAAAGTTAAGTCTTTGAAGGTCATCTTAATTTGTTTTTATTATTTAAACGTTCATAAACTACGTTATTAGTTACAGTTTCATTTAATTAAATTGCAAAATTTACTCGCTTAAAAAGCAGTCGGAATTATTATATTTAAAAGCGTTTCATAAATTTTGGATTTTAAATCATATCAACATAATGTTCGTTAAATTGTACGGAGCATTTTGGTGCTATTGTCGGAGCTCGAACGCGATTTCGCAGATAATTGTATCGCATATATATATATGAATTCTTCAATATTTTTTTCATAATCTTTTTGAGAATGCGCTTTAAGAAGATTTGCTTTCTGAGTATCTAAAAGAACGAATCTTTATGATGCAGGATACTTTTTTCCAAAATATTCTGATGACTTTCCTTTACGTTACTTTTGACATCAAAGGTGCATCTGACACAAAAGAGTATAAGCATATGTAGAATAAGTCACATTTTCTACGACAATTGATGATTTTATACTATTTAAAAACTGTCAAATTTAGCCCGAATACCCTGTACTCTCCAGCATATTTAAAAAATATTTCTGACTTTGATTTCTCTACTTGTATTTTATCCTAGTATTGAAAGTCGGGCTAAATTTTTTATTCAGCTTATTTGATTGCTACAACTTTTTTAAAGTAGTATAGTTCTCCTTATTTTCGCCTTGTTTAATCTGCTATTAAGTAAATCGAATATTACTATTTCAAAAAACTGTTACCAATGAAGCAACCTGAATAATCATCTGAATAATCATTAAGATAACACCACGATAAATTCATTTTTCAACGTTATAATGATCGGTCCCATGTTTCTAAATGTGTAAAAAGCTATTTGGAAAATATTAAATGGGACGTCCTACCCAATCGCTGTATTCACCAGACTTAGCCCTCCGGACTACCACTTATTTCGATCAATGCAGCCCGGAATATCAGAAATAGTGATGGGCATAAACAGAGTTGAAAATATCTAGGCGCCAATGGGCTGATTCGCACCCCTAAATTCTATTAGTATTCTTCGTAAAATTTTATTAGTATACTTCGTCTAAATTTTATCGGTATTCTTATTTAGCGAAGAATACTAAAAATTTAGTGGTGGGAATCGGCGCATTGGCGCCTAGACTTTGGCAGCCCTGGGCGTAACGATTATTTTGATTTTTCGAATGAATCATTCAGGCATGTGCAGAAGCATATCTGTCAAACTTCAATTTTTTTTTATTCAAATACTCACAGAAAATTTGAAAGAAATACAGAAGTTTCTATCAAAAACTGCTCCCCCCCCTTTTTTTAATTTCTGGTAGCAATTGAATAATATATATATTTTTTAATTTTGGTAGTAATTGAATAATAAAAAAAAAACAAGTTTGACAGCTATGCTTCTGTGCATGCCCGAATGATTCATTCGAATAATCAAAATAATCGTTATGCCCATTACTAATCAGAACAGAACTTCAATTCTTTCGAAGAAGTCAAAAAATTGGTCGATTCTCCAATAAGTGGGTAATTTGTGTCCCTCGGGGTTATATGCTGTATTTTGTCATCTATATATTTAAAACGCTAAGCATTTTCTTTCGACAATTCGTGAGAGCAAACTACTGCATCAAATTACACCATTCTTTTTTTTAATGAAGGATATTTGGACACAGATTTGTTATCGTTCATTCGTTTGTTCGAAAATTTAATTAATTAGCCGGAATTTTCAATTAAACTTTTACTTCTGCTTATGACGTCATAAAGTCGGCAACTCCCACTGTTGTGAGGCATAGACTTTATTCTCTGAACTCCGTGGTTCGCCAATCTTTTGACATTAGCTAATATCAACTAGGTAATATTGTAACATTGCAATATAAAATCTTAAAAAACTTACTTAAAATTAGCTGTAATATAATCATATTGAAATATCTAAACATAAACATAGCAATATGAATAACAAATCTCACGTAAAATGTTGCAATTTATGATTCCAATTGAAGCAAGATTTGGAGAGTTATCCCTGACGCCCAGCTAACATAAAAGTACCTATTTTATTTTATTTATTTACACACATATTCAATTGTATTATAAAATACTAGGTTGCCATACAAAGCAAAAATCTTCATTTTCTCGCCAAAAATGAACCCCGGTGCGTCTGCGATATCTGTACCGATTTAATCCAAATTATTTTGGTTGCACCGCATATTGCAAAATTAATTAAATCCATGATTATTGTTTCTTTCTCAGATTAAAAATAAGAAAATTTTGCACAGATGTCATATATGCACCACATTGGCGCGATTGTTTTACCCCGCCAATTTGGCGAAAACTTTGTTTTTGAATATTAGTTACAAATAGCATGGAATAATAGCACGTGATTTTTTATTTCAATATAAAAAATAAAATAACGTAATAAATGAAATAGCTTCTATTATTTAAAAAAAAGGAAATAAAAAGGAAATAAATGATAGTTTGATATAAATAAATATTGATATACATAATAAAAACAATTTATAGAATTAAAATAAAAAATAAAAGTAAATCAACAGCAATATAAACAAAATAACCGGGTTACCATGTGAGGCATAAAATTACCATTTTCTTGCAATCGCGCCAATGTGGTGCGTATATGACATCTGTGCCGAAAATTTAATGCTTAACGAAATTCAATTATTTTAAAAACACAAATTGCACAAATTGTGCTTATTAGTTGCTAAAATCAGTGTAAAAATTGTTTTAAACTCATAAAAGAGCTAAAATCCTACATGTTTCGGCTTCAAACTTAAAGCCATCATCGGGGAAGAGGAACAACACAAACGACTACTGATCTTTTAATTTTCGACACGAGAAGAATGAAATCAACAGTATGGAAAAATTTAAATAAAATAAGCGGGCACTCTTTGTTGCCAAAGAGCGAAAAACAAAACAATGAATTAACAAGGGGTTAAAAATGTATCCCATAAACCAGGTATGCTGAAAGAAAAGTTATCATTACAAATACAATCTTTTCTAATTTTAATTTCCAATGATTCCCTAATGGCGGCTTTAAATGGGTTATTGAACCTATGGATAATTCTTGCTTTATCGAAATTAATTACAATATCATTATTTTTAGCGAAATAATGATATTGTAATTAATTTCGATAAAGCAAGAATTATCCATAGGTTCAATAACCCATTTAAAGCCGCCATTAGGGAATCATTGGAAATTAAAATTAGAAAAGATTGTATTTGTAATGATAACTTTTCTTTCAGCATACCTGGTTTATGGGATACATTTTTAACCCCTTGTTAATTCATTGTTTTGTTTTTCGCTCTTTGGCAACAAAGAGTGCCCGCTTATTTTATTTAAATTTTTCCATACTGTTGATTTCATTCTTCTCGTGTCGAAAATTAAAAGATCAGTAGTCGTTTGTGTTGTTCCTCTTCCCCGATGATGGCTTTAAGTTTGAAGCCGAAACATGTAGGATTTTAGCTCTTTTATGAGTTTAAAACAATTTTTACACTGATTTTAGCAACTAATAAGCACAATTTGTGCAATTTGTGTTTTTAAAATACTAGTTAACAGTGTAGTGTCCAAATGGATTCAATTGTGAAATTCAATTATTTGATCGATCGCAAATTTTGGTACTTTTCCGTTATACGGACACCATGCCATACATGTAAAAGTATGTAAATGTATGCTTGGCAACAATGGTGTCCATATAACGGAAAAGTACCGAAATTTTTCTTAGTTCGGTCTATACCCAAAACAAGCATTTTACAGGTAACAGGAAAATCGCCAAAAATGACAGCTTCATCAGCAGTTATGACTGCAAAGTTAAATAAAATCTAATAATCTGAATTTTACAACGTTTATGCGAAACACCACAGAGAACGCACGCTATTTTTATATAAGTAGGGGATATTTAAAAGAATAAGAGAACTAACACAACCTTCAATAATATAATGCATGAAAAAGTAAACAAATAAGTGATTCAGCAAATCTTAAACATATGTATTTCTGGTACTTCTCTATTATCCCGTCGACCACTTTTCATAGCAAAAAAACTATCGCCAAACTGTAAAATTAAACACCAAAACTGCAGTCCCATTTCCTTGATGTCAAAAGCATTATACGTGTTTGTTATGTCATTAAGTGGTTTTTAATTCGAAATTTGCGTGTATTTTTAATTATGTTTTACTGATTTATTAGTTATTTCATTCATTAAAATAATAATTGTGTCCTTAAATTCTTATATTTTATTTATTTAATTATTTTGATATTCCAATGACAACGTTCTACCGTTTATTTGGCGTTACAGTTTGGCGATAGTTTTTTGTTATGAAAAGTGGTCGACGGGATAATAGAGAAGTACCGTATTTCTTAATTGTCTGAGTGCAACGAAGACTCATACACAGCGCAGTATTACTTTGCCCCATATATAGCTACGATGGATATTAAAACCTTTCGTCAAGCATAACTCAAAAAATATTTAACGGATTTCGTTCAAATTTTTACAGCATGTACCTATAAAGGTGACAACGACGTCTATTTATTACCAAGAATAAATGCTAAACCGTTTGGAAATTATATTAAAAAATAGATAAAAAAGCACAATTAAAGTACATACGTCACGAAATTTTGTGGTACGTCATTTTCACCGGCGCGAGATTTTCGTAGACAATCGGAATTGAAAAGTTCATGGAGTACAAGGAGCAAAAAAAATATGCACGCACTAATATTCAGCACAATAAAATATATTTCAATTGAGTAGAAATCGAAAATTAATCTGGATTTTTTTCTCTTTGAAAGAAAAACCCCGCAATAACTTAGTAGACTTGGTATTAGAGATTTGGCGCAAATCTCAGCAATAGCAGCTTTTTTTATTTCTCATGTGTAAATAATAAAAAAAAATTCTTTGGTGTTTAAATAAAAGGTTTCGATTTATGGCATTATTTCCTTTTTTTTCTCTTTTTAGCATTTTAAATGGTGTAACATCCTATTAACTTAGGTGTTATAAAATAAAGAGAAATATCAAGAAACACAAAACCAGTAGTTTATTCTAGAACAAGTAATAATAACGAAGTGAAAGTAGTATTACATAAAAACTGTCCACGTTACATCTTTCCTTACAATAAAAAAATGATAAGTCATAATTATAATAAGTTTCATAAGTTCAAACGTTCTGGAGGGCGAACAACTCTTCCGGAACGGGTCGTCACTGTCTTATTAGATTTGGAGGGAGTTACAGCTGGAGCAGGAAGCGGAGGAACATCAGGTTGGCTCAATGAAGTACTATTATCATTCTCCGGTTGAAAATAACTTGAAGGGTTAACGGCAACCTGGCGGTCTGGTAAAATCACAGCCTTTGTTGGACGGAGATGCGCAGTGTTTCGACGTAGAGTCTTGCCTGTAGGAGTAGTAACAAAATAAGAACGGGGAGTCTCAGCAGCGTCTGACACAGTAGCCGGAATCCAAGTACGATGATCAGTTTGAAGCTTTACAGATTGGCCTTTATTCAGTACTGGAGACTGATTTCGTGAAGAAGTGGTCAAAGCTGCACGTTGTTTTTCTCTACTTAATTGAAGTGGTACAGTAAATGACATTCGTGGCAAACGTAACGAGGGATGTATAGGTATTAGACCTCGAGTAGGTCGTCCGAAGAGACGTTGAGCTGGCGAAGGCAAATTTTCACGTGGTGTGTTTCTCCAATTCAGAAGTGCTAATCTGACATCTGTATGCTCTATAGAACACCGCCTTAAGATTAATTTTGCTATTTGAACATAGCGTTCTGCTAAGCCATTAGATTTAGGATAACGCGGGCTAGACGGAATATGTTGTATTTTCCAATCTTTTGCAAACTTGTAAAAGGCATCTGATGAATATTGCGGACCGTTGTCTGATTCTATAATATCTGGTATTCCATGAGTTGCAAACGAATCTTTCAAATATTCTATTACAGAGTGTGATGAAGGATGGACTAATTTTTTAAAATCAAAATATCCTGAGTAACTGTCAACAATAAGACAGTATTGATTTCCGCAAAATTCAAACATATCAGTGGCCACTCGTTGCCACGGGAATTGAGGAACTGGTTTCATTTGTAATGGTTCTGTATTGGGAGAACGGGCTGTCTGTTGACAAACAGAACATTTTTGTATAAATAACTCAATATCACGACTCATTCCATGCCAAAATATAATTTCTCGAGCACGATGTAAGGACAAATTAATTCCTAAGTGCCCTTGATGTATTAAATTCAAATACTTCGATTTTAATGCAGAGGGAACTATTAAACGTTCTGATTTGAATAACAAATTTTCATAAACAGCTAATTCATCCCTAAAGTGCCAGTATTTACGAAGTTGTTTAGGAACTGAGTTAATCCTAGGTGGCCAACCATCAAGAATCAAACGTTTTAACTCCTGTAATTCATGATCTTCATTAACTGCATTCAACAATTCTGAAAAAGTCAATAATGGAAGAGGAACATCACATACAACTTCAAAAGTTTCAATCTCTTCATCTTCTGCAAGGTCAGTAACGCAATCACGACTTAAAACATCTGGAATGGGTATATCCTTACCTTTTTTGTATACTATCTTGGGTGAGTATTGAAGAACATCAAAAAGTATTCTTTGAAGACGTGCAGGAGCTGCTTGTAATGATTTTTTTGCTATTGCCTCTAAAGGCTTATGATCAGTTTCAATTGTAACTGGTTTTCCATAAATATAATCGTGGAACTTTTTACATCCGAAACGAATAGCAAAGCATTCCTTTTCAATTTGAGGATAACGCTGTTGTGCATCTGTTAATGCTTTAGTAGCATACGCAATTGGTCTACCATTTTGAAGAAGCACTGCACCAACAGCATGTGAGCTGGCATCAACAGAAACTATTGCAGGTTTATTAACATCAAAGTAGGCCCACTTAGGAGTATTTTTAAGAACCTCTTTTAATTTACAGAAAGAGTTTTCTTGATCTGTGGACCATTCCCACAATACATTTTTGCGTAAAAGTCTACGTAAGGGTTCTGTCATTCTAGAGAAATCAGGTATGAATTTCGACACATAGTTCACCATTCCAAGAAATCTCTGCAATTCAGCTAGACAAGTTGGAGTTTTCAATTTTTCAATGGCTTGAACTTTAGCAGGATCTATCTCGATTCCATCTGATGTAAATAAATGACCCAAGAATTTTATTCTGTTTTTCTCAAACTTACACTTCTCTTTGTTCAGACGAAGTCCAGAATCATAAAGACGTCTAATTACTTTTACAGTTAATTTTCGTAGTTCTTGTTTTGTGTCTGCCCATAGTAAAATGTCATCCATAGAACATTCAGTATTTTCAAAATCACCTAAGAGCGAATGCATTACTTGCTGAAATAGTTCTGGAGCTGATGCAAGCCCAAATGGTACTCTTAAGAACGAATACCTACCCCAAGGTGTATTAACAGTCAAATAATCTGATGTTCGTCGTGACACACAAAGCTGCCAAAATCCTTTTTTAGCATCCAGTATTGTAAAATATTTTGCTGATCCTACGCGAGCTGCTATCTCTTCAACTGTCTTGAGAGGAAAATGGCGTCGTTTTATAACTTTATTAATATCAGTTGGATCTAAACATAAACGTATTTTATCACCTTTCTTTACAACAACTAAGGGGCTGACCGCAGGAGTAGGGTGAGTTACCGGTTTTAAAATTTTCATTTTTACCATAAGATCAATTTCTTTTTTGACAGTATCACGAATGGCATATGGAATTCTCCGAGGTGGATGTATTTTTAAATTTGCACCATTTTGAAGTTCTATATCATATTCAAAATCTTTCAAACAACCTATACCTTGAAAAACAGCCTCTGGAATTTGAGTTCCAATTTCATTAACCTGTACAGACTCAGATGAACGTTTAACTAAACCAAGTTTTTCGCATGTAGAACATCCCAATATACAATTAAAATTTCCATTAACTACTAAAAATTTCAGATTAACAGGCGTATTTTGAACTATGCACTTAATATCAGTTTCACCAATTACTGGAGTAAACTCATTATTAAAAGATTTCAAACGTTTTATATTGGACTTACGAATATGGGCTTTAAGCCTTTTCGCTAAACTTTCCGTTATAATGTTACCTTCAGCACCAGTATCAAGTTTAAATTTCACAGCTACACCATTTTCAAACTTAACAGTTGTTAACCAAGTATTATTCTGATAGTCAGTAAGTTCTCCAACATGCAATGTATTATTAAAATAATCATTAATCCCATCGCTATCATTAGAAACTTCTGTAAGTTCCTGTACGGCTCGATTTATTGACCCATGTTTCTTTTTAAATTTACACTGACGAGCATAATGCCCTTTTAACGAGCAGAGATTACAAGTGACATTAAATGCTGGACAGTTACGAAATTCATGTATTAAGCCGCATCGCCAACATACCTTATTTGTTTTATTGACTTTTGGCTTATTTTTATGTGAATGAGCCATTATATTAGATTTCGATTTCTGAATCATCATTATATCTTTTTCTGTATTATCGAAAATTGCATGCATTTCTTTTAACTGAAAAGTAGCTTGTTCACTAGCTCTACATATATCCACAGCTTTATTTAGCGTTAAATCTTTTTCAGCCAATAGTAATTCACGTACTTTATCGGAATTAATACCACGAACTATTTGATCCCGTAATAAACTATCTTGTAGATTACCAAAAGCACAATCTTTAATTTTTGTACGTAATTTAGTAAGATAAGAATCAAAAGTTTCTTGCTTACCTTGAATGCATGTAAAAAAGATATATCGAGTGTAGGTTTCATTAATCTGAGGAGAAAAATATTCGTCAAACTTCTGCTTGATTATATCGACATTCTGCTGCTCTTGTTCAGACAAATTAAAGGTATTAAATATAACTATTGCAGCAGATCCTATAGCTGACATAAAAGTAGCAGCCTGAATTTCCACAGGTTTAGTATTTAACTGCGTAGCAATGGCATAAAATTCAAATGCCTGTTTCCAAACCTTCCATTTAACGGCCATATTATCTTCAGTAACTTCTAATTCTGCCGGAAGGCGAGCGTTCGTAGCTTCTCGCTGCATTTTTTAAAAAAATGTCAGCAATAAAAAGATAAATTCAATTTAATTATTTTAACTTCTGACACCATGTAACATCCTATTAACTTAGGTGTTATAAAATAAAGAGAAATATCAAGAAACACAAAACCAGTAGTTTATTCTAGAACAAGTAATAATAACGAAGTGAAAGTAGTATTACATAAAAACTGTCCACGTGACAAATGGGATTAATGAAAGGCATGTATTTTAAATTAAATGAGTGAAAGGTTTATATTTAAATGAAATGAATTCAATATGAAAATGTTATAGGAACAATATTTGGCGATTTATCAACTGCGCCAGGATAACATAAAAGTACCAATATATCAAACGGTATGTAGTATGTGAAATGAAACAGTTATAATCACCCATCGTACAAGAAAAAAACTAATATTCTGCATTCAGAGGGAAAAATCCATCTCCTGTGCCGTAAGATTTGGCGAGTTCTTTTTTGGTGATAAGTTTTTCGATGTGATTGTTGGGATCTGAAGGATTTGGCTTACTTTTTCTAAATCTTATTTTTTTGCAGATGTAGTATTATGTAAATATATTTTTTAGCAGATATTTTTCTATTTTGTATATTTTCTATTTGGCATTTGGAAAAGAGATTTTTACCTTTTTATCTGTGCATTCGGAAATATTAAAAAATAAAAAAAGATTTACATATATCAAGCGCTTAATTTTTATACGGACCACTTCTCCATTTTTAGATTTGGTACTTTTCGGTTAGCCAGTGAAATTTATATATCTATGTATACATATATGTACATATATCTATACATACACACATTTATATATGCATGTATGTATATATACATATATATATACACATACATATATGTGTGTATGTATACATGTATATATGTATATAGATATATACATTTCACTGGCGCTCGGCTAACCGAAAAGTACCTTAGATTTTAAATGCTATTTATTATTTACTAGCCGTTTATTAATTGTTTACAATTTAACCCCCTGACAATAACAATTATTTATCACAAAAATGCCTCTTAGGTTTGTTATATAAGTTTGTTTATGTGTTTTCATTACTTATTAAAATATCGAATATGGCGATACAATTTCATTTTAGCATCGTGCTTAAATTTTAAGATGGCGCAAAAACATGCTTTAATAAACGTATGTTTGTAAATATTTGAAAAACATGTTTTACCGCTCTCTTGAAAAATTTTGTAAGTTGCTAAAACTACCTTTTGGCACCATTTAAAATTTTTTTCGCCAACCGACATAGGATACGAAACTTTTTCCCATTCAGATACACATGCAAGGTTGGTCTCAAACAAGAGTAAAGCTAGCAACAATATTGTTTTAACTCTATAAGAGTTACAATAATGATATTAAATACTCCGATTGGCTTTGGGCCCAATTACGAAAGTTTCTCCTACAAAAAAACTGTAGAAGAAATCTTTTGCATTTGTTTCAAATGAAGCTCGGTCTACAAGGTATTAGTTAATAATAATACAAACAACACTAATGGCATGGAGGCAAAAGTTTTAATTTAAAAGTATATATTTGAAACCCTTCCCCCCTACCCCCCCCCCCCAAAAAAAAAAAAAAAAAAAAAAAAAGAAAAGAAAAGAAAGTTACAGTAATGAATTTAAAATGGCGTTAAGCCACGCTTTCTGACATAAGCAATTGGCTGCAAACGCGATAACGAAACTTAATAACATGTAGCTAATATAGCCCTCAGGGTACTTTGCAGTTATACAGACCTTGTGGTTTTTTTAAAAAGCTTGAGACAATTCAGGTTTAAGAAATTGAGATTTACTGTCAAATGATATAAACAACTATGAACACAAAACTGATGAATTATTATTCAGGTTTATGTATGTATTTTAAAAAAATGCATCTGATTACACTTATTAGATAAATTACTTCTGTATAACAATATAATAAATTATAACACCTTGTAATAGTATATTACTTTTAAATGCTAAAGGTGTAAAATTAACAACTATAATATAAATTAAAATAACTTTTATTAGTTGTTTTACATGTTTCGACTCTTTCCGAGTCATTTTCAAAAACAAAATGGGAATATTCTAAAGCTGCACGGGCTTTGAGGTTCATGTACTTTTTTAAAAATTACGCACGTTATCTATTATTTTTTACTTGATTGTTTATTTTCATATCTTTGACCATGGAGTAATTCTAGCCACAGTTTCGGTAAATTAAAGACAGAGGGTAGACAGAGGGTAGAGAGACGACTAGCGACATAGGTAGACTGACGGGTAGCGAAACGAATAGACAGAGAAAGGTAAAAAGAGGGTTGACATAGGGATAGCGAGATGGGTCTCGAGACGGGTAGCGACACCGGTAGACTGGAATGTAGCGAGAAAGGTTGTGAGACGCGTATCGTGGTAGATAAAGAGACGAGTAGAGAGATGAGTACAGAGACGAGTTGACTGACGGGTAATGAGATTGATAGCGAGAGGGGTGAAGAGTCGGGTACAAAAACAGACGGATAGTGAGACGGGTATACAGACGAGTAGAGAGACAGTAGATGGGTACGGAGATGGGTAAGAAGATGGGTAGAGAGGCGTATAGCCAGACGGGTAGAGAGACAGATAGACAAATGGGTAGCGAAGTGGATAGAGACACGGCTAAACATACAAGTAGTTAGACGGATAGACAGACGGTTAGAGAAATAGATTGGCGGGTAGCGAGACTGGTAGAGGAATATAGAGACGGGTAGCGAGACCGGTAGAGAAATATAGAGACAGGTAGCGAGACGTGTAGAGAGATAGACAATCAGTTAGAGAGACGGGCAGAAAAACGGATAGGGAAACAGACAGATTGTGGAGAGACAGACAGACAGGCAAAAGAAAAGTCTGCGGATTGGCGCTGTAAAGGCGCATTAAAGGCGCAGGGGGCAGAGCCTCCTGTAGAATAATCAAGAAGTATCTGTTAAGCTTAACTTTGTAATATATATAATTTTCAATTTTGCCGATATGGAGATTTAATGTAAAAGTTATTTTACAGAAGTCATCGAAAGATTTGTTCTATACTTTAATAGTAATTTAGACTATAGTTTTGCAATCTGGTTTGTAGCAAAACATGCTATCAATGTGGTTTGAAGTGTAAGAGTTTTTATAAACAGTTATACAAATAATAGATATATAATCAAGGAAGAAAAATTTTAAATTCACACACAAAAAAGGTGCAACAATGAAATTAAATTTGCGTTAAGCCACGCTTGATAGAATAATCTATTGGCTGCAAATCCAATTACGTAACTTTAAAAAGCTTGGCGTTTTAAAAGATCCGGCGTTTTTTTTTTTTTTTTTTTCAAGTTTTGAGCAATACGCGCTTAAGAAAATGAGATCCTTTGCCACATGTTAAAAAAAAATTATGACAACACATCTGATGAACGGTACTTCTTTTCTATTTTTTTAACAGTGTATATGTATTTATATATGATATTTTGTAATTCTATCATTTAATTTGCTCTTTTTCTTTATATTGTAATTGTTAACCCTATGTTCTCAGCAATATCACTCAGACTAATCCATTTGAGGGAAGTCCTAGTATAACTATAAAATGCAGAAAAATATTCTGGTACTTCTTCATTATCCCGTCGAAATTCCGTTCATTATCCCGTCGTCCCATTAAGAAAAAAAACTATATCCAAATTAGGTACTTTTCAGTTAGCCGGCACCAGTAAAATATATATATATATATATATATATATATATATAAACTTTTACTTCTGCGTATGACGTCATAAAGTCGGCAATACCTCCCACTGTGGCGAGGCACAGAGTAACGAGAAACTCTGTGGTTGCGAAGATAAAAGAAAAATAATAAATATTAAAAGCACAGGGTTTTATGCCGAATTTTTTAATTTGCAAGTTAAATTTCGGTAAAAATATTTATCCGCGTGTTTTATAAGCGAATAATAATTCATATTTATTGTGACGTCACCAGAATATTGTCCATTGGGTTTATTTTATCATTATGCATTATAACTTTCTTGATGCCATTTTTTCATTACAATTAAATACAAAAAATATATATTTTTTGTATACATGGTGTTTAAGCATAAAAGTAACCTATACAAAGTACGTGTGAAAATTTTGCGCCGGGGAAAATGACGTTATGCTTAGCTTGAAATGCATTTTAACATTGATAAAACTAAAAAGAAAAATTGATTGTGTCAACATGACGTAATTGATTTTTAAATTTTTAATTTTAAAGGTCAGAATTGGAGCCTTTATTGGTTGCTTCTTTTTTATTGCATACCTTGATTACATGTTACCAATTACTTTTTTTTTTAAATTATAGGTTAGAAGATTTCATTTTTTAATAAAAAAATCACAAAAGTAAAGGATTTCCGGAAAATTAAAATTATCAAAAATAATGTTATGGTAAAAAAAAAAAAAAAAAAAAAAAACTGAAATAATGATTGTATTTTTAGCTAGAATAAACAATGTAAGGCTAATATTTTATAGGAATTATTTTGGTAGGTTTGTTATAAGTTCATTTAACAGTTCCTTATTAGGGCAAAGTCCTATTTCTTTCCCTGTGATTTTCTCTTTCGATGTCAAAAAATGGTTGTCTACATTTGGACGCCAGCCAAAACACAGTGGCAATTTTTAGAAATGTATAGCGGTTGTGACAACAAACGGCGCAATCGCTTTAGCTTTCATCGCGCTTACATCACTTCTAAATACTTCAAATTATCAATTTATTTGCTACATTTTACTACATTTTATAGTTTCAGTTCTTACATCATCAATTAGAAAAAAAATTACTTTTCGATTGAAATTTATTTGAAAACTGAATTTTTAAATAATTTTCAAGCATGAAAAATTTTTCAATTCTATCTCAACAATGATCATCAGTTTGCTTTAATAATGTAACATAGTTCCTGGGAAAGTTGTCACAATTGAAAATAGTTTTTCCTAACCATAATAAAAACTGAAAAAAAAAATAATAAAAACCCCTAATAAATCATAATATCAGATTATCCATAAGACTAAACTAAAATCTGTCAAAAAAAAAAAAAAAAAAAAAAAAAAAAAACTATTTTTAGTTTATGATTAACATAAAATTGATACGTTGAATTCGTCGATGTATTATATGTTGCATCAGAATATGCTAGGAACTATATTTTATTATTTTTTTAAAGATCCGTTGGATATTTAACTGTAAAAGAGGAAAAGATCCCCGACTGTGATGGAAAAGGAATAATCATCCTGATTATGTAAAGGAACCGAAGAAATCATACAAATAAATTACACTTGAAAACAATAAAAATCTCCCTTATCTGCAGATTGATTTATTGTTGTAAAAAAAATTCTGCATCTTTACATAACAAGTAATATCTAAAAAAAATTTTAAGTCAATTCCTACTTTTTAATGATAAATATATAAAATAAACCCGTGCAGCATTAATGTCCCACGTTATCTTTATTGAACATTTTTTTTTATAATCATCGTTTCGGTATTTTATTTTTGTGGCATCACTAATTTGAGGAAAATCTTTCATTTCATTTATGAAAATAATGGGAGAAAACTTTTTCTCCCATATAAAACTAAAATTAATTAATTTAATTTAATTAATGGATTAATAAATTTAAAAAAAAAACTGTATTAACATCAAGTGTCATCTACGACAAGTTAAAAAAATGTATTTGAACTTGAGTGGATGAATAGAAATTTTTTTATTAACGATTGAAAATTTGAACAAGATATATAAATATATAGAGAGCGTGAGTTAATAGTAGGAATTGAAAAATTGATTAGCTTATAACAATGGATGCGTTTCAGAAGACATGGATTTGAAACGAACAATGATTAAAGAAGACATTTTAAAACTTTTAATTTAAACATTTTAAACCTTTTTTTTAACGTCGAATTTCGACGGGGCGTTTGGGGAGAAGCAATGCACATGCGCATAGGAGCTTATTCGATTGCATTATTACAGTGGGGGGGGGGGAGATACGTGCTTTATTTACTATGTTCTTTTATTGACTGAATATGAGATGCATGTAGGGATATACTATTTGTGTGATACTTCATAGGTCCAGGAAATTTTCTTTCTTGCCGTGGGGAACATGGCGGTAATATCAAGCTGATTTGCATTATTACACGGTTGTTCACGGATTGTTTGTTTGGAGTTTGCATCGGAAATAGTACTGTAATTCACTGTGGGAAAAAACTTTTAAAATAAAATATTGGAAAGACTGTTTCATACGCAAGCTTACTTTACTAATATTGTTATTGTAATTTTTTTTCCGTCAAGTTTTGACGGGTTCCATCTAGTTTATATAATTTGTTTTAGTACAAAATGTATTTTGTAATGTCTTTCTACAATTTCGAAAGGTATTTTCAAGAATATAACTGTAAATGGTACTCTAAGAGTATTTTAAATATTCAAATTGTCACTTCTGTTCCTTGTCCTTCATCTCATGCACTCATCTTCTGAAACAATTTTAAGTGTAATGACAAACTATTTTTAGAAATTTTTCTACCCAAAATAAAATTTATATTCTAAATTGCAAAATAAAGAATTTTATTTAAAATTAAAAATAATTTTCGATTTATTTTGTGCCAGAGTTTTCCCCTAGTTTTTTTGTCACTACTGTCCCTTTGTATAAAACTGCTCATATGACCACCAGGAGGGCAGATAAAATTTGAGAGACAGCTGCATTTAGTAGAAGCAGCAATCTTTATTGCTGAGAAAATCACAGGGATCAAGCAGGGCGGTCGCTCTGCCAAGCCAAGCTTTAAAAAAAAACGCCATACAAACAACGCCAAGAACTGAACTGGACCGCTACTGCTTATTTACAGAAATCAACTTCGCAATGTTAAATCGACAAAACATGCCAGATTAAAATATCAGATAACAAATAAACCAAGCGTCGCAGAAAAAAAAAACGAAAACTAGAAGAATCTAATGAAGAATTTCTTCAATTTAAGACCAAACTCATCTTCATAAGTGATTTATAAACAGAGATATAGATTTAAAAAAAAAAAACGTCGAGTTACTTAAAATGATCACTTTTTTCTTCTTCAAACTTTTTTTTTTCAAACAACCTACAGACCTTAATATTCGGCAGAATAAAAAAAGGATTGCATTTTTGGACAAGTAATTACGTAATCTATGTGCTTTTATAACATTCAGTGTAAAAAAATATTATTTTCTATCCTTAATTAGCAAAAAACTGTTAATTAATTTGGCGATTAAAAAATTATGCCAAAACAGAGATAAAACATGCCAACCACCATGTACCATCTCTATAATAATAAAACCGTAAGTCATGTGACTGTCATCAACAGTTCCGGAATGTCCGTTTCACTTTTTCATATGCCAGGCGGCCATTTTTATTAAAAATTATTTTTTCGAATAAAACTTCATAAATGTGACATTTTTAGAAAGATCGTTCAAAATAAATTAATATTTGAGAGATGACTTACGTTCAATTATGTATATATTCTCCAATAACTTCAGTTGAAATTAGCTTCGCAGTTCAAATTCTCTATCCATGAAAGTAAACAAAAAAAAAAAAAGATTCATTCGTCGTGAAGGTTTAAAATATTAAACCATTAAACCATGGAGATAATCGTTCGTAAAGTTAGTTTTCCATGAAAGATTTTTTGGAACGCTGCCTGGTGTCAAAAAAATAATTCGTACCAGTGACACAATCAAAGTTTACCATAATTATGTGCTATACAACTCAACTTCATTCTTTATCTTTTCTTGATGTAAGCTGAATGTAAACAAATACAACTCATGTAATGATATTTAATGAATCAAATTTCGAAACAAATTGTCAGTTAATTTGGTATTTATGTATTATACGTGAAAGGAAGAGAGACCACCGAAAATGATTGTTAATCACCAATCATATTTACCATTATTAATGACCAATCGCTTTCAAAACAGTAATTTAATATACATTTACAAAATACATAACATCATTAAGTACTTTTGTGTTATTTGGGCGCAAATCTCGCCAATAGAATTTTTAAAATCGCCAATACCAGCTTTTATTTTTCGCGTGTGCAAATTAGAAACGATACTTTTATTTTGAAATCAAATGTTCTGATGGAACAGCTGTCGTAGACGCACCGGGGCACTATATTAACTATATAGTTGCAATATAGAGAGAAAAAACGGGTTGCTGTAATTAGAATTATAGGCGGTAATGTTGGTGTGACATATTTACGTGATTATCAAAACTGGCTTCCAAAAGTTCAATGTTTCACCAAACCATACTCGAAAATTACGTGTTATAATATGCACTCCGATTATGTCACATTATTCAAGACGTTTTAAATGAGAATAATGATAGATTTTCTTCTTGATTCTCCCGTAATGAAGTCTACAGCCAAAGTTAGCGAGAAACAAACAAACAAACAAAAAAATATTGGCAACAATATGGTTCAGTGTAAATGGTGGATATCATTAAAGACTTTCACAAAATAGACTTCATTGCACCAAATCGTATTAACTAAAATACGCCATTTGGCAATGGATCCAATTACGGAAAACTACTTAATATGTTTAAGAATCTCCTCATTAGCAAGCATATTGCAACTGATAAGCAAACGGATATGAAGCATAAATGCTTAAGTTGGTTAAGCGGTTTTTGTCAAGAAAGATGAAATACATAACAACAAAAAATATGCGAAATGCTACCATGATCGAAAAAGTTTTTGATTTGTCTATTAGAATCTTCCGGTTTGGCGAAGGATTACGGAAAAAAATAAATTATGAATAAAAGTAACGTGTTACAGTGCTTAACATATATTTAAGGGAGACCAGACTGGTCGCCAGTGGCGGCTAGTCTGTATTATAATAGTACAAATCAGTTACAAGTTATAACAACATCAAATTTAATCTGCAAGTCAGCCATTTTCTTCTGAAGATATATATTTTTTTAAATAAAACTTCATAATTATAAGAACACACATTTTATCAAACAATTAAATATGACTGCAAACTGTGGCAGATGACTGTTTCCAACATGAATAAGTATGAGAAATTCCCGTCAAGTGTATCGATCTGGGTGGCTCAGTCGCAGAGCGTCGGCATGGTATGCGTAAGGTCCCAGGTTCGAGTCCTGGCCCAGGTCAATTTTTCACTCGTGTTTGTTTAGTGCATTTAATTGTCTGATAAAATGCGTGTTCTTAAAATATTGTAAAATAAAGTAATCAGACGTAGTGTTTATGCTTTAAAAAATATTTTAAATATATAATATACGTTTTTGAAAGATCTTTAAAAATAAATTAGTTTTGAGGGAAGATGTACCTTCTAAAATGTATACATTAAGAGTTATCGGCATTTAAAATTTCTTTCCAAACGTAATCAAAATTTTTGAAATGAATTAAAGGTGATTCATTTATTTCAAAAAAAAAAAAAAAAAAAAACCACCGGTAAAGGACAGGCATTTCGTTCGCAGGAATACCTTTCACGTCATTTTTCTATAAATTAATGAAATCCAGTTGTTAAATTATTTTTGTTTTAGAAGTGAAGTTTCCATTTTAATTTATTGTAACAGTACAATGTTTAATTGAATAAAATAATGTAAATCTAAGAAATTGCTAAGAAAATCCAAACATGCACAGGGCAATGCAAAAAAAAAAAATAAATAAATAAAAAAATAAATAAAATAAATAAATAAATAGATAAATAAATAAATAAATAAAAATCAGCTTTCATAAATTCTAAAAATTGTTCATATATCTCAATTACAATCTAAAGGAGGGTTTATTTCTATATTATTCTACATATAATAGTAATTTCAGCAACTTCCAAACTTTACGATATTTTATAACACATAACATAAATTTTAAAAATAAAGCTGCGTCAAAAATTATAGGGAGGGGCGGAGCGCGTTTTGCCTACACAAGGGGGGGGACACTTTTCTAAATTTTAACGATATCCGTCATGTCACATATCGTTACAAAGGGCTGTGACCACTTATTCATGTTATGCACCACAGGTGAAACCCCCACATTTTGCGCCCCCCCCCCGACACTACTCATGTGATATATTGTTCGAAAGGCCTGTGGCCGCTTATTCATATTATGTATCTTCGGGGTCAATCCTCCCGCTTTCACACCCCCCCCCCACAGGGGGCACTTTTCTAAATTTTGCTGACACCTCTCATGTGATATATCGTTGGAAAGGTCTGTGAACGCTTAATCAAATTATGCAGGTGGTGGGGGGGGGGTATTTTCTGGATTTTGCACATATCCCTCATGTGATACATCGTTGGAAAGTCTGTGACCGCCTAATCTTATTATGCATCTCCGGTGTTCATCCCCCCACTTTGCCCCCCAAACGCGATTAGCTTTCACCACCAGTGGGCGCTTTCCTATCTCTGTTTCTATGGGTCGGATCACGACGGGGTATGGCTCATTCGACTCGACATCTATAGAGCTTTCCGATTTTAGCTCGTTTTTTCACTACCAGGGGGCACTTTCTTATCTCTGGTTCTATGGGCTAGATCACGACGGGGCATAGCTCATTCGACTCGACATCTATAGCCTTAACGATTTCAGTGCCCGAGGTTCGTATAGAACAGATTGCGCTACCTGGTGGTGGAAGATAGAACTTGAGCGTGCGCAGCACGACTGCTATACGGTGCCGAAGGCAGCGGGGATCCGTGTCGGAAGTTCGTTTGTTTACAGGTTTATACAATTCGATGTGCAAATTAAGGGATTATCCGGTGCCGAAGGCAGCTTGGAACCAGGTCGGAGGTTCGTGGTTTATCTTATTCGAGGTTTTAAAAGGATTTAGGCCCGGTGTAAATTAGGGGCCCGCTAGCGGGTGAAGCCAGCTAGTGCTAATAATAAAAGAACGTGATATCACGTTTGATTTCAAATGCAGCGCTGACACGCTATGTACATATTCCATTTTTATTCATTTAATGGATTAGTCAGTGATATTTTTTAACGGAGGATAACAAGTATTATAACAAGCCACATTTAGTATGTTGTTTTTAAGAGTGTAATTAATTTAATTGAAAAATCTACTGGTATTTCTAGTTAACCCTTTAAACAATGACTGAAAGTAAAATGTATTTTTAAATTATTTCTCATGTTTAGATTATTTAAATTATGTTCAATATATTTAAAAAAAAAGAAATGATATCTACAAAAACAACTTTTCAAAAGTAAAAAAAGGCCAAGCGTAAAAAAAAAAAAAAAGTTTTGGCTAAAAAATGGTGTGATATCAAATTTCCAAGCTATTATATTGCTTATTTAACTTTTTTCCATTAAATAAGTTATCATATATATAAGTCGAGTGCCTACGTATATGTTAATAGAAATCGTTTTCTTCTGTACTAAATACATCCTAATGAGTTTCTGAAAATTCAATTTTTATCAAATTATGCATGATGGGCTTGGCGGCCATCTTTGCATATTATTCACAAAATTCTAACCACCCAAATCCGTAGTTAAAATCCGAAGTTCAAAATTGTTATTTAAGCAAATATTTAAGAGTTTCATTTATAGACTTATATGCTCTGAAAATTGTGTCTTAAGATAATGATGACTTATCTTAAAGATTCATCTTATGATTTATTTTTTAGAGTAATTATTAATTTCAAACTAGTAAAAATCAATTTATCAAAATATCAGTCTTATCTAATTTATCTGTCCGTAGTTAGAATCTGAAGTTCGAAATTTTTATAAACATATTACATTGCAAACATATTAAGCTTTTACTTTAGAAATTTGGGTGCTTAGAAATATGGAAAGATGGCCGCCAAGCCCATCATGCATAATTTGAAAAAAATTGAATTTTCAGAAACTCATTAGGATGTATTTAGTACAGGAGAAAACGATTTCTATTAACATATACGTAGGCACTCGACTTATATATATGATAACTTATTTAATGGAAAAAAGTTAAATAAGCAATATAATAGCTTGGAAATTTGATATCACACCATTTTTTAGCCACAACTTTTTTTTTTTTTTACGCTTGGCCGTTTTTTACTTTTGAAAAGTTGTTTTTGTAGATTGGACTTACAAGAAGCTAGAAGCTGCAAAATGGATAGAAAGATAAGAATATGTTTATAAACAAATTGAGATAGAGACTTGAAATTTGGTGTATACTTAGTATGTAATAATGGTAAGAAGCTTATTGAATTTAAGTAACCTCGATTATCCGGAACTATTTTTTTCGGACTCTCGAAATATTCGTTCTGATAAAAGGTATATAAAAATTTTCGAAGTTTATTTTAAGGAGTGAATATAAAAAACAATAAAAACCTAAATTTTGCATAAAGAATGAAGTTGATTGGATAATGAGTTGCCGAGATATTTGTAATCCTATTTTTCCACACGCTTCGATTTTTCATGACCCCGTATTTTATTCAAATTTCAATTCAAAGATATATTTTAATTGGAAATGAGACACTTAATCCGACGCAGTAAACCGTTAGTTAATATGATTTTGGAGTTATAAGGATGTTTTTTTTTACGCAATTCAGTGATAGAGCATTTAAAGTTTATGACGTCATCAAGCCAGGATTTTATTCGAATTGCAATGCATTTTATAAATAGTTTACACATGTTTTATTTTCATTTTTTATGGTATGCATATCCATGATGGGTAAGTAATAGGGTGGCCCCCAACGACTAGTTAGAATATTCCTAATGATTGAAAAGATTCTCAAGTATCAACTCCTGTTTTAGAATGTGAACCTATTAGTGTAGGAATTTGTGTTTATTTGTGTATGATGAAAATTGGTTTCCTGATGAGCTTTAAAATTTAATTTTTATTTAACCACCATCAAAATATTTTACAGTAATGACATTGGTTACCAAATTAATTTATTAAAATAATGTTTTTAAAGAAAAATACTGTTTAAAAGTTATGCCGGATTGTATGTTACTCACTACCCCATGTCTTATCTATTTGTAATGAAAAATTGTTTAAAATTTAACTTTTATTTTTCACTAAATCACAGAGTGAAGTTATCCACTTATTGGAGAATCGTCCTGCTATAAAAGATGAGTTGTTTTATCGAAGCGGAATCCATCTCTTGCTAGAAAAATGGGAAAATGTCATAGATAACGATGGGCAATACTTTGGTTATTAAGGTAATTTATTTTGTTATGGAATTAAATGCTTAAATTTTGCGAAAAGATCGACATTATTAATCGAAACACCTATAAATTATATATATAATATATCTTTCTCGTACCTCACTTTCGAATACAACAGAAAAGAGTCAGTCTTCTTAAACTATTCAGAATGTGTGTTTCATAAAGCAAGATTTCACTGACACACAATGATGTTTTCTCTGATGCATTTAGCGACGTTCTTCATTTGTTGAAAAAGAAGTGTTACCAAAGTTTGAAAGATACTCCATTTATGGAATATTTCGCAATTTAAATTTATAATTATTAAGTTTTAGTTGAGTCGTGATTTTAAAAAATTACAAACTGATACTTGTAAATTAATAGAATCTTTAAAAAGATTAATACAGGGTTCGTACGCGTTGATCACAATTTTTTAATAGAATTTTTCTATTTAATATTTAAATAGAAGAAAATGAAGACGCCAATTGGCAGAATTTGAATTACTTTTCTGCAATTAAATTAGGCGAAAAATATGTCATTAAAAATCGTAGAAAAAACGTACGAACCTTGTAAGAGATTAAACAAGAACGAAAAATCATGAGTCAAGCATACATTATGAAACACTTTATAACACATCCAGAAAACTCTAACGAAACTTCACCTTTAAATAAGGTGAAAAAAGGTATGTAATTACACAGTATAGGAAACATATAACACATTTAAAAGTCAAGTTTTAGCACATACTCAAAAATGTAGTCGAAGTATTTTGTGCAGCCCTGTATATGATTTATATATTTGGATATATACTACATAGTATGATGAAATTTAGTTCATTTTGAAAATTTACGTTCAGCAATTTTCGCCAATTGATGGAAATGCATTCGAAATCTTTTGTACAATCTAAAGACTTTTGTACGCACCCCATATTAATCTAAAATTCAATTCAGGTAAAACACGCATAGGGCAACTTAAAACAAACTTCCGGCAATTACCAACCATAAACGACAATGTACCTTGTTGTTTGCGTAGCCCTGTATATAAATTAATTTATTTTCCACAAACTTCTAAAAGTCTACTAACTATAGTTCAGCAGGAAAATGCGTAACACAGTTAAAAACTACCTTGAGCAATTCACTCCCATAGTCTGTAATACTTACGTATTTCCTTGTGTAGCTCTGTGTATGATCAACCGAATTTATACACATCACATACTATGCAAAAATGTAGTTCAACTTAAAAACACAAACCAATGTTGAAAACGCACTTATCACACATACACTGTAATTATTGCACATATACTGTAACCGATGTCTTTTGTGTGCCCCTGTAAATGAACGATAAACGCCATACTTTTAAGGGAGCAATTTATAGTGCACCTCAGTGATGCATAGAAATTTCCTTATATTTAAAATAGTGAAACATCATTAAATTACACTGCAAACGATTTTCCCACGTAGAACAATGTGCAATAGAATTTTTTTGTTTGACAATGTAAATGAATAATAAATGCTTTGCACTCTATATTCTACAAAAAACATGTTTTAATGCGCTTCATAATTGTATATTAATTTCATCAAGTTCCAAATGACGTAGTATCACCAAAATGCAAATGAAACGATTTTTTGCCATTGACCGTAATGTAATGGAATATTTTTGACTGTCCCTGTAAAAAAACTATAAGTGCTACACACTTCCTCTTTATTAGGGATCAGGCTATAGTAAACGACAATAATATACAAAAATTTTAGGGCAATCCGAGAATGTTTATGCGAGTTAGAGTACGGACAGACGGACAGACGGCAGACTGCCACACAAACCGTAGTCATAAATGCTTTCCAACTAGTTTGGAAAGTGTTAAAAATTGCATTTACATAAAAGAACAGATGTGGTGTTGAGTGTAATAGGAAAACTAAACAAATAAGAAGAAAATACGAAGGAACATTTGATATATTTCGACAATACTTATTTCTATCATAGCAATCTCTTACGGAGAGCCAAATCCACTTTGATAACCACTCCAATGACTGAGAGTCAGTTTGGCGTGATTTTTGGAAACGTGTCAATCATAAAATGGTGACATTGGGTAGTGAGTTTGTTATATACGAAATTAAACCGAAAATAATAACTTTAATCGGTGAATTCTTTTTAAATTGTCACTAGAAAACATTAAAATTTATCTTATCTGCGGATTTCATTGGCGCACCAGGGTAGAAATTGTATATATTTTAACGCATTGCTGACGGATCATGCGAATTCGTGTATTTTGGATATGTATAACTCCACTTATGAGCGGCATTTTAGCATTTTATACGCCACATTATATACAGGGTGTAACTGAAATGCTTCAACAAACTTTGAGGGATGATAGTACTCATGAAGACGAACAAAAAATGCAACGGAACATGGGGTCGCAAATGACGTTTAACCCCTTCAGGGGCAGTGGTATGTTTATGAAAGCGCTTAATTTTAATTCCAAAACGCCATAATGGCACCAAAATTTTGCTAAAATCTTTCCCATTTAATATGTATGTGAAATATAGACTTTTTCTTATTTACAAACAAATTCTTTTATAAATTCCGGTGCCAGTCATTTATTTCAACATTTTAGTACTAAAAGTAGTTTGCCCCTAAAAGGCTTAAAGGATAAAAATAGAGAAAATGCGTCTGAAAATGGACTGACACCGGAATTTACAAAAAAATTGTTTGTAAATAAGAAAAAGGCTATATTTCACATAAATATTAAATGGAAAAGATTTTAGCAAAATTCTGGTGCCATTGTGGCGTTTTGGAATTAAAATTAAGTGGTTTTTTAGACATACCACTGTCCCGGAAAGGGTTAAATGTCATTTGCGACCCCGTGTTCTATTGCATTTTTTGTTCATCTTCATGAGTACTATCATCCCTCAAAGTTTGTTGAAGCATTTCAGTTACACCCTGTATATACGAAAATATACACAATATTCGTACTTATGCAATTAGTGTATTATGAACAGATATAAGTCAATTAGAAACAGTACCGTTATATTATATACATTGATAGGTAATATAGTTACGAACACAGAAACCGTTTGTTAACCCTTAATTGCATAGTGATGTAAATTTCCATCACTTTTTATTTAACTTTTAATAAATAAATCAACTTCTTCGCCACCACTATATTTATATAGAAATATTAATGCAGTAAATTTCTCGTGAATTATGTTGCTGAACAAAGTTAAAAATCTATCTTAAAATTTCTGGTGTCTAATATTTAATATATGTATAAAAAATACAATTGTAGAAGAAAAACTCATGCAAAGAAGGGTTAAATAATGCAACATGGAAGAATAAGACCACACGCGTTACTTTCTGTAAGACTAGCCGTCAGCAATGTGTTAAATTAATCAATCTTACCAACTCCAGCACATAAATAAAATCTTGCAATAAGTCAGCCTTTTAAATATTTGTATTTGATTTTTCCATTTCAGGTTGATGAACTGTCAAACAAAATAGCCCATTGCTTCTTCCGAGAAGGATTCCGAAGAGGAGATAAGGTAGCTTTGCTCATGGAGAACAGTCCCGATTACATTTGTATATGGTTGGGTTTAGCCAAAATAGGTGTCGTAACCGCCCTCATCAACACAAGCCTAAAAGATGAATTTTTGGTTCATTCCATGAAAGTAATTAACATGAAGGGTCTGATTTTTGGCCAGACGTTTGCTGAAGGTATGAAAAATCAAATACATATTTAATCGATACATGAATAGAATGTCGTCGGAATTATATAATATGAAAATCTGTGCCGTTGAAAAGACAAAAAAATCTGTTAAATTTAAATATAAACTTAATTTGGATACTTTTTATAAACAGGGTGGCTAGTGGTCAGGGAAAAATACAGTAAAAAAAATTATATGTACCAGTATATTCTTAAAGAAAAATTTAAATCATTATTTGATCGAATAATCAAGATAAATTTTTCTATAAGAATATACTGGTGTTTATCACTTTTTTGACTGTATTTTTCCCTGATCACTAGCCACCCTGATAAACTGTTTAACGGCTTTCTGATACAATTTCACGTTCATCTTACCGCGTGTTTCACGAAGGACCCCTAAATTTGAAAATAAATAATTCGGAAACGGTGATAGATAGCATGAGACCAGTGGTATGATTATTAAAAAACCGTAAAAATAAGATACAGAAACCTCAAAATTTTAGTTCAGAATATCGCCAATAGACGGAGCTGCAGACAGCATTACGGATCCAGCTGAGACGCCAAGAACGTTCAGGCGTTAAAGATTTCACCTTTGAAACGTGATCGCTTTTAGCACATAGTGAAAGAAAGTCTGGAAGTGACACCCTGAAGGTAATTGTTTACCGCCACAATTCTTTAACCCTTTCAGGGACAAGCAATTGTGTTCCTGTAACGTTGAATTCACACCGGTATTTACGAAAAAATTTAGTTCAAAATAAGGAAAAGGATTTTTTCGAATTTTCCCGTCAAAGTTAAAAAAGTAAAATTTAATGAAAAGTTTATGGTTCGAATCAAATTAAAATTAGGTGGGATATAATATATCCCACCGTCCCTCAAAGGGTTAATAGTTGACAAACTGGAAGAGACTATTTGTTAAGCTTGTGTGTTGATTTCTGGTGGCATACTACAGAGAGTCACTGACAATTTCATTCTTCTTTTGCAACATGTGTGTCGCGTGAAAGGCGCACATTTTGAATCGCTTTTGATGTGATACAACCTACTTATGTTTTATACATATAAAATGTACATACGCATATAAATAGCTCCCAATATTGAAAAATAGCGTAAACTAATTTAGAGAATCTCAAAATATTAAAATATGCCAATATTTCCACAATCGGGTTTTTATCATGATTCAATACGTTCCTCAAACTCGTATTCACCTGCTGGCGTCATATGCACTTCCTTTCTGTACTTACTCATATTGTTACTTTCCTTGTATAATTGTCAAATATTTGACAAAGTCCGTAAAACTTCTAACATGACGTATTTATTTATTTTTTTTAATCCTTTTAATGACGGCATATTCACCTACTTTCTGTATTTTCCCTGTATTATTGAGAAATGTTAGAAAATGTTCGCTATACTTACAATAGGACGTCATATTTATCTTCTTTTTAATTCTTATTTCATTTATTTTTCACGTGGAAATCTTTCAATTGAAAAATAATTGCTGTGGAAAGAATTTTATTGTGGGTTTTAAAATTTTGGCAAAGAACTATAACAAAATAAGGTCAAATTTGATAGGAAATGGCTGCTAGATTGTTATTTTTTTATGAATTAAAAATTAACTATAATTTATATAGATTCCGGATTACTTTAGTTACCTCGGACGTGTTTTAATTCCCCTGTACGTAAAATTTCACAATTCTTGTTTCTAAACTGTGGATTTTCTACAGTCATACAGACAAATTTTAATTTTTATATATTAGATAATATTGTTATTTTAAATCTTAAGAAATTTTTTAACTCATTATAAAATTATTTGCACATTGATATATCATTTGTTAGCTTTAATATTGAATTTAATTCTTAAAATTTGGTTAGATGGTCAAAACACGGTTTCTGAAATGTTGCAGAACTATTGCACCAAGCTGTATGATTATATTTATTTTCTCTTTATATTTCAGTTGTGGACAAAGCGATACTTTTTATTCCCAAAGTCAATTCTTCTACTTGTTATTGTTATACAAGAAAATCAGAAGAAAAAATGTTTGCATCTTTCCCCTATGAACATCTAAATGTTCTGTTGTATGAGTGTTCTACACTTCCTTTATCTGAAAAAAAATTCAAGACTAACATTTTAGGTACACTTACTTCGCTTCTTAATTTTGTTAATGAAATTTAATAAGTGACCTACTACGTTTAAATTGTCAAATTTTTAGCAAATATCAATCTTTTTTTCTTTTAACGATTGTAGAATTTTGCTCTCCAAAACTGTTTTTCTATCAACTTTCATTTAGAGCAGTGGTTCCCACATTTTTTTTTTTACCTCTCCCACCTAACCAACTCCTAAAATTATGATGCCCCGCCTTCCTCTATAAATAACATGTACGTTTTATTATTTAAAAAGTTGTAAAAGTTAAGAAAAAGAGTGTACTCCACAGTAAATATTTAAAATTGGTTAAACATACTAAATGCACAGAAAAAAGTGACAGATTCAGAAGAGGGCAGAAATTTTATAAAACCGGTTGATTTATGTCGGCCAATTATCTACACGAGGGATATAGGCCCTAGGGGAGAGTGCCCTCCGTGGGGGTCTTTCTAAGAGATCCTAACCCGTATTTACGGCAAGGTTCGAAGAAAACCATGGAAAACTCCGAACAGTTAGGTCGACGAGCGCGACAGGGGTTTGAACCCAGCACTTCCCGTCTACCAGGTTTAAGAGCAAAACCTCTCAGCCACTGGTGGGGCAATTTTATAAAACAAGAACGAAAAATCATGCGTCAAGCATAGATTATGTAACACTTTCCAACGCTTCCAAAATAATTTTACAAATCATTACCGCTTAATAAGCTGAAAGATAACATCTAAGTAAACAATTTGGAAAACGCATAACATATTTAAAAACGTAATTTCAGGAATTTCCAACGTATACAATATTCGGAAAAATATCCGAATACTTTTATTCAGCCCTGTATATGATCTATAGATTTGTATATATACTACATAGGATGCTAAATTTTAGTTTAGTTAGGAAACGCGTAGCACAGTTTTAAATTCTCCTTCTGGAGTTTCTGTCCATAAACGGAAATGTGTTTGCGAACTTTTGTGCTGCCCTGTATAGGATCTACAGAATTTATACACTATATTTATACACTAGAATTTATACATTAAGTAATAGACAAAAAGTGAGTTAAATTTAAAATCGCGTTCAACAACTTAAAACGCACTTCCAGAAATTATTGTTAACAGACAGTAGAGAATTTTTTTTTGTGTCCCTGTAAATGAATGTGACTGCTATACACACACTATTCTGTAGTAAGCCTCTTGTAATGCACCTTAGTGATATATATAAATTTCAATGCGTTTAAAATAGTGAAACACAATTTAATTAAACCGCAAACGATTTTTCTCCATAGACGTAATGTAACAGAATTCTTTTGACTGTTCCTGTAAAGTAACTGGAAGTGCTATGCACACCCTATTCCATATTAAGCCTCTTGTAATGCACCTTAGTGATATATATCCATTACAATGTGTTTGAAATTCTGTAACATCATTAAAATAAACCGCAAATGATTTTTCCCCATAGACCGTCATGTAACAGAATTCTTTTGAGTGTCCCTGTAGAAAAACTATAAGTGCTACACACTTCCGTTGAAATAGGGAACATGCTATAGATAACGACAATAACATATAAAAATTTCAGGGCAATCCGAGCATATTTACGGGAGTTAGAGCACGGCCAGACAGCAGACGGCCATACGGCAGACAAACCGAAATAATAAACACTTTTCAACTAAGTTGGAACGTGTTAAAAAGCTGAGATAAGTCAAAAATTGTAAAAAAAACATCGTCAAAATGAAAATGTGCGTATATCTCCTAAACCGTTGAAGATATGACACAAATACCAGGTGGAATGGCTGTTTTCCTTCTTGGGGCCATACAAAACCAAAACTAACAAGAAGTAAATTTGTGAAAATGTTTGATAAGGAAATAATCAATAGGAAATGAACAGTGAGTTAGAGAAATTTATCCTGTGACTCAGTTATGCATTTTGGAAAAATAACAGTAAATCATTCAAAATACGGAGGAAGCGAATGATTTTCGCAAACGCCGAATAATCGCATGGAATCACTTAAGCTTGCGCAAAAAGGAGACATCCCACCATTAGGACAAAACGAGCTATTTTCTCCGTACGAGAAATAATCGAAAAAAATAACTAGAGCATGCGTAAACTAGTCGTTGGGGGCCACCGTAATACTTACCCATCATGGATATGCGTAATGTAAAATATTAAAATAAAAACGTGTAAGCTACTTATAAAATGCATTGCAATTCGAATAAAATCGTGGCTTGTTGACGTCATAAACTTTAAATGCTCGATTACTGAATTGCTTAAACGAAACATCCTTATAACTCCAAAAACAATAATCCTATTAACTAGCGGTTTACTGCATCTGATTAAGCGTCAAATTTCCAACTAAAATATATCTTTGAAGTGAAATTTGGATGAAATACAGGGTCTGAAAATAAAACATGTGTAAACTATTTATAAAATGCATTGCAATTCGAATAAAATCGTGGTTTGTTTACGTCATCAACTTTAAGCGCTCTATTACTGAATTGCGTAAAAGAAACATCCTTATAACTTCAAAAATGATAATCATATTAACTAAGAGTTTACTGCGTCGGATTAAGCGTCTCATTTCCAATTAAAATATATTCTTGAATCGAAATTTGAATGAAATACAGGGCATGAAAAATCGAAGAGTGTGTAAAATAGGATTACAAATATCTCGGCAACTAAATATCCGATCGTCTTCATTTTTTATGCAAAATTTATGTTTTTTTATTGTTTTTTATATTCATTTCTTAAAATAAACAATTTCGAAAAATTTTATGTACCTTTTATCAGAACGAATATTTCGAGAGTCCGAAAAAAATAGTTCCGGTTAATCGAGGTTATTGAAATTAAATAGGCTTCTTCCCATTATTACATACTAAGTACATACGAAATTGCAAGTCTCTATCTAAATTTTTTCGGGAAATAGAGCGTTTACAGACACACAGACACACAGACATACAGACACACAGACGGACGGCAATTTTGTTTTTCTAAAAATATGTTTTTCGGAATCTCCGGTGTCTGAAACGTGTAAATCCGTCAAATTTTTTTTTTCGATTTTCAAAACGATTACAAGACTTATCCTATACTAAGTATGATGGGTAAGTAAAAGGAGACATGTATCATTCGAGAAAAATAATCGTTCGAATGACAGTTTCGAGTTTTTCAGTCGAGCATGCATAAAAGGAAGTCATTCTATCGTTCGGGTAAAACAAGTGTTTTCTCTGAAGACGAGGAATAATCGAATGAAATATCTCGGATATGAGCAAAAGTATGGCTGCTAACCTTGATACTTTTTTTTAATCAACTGCAACCAGGAATTTTTTAATGAAAAGAATTAAATTAATACACGCATGTAAAGACGCTGCATTTATTAAAATGTTTTATTCTGGTTTAAATTATGTTTATTTTACCTGAAAAACAAAAACGAATATACCATCATTCGGCAGAAATAAATAATGAATGTAGTTACACCTACAAGTGTTTGTATTTGTCATGGACCTATAAAATTGCGTTTTAAAAAATAAACACTAATAGGTATTTACAGGGGTGCAAAAATCTAGGTGCCAATGGGCTGATTCCCACCAGTAAATTTTATTAGTACTAGGGGGCTCAGCCCCCTACTCGCTAACGCTCGCCAACCCCCCGTGAATTGCAAAGCTATTCACATTGAGACCGCTACGCGGTCACAGCTCGCTTCGCTCGCTCGCCGCCTTTTTTCAGCAATTCCAGCCGGAATAAGTTCTACAATAAAACATTTGAACATATGAAATTGGCAATTTTTTTTTAATGTAAAAATGTAATTTTCCGTTAAAAACACAACTGTAAATGCATTTAGTTGGTGCTACCAATGGGCATATATATCATTTAAATACTATGAAAAAAGGATCTTTTGTACAGCACGACTTAAATTCATTAGAAAAAAAAGTACGTGATAGGAAGATATATATATCATCAATCATTGGTTAAATTTCGTTCGACATTTTATTGTTCTAATTGATTATAAATTTTTACAAAAGAAATTATTTTTTACTTCATCAATACAGCAACAGATGGCGGCAGATGCAATCTAGACAGTTGATTTTTTTTCTCCGACTTTTGAGTGAGTGAAATTCGGAAATGAAGTCTAAATAACAGTTGAGAATTCATTTGAAATTAACGATATTGCTCATAATTAAAATGAGGAATCATCTCAGACGCTTTGGATTACGTACATGTTATTTTATTTTTAAAAATTGCTAGTTTGAGTTTCATTCTATGGTTTCACTGCTCTCACACTGACTGCCATATTGGAGGCGGAACTGATCTAACACAATCTAGTCTGTTCATTGGTCTGAGCTCTGAAAACTACGGTTATTTCCAAACCATATAAGTTACAAATTCATCCCTATTTTCGCGGCACGTAAGACAAATATATATATAGATTCTTCGTCAAATTTTATTAGTATACTTCGCCTAAATTTTATCAGTATTCTTATTAGGCGAAGAATACTAAAAATTTAGTGGTGGGAATCCGCCCATTGGCGCCTAGATTTTTGCACCCCTGGGTATTTTCCCCTGGTCCCCAATTTCCATGTTTACCCGACTAATTTTTAATAAAACGTAGTGGGACACGGTAGGATTTATTTATATATTTGTCATAATTCAGATATATGTTTTAAAATCAAATATTTGGTTTAATTTTAGATAACGTGTTATGCATTTATACCTCGGGAACTACTGGTCTTCCAAAAGCTGTGGTAATCAAACACAAAAGGTAACTCTTAAGTTATTTTAATCTTGCAGGCATATAAATTTTTTTTTCGAAAACTGACAGATTTTTAATTTTTATGCTAAAAATATAGTAAAGGAAATATATATTTCATACAATGTGACTATAATAAATGCAAATTGGCATCACTATGCATTTAAATGTTAATACTTCTTAGACCATGGCAAATAAATATAATACAAAAAAAAAATCTGATTTTCGTTATTAACGGTAAAAATGGCATTTCAGGCTGATTTTGGGCGATAGCAATTTTTACAGATTGGGGACTTTTTTTAGCACTTTCCAACCTAGTTGAAAAGTGCTTATGACTTCGGTTTGTCTGGCCGGATGGCCGTCTGGCCGTATGGCCGTCTGGCCGTCTGTCCGTGCTCTAACTCCCGTAAATATGCTCGGATTGCTCTGCAATTTTTATATGTTATTGTCGTTATCTATGGCACGTTCCCTATTTCAACGGAAGTGTGTAGCACTTATAGTTTTCTTACAGGGACACTCAAAAGAATTCCGTTACATTGCGGTCTATGGGGAAAAATCATTTGCGGTTTATTTTAAAAATGTTTCACTATTGTAAACGCATTGAAATTTATATAGATCACTAAGATGCATTAGAAGAAGCTTAATATGGAATAGTAGGTGTATAGCACTTAGAGTTACTTTACAGGGACAGTCAAAATAATTCCGTTACATTACGCCTATGGAGAAAAATCGTCTGCGGCTTATTTAAATAATGTTCCACTATTTTAAACGCATTGAAGTTTATATATATTACTAAGGTGCATTACAAGAGGCTTACTACAGAATAGTGTGTGTATAGCAGTCATCGTTCATTTACAGGGACACACAAAAGAATTCTCTACTGTCTGTTAACAATAATTCCTGGAAGTGCGTTTTAAGTTACTAAACGCGATTTTAATCTTAACTAGCTTTTTGTCTATTACGTGGTGTGTATAAATTCTGTAGATCCTATACAGGGCAGCACAAAAGTTCGCGAACACATTTCCGTTTATTGACAGAAACTCCAGAAGGAGAATTTAAACGGTGCTACGCGTTTCCTAACTAAACTAAAATTTAGCATCCTATGTATATATACAAATCTATAGATCATATACAGGGCTACATAAAAGTATTCGGATATTTTTCCGAATATTGTATATATTGAAAATTCCTGAAATTATGTTTTTAAATATGTTATGCGTTTTCCAAATTGTTTACTTAGATGTCATCTTTCAGCTTATTAAACGGTAATGATTTGTAAAATTATTTTAGAAGCGTTGGAAAGTGCTACATAATCTATGCTTCACGCATGATTTTTCGTTCTTGTTCTATTAGTAATCTTCGATTTTTTTAAACCACAGAATATCTGTCGATAAGTAAAGCGAATATTGCTGTTTTATAATAATGCTGCATATCTTAAATGAAAAAAAATCCCCAACTTGGTAACACTGAGTATTAAATAATATAGTAATATACATTCGTCGCTGCCATGTCAAACTATTGAATATGAAAATATGCATTTTTCATTACTTTTAAAAATGGGCCGATTGTCACCAATAAGTTTTATTAGAATTCTTCGCCTAGTAAAAATACTAATAAAATTTCAGTGAAGAACAGGGTTGTCAGTTTGGCTTTCCTTTTTCATTCAGAGATGCCGAATTCGTACCGTACAATTTTAAAAACAAATTTTAAATTTAAGTAATTACAAAATGTCTCTCATTAAATAAAGGAAAAATCTCTATTTGAAATTTCTGGTATGGATTCAAAATTTCTGGATGAAAAAGAAGGCCAAAAGGGCAACCCTGGTGAAGAATACTATTGAAATTTAGTGGTAACAATCGGCCCATTTATAAAAGTAACGAAAATTGTATTTTTCACATTCGATAGTTTGACATGGTAGCGGCGATATGAACTAAATAAATGAACGTGATTGTCTATCACTTTCTTGAATTGTTTGTTTGTAAAACTATTTTACCTAGAAATGGATTGAAAAAAGAAGATTATCTAACATTTTCTGGAATCTCCAGCTCATATGTCTGGAAAAGCTATTTTTGGCGAAAGTAGTATAAAGTTTTTTTTCCTCGTTAAATCTATAATGTATGGTCTAAATATTATTTGCACCAAACTGTTTTATATTTGATCCAGTAGATTTTTTACAGCAGAGCTCTAAATTAATCTACTTTAATTGATGCCATCTAGCTTGTATGTTTACCCTGGCTAAAAAACACAAATATTATTATTATAAGTATAAAAGTAAAAATATTTTTAATAACATCTTTAACCCTTTCAAGGGCAAAGTACTTCTGTTACTAAATTGTTGAAATATTTGAATGACACCAAATTTTAGGAACAAATCTATTTGAAAATGATTAAAAGCTTTTCATTGCGAATATTATAAAAGAAAATTTTTATTAAAAATTTCTGGGTGCCACTTGGCAGTTTGGAATTAAAATTAAGCGTTCGTGCTTTGCAAACACCGCCTTTGAAAGGGATAAAAGGATTTTTTTAGACTCTTTTATAATAATTCAATATTTATCTTAAAAATCACCCCTACTTTCATTACTGCAATTCATATTATTCAAAAAATGTCCGTTACAAAACACAGTTTGGCGCGGGCAGTAATTTTTTACAATATTATGTAAAAAAATCGGCTCTTTTTTTTATTTCGTTTACAAATAACCTACACGTATTCCATTTCTTTGAACAACGGGAGGGGGCAGGACAGTAAAGTATCAATTCTTCGCACGGGTCAGCCGGTTTGCATAAAATTGAAAAGCGTATTATACTATACTCTATCAGTAATATATGATTGTTTTGCTTACTATTTTATTTCACTATACGAATTATATACAATATCGATTCACAGACATTAAAATTCAACAGTAATATAGTTAAAACTCATTACATTGAAATATTTGCACCCCATTCGAAAACATCATAAGTATGAATAAAAAAATCAACTCAGTTTATTTTCTTCCTCCCCATTGGTCTCTGTCCTGGTGTTTAGGACACTGTTGTTTAATTTCGTATGCGCAAAATCGTTGCAAGCTTACTGTTCGATTTTAATGTCTGAGAATGGGTATTGCATAGTTGCTAAATCTTCTAATTTTTGAATATCAGTATTTAATAATGAAAAACTCGCTTTATATAACAGCAGAATTCTGATAGCGACTATTTCTATTCGGAAATACTTGTATTCATAATTCGGGAGGCTTGGCAACTATGATATTGTATATAATGTGTATAGTGAAGTAATGGCATTATTTTAAATATAGTAAGGTATATTTCGGCTTCGTATCGCTTTATATAATAGCAGAATTTTTCAAGCGGTTATTTTTATTAGGAAATACTTGTACTCAAAATTCAGGAGACTTGACAAGTATGATACTGCACATAATTTGTATAGTGAAGTAACAGCATTATTTTAAATATAGTAAGGTGTATTTTATTTCCTTTCAATTATTTTATTTTTTATATTTTCAGAATTTTGACGGCTGCAGGAGCTGGAAAATATATTATGGGATTGAATGAATCGCAGACATTTTACAATACGCTTCCGTTGTATCACATGCCAGGGGGTATTTTAGTTCTGAGCATTATTTTAGCATTTGGAGGTAAAATGGTCATAAGAAGGAAGTTTTCTGCTTCTAATTTTTGGAATGATGTTGTCAAACATAAAGTTACAGTAACGTATTTCAGTTATTCGTAGTTAGTTAGCACTAAACATGCCTAGAAATTTATTCAAGTTTTATAAAAATATTTCACACCAGAATTTTTATTTAAAACAATTTAAGTTTATTGTTTAACTTTGTGTGATTTATATTTTATTTAATTTAGGAAAAAAATTACTGTTTTGAATCGACATTTTTTTTCATTTGGTACTGGTCAATTGACTGGTTGTGGTGTGTATATAGGTTAATTTTTTACAAAGTGGTCATACATGAGGCGCTATTAAGCAGGGTTACTATTTGGTACACTCTTTTGTAAAAAGTACGGGTCACCGGAAGAAATTGGACAAAATGGACGAAATGGATAAAATGAAAATCTGCTGATTTTCCATATGTTTGACATATAAATTATTGTTATGATGTAATAGAACTATATTCCTACATTATTTATTAATAATAGAATGTAATTTTTCAATTAATCATTTAATAAATATAGAATCGCTGCACATTAATCACAATCTAATAAATCCACAAAGAAAATGGTAATTACATGTTGGTACAATTAATTTTAGACAATATTTTACTGCAAAAATAATCTTATGCTAGATATGTCAAACAGTTTTGATTAAGTTGAATCAAAACCTAAACCAAAACTAAAAACTTGAACAGAAACTAAAAACCTAAACTAAAGAAGCTGAACTTAAACTTAGGTTCTCTTATTCATAATGAATTTTATCAGTAGTGGGATTGATTGTATTTTATTTTAGCCTATAGTTCTGTCTAAGAATTCCAGTCATCACGTAGCTAAAGGGTTTCTCAATTCTTATGGTGGTGTAACGCCTCAACTTCCTAACGTAACTAGGTAGAACAGTCACATTAAATGCTTGGAGATGTATGTGTAAAATAAAGATGTTGTCTTAAAAATTATTGATGAACATGAAGAAGAAGTAGATACAAACATAAGGAAAATAATTAACAATATTGCTTTATATAAAGATTGGAAACATCTAATCAGCCTGTTGAAACCCATCAGTATTTCACTGGATGTTCCGCAGAGAGATTCCTCTACTATTGCAGATGTAACCAATGAACTCTTGACACTTTTAAATCTGAAGAACTTGAAATTTATAATAAATGTTTACAGAAAAGATTTGATGCCTGTATCATGTCAGCTCACATTTTATCATACATGCTGCATCCAAAATACATGGGTGAGGGACTTACTAATGACCAAGAAGAAATAGCAAGGAAATGCGTGAATGACATTGATAACAATTTTTAGCCATTGATTGTTAAATTTTCCATTAAGGCATCTCCATTTATTGATACACATTTTTCTGATGCAATCATAAATAATCTATCACCAGCAGAATGGTGGGAATCACTGAAAAGATACAGTAAATTAGAAAATATTTCAAATTTTGCATGTCATCTTTTTCATTGCTTAGCCTCATCAGCAAGCATTGAACGAATTTTTTCCAATTGAGCATGATTCAAAACAAACTTAGAAATAGGCTTGGAGTACAAACTGCTACAAAATTTTTAATGGTTTATAAAATGTTAAATTTTAAAGACTAACAACTTGCTCCTGATCCTGTAGCATTTGACGACTATTAAATATTTTACAACCTTTATGTATCTTGAATAACAAAATTTCATAGTATGCATTTTATGCATTTCTGTTAATTAATTAATTTATTATTTCCTTGTTATTTTGCATTTGATATTTTAACTAAAAGAAAATTTTTATCATCATATTTTTCTACTTCTTATTGATGTTCCTCCCATAGTAAAATGTATATATACTGAATGTTTTTATACACATATTAAATTATTAATGTCATTATAAGGACAGGTTTCATTTCAATGTAACATTTTCTTAATTAACATTAACTTGTTATTTCATCCTATGACTTCTTTTTTTAATAAGATTTAAGGCTGTCAAACATTTTTATATTTTTATTTATATTTTTAATTTTGTAAACTGACTATTAATTGCAGTGGAACTGCCGTATAACAGATAAACAAGTTAAGAGTTGCTGCAAATGTATATGTTTTATAATTGCAGTTTAATTATTACTTAATATTGATATATATTTTAATTATAAACATGTTTGCATAAAAACGCTTCTAGAGGAACTGAACTTAGTTTTCCATTTTCACGCAAAATATTTTACATAATGTTGTTTATATAAATATGTATATGTGATATTTGGATATAAAAGTTGTTTCTTGAATGGGAAGAATCAATACTTTTATTTATTATTGTTAAATTCTGCGTTTTTAATTTTCATTTTATTAAAAGTGGAAAAAATGGACGAAATGGACAAAATGATATTTTGTCCGGGACGGTTTTTTCCGCCGTTTTTTTCAAGAGTGGAAAAATCGGACAACCCTGCTACTAAGAGACACATTACAAAATTCATGACAGCGAGTTCTTGTCTTTTTAATAAAAAGCCCATCGTATGTGTGTTATTGTTGCATGATGCCTTAAAGGTGTCCGGGACACAAAAAAACTTCGAATTTTTGAAAAATATTTTACTGTATTAAAAGATTTTCTGTTTTTATCTGCTTAAAAAATGTTTCTATATTAATTAGAACAGGATATATTTTTTGTTTTCAAAATCTAACTTTCAAGTAGTGGTTGTCATGGAAACATTTTTGCATTTTTCTGCATGACGGGTTTTTTGCGACTTCTCTTTTTTAAATTGTCAAGAACCGCTAAAGATAAATGGTTCAAACTTGGAACATGTATTTTTTAGCTATTTTAATTTAGTTGTGATTCAGTAAATTTGAAAAAAAAAAATATTTACTTTTGAAAATATGATTTTTTAAAAAATAAATTAAATTTTTTAATTTTTAATTTTTAATTTTTAATTTTTAATTTAAATATTTTTAATTTTTTAAAAAATTAATATTTAAAAAAATGCTAATTTATAATTAAAGCTTATATTTTTCTGTTTAATTAAATGAATAAAAAAATTTGACGAATAATATTTCGAGTTATAACTATTTTAAACTATCCCACTTAAAAAAAATTAAAATTAAATTTTTTTAAAAACTGTCTGAGAAGTTTTATGATTTGATTTTGTTTACAAATTATACGGTTAGCAATCACAAAAAACTGAAAATTCTAATTCGATAAATAAAAATGTTTTTAAAATGTGTCCAGGACCCCCTTAATCCATAATAAGATTATCATCATGTAGGTTTATAGTACAAAAGAAAATTTATCTGAATTTACAGCCATGTGTTATACGCCGGTTATAAAATGGAAAGATTAGAAATTAAGGACAAAAAATGATCATATGAACTAAGGTTTCTTATTTAATCAACATTCTATATATTAAAAAATAATTACCACTGTTAGATTGCATTAAAAGTCATATTTATTATACTTTACTATAATCTTCATTTAAATTTTTGATATTTATCTGATGAAGGTTTCTTTGCGAAGAAGGATGTTCGAGTTATACGGCGAATATACTTAAAAATAGAAAAATCAAATCTAAAAGCTTCGGCGCGTGTTATTCACCGGAGCGCTATATACGTTAATTTAAATTTATTTGCATTAAGCATGATTGTTTGATATTGTGTATTATTGGTTTTAAATCATATTGTTTGACGACAGAGCCACACATCTATCTGAAAATAACAAATAATCAGAATTACATACAGTCATGGAAATCTTATGAGCATGTTCCCTCACGTCATGGTTATCCATTATTGGTGTTAAGTCATAATGTTTGGTGGAAAATTCCTCCCCCCCCCCAAAAAAAAAAAAAAAACTGTCGACAGCAAAGTAAAAAAGTAGTCGAGTGGATACAGCATTAGCCACTTTATTTATTAGTCGAGAGATAAAGAAAATAAAAACTTTCGAATAATGTCAACTAATATTTACGTTTTACCGGAGCTCTCACTGGTCCGTTTTTTGAATACCAGTATTTTCGGAGAAAAAACATTTGCAACAAAAATAACCTTTTGGTAGTTATGTGCAGTATGAATGAATTTGATAATCGAATGAATCACTCAGACATGTGGAAAAGCATAGCTGCGATACTTTTTTTTTTTTAAATCAATTATTACCAGAATTTTTTTATTTTAATTAGAATTAAATTACGGAGTTACAAATATACATAAACAGTTTGTAACATTTTACTTTAATTTTTTTTTTTACAAAATTTTTGGGACTAATTGATTAAATACAGAGGTTCCCAAAGTGTGCTCCGCGGAGCCCTTGGGGCTCCGTCTAAACATTTCAGGGGCTCCGCGGCTTTCCAGGAAAATAAACAAAACATGAAAGAAATTAGCATATTGCAAGGGAAAATTTTTAGAAAGTATTTAGGAATATTTTTGTGTGTGTGTGTCAAAAATAAATACATCACTGAGTTGAAGAATACTATATTTATATAAATTTATAAGAATTTGCATTATAGATGTATACATTTTCTATATAATATTTCTGGTGTGAAGTACTTTATTTTTGTGTTTCTGCATTTAATGTATTTTAAAAAATCGATTCAAAGTAAGTTACAACAAATAGTATTCTGAATCGAATGCACAACATGAATCGAAAGAGCAATGCCACACAAGTGCTATTATCTCTGCTTGCCGAACAAAAGGAAGAACAGTTTTGTTCTTTGAGCTCCGCCTATTCATATATGTATACTTAGTTCTTTTTTGCTTAGTAACAAGGTTCTAACTTCCTAATGAAGTAAGTGTGTCTCACATTGTTTATTTTCTTTCGCTTCACTCTTTACGATATATAAAATGAAGTATTTTTTATACTCCATTATTTGCTATATTTATTGATAAATGCGTTAGTTCAGCTTTGATTGTTTCAATGATAGACTTATAATTGGTTTTCGCTTTTCGTTAATATTTTAATATTTTAATTTTAATTTAAGAGGTTTAATCTCAAACTACATGTTCTATTTCAGTTTAAAATTCGAAACTGCTTCAATTTTTTTAACCTATTCAGTTTCTCAAAAGTTGTAATTAATTTTGACACCCTGTTCGCGAAAATGGAACATTTGTATGTACGAAATAAATATTTATTCATTTTAATAAATGCTTGGGCTGTAAATTGTATTTAATAGTTAAAATTTGTACTCAAGTTAATCTTGTGACTTATAATTTATTCCAACATTTTTATTATTGTAATATTTAGTGTTTTTATTTTAACTTTACAATGTCCTATTAATAATGTTAACATTATTTAGTTGTTCTTCGGGATTTCAATAATGTCGCCCCAACACCGGATAGTTCGAATTTTATTGTAACATTTAATTGAAGACACATTTTTGAGAAACATTTCACATACTTGTACTTAATTTTTAAAGAAATGCATGTTACTGAAAACACATTTTTTTAACATCTTGTATCACTTAACAACCCCTCTTTAAAATTTTGTCTTAATTGATCTTTTGGATTGGCTAAGATTCTTAAGTTATGATGCCACATTTTCCTATCAGAAATAAGGCTGTAGCAATTAAAAAAATATATTGGTTCTTTACATTTGTCATCACACTAACAATCTAAACTTTTGCTCAGCTCCATCCCTTGTTTAGACTTTTCGTCAATGAGTACCCGATCAGCGATCCCTGATATAAATTTAACACCACCCATATATCCAGTTTTCTTTTAAAGTTTTTCTACTCTTTGCAGTTTTTTGAACATGTGTAGTTTTTAACCGTATATCTATTTTGAGGTAAAAACAATGGTGAATGAAAGTTTCTTTCAAAACTATAATTAATAGCTAAATACTTTAAATAAAACATCCAAAAAAAGTGAACGATGCTGCACCTAAAAATACAGGTTATAGATTTTGCCCCGACCACTTAAACACTAAAATGATCATCTGCTTTTAAATGTATTTAAAAAAAAATGTTTAAAAAAAAGAAGCTCAGAGGCGATTCGTTTTCGTTGCATGTTTAGAAATACTAGAAACGTAAAGAAGAACGAAAAAAGAATCCGTAATCGCATGATTCTATTACGGGTGGGCGGGACTAGCGAAAACGTATTATATAATTACTCATGGGCGACTGATGAGGTAAGTTGCTTACGCATTTTCTTTATTTTTGCGAGTAGCCTATTGGGATTATACAGAAGTCTCTCTTTGAAAACGAAAACTGTACAACTTACCTTTTTTTCGGTGTGTGCGTGTGTGGTTTTCGCCATAAATAATAATAGTTTCACGTAAGCACCAATGCAATGCATGACCCAGACCAGGTTACTATTTTGATCTTTAATTCCGAGTTCTTACTGAAAATCCCGAAAGAATATTTTATATTTTAAAAATGGTTGTCATTAACCCCTTAACAGCATTTCTTGAAACTCGCACGGGTAAGAAGAGTTTGTTTTCTTCGTTACTAAAAGCTTTCAGAAACCACAAATTTTTAACTGTAATTGTTGCTGTATTTGGCGGACATATTTCGATTATACAATGCAGATATTTTAATACAAAAAAAAGTGCTTTAGTCCTTATTTTTAATTTATTGCGTCCAATAATGGTAACATTAAATAAAACTGTTAAGGGTTAAATAATAGAACATTTGATTTTCAAAATTTCTAGTATGAATTAAGAATTTCTGTATCAAGAAAAGCGCCAAACTGAGAACCTTGGCCCCATGTTGGAAACTACTGGTTCGGACTCTTATCCAGCAGATCTATCTCTGCTCCATAGGCATAAAAAAACATTAATTTGTAAACCATAGAGTAACGTGGGGTTAAGGGGCTCCGCCTTAGAAAATCTTCCCAAAAAGGGCTCCGCGAGCCCAAAAGTTTGGGAACCACTGGATTAAAACAAACTATGAATGTTGACAACCATGATTTTGCGCATGCCCGAAAGATTCATTTGAATGACAAAATCATTCATTATGCTCTTCGGAGCATTTTTCAACAAAATTTCCTTGAAAATATTGATGTTAAAAAAACGGACCGAGTGGACCCTGTTTTAAGTTCTCATTCAAATTTCGGTCATTTTTTTAATGAGTAGAATAATTTTTTCCCTCAGAATAATTTTATCTGAAAATGATCTCATGTATCTTAGCTCGCTGATAAGCTTGTCCAAAATTTCAATCTTTTGGTACTTATTTCCAGGGCTCCCAAATGGTCCGCCAACTGAATACCGATATTTTTTAACAGAAAATTTCATGGCAGCTTTCTACTTCATTTACGCAAAAATGTACCTCCGAAGGTGGTTTCTGCGCTGTTTGCAAGAAAAAATCCCAAAATATTTTTTTTTTCTAAGAAAATCCTGGTATTCAAAAAGCGGACCATTTGGGAGCCCTGTATTTGTAGTAATTGTGTTTTAAATTGAAAGAGAAGGATTTATTTCTTCTAAAGGCACAGTCGTTTCTGATATTTTAATGGTAAATTGAAAAGAATTTTAATTTATAAAGTAAAATGTTGTTTCGCTAAAATGTAGGGAATCAGCTTAATTAACCTTCCTACCCTGAATGGGTCCAATCGACCCACTTCTAAAATTTACCGTAATTTCCGGCGTATAATCCGCGGATCAAACAATTCTGTTTCAACCCAGAAATTTTATTCAATAATTGAAATTAAATATTTACAGCAATCTAATATGTTACATTTTATAAAATAAAATTTCTGGGTCGAAACATGATTGTTTGATCCGCGGATCATACGCCGGAAATTACGGTATTTAATTCGATTGGAACCAGATTGTTTTTCATAAAGTAAGCTAAATAAATGCTACAGAGAACCATGTTAACCCATTGAAGGGCACCGGTATATTATATATACCACTTAATTTTAATACCAAAATGTCACAATGACACCAGAATTTTATAATCAATTTTTGAATTTATAAGGTACATGAGGAAAAGCCTTTTACTTATTTTAAAATAAATTCGTTAGTGAATCCTGGTGTCAATCAATCATTTCAATATTTTAGCTACAAGAGCGCTTTGACCCTGAAGGGGTTAAATAAATATGTTAACCCTTTGAGGGGCGGTGGTATATAATATATACCACTTAATTTTAATTACCAAACGCCACATTGACACCAGAATTTTGTAATCAAATTTTACTTTTATAGTAAACGTCAAAAAACGCTTCTACTTATTTTGAAATAAATTTTGTTTTTAAATCCTGGTGTGAGTCACTGATTTCAACATTTTAGAAACATAAGTACCTTGCCCCTGAAAGGGTTAAATCATTATCAAAAACAAATTCTGGTGTGATATGTTTTTATCAACGTTGTGTAAAATTTCAACAGGGTACGAAGGTTAAAAAACATTCAAAAGAAATGTCTCTGTTCAAGAAAAATCTCCACACGAAGTTTATAAAACCTTTACATATTATTTCCATTTGCCATTAAATCTGGAGGCACGGCAGTGCCTCCGCCAAGTCGAGAGAGGACAGCCGTAAGCATACTTTTCTGGAAGCAACTCAGGGCACTTTTGACCCCCCCATATCTCCGCGCTGGAGTATCCCAAAAATTTTAAACTTCAATTATAGAGAGTATTTGGCCCACAGGACCAAAATTTAAAATTACAACTTTCTGTCTTTTCTAGTTCAGGCGATATATGAACTCAAACATTCGATTTTTTGTCACTTCTTACTCACTCGTTCACGCGTCATCAAAAAGATTGGGTAGATCCCGTAGCTCCAGAAACTTGACATTTGGCAAAAAGGTAGTGTTTAGGATACAAAGAAAGGAAAAATTATAAAATCCAGAAAATTCGAAAAAAAAACATTCGAAAATTCAACAAATTCCATCAAAATTGAAAATTGAAAATAATACGATCTTGTAGTCTTGGAAACTTAAGATTTGGTGTGAAGGTAGTGTTTAACATCCAGAAAAAGAAAACATCAAAAACACCAAAAAAATCGAAAGCAAAATTGAAAAAATCGAAGAAATTGAAAAAAACCGAAAATTTGAAGACAATCCGATTTTGTTGCGCTAGAAAATTCAAATTAGGAATAAAGGTAGTATTTAGGATACAGAAAAAGGAAAATTTAAAAAATCCAGAAAATTCGAAAAAAAAATAAAAAAATTCGTAAAAAATTGAAAAAATGAAAATAATTTGATACGATAACGCTCGTATTTATAAATTAATTTGGATGAAACTAATTGTGTGTATTAAGCTCACCAATGCCTCGACCGAGTTCGTTGGCCAGCTTGGTCCGCCATCTTGTTTCAAGATGGCGGCCACGGAAAATTTTAAAACTAAAATAAATATACAAAAAAGTTAAAAAATCAAGTTTATTTTTTAATTAGGTGTTAGGACTTGATACAAGGATTCCAGAGCATTTTTTGTTTTACCTCTATCTTAAAAATTGGCTGAGATAGAGCAGTTTGAAATTCTAGGGTGGCTGACATTTTGAAACAAAACAGCACATTACAAAAAACCAACGATAAATTTATGGTCAATAATGGTCAAGCAGGTGCAATCCCGAATGAATACTCCGTGTTATTATAACTGTAACTTTGACTTCGAAATTTTGATACGTTGCATTTTCTATTTGTTGATATTTTTGAACTATGATTTACACTAAGTGAAATGTTGTTGTCGAAGAGGGATTTTCCATGTAAATCCGAAACGTCCAATTTTAATATGTTTTTAATGTTTTATGAAAGTGTATTGTAATGTCTGTAATTTTAATGATTTTAATATAAATTTATAAGTTTTAGTGAACACGATTTCTCGCAAATTATTTTCTTTCATTGTTGTAATCATTTTCCCAATCATACGCATAAAACTATATATTCATATCCATTAGCGCCAAATTCTCGCCAAACTTGGCGACAATTGGCGAAATCTCGCCAAATTGGCGACAAAAATAAGTCTTCATAAATGAAGCCAACTTGGCGACAATTGGCGAAATCTCGCCAAATTTGGCGATAAAAATAAGTCTTCATAAATGAAGCCAACTTGGCTATAGCTCAATAATTTGGCGAATTTCTTATTCAAATTCAGTGTAAACGAATCTTTTGTAAACGGTTTCTTTGCATTTTAACTTGCTGTTTTCGAGTAACATTAGCTAAAATTTTAAAATGAAGATATAGGAAAGCTACCTTTTCCTGCCGGTACAGGCCGGAGGACTTTTTTATGAGTTGTCGGATGCAATCTCTGTTTTGCATTAAATAAAGTAAAACATTGAAAAACAAATCCCACAGGATGGGGATAGTTTGTTTTAGATCTGGAGGCACGGCAGTGCCTCCGCCAAGTCGAGACAGGACAGCCGTAAGCATACTTTTCTGGAAGCAGCTCAATGCACTTTTGACCCCCTCATATCTCCGCGCTGGAGTATCCCAAAAATTTGAAACTTCGTTTTTCTAGAGTATTTGGCACACAGGACCAAAATTTAAAATTAAAACTTTCTATCTTTTCTAGTTCAGACGATATATTAACTCAAACATTCGATTTTTTGTCACTCACTCACTCACTCGTTCACGCGTCATCAAAAGGATTAGGTAGATCCCGTAGCCCTAGAAACTTGACATTTGGAAAAAAGGTAGTGTCTAGGATACAAAGAAAGGAAAAATTATAAAATCCGGAAAATTCGAAAAAAAAAAAAACATTCGAAAATTCAACAAATTCCATCAAAATTGAAAATTGAAAATAATACGATCTTGTAGTCTTAGGAACTTAAGATTCGGTGTGAAGGTAGTGTTTATCATCCAGAAAAAGAAAACATCAAAAACACCAAAAAAATTGAAAGAAAAATTGAAAAAATCGAAAATCGAAAAAAATCGAAAAATTTCAAATAATCCGATTTTGTTGCGCTAGAAACTTGGAATTCGGAATAAAGGTAGTATTTAGGATGCAAAATAAGGAAAAATTAAAAATTCCGGAAAATTCGAAAAAAAATTCAAAAATTCGAAAAAAAATCGAAAAAATTAAAATAATTTGATCTTTTAGCCTTAGAAACTTAAAATTCGCAGTAAAGATAGTGTTTAGGATTCAGAATAAGTTAAAATAAAAAACCAAATAAAATTCGAAAATAAAACAAAAAAATCGAAAAAATCGGAAAAATCGAAAAATAAGGAAAATTTGAAAATAATTCGATTTCATAGCGCTAGAAACTTGAAATTTGGAATAAAGGTAATATTTAAGATACTAAATAAGGAAAAATTCAAAAATATGGATAATTCAAAAATACCCATAAATTAGTGCAGACGATATAGTATGAACTCAAAGTTTCGATTTTTTGTCACTCACACACTCACTCACTCTCGCGTCATCAAAAAGATTGGGTATATCCCACAGCCACAGAAACTGAAAATTTGGAATAAAGCTAGCATTTCGGATACAAAGAAAGGATAAAATATAAAATCCGGAAAATTAAAAAAAAAAAACATTCGAAAATTCAAAAAAATCGAACAAAATTGAAATTTGAAAATAACACGATCTTGTAGTCTTACAAACTTAAAATTTGGTGTGAAGGTAGTGTTTAGAATTCAGAAAAAGAAAACATCAAAAACACACAAAAAAAATTGAAAATAAAATCGAAAAATCGAAAAAAATCGAAAAATTTCAAATAATCCAATTTTGTTGCGCTAGAAACTTGGAATTCGGAATAAAGGTAGTATTTAGGATGCAAAATAAGGAAAAATTAAAAAATCCAGAAAACTCGAAAAAAAATCAAAAATTCGAAAAATTCGAAAAAATTTTAAAAAATTTTAAATAATTTGATCCCTTAGAAACTTAAAATTCGCGGTAAAGATAGTGTTTGGGATTCAGAATAAGTTAAAATAAAAACGCAATAAAATTCGAAAACAAAATAAAAAAATCGAAAAAGATCGGAAATTTTAAAATAATTCGATTTTGTAGGTCTAGAAACTTAAAATTTGTAATAACGGATACAAAATAAGAAAAAATTATAAAATCCAGAAAATTATAAAAAAAAAATGCGAAAAAATCAAAAATTGAAAATATTTTTATCTTGTAGTCTTAGAAACTTAAAACTTGGTGTAAAGGTAGTATTTACTATTCAATAAAAGGAACAATTAAAAAATTCGAAAATAAAATCGAAAAATTGAAATATGTTTAAGAAATTGAAAATTCGAAAACAATTTGATTTTGTACTGCTAGAAACATTAGTTATAAGATAATTGTCCTATTAACTAGTACAACGCCCCTAATTGTTTTATGTTATTTCCCCCGGATTATGGTTTTCTTTTCTTTCGTTTACGAATTTCGTTATAGAAAAGTTCCGCTATAGACTGGCTACAATATAGACGATTTCTTTATAGACAGGTTTGTTTTCTTTCACATGTTGTACTCTATTTACTTCACATATGAAATATGGATTGTTAAATGATGTTAGCCCCACAAAAATTTTCACGGCTCTCCCTACCCTCCCGACATTACTGGCTGGTTATGGCTTGATAGTCCTTTCTAAATAAAATCATGGTGACTCGAAGATTCACTTGATTTATCTCTAAATTGAACCTAAATGATCCTAAGAAGACGGATCAAATAATTACTATATTAGCATGACAATCAGGTAACTTAGAATTAAAATCGAAAAATCAATAAATTCATAAAAAGTCGAAAATTTGAAAATAATTCGATTTTGTAGTCCTAGAAGATTGACATTTGGCAGAAAGGCAGGGTTTTGTACACAAAGTAAGGAAAAATTAAAAAATCCGTAAATAATAAAAAAAAGTCTAAAAAAAACGAAAAAAAAACCATCGAAAAAAGGAATATAGTTTGATTTATTGGAAATTTCCGGAAATTTTAATTTTGGCTTTCTTTTTATACTAAAAAGTTCTTTTATGTTAAATATCAAGTACCTAGGGCTGCGAGTTATATCTGAGATGCATAGCGCCTATCCTGGAAGCAATTGAGAGTACTTTTGACACTCCCCCTCCCATAATTTAGTGCTTGCCTAGGAACCTGAAATCTCTTTTTATCTACAGTACTTTGCAAACGAAACTAAAGCTTCAATTTTTTGATACCTGTAAATAATAGGGACAGAGTGTGGGCTTAGCGAAAATCAGTGGATGATCTCCAAAAAGAACCCAAAATCAAGAAAAGGAGGGTTACTTACAAAAAGAAGTGAAATCTCATCAAAAAGTCACCTGTAAAAAATGCAGCCAAGTCTCGTAACTCATTTACCGTAAAAAGTACTGAGATCGTATAAAGCCAAGTTTAACTATCTTATTAACTCTGAAATTTTCATTCACAAAATCACTCCTAGTCTCTACATCTTTAGTTAATTATTATTTTGTGACTTGGCAATTACGCAGCACAGGGAAGTTATTACACCTTACTATGTTATGGGATGGGATGGGATAATTTAACTAAGGCAAATTATATACGCACAGGGAAGTTATTACACCTTAATATGTTATAGTATTATTTGATTAAGACTAACTATATACATCACATTCTCGTGCTAAGTAATTGCCAAGTCACAAAATAATAATTAACTAAAGATGTAGAGACTAGGAGTGATTTTGTGAATGAAAATTTCAGAGTTAATAAGATAGTTAAACTTGGCTTTATACGATCTCAGTACTTTTTACGGTAAATGAGTTACGAGACTTGGCTGCATTTTTTACAGGTGACTTTTTGATGAGATTTATTATTTTCTTTGTCTAGTTATGTGTTTTGTGACAAAGAATTTCTTTGTATAATGAATTATTTATTTTTTAAAGACATGTGTTTATACTGGAGAATTTTGTCGATGCCTTTTGAATGCACCGAGAGTACCTGAAGAAAGTCAACATTCAGTTCAGACAATAATTGGAAATGGACTCAGACCACACGTATGGAAAGAATTTCAAGATAGATTTAGAATAAAAAAGATTATCGAGATGTATGGTTCTAGTGAAGGAAATACTAACGTTGGTAAGAATTATTTTCTGAAATATGTTACAGATGATCAGATGAAAATTTACTCACTTCTGTGTATTATTTTTGTTTGTTATTTATGTGTTATTTATGTGTTATTTATGTGTCATTATTTTTGTTTGTGTATTATTTTTGAATTGCTGACCTGTCCGGCGTCGCCTATGCCTGTGATAATAACCTTAAATACACCTAAAATCAGTGTTGAATGATTTTATATGTTTAAACGAAAATCTTCCCAAACGAATCTAATGTTAAAGGTCCCAATGCCTTTGGCAACGCACATCGTTGAATTTGTATAATTTTATGTTTTTAAACGAAAAATCCACTCAAACTAGCCTATATATGAGGGCCCCACTGCTTTCGGCAGCGTACAGAGGGAATGCTATACACGCTACAGTCGGATTTTGCACACCAAATTCGAATTTGTAAATTTTCTATTTATTAAACGAAAATCTTTCCAAACAAATTAAGGGAATTTCTGAGAAACGTGTTTCTTCCTTTGCAATTAAACACTTTTTTCCCCTCAGAGAAGACGTGTGCTAAAAAAAAAGTTGAATTATGTAAAGAGTTTCTTAGATTGAAAAAATAGGCGCCCAGCTCTGAACTAAAAAAAATATGTACAATAAACACAGTGTATTTCTGCTTTTAATCCCTGAATAAAATTTAGATTTTGAATATGCATACTTGATATGACTATATAATCTTTCTATTAAATAATAATTTAAAAAATACTAACACTGCTCTCACTGTCGTAGTAAATGCCGATGTAATTTCTGACATTTAAATTTATTAAATTTTAATTCTGACCAAAAGTTTCTGGGAAAGCCTAAATGATATAAAACGAGCAGCATCCCCTCTGTCTTTTAAAACGCTAAATGATATCCAAATCACAATTCTCTTAACGTGGAAGTGAGATTTTCAAAAGATATTCATTGTTTCCAAGTTTTCATACCGATTAATGTCTTTCTTAGAGTTAATATCTGTTGCGAATTGGACTGGACAGTTCTGAAAGAAATGAAGAATGATTGCTCATTTGATTGACTGTTCATTGATTGATTGATCAAGAAAATAAAGATTGATTGCTGAAAAACAAAGTTGTTGTCGAAGCCATTAGTACATAAAAGCATTATTTCCATGCAAAGTAACGGCTTTGTTAGGTTTATTATAAGTTGCAGATTAGACTTATTATGAAGACATTGCGAAGTCTCATTGTGGAGATATTGATCTCCTTTAAGCAATAAAATAAATAAAAGTAAAAATTAAATAAATACATTGGTGAAAAATGTATTTTTTTTCTCTGTAAACAAAAATAAATAAAAATAAAATGTGCACTTGAAAGATTAATACTTTTAGCTAATAGTAGTTTCGTAACATGTATGATAGCAATTTTAAATATTAAAGCTTTTCTGAGAAACGTGTTTCTTCCTTTGCAATTAAACACCTTCTTCTCCCTCAGAGGAGAAGTGTGCTAAAAAAAAAAAAAGATGAATTATGTAAAGAGTTCCCTAGATTCCAAAAATAGGCGCCCAGCTCTAACCTAAAAAAAGATATATAATAAACACAGGGTGTTTCTGCTTTTAACCCCTGAATAAAATTTAGATTTTGAATATGCATACGTAATATGACTACATAATTTTTCTGTTTAAAAAAATTAATAACGCTGCTCTCACTGACACTGCCGTAATTCAATTTATTGTAACCGGGGCATTTTTACGGCTAATATTATAAAAACCATTGCATTTAAAAATGCGAAAACTGTTAATTATGTAGAGAAATGTATGATAAACACGCTGAAGCAGACAGTTTTTAAATCGAAGAATCATTTTAAGCAATATTTAATCGGTCTCAATAGTTCAGTTAAAAAAGTTTTATAGAATAAAAAATTATGCATAACAATTTGACCATCTTTTGCAGGCACACACTGGACTAGATTGCAGTTAGCAGTGTCCAATTCTTTTTTCGATTTGTCTAGATTTTTTAAGTTTGTTTAATTTTTTTTTTATATTTGCATTATCTGAACAGAGATTTATTTCATATTTAAAAAAAGTGATATCTTTACCTACTGCTGTCAGATTTAAAAACAGTGAAAATAATAATAAATATAAACATTTTACAATTGAAAAATATAATTACACGTGAATATTAAAAGTGAAAGAAACTTTAAAATAATTAAATTATTACTTGCGTAAAGCATTTAATTGTGAAAATTACGTCATATTTAAAAAACCGAAATAATAATATTTACAAAAATGTTTTAATTAACAAAATATTTACACGAGGATGTTAAAAAGAGAAAGAAAGCTTTAAAATAATTAAATTATAATGTGCAGTTAGCATTAAATGAAAGGGTTAGAATGACAGTGGAGTAAGTCAATATGTAGTAATTTGAGAAATGAAGGGTTTTGTGAAACTTGTCGTAATGCTGTTGCATTAAGTAGTCTGATTTGTTTGGCTCTCTAGAGACTCCCTAAGGTTAACTATGACTTATTTGACTGTCCCACTGAACAGAAATTAATATACGTTCTTTGAAAATATGGTTAACTAGATTTTCAAAATTTTTGACTTGCTCCACTGTCATTCTAACCGCCTCAAATGTGAAAATCGCGTCATATTTTAAAACAATATATTTAAAACGTGATATTTGGAACAATATAATTAAAACGACATATTTAAAACAATATATTTAAAACGAGTTTATTGTGTCTAAAACAAAAAAATTTATCTCGAAAAAGTCCAAGAGGCAGCAAATTTATTTTTTACATAACTATTTTGTACAAGATGATTTTCAAATGTGTGATAAATCTTACTAAACAAGGCGTGAGCTGTCGCGACAGAGGTGGATGTGTCCTTGTGAACTGGGAAATTTACCCAGTCAAAGGGAAATATATGACAACCCGATTACAGAAGATCACCACAAGTCGTGATAATATCTTACGTAATCGGGATTGCTGTGCAGAGTTTCTAGGGGACAGTATTTATTATTGTAGCCCTTGTTTATGTATTGTATTGTATTATGGACCCTTATTATTGTGAAAAGAAATTAACTTTTATTTTAATAAATTGAAAAATCATTCAATTACTACAATAGCATTAATGTTTATCTCTTTTTAGTTAATTATGAAGGAAAGCCAGGTGCTATTGGCTTCGTTTCTCGAGTTTTCTTTAAAATTCAAGGTGTCTGCCTCGTAAAAACCCATCCTGAAACTGGTGAAATTATGAGAGACTTAGAAGGACTTTGCATTCTCTGCAAACCAGGTAATATCGATTTTTATGCAACATTTCACAGAAAACGGTGTACCCACCAAATTATTACAAATCACGCAATTGTACCACGAAGTACAGAAGTCCGCACAGTTTTACCAAATTGGGAAACTTTTTTATACACAATATCTACCACATGTTCTGACTAGTGATATTTGCTTTATTTAATCAGGGAATTTGTGTCAACACATAAAGCGATGATTTTTTTAAACTAGTGGGAGATATTTTGAATTAAAAAAACAAATCCGCAAATGGGCAACATTGATTCCGCACAACACAGCTTAGAGTTCTGGTTATGAGGAACGTGGTGCCACTTAAATGTTATATCGTGCTTGTCGAGAGAGAAGAAAAAATGCGATGCATCAGAAATCTCAATAAAAACGAGAGTATGAAAAAATAACAAACGAAAATGTGCTACATTTTACTCCAAAATAGTAATTTATAAGCATATTACAATCCCGAAAAGAAATGACAAGCAATACATATACAATAAAACCTCTAAATAACGGACACTTCGAGAGCGCGGAAATTATCAGCTATTCGGATGTGTCCGCTATTAGGAAAATCTCAGAGATGCATAAAATTGCTATATGGTGTATTATGGAATTCTGGGGAGGGGGGGAATTGGTACGTCTAGACATAAGAGTGATATAACAAAGGGGTACCATATTTTAAAGATTTTATTTATACTAAACTAATCCTAAACGGATAATTTTTTTATGTTATCTATACAAAAAGAAGAAAAATGTATAAATGCCTGCCTGTTTCACTTCTCGAATCAGAGCTTCAACCGTTCGTCGTAAAGATGTGGAAATTGCTAAGTAGATCTTAATTCAATAACACCATACACTGAGAAAGATTTTGCATGCTGAAAAATTATCATTTGTGCCCCTGTGTTCATTTTTGTTCTTCACTCAGAAAATCTATATCTACCTTATAATAAAGTAGTACCTCCTTTATAATAAAGTAGGTACAGTTTGGTGATCCCAGCTAAACACCTGGAAGTGCACAGTATCTCGTTCAGTGAAACTGTATTTATTGTCATTTACATTCAGAATTACATAGCATTTAGTTCAACTCTATTTAAATGGAATGGATGACACTTCTTCGTCTTTTCGTGATATTGTTGCATTTCACAGACAGAAAAGGTAAGTGGTAAATTTGTTGCAAAATTCTTTAAAATGACTTCATTATTGTCAAAGTTTAAAACAATAATCCATGTATGAACAGAAATTTGCAAGAGACAATTTGTAGTTTTGACTGAAAAATGGATTACGAACCTGCTTTCTCATACATAAATTGTTTTTTATATTATGCTGTAGCCAGGGTGGGAGTCCAGATGCTCTAAATACCACTAATTTTGTAAAGTTTTCTTTGACTTTTCTACCCGGATAACTTTCTGCTATAATGAGTGGGAAGAAAATTTTACATTATTCAGAGCATTTGGACATCCCCCTGGCTACTCTGCTGTCTGTACCATATCTTAAAGCTGTGGTACAAATTAAGTGGTCCGCTTGACGCATGCGGCACTGGAAATTGGTTCACAATTAAATATATATATATTGTAAAACGTATTTTTCAGAGACTTCGTGGTTGTTTTTAAATTCAGATGCAATAAAAATAAACATAAGGCTTTTATAATTTTTTAGCATTGATTAACCAGGGGTTGATTTTCTCCGGGCCAATTTCCACCAGTAAATTTGAATAGAGATTTTCGTCTTATTTAAACGTCTTATTCAAGCAGAATTTCTTCCATAAGTCAAACAACAATTTCTGTTCATTTTTACTGGGGAAAGTTTGCCCCTGCGGTAATCAGGGCCTGTGAATAACCCCAATTTTGGAGTAAAATATTGCAAGTGCACTTTATAGCATTTCACATACATTCACCCCCCCCCCTTATTAGTTAATGGAACTATTTCACCACGCAGTTAATATTAAATTGTAAGTATTGGTTCAAATAATTGTTTAAGTATTAATCATTAATAAATGGTTATAATTCAATATAATATATAGACATACGACTTCAAAACCGTGCGGCCCTCGAGCGCACTTCTCTATCAGATTATGGCTCTTACAGACGAGCAGACATATAGTGCAGTGTCTACCAGTTTCGAGTAAAGTAACTGGGGATGTAGTCACGGGATTGCGGAAGGCGGCAGCACAGACAATCACCTCATCGAGTTCACGGCTGAAATTCCAGAATTAGTTAAAACTCGATTGGCATATTAAAACGCAATCGGTCTGACAAGTCATATTTTGGTGGAAAACACCTTAAAACCCGATTTTAGTAGTTGACTCGTAGGTTTACCATTGTGTTTTCCTGCACCCAAAAGTATGAAAACATGGAGGACTGGGAGCAGGAACACACAATGGTAAACCTATGAACCAACAGCTAAAATCGGGTTTTCGGGTATTTTCCACCAAGATATGACTTGGCAGACCGATTGCGTTTTAATATGCGAATAAAGTTTTAACTAATTCTGGAATTTCAGCCGTGAACTCGATGAGGTGATTGTCTGTGCTGCCGCCTCCCGGTCTATAAATTTGAATAGAAAATTTCGCCATATTTAAACACTTTATTCAATCAAAATTTCTGTCATAAATAAGGGAAACATTTCTATTCGTTTTTACTGCTGGAAGTTTGCCCCTGCGCCATTATAATATCTTTAACTGACATTGCCAGAATGATTGTTTATGTTGTCATGAACCACAGGTAGATTTCGAACACGCAGACCGTGGGGCGCCTGTTTGTTGGGAATTGGGGAAGAAATGACCTTTCGCCATGATGAGGCAGTCGGATACCGCAGGGTCTGACTACTGCCGGCAAGACAAACTTCCACCAGAAAAAAAAAATATTTTTGCCTTAATTATGACAGAAATTCTGCATGAATAAGGATTTTAAATAAGGAGAAAATTTGTATTCAAGTTTACTGGTGGAAGTAGGCCACGGCGGTAATCATACCTTGCGGAACCAGTTGCACTTGAAGTTTCAACATTTTGAGGGTGTGTGAATTCTTTTTAGTTCCATTCCACAGCCTTAAGATTTATCTCTAAGGCCTTAAATCACTCTGTATTAAATGTTTTTTTAATTACATAAGTTACTTTTATTTAGTTTTTTAAATACAGTATTATGCTTTCAATGCTATTCTATATAATGATTTTTTTTATTCCCGTGAATTAATTGGAAATATTCCGATATAAATAAACTTAATGCGTATAAAAGAGTAACTTTACTTCATTGAAACATATCGTAATGTGTTTTAAATGTTATTTCATGTTATGAAATATTTTATTCTAGGAGAACCTGGTCAACTTGTTGAAAAAATTTTCAACTTCAACCAAATAAAAGCATTCGATGGTTGTTTAAACTCGGAAGATTCAAACAGGGAAATAATCAAAGACTGTTTTAGAAAAGGAGATATGGCATTTGCTTCAGGTATTTTATGCTTCATGTTATCGTAAAATAATTTAAAAAAAAGTTTAATTTCGTCTAACATAAATCTACTAAATATGTTGCAAAAACGAAAAATAACATATTTTTTCAGTCCTGTTTTTCGCAACTCTCATGTTTATTATGTTTTCGAAACTTTATTGTTAAGCCAACTATGCTAAAGATTGAAGAAACGTTTGCGCCTCACTTAATACCGTCTTGCTTCTGTCATCCAAGTGGTAGCACGTGTTTTGCGCCTGATGTAGAAAGACAAAGTTCTTTCCTAAGGCCTAGCACATCTCTTAAATTTATGGTGTTGTTAAGAAGTTTTTAGCTTTATTAAATAAAAGTTATTTATTAATTGAGGGGATTTGTTACTAAGATCGAAAAGTTTGGAGACTGGCTTTCTTAATGGGTATAATCAGGGCTACACTAGATACCAGGCTATCTCATTCATTATCATGACGTCACAAATGGTGGCTGACCGCGATCAGCGATTGGTACAAAGCGACGCGCCCATCGTTTTGTGCCAATCGCTGTATGTCTTTCGCTTTGTACCAATCGCTGGTCGCGGCCAGCCACCATTTGTGATGTCGGAATAATGAATGAGCCAGCCCGGTATCTAGTGTAGCCCTGGTATGATTCATTGATATTATGCTTTCTTAGAGTTTAGTTACACAAAACCACCTTCAAAGTACGGCCCTAGTGTTTGTATGCCTTAGTGAAATTAGGGAATTTAAGGGGTTTGAATACCAGAATTTTTGCAATGTCGGGATATCTAAATAAAGATTTTTTTTTTGTTTAATAAGGCAAATATTGTTAATGTGCATTATGATGTTACGCATTGTAATGTGCATTACGAAAATTCTGGCATTATTACCCTGAGGCAAATAAATCCTGATGATTACAGTTACTGAAAACATATCTGCACTGTAAAAAAAAAAGGGCGATTTTTTTAATCAAGAAAATATAATATAACCACGAACGAAAATATACAATAACCTCTCCCGAGTTACCCACGATTCTGAAAAGCGTTCTTTATCTTTAGAAACCTCAGAAACTCGTATATTTTCGAGATTTAAAGAAACATTTGTAAATTTAAAGTTTCTTTTGCTGCCAAAGATTTTCGGAAACGTTACCGAATAGTTTTGATACTGTATTAATCAGCTTTCTCAACATGGAATATAGTTTTTTTTGGATGCTATCAGTTCTCAAGTAAATATTTTCATGTTCAAGAAACATGTTTTACATACAAACATGATAAATTAACAGCACTGACATTAACATTAACATTAATATTATTTTGTTACTCTTGCGTGTATGAATCCAATTACGTAGCTGAAAATGTTTACCGTATATACTCGTGTATAAGCCGACCCCCAAATTCGAGACAAAAACACGTTTAATACCAGTAATTCAAAGTGGTTTTCTACAACTTATTTAATCTCATTTAATTCTAAATTATTTAAGACGGAGAAAACCATTGTAAATTATTGGTATTAATTCTCTTTTCATCTCGAATTTGGGGGTCGGCTTATACACGAGTATATACGGTAATTCAAAATTGATAGCACCGTAAAAACCAATATTTAGGTGCTTAGAAAACGGATTAACACTAGAACTACCGGAAATTTTACTCAAGCTTTTTAAAACTATTTCACACCAGAAATTTTATTTAAAACTACTTAACTTATTCATTTAACGTATTTCTGTGAGTTTCATACTTAATTTATTTAAAAAAAAATTCTGGCTCGAATCGGAATAAATTCATTTGGTAACCGTCAAAATGACGGCTCAAGGTAGTTCTAGTGTTAATATATTATAAAATACTACATAGAAACGTTTCCGAAAATCAGTGGCAGCAAACTGAATTTTGTTTTTTATACTGCTTCTTGAAATCTCGAAAATATATGGGTTTCTGAGGCTATTAATGATAAAGAACGCTTTTTGGAATCATGGGTAACTTGGAAGAGGTTATTGTACATTTTCATTCGTGGTTATAATATATTTTCATAGACTAAGAAACATTTGTTTTTTTTAAAGTGGGTAAGCCTTCGGACATGTTGCTCATTATTGTGGCCACGGCAGCTTCCTAGCCATTAGAAGCATCCTTGAAACGGCATTCTTTGAAAACATTTTCACAGTGCTCTCTTAGCAAACATATCTGTAATGTCTCTGTTGGAGATTTCTCCAAAAGATCGCAAAATTTCATATTCGCATCCCATTCTTCAAACGTCACATTTGCTTTCAGCCAACACGAAAGATTACAGTTGACCGATACGTATTGTACGAAAAAGTCACCGCCCCCTGAATACTAGACCTACGCGCTGACACAAAAATGGCGGCTGTCGTAGGCGGTTTTTTTTCAGCGTTTGTAGGGTCCCTTGAATTTGAATACGAATAATTGTTAAAAGTTTTATCTGCCTTAATTTTCTGGGATTAAATAAGTCAAGCATTTTTTTTTAAATACAGGGGACCATGCAAATGCTTAAAACAAATCCGACTAGGACAGCAGCCATTTTTGTGTCAGCGCGTAGGCTTAGTATTTAGGGGGCTCTGGAAAAATCCTGCAATGAGGACGAATTTTCTTCCTTACCAAAATAGTTTCTCTCTGTTTCAATCAGGGTTAGATATATCAACGCAGTCTTCGAAATTTTTTTTTATCCTAGTACTAGAATGATGCCATAGGCAGACTGTATTGAGACATCTTCTTGACAATTATAAAAGAGTTTTTGTTTTTAAACATGATGTCTTTTAGTATTTGATAAGGCATATGAGTATCTGCCGATTCGTTAGTCAAGAACTATCGTATGGAATTACATCAAACTTTATAATAAATTACATCTTTACAAAAATTGGTACCCGTTAAATTTTAGTGTATATCGTCCAAAAGGTGGTGCTACTAAACTGTGTATCGCACGATTTTCTTGATAATTACTTTTTGGCATCTATTGTCATCTAGATATTTCATATTCGTAATTGTTGGTGTGTAACTGCGCTACTTAAATTAATTAGTTAGAATTATATAAAAGAATGTTTGTGATGTTTAGATTTTCTGGGGTTTTTAAGAAGTTCATTCTTAGTATTATATATATATAATTTATATAAGTATAAGTATATAAGTATAGGTTTATAAGTATACACAGCTTTTTATGATAATTTTTTTGTTTAACAGCAAATTAATTAAAAAAGTTTTGTGATCGCTTTAACTCAAGAACTAGTTCATGAAATTCCACGAAACTTTATATTGTGTTACACTTTTGGTAGAAATTGGTGCTGATTACATATTGGTGTAAATCTCCTAACATGTAGCTGCTATGCTTTGTTTTTAAGGATTTTCTTGATAGATCAAGAACTAACACACCAAATTTCATCAAACTTCATAATTAGTTAGGGCTTGACATAAATTGGTATTGGTTACATGTTGGTATATATCGCCCAAAAGGTGATACTGTAGGCTGTATTTTACACGATTTTCTCGATAATTATATTTCGGTATCTATTGGCATCTATATACTTCATTGTTGGTATATATACACAACATCTATATACACTATTGTCGGAGTGTAACTGTGCTATTTAAATTAATTTATTAGAATGATATAAAATAATGTTTTGTGATGACCATAACATATTAGATTGTCTGGTGTTTTTAAGAAGTTCATTTCCACATATTGAGTCATACATAAGTCATACATAAGTATACACAGCTTTTTATGAGAATTTGTTTTTAACATCAAATTAATTAAACAAATTTTCTAACCGCTTTAACTCAAGAACTAGTGAACGAAATTCCACGAAACTTTATATTGTGTTAGACTTTTGATAGAAATCGGTGCTGATTACATATTGGTGTAAATCTCCTAATATGTAGCGCTGCTAAGCTGTGTTTTTCAGGATTTTATTGATAGCCATATATCAAGAACTAACGCAGAGGATTTCATCAAACTTCAGAATTATTTAGGTCTTGACATAAATAGGTGCTGGTTACATTTTGGTATATATCGCCTGAAAGGTGGCACTGTTAGGCTGCATTTTGAACGATTTTTTCGATAATTATATCTCGGCATCTGTTGGCACCTATATATACTTCATATTCACAATTGTTGGTGTGTAACTGCGTTTTATTAGAATGATATAAGAGAATGATTTGTGATGACCATAATATATTAGATTTTCTGGTGTTTTTAAGAAGTTCATTTCCACATATTGAGTCATACATAAGTATACACAGCTTTTTATGAGAATTTTTTAAAAAAATAGAAAATTAATTAAATGATACAATAGATGTTAAGCAGATTTTGCGATCTTTTTCATTCTAAATTTTATTTTCAGGAGATATATTAGTGATGGATGAAGATGGATACTTGTATTTTAATGATCGGAGTGGTGATACGTTTCGATGTAAAGGAGAAATTGTGCCAACAACGGAGGTAGAAAATATCCTCAGCAACATGTTGAATCTTGCATCGTGTGTTGTGTATGGAGTGAAAATACCAGGTGAGTAACTGTTTGGGAACACTCCTATCTAACATGACGGAATTTCGGACTTTTCTGCAATTACAAAAAATAATTGTGGTTTCCAAGCTAATGTTTTTAAGAATTCTCCATTAATTTTGTGTTTCGGACTTTTTAAAATAATCTTCTTTGTCTTTGAAAAAAATTAGATAGTGATGAGCGAATTGGGATGGCTGCAGTTCAAGTGGGTGATTTGAAGAAGGTTGATTTTGAAAAATTGCACCAAGGCTTAGCAGGGAGATTACCTACTTATGCTATACCTGCATTTATAAGAATTTCTAGTCATGTAGAAGCGACTGGTAAGTGCTTTCACTTTATCTTGGTTTTTAAATATTTTTTATGATTTATTATCGTAGTTAATGTTTTTTTTTCAATTCAAATAAACATGTTTCAACCAGAAATTTTACTTAATGATTGAAAAAGTATAATTACCACTGAGCGCCAACACAGAATAAAATATCAATTTCCTAAAATTGAATGCCATAGATTCCTGAGGAAAAAATACAGCAAAACAATAATTTCCTTCTATAGGATAGAATAGGTTAGATGTTTTCAAATTCGATTTTCTGTATAAAGTATGAGGAAGTTGCTACAATTATCAATGATTGATTTTTTTCTACTTTAAAATTACTGATTATATTTAATTTTATGTCAAATATTTAAATTCATAATGTTTAAAAATAAAATTTATGTAAGCTTTATAAGAAATACGAAAAATTTGTTAAGTGTTACTCATAGAAATATGAAACAAGTGGGTAAGTGTGATCGAAGATCGCACAAAGAGTTTTGTTTAACATTTCTTTCAAAACACTTTATCCTTTCTTTAATAAATCCAAATAAATTTCATTAAAAAAAAAAAGTCATATTAAATCATAAAGTAAAACTTTACCGGTCTATTTTTCTCGTTATTTCGAATATCTGAACCGGTCCGCTATTATACTATGTCATAATAATATCTGTCATGTGGACTAAATACGATATTAAAAAAATCAATTTCAAAATTAAACATGTTGTATAGAGACCTTCAAAATGTTAAAATATGCCCATAATTCCATAATCGAGTTTTTATCATGATTCAATACGTTCCTCAAACTCATATGATGTTATAATCACTTGTTTTCTCTATTACTCATATCTATTTGTTTTCTCTATTACTCATATTGATACTCTCTTTGTATTATTCTAAAACATTTGAAAAAGTCCGCTAAACTTCCAATGTGACGTCAAATTAATTTTCTTTTTAATTCTCTAATGACGTCATATTAACCTGCTTTCTGCACTTACTACATACTCATACTCCTTGTATTATTGAAAAATGTTAAGTGTGTACATAAGATTTTTGGTAAATTTCCTAGTCCCTTGATTTTGATATAGCGCGTTTTGCTGTATTTTTATAAATTCAGTAAAACTTTTACTATATGTCATTCTTTAAACAGTCAGTTAATAGAAGTATTCATGTAGAAAAACAAGTTGCAAATATTTCGTCGTTTCTTGTCGGTTTTAATTCGAAGTTTTAAAATTATATAATGTTTCTATACTCATATAAAAAAAGCTGTTTATTCAATGCGAACAAAGTAGGATGTTCCAAAAAGATTGAAACGCGCTTAATTTTTTTCCTTTTGGAAATATGTAAGCAATGTAAATTTCAAAATCTTCAAAACAGGGTAGGCATTAAGATTATGCTGATGAAACACAGGGTGTATCAAAAAACCTTGACACATTTTAAAAATTTATAAAACAAAATATATACAAGATAGAAACTAGAAATACACGTATGTGTTACATGTGATATCAGAGTTTTTTTAATATAGTCAATAAATTTCAATATGTGCACCTTTCGTGGCACGGAGAACATCTAGTCGATAATCTATCTTGGCCCATGTGCGTTCCAACATCGATTGCGTGACACATGAAATTGCAGCAATTATGCATGTTTTCAGTTCTTCAATACTGTTCACTTTTGTTGAATGTTGCTTCATCTGTGAAAATGATGTTTTTTAAAAAATCGCTATCTTCTTCCAGATAATTGAGCATTTGTACAGCGAAGTCAAAACTACGAGGTTTGTGATTCCTTTGTAAATTTTGCAGTATCTGCACTTTATACGCATGAAGGCGAAGTTTTTTCTGCTGGAAATGGAATTGATAATCGCCTCGCGGCAGTGCGTACCGACATCTGCGGGCTACAAAAACAAGCTTGTCCATTCTGTAAATGTTGCTATCACGGAACAACTAGCGACATCTGACGATTATTTTGACACAGAAAAAAACTCCAATATCTAAAGTAACACATACGTGGATTTCTAGTTTCTATCTTGCACCTATTTTTTTTATAAATTTTTAAAATGTGTCAAGTTTTTTGATACACCATGTAGTTCTGCGATTAAGCTTCGAATAATTTTTTTAAATTTTCATATGGTGCCTCGGTCCTATAAATTATCTTTAGAAAACAAAAATTTCGATGCTCTGACAAGTAAAACAGTAAACATTATACTCTTTAAGATCCAAACTCATCGAGTTAGGATATGTTGAATTTTATGAAATTTTGGTGCTTTCTGGCACTAAAATGCACCATGTTGCACTGTTCAATTTTATTTGCCAGAGCATGGAGAAAATTTTTCTAAATATAACTTTCACAATTTTGGGACCGTGCCGAGTAAAGAAATAAAAAGTGAATTTTTTTCGTAATCGTAATTCCTACCGTATTTTGAACCCTTTTTACAATTTACATTTCTGTAGTATCTTTAACATGCAAAAAAGTAAAGCGCATTTCAATCTTTTTAGGACATCTTGTGGACTAAACATTGAACTGAGAGTGCAAAAAAAGCGTAAATTTAATTAAAATAGTATTTTTTACTATATATTATGCACTAGTTTAAAAGTATGTGTAATGGTAACTATATGTAATGGTCTAGCTCAATTTTCAATTATAATATTAATTTGTATTTATAACAGGGTTCGTACGATTCTCTCCCAAACTTTTAATAGAAAATTTCTGTTTAATATTTAAGTACCGTAATTTCCGGCGTATAAGCCGTGGCTGAAATAAGTCTGTTTTAAACCAGAATTTTTATTTTCAAAAAAAAGGTAAAATAAGATCAAATAGATAGAAGTTACTTTTTATAAAATAAATTTTCTGGTCGGAAAGAGATTTATTTGAACGGCGGCTCATATGCCGGAAATTACTGTAGCAGAAATTGCAAACGCTCCGTTTAATTGTTGGATTTATTATACCTTTCTGCATTTAAATAAGGCGCAGAATTCTATTAAACAATTGTGGTACGAGCGCATGAACCCTATATAAGATACGAATGCATAAGTTAAAATTTAATCTTCCTCATCGATCGCTGGCATTTTTTGTGAAGGGAGGTAAATTTTAGTAATACTTTCATTTTCTTATCCGTCACAGAAATAGTCCTGTGTCTGACGGATAATCGAACGTTTTCTACTTATTTAAGGTGGCCATAATTAACACAGACATATTTAGAAATCTATTGTAAAAATGCATTGGACCAAATAAAACAAAATTTGACGCAAATACTATTTACACCATGGGGAAAACAATCTTTTCTAAGTCTATCTTATGGCCCAAAAGTAGCCTTAAGTGCCCCTTTTGCACCTGATAAAATTATGTTGATGATTGATATATTTGAAGTGATACAAAAATTGCAAATCTGATAATTGAATAGTTGATGGAGAACTTTGACCAAAATTCTGAAAAATACTGCATCTAGAAACTTGCGTTTAAATTTTTCCAAATGTTTGAAAGTTCTGAAATAGTTGGTAATATATTCGAGAGTCATATAGCAATCATTCGGATTTGTGAAAGTAGTCTGCAGTCATTTTTTTGTTTAAAACCTGTGTTCCTGCTAACATTCTCTTGCGTCAATCGGTGCGTGATTGATTTTATATTCAGCGCTATACATTGAAGATCGAAAACATTATGACCACCCCTGTATTTGAGTCTTGAAAAGCCATCTGATGATGAAAAGTGCACTTGATGATCCTGGAAAAATTTAAAACCGATGAAAACATAATTTCAGTTGGCAAGTTTTGTGTTCTTATCATGGGTAAAGACTGATATTTAATACGTTGACCGCCCCACGCATCCACTTGGTCTCATGCGTCACTTCCATTCTGCGCACCGTGAAACTATACTGTCTCATGCACAGAGTGCCATTGATTCGTCTAGCGCCATCTGTCGCACAAATAACTGAACTACGTGCTTCAGGACTGGCAGTGAGTAGTTTCAGTGGTCTCGAAAAAAAAATCAATTTCAGGCTAGTAGGTCAAAGTGTTAAATGAGTTCGAGAAAAGGCAGATGGTCATGGCCGATACTTTCAAGTAAACATTTCGAAAACGGATAAGGTTGTCGGCTGTTCGCGACCTGTGGTCGCTAGTACATATGAAAGTACCTTTCTAATAGCAAAACGAGCAATAGGTGGTAAGTTGTTGGCCATCCACACATTATTAAAATAAGTGGGAGTTGTAGACTGTCACATTTGGTAAAGAACAATCACTGCCATTTCATTTCTCAATTAGTCGTAAATTTTATTGTAGAGAAAGTATAAATGTTTAGAAGCACACAATTCAGATGACACTGTTAGATATGAGACTACTTTGCAATCGAACACCAAAGTTCTGTTACTGACATCATGACATCGTTGTTTTCCTTTTTAGTGGGCAAGTCACTTGAACATCGTCATTGGATCCTTGAACATTGAAAAAGGTTGTCTGGTCAGACAAATCCCGATTCTTTTACATTATGTCGATGGCAGGGTTAGTCTTCATAGGTGGGTCGGAAAAAATTGTGGACTGTACGGTGACTGCAACTGACATGTGGAGGACGTTCACGCGGTCGTGGGTAGTAGTTGTTAGACATCAAGCTGTGAAAGCTGTATTCAACATGAATGTCATAATGGAGCAGTTACCTCCATTCATGGCGTCTGTCTTTCTAAAGGCAATGGACTAGTCCAGCAAGACAACTTCCCCTGTGATAAGCTTGAGATCGCGACCGTGTGGTTTCTAGAACATGACTCAAAGTCTAATGTACCGTTCTTGCCGCCTAATTTCCCGTATCTTAATTCAATTGAGAATCTATGGGACAGGGTTGCCAGTTTGGCCTCTTTTTTATTCAGTAATGCATAAGTATTCAGTCATTTTATACCAGAAATTTTGATTAGTATTTTTGGTTTTATTTAATGACTGACATTTCGTAATTACATAAAGCACATTTTTTTTTCTGTGGTAATTTCAAGTATGAATTCGTTATGTATTAATAAAAAAGAGGCCAAACTGGCAACTCTGCTGTGGGGTATTATAGGACGACGCCTCCAATCTCATAGTCAGTCGCCCCTATGAATGCTATGTGAACTGAAGAATACTGTGCTTGACATATGATACGTTCTAGACCTCACTATAGTAAAAGCAAATGGGGCAACTGTCCATGGTCACACTTCTTTTGGGTCCCCCAAAGTAGATAAAACATCAATATTCAAGATATTTTCAGGTATTTGATCATCAAATGAATAAAAATTGATGTTGTTGAAATGTCTTTGGAGGCCCCCAAATGAAATTTTGTCTAAGGCCCTGGCTACGCCTTGCCTTCAGACACATATAAGAAGCTCGTAGAGTCCATGCCCGTCTGTATTGAAGCTGCTCTACAAGCTATTGGTGGAGCAATAAGCTTTTAGGTTGGTGGTCATAATGTTTTGACTCTTCAGTGCAGATTTTATAGAAACGTGAATTATATCTGAAGCGTTCTCTTGTACGTCAGACATAATTATGAAGTGAATGTAAAATAAAAACCATATATTACAATTAAAAAAAGGGAAATTATCACGTTACGGGTATCAAATTAAAACGACCCCTTAAGTCAACGTTGTTTCCTTTCAATTCAAACTATACCGAACCAATAAAACTGCTGCTCCTCCCACTTTATTCAGCCTACAACTGTCACAGTTAATTGGCACTACAAGATGACTCTACAAAGGCACTCAACTAAATGTTTAGCTGACTGGAGGTGCCGACTAAAAGTGCACTATTACACGGGAAAATCCTCGTTTAAGTACGCTTCAGTCAGTTACAATCGAAATTTCAATCAGTTTTAAAGGGTTTCTGCCAGGCACAGGTATTTTCGAAAATTAGAGATCCGAAAGAAAAATGCAATGCGCATGCAAAGAATTTAACGTTTGTTTTCAATGATCCTCACCCACACCGGATTTTTGCACTTTGCGAATACGTTCTCACTATTTTTGTGGGTTTTCGAAATTATATAAATACGTAGCACCTATAGTCGTCGTCTGGTCCGTCCGTCTGTCCGCATATAACAGCGCAAAAACTACCCAACCAATTGGTTTGAAATTTAATATATATAATCGTTGAAAATTTTGTCTAGTCATATCAAATTTTGTGAAAATCAAATCAAAACTTAAAAAGATATTAATAAAAGTTTTCTTCAATCTAAATTAAATCTAATCACACGTGATTAATTCAATGATATCCCATGATAAGTAATGATTCTAGGTTGCCATGGTGGTGATTACATCCAATTTAAGTTGGAGTTATGTTATTTACGTATTAGTGAATTCAAAAACTGAATTTGTATACTAAAATTGTTTAATTATAGCAATTATATAATTTATCGGCTGTTTTTTTTGGGTAGATGTTTCCGGAGAAATAGATATTAAATGGAAAAAGAGTCTAAATATGGATCTCAAGTTCTGAAAATTTTAAAGCTAGGCTTAAGTTTCCCATTAGAACTTTCAGTAAATGTCAACAAAAGATAAAATGTGGCCAACTTAAAATGTACTTATTTTATTACGCAAATTAATCCTATCATAATAACAGACGATATAAATATTTATAAAATTAGTTATAGTACGAACGCACCTCATTTGTCACGTTTGACGTACAATTGTTTAAGTATGTGTGCGTTCCATCTAAAATCGGCAAAAAAAATGAGAATAATGTGTTCGGAATTCGAAAAGAAATAAAGACAAATTAAAAATAAAGTTAAAGAATATTATATAATATTTTAAGGAAAAGACTAATTAGTAAACTTTTAAAAGAATATTAAAGGTTTGTATATTTATTACATAGATAATATTTCAAGAATTATAGACAGAACTTTTAAGAACTTTTATATTTGTTGTATAATAAATAATAACTTATTATATATTTCAAATACTCTTCCAGGAACGTTCAAGCTTAGAAAAATAAACTTACAAGAAGAAGGATACAATCGAGAGAAAATCAACGATCTAATATACGTTCTGGACACAAGAAAAAAGGCCTATGTTCCACTAACGAGAGAAATATATATTGAAATTCTTAGTGGAAGAATGAAGTTTTGAAAGACTGTACATTTTGTCAAAAATGTTTGCCATGCAGTTAGATTAGGGGTGCATAACCGCTGGTTCACGAGCTAAACAGCTACCACTATTTTAGAAAAGAACATTTTTTTCTTATTTAATGACAGAAACTTTGCCAGTAATAAGACAAATATTACATTTTGGAAATTGTGGTGACAAACGACTTTATTAAAAAATGCCGTGCAGCCCTACACTGTAAAAAAATTTGGTCAAAAATTACGGTACATATAATGGCGACTTTGTGACCAGTATATATACCGTAATTTAACTGGACGGTATATGTACCTTAAAATATTTAAAGTATATGTACCGGCTTCACTCCCCCCTTTCCTCAGGCTTGCACGCAATACGTAACAAGAGCAAGGACATTACTTCAAGGGTTGACGTACACCGAGGCGGGGCTACCAGCCTTTTCCTTACTGAAAAATAACTATTTTACTGTATAAATAATGATTTTTTACTGAAAAACAACCATTTTACGGTATAAATACCGTTTATAATCGAAATGGCACGCGTACGGTTTTTTAACGCTTAATATTCGCCTTATAAGTCCGGCACTCAGACCGTAAAGAGTGAAAACGGTACAAGTACCGTTAATTTACTGTACATCTAATGAAATTTTACGAAAATATTTTACAGTGTATGTTAGATCACATTTTACAACTAAAAATTTCGAGTAATATTAAGTTGTAAATTAGAAATAATAATAAAATGATTTGGTTTTGTATCTAATAAAAGTGGTGTCTAATATTAATGGTTTTATGTTGCTGTTTAACATTTTGTGAAAAACGCGTGGAAAATACAACACACTTGCAGGGTTCGTACGCTGTTACCACAATTTTTTAATAGAGTTTTTTGCCTTATTTAAATGCGGAAAAGTATTACAAATCCTGCAGTTAAACGGGGCGTCAACAAATTGAGCTATTTTAATGTTAAATAGAAAAATTCTATTAAAATCATATGGTAAAAGCGTACGAACCCTGACTTGTTCAAAACATTGTTAAAATGTACCAAGTAGCATTTGTGTACACACTAACATGAAATGAAATTTGTACTGTTATTTATAATAACAATACTACGAATAAAAATTTGATAAAGTAATATTAAAGCGTTAAAAACACAATTATCAACCAGCGGGATTTCTGAATATCGCTATTTTAGATTAAAAAGTTTTGATTTATTTAACACTGAAATTATGCAATTAAATTAGGCAAAAACGCCTATTCGAAAATAACAGTATTCAAAATTCCGTAGTGTTGGAAGATTTGTAAAATGTTTCTTTAAAATTGCAACTTTAAGACGTTTTACTTGCATCTTTTCGTATAATCAATTGTTATTATTTTAAATAAAATATTCATATTTATTTTAATAGACAGATTTTAAAGTGTTTAACATTTCACTAAAACTACGTTCTTGTAATTTAATGCCGCTAAACAATAACATTTAATATGATTCAAAGTATCATAATTCGATAAGTTTTGGTTGTAAAAGAATAACACCTTTTTTAATGTCCTTCTTAAACATGGCGGATACAATATTTTTATTTTAACACATTCACTGCCGGGTTAAAATTACCGGAATTTTATTTTATTTAGAAAGTTGGAATTCATACCAGAAAATACTAATAGCAATATTTACTTTATTAGGTAGCTTTCAATACAAAAAAGTATAAAGCTACCAAATTGCCGCCGTTCGGAGGAAAGCAACTCCGGAAAATTTCGGTATATTTTCACCGATCATGACCCCAGACCCCCAAACCCTCCGTTCAAATGTTGATTTATATATATATCTGATCTATGTCATACGATAACACTCGTATTTATAAAGCAATTTGGATGAAACTAATTGTGTGTATTAAGCTCACCAATGTCTGGACCGAGTTCGTTGGCCAGCTTAGTCCACCATTTTGAAACAAAATGGCGGCCGCTGAAAAATATGAAACTAAAATAAATATACAAAATGTTAAAAGTTCAAATTTATTTTTTGTGTAAGTGTTAGGCCTTGATACAAGGATTCCGGAGCATTTTTTATTTTACCTCTATCTTAAAAAATGGCTGAAATAGAGCAGTTTGAAATTCTAGGGTGGCTGACATTTTGAAACAAGACAGTACATTACAAGAAACCAACGATTAATTTATGAATTTTATTGAACGCGATTCCTCGCAAATTATTATCTTTCATTGTTGTAATCATTTTCCCAATCATACGCATGAAACTATATATCCATATCCCTTAGCGCCAAATTCTCGCCAAACTTGGTGACACTTGGTGAAATATCGCCAAATTTGGCAACCAAAAACGATGATAAAACCAAAAACGATTTTCATAAATGAAGCCAACTTGGCTATAATTGACTAATTTGACAAATTTCTTATTCAAATTCAGTATTAACGAATCTTCTGTAATTCTTTGCATTTTAGCTTGCTATTTCGAGTAACATTAGCTAAAATTGTAAAACAAAGATATAGGAAAGCTACCTTTTCCTACCGGTACAGGCCGGAAGGACTTTTTAATTACAGACATTTCGTGATTACATAAAATAAAAATTCTTCTTTCAAAATTTCCGGTACGAATTCGTAATTTTAGATTGAAGAAACGTAGATAGAACCACGAGTATACTCGTGGTTGGCAGCGAATGGGTTAAAAGTTTTCTTTAGGTTCTTTTTCTATTTTATTTTTTGCAGATAAATCACTGATATAGAAAATTTTCATTTATTTTCAGTAATGTGAATATATGCTTCAAAGCGAAATAAAAACTGTCGAAAGACTCAGTTCTCGTTTTCCTCAAAGATATTTTATTAACTCATTAATTAACGTCGACTTATTTTACATTTCTTTTAATACTTCGATACCAGTTGACACCAGTTTTTCCATACTGTTATTTTAACTGATTGAATCTTTGATAGTTTCATATTTGATAATATGAATTTTTTTTTACTGAGATACTGGTGTTCATATTTAAAAGTTTCGTATCTCTTAAATGGTAACTTTTCGTACCAACCGGCATTAATGAGTTAAACATGGGGTCACGGTTGGATAGTAGCGACTGCAATACAAACAGATATAAATAAAATCGTAATAGTTTTGATGAGATAGCAATAAGTAGCATTTTTGGCGACAAGAAAATAAGAAGAAAAAAATTTATAGAAACTGTTTACCGCTACCAGTTTTGAAAAATTTAAAAATATTTATTTTGAATAATTCTATGCACGATCAGAAATAAACGCTAATCTAAGCATCACTTTAATGCCTTCATAATTCTTGATCATTTAATATGACTTCATTAGATTTTTAACGTAATTTTAAATGATTATATATATAATGAATTAAAAAATAATTACACTTTACATCCAAGGCCGTATTCCGAAAATGTGCAACATGTGCAAACTGCCACCAGTATAAAAAGAAGTATTTTTTGTAATTTCAATAAGTAAAATTAAAATTATTGTTATTTTTTACTTATAAAAGTTTGCATGCGCTGGGCGTGTTCAGAACAGGATTGACAGTTTGGCTTCCAGTTTTATTCAGAAATTCCAAATTTGTACCGGGAATTACTAGAGAAGAATTTTTACTTTATGTAATTACGAAATGAATTAAATAAAGCAGAAACCACTATTTGGAATTCCTGTTATGAATTCGACATTTCAGAATGAAACAGGAGGCCAAACTAGTTTAGAGTACGGCCCCGTTTACACCTATTATAACATTTACTGTTATAGATACCTAGGTTTCATAAACTCTCTTTAAATAATCAAATGCACTATAAAAAAAAAGGGCCCATCATGTTACAAGGTTATGGAATTATTTATGCTTCTATTGCTTTTACGTTTTGTTTTGACAGATATATGTCGTCGATTTTGAGAAAAATATTATAATATAAAATGGAATGATATAATATAAAACGAACGTTCTGAGGGGGAAAAAAAGTTGTAAAGTTTTTATTTTAAGATTGTGGCACATTACTTTTTTTTCATTTACAATTAAACTATAGCTATAACCATATATAGTTTTAAAACGACACTCTTCGAGATAAAAATAATTTTAGTTTCAAAGACAATGTTACGGATATCTCAAAAATTACGATTTTTTAACTTCATTTAAATTACACCATTAACATACAGTTTAAGCTCTATTGAATACTACTTTCAAAATTGTTACAAGGATAAAATACATTTCTCGTTGAATTTCCCAAGTCGTGAGTGAATAATTTAAATAATAACAATTTAAATAATAACAATTTAAATCATAACAATACCATTTATATGTAATGAGTACCATTCTCGAAGTTTTACAATGATAAAAATTCAAATTTTACTAAATTTATCAACGATAGAGACAGATAAACCCTTCTTCCCACCACTAAAATTATTATTATTATTATTATTTTTTAGTTATTACTACATTTAACTTTTCCCCAACGGCTCAATACTTACAAGACAGATTACTCACAAATAGACTGGGCGTAAAGTTGATCGCAACTCGGAAGCCCCTTAACCGACATCAACTGTTCGGCAAAGTAAAGTTTATAATGCGTTATATAAAAGTTTATAAATATAAATTATGCGGAGATCACGTTGAATGTTAAAAAAAAATCAATTTTTCAAAAAAATTTGCATGGATATCTTGAAATGTTACAAATCCACTGCATAAAGAATTTTACAAAAAATCCAATTAGAACAGAAATTATCGCTAAAAATACTTTGTAAAAGTCATTTCCTGTCATGCTATAAAGTTACATTTGAAGCCCTTTTTCGCAAAACTGCATAGCTTTTACTCTTTTTTCCTACCACTAAAATTTTATAGTAAATTTAAACATACTAAATCGCCGAAATTATGTGATTCAATAAGGTAAAAATTTCTATAAATTTTTAGTGGTATCAGAAAAGCGTAAAAGTTGGCAGGTATGAAACTGTATTTTTTGACGTTACGCGCACTCTCATTTAAAAACTAATTATCGTAGAACCTTGAAATTTTGCGTATAAGTCATTCTCATGCATACCTTTATGCTGAACCTAAATTTAGCCTGATTTTTGTCACAGAAAATTTTGTATCGAAAAATTAAATCTAAATTTTTTGGTAAATTTAGTGAATAACATTATAAAAGCCATTAATTATGCTAATGAATTTGAATATACATTTAAATTTATGTTCTGTGTAAAATATAGTAGTATAAGTAAAAATAAATGAAATATTAAGTATGTGTCTGCAGTAGAATTTTTTTTAATCTAGCGTGCAAAATGCATATATTTTAGTATTTCCTTCTACATTAAAAACAAGTAATCTGGAACTGAGACAAAAACGATTTAGAAATGGACCAATCAAATTCTGCGTAGATATTCCGGGTTATTCTCATCGCTTTTTTACTACGGGCTTTTTTGAGGAGCTATTACTTTTTTGAGGAGCTATTACTTTTTTGAGGAGCTATTACTTTTTTTCTAGCCATCCTACGGATTCGAAAATCATACCACCAGACGCGAAATATAACAAGCTTTCAGAAATTAAAAAAATTATCACGGTCGGACAATAAAAACTCAAAAAATCCTTAAAAATCGAGTAAAAAATCTTTTATTGAAAAAGTCTTTTTTTTTTATATCGTTGCCAATTTCTAAATAAGCGCAAAGGATTATGTTTTAAATAAAAAATGTATTTGCGCGAGACTATTAAAAACAATAATGAAAGTTTAAAATAATAATTAAATGATCACGTGTTGAAAGCAGGAAATAAAGAAAATTACGTCATAAATATTGTGTTTACACATGAATATTAAAAATAAAAAAGATGACTTAAATGAAAAAGCATTAAAACCAGTTAAATGAAAAAGCATTATAACCTGATTACAGAAGATATTCGCCGTTCGTGACATCATCATCATCATCATCTTTTTAAAACAGGATACATTACCAGGTTTTAAGAGGCTGTGAAATCAGAATGGGAGTTGGTGAGCGTAGCGAGCAGGGGGCAGAGCCCCTAGTATATTAAAAAAAAGTGATTTTTGTCGTTATCATTTAATTAATTAATATTTCTATATAATTGGAATGATTTTTTTAAACTAGAAAAAAAGGTGAAATTATGGAAAAAAAATTGTTGTATTTCATTCATTGGTTTTAAAACTAGAGAGTTTTTCGTACTGGTTTAATTATTATCATTTTCCGTCTGCACAACGTGATCCTCCCTTTTTAATCCTTCGATTTCTCATTGTCAAAAGTTAAAATAATCTTTGTTCGCTTTTTTTCTATGCGTGATTATTTTAAAGATTAGCCCTACTTATGTGGCATAACGTATGCAGCTGAAACAACAATACCTTTAAGCTCGTCTTTTGCATTGCCCTAATTCGATTGCTGCAAATGTACTCCCTTCTTTCGTTTTTGTGAGTTAACCTTTTACAAGTGCGCATATCAAAACTGTCAAGATGAATTTATTGTTGTGTATCATACTGATCTTAGTTGCCATATTATTTTTGTTATTTTTAATTACTTACTTTTTTCTGATGGATGAACCTTCTATCAGAGTATTTTATCGAACTATAGGACGAGACCTTGGGTAAGATAAAATTTATATTGCCTTAATATTTGTAAATTTAACTAATCGGTATTTGTATTCATGACTTCAAAAAATGTATTATTATTAAAATTATTTTATTATCTTTTTTTTTTTTTTTTTTAACTCAATAGCATAATTTTTTGAAAGGGAAGATTTTCTTTTTAATTTAAGTTAGTTAACACATTGACGGACAGTAGGAACAAGTGAAGTTCGAAAATTGACACTATATGTTTTTGTAATTTTTAGAATATTAGAAGTATAGTTTTACACTTTCTGCTTAAATAAACTTAATTTTGATTAAATCAGCACCTTTAATTAGGTTGCACACTCCCTTCACAACACTGAGCTCCATGTATAACAGGAGTTCTGAGTCGGCGATCAGAAGCATGCAAGGCAAATGAAGCTTGCAAGTCAAAAGTAAAAAAATAGTCCGTTTTGTCAAACTCAGATATTAGTATTCTCATTTACTATTATCCTAATTTATGCTTTCTATAATTAAGCTATACTTATCTAATTCATAAATAATTCACTAATAATGTAAGTCAATGCGATAAACAGAATGTTTTGCCATGAATGCGAGCTAAAATTATCATCACTGTATCCTTCCGCGCTGACCGATGGAAATCATGTTGGGCAGTAAGAAGACAGATCTCCTGTTGTATTTGGAGCTCAGTGCTTCACAACCACATCAGGGTGGCTAGTAGTCAGGGAAAAATACAGTCAAAAAAAGTGATAAACACCAGTACATTCTTATAGAAAAATTTATGTTGATTATTCGATCAAATAATCAATTTGAATTTTTCTATAAGAATGTACTAGTAATAATAATTTTTTTACTGTATTTTTCCCTGACCACTAGCCACCCTGCACGTACATACTGAAGCTGCAACTCGTATAACAGGTGGAAAACGAACTTCAACCTAAAAAATTGTTTCCAAAACATGACACTGGGCTTCTACTTGTACGCCGGTAAATGCACATTAATGCTGCTATAGCCGTAGTGTCTAAAAAGGATTGTTTCGTTTTGGGCGGCTATAGCCGTCATGCCACATTGTGAACTTCGCTTTGACGGCTATAGCCGCAACTGTCCGTCAACGTGTTAAAAACAGTTGTCTGAGTGGTAAAAATAAATTAAAAAAAAACAATGGACAGATTGGAGTTTATCAAATGAATTGCTGTGCACAATCAACTTTAAGTGATTTGTGCCATTTTTTGATATAATGTCTTTTACTTTGTTACATGACGCGTTCTGCGGACTGCAGGGTTACCAGTTTGGCTTTTTTTCGCTCAGAAATTCCGAATTCAAATCGTAAACTCCGAAAATAGAATTGTTACTTTATGTAATCAAGAATTCTTTGTCATTAAATAAAGCAAAAACAACTATTCTGTATTTATGATATCTATTCTGAATTTCTGAATTAATAAAAGGGCCAAACAGTGAACCCATGCGAAAGCAAAAGGATTTAAATGAGACAAAATGACTTAAATGTTATAATCAACCAAAAACAAAATCAGAGAGCACCTAATACATTTTAATCGCCAAATTGTCGCAGAAAAAAACGAAAACAGCTATTCACTTGGAAATTATGCCTTATTTTAAAATATTATGCCTTCATGTCTTCTGTAAAATAAATAAATAAATAAGCTTAGGCGTCGTCTCTATATTTAAATTGTATGAAACCCAGAGGCGTAGCGTCAAGGGGGGCACGGATCACTTTACTACCAGTATTTTTATATACTATATTTGGCCTTATTTCATTCATACCGTTCAAAGTTTAAATAAGGCTAAATGTAGTTTATAATTATACTGGTAGTAAAATGTTCGTGCCCCCCCCTGACGCTACGCCGCTGATGAAACCATCAATACGAACATCTAATTTCAACATTGTATTCGGATTTTTCGGAAACGTTTACCTTAGGATTTCAAACTGAAAGTCTTTCGGTTAAGTAGTTTAGTAATTAATTATGCAGATTTTAAGTTTTAAACTCCTAACGATAAAATCATTTTTAACACTTTGCGTCCGCATGTCTCGTAAAAATACTTCTATTCGTAAAATGTTGAAATGATTGATTGACACCAGAATTTAGAAACAAATTTATTCGAAAATAAGTAAAATCTTTTCTTCGTGTACTTGATAAAAGGGAATTTTTCATTCCGAAATTGTGGTGCCAATGAAGCATTTAAGGATTCAAATTAAGTTACGTTATGTACGGCACCACCGTGGTGTCGCCGGATAGCAAAATATTAACCAATTTAATCATTAAAAGTCATAAACTTTTAACTCGTTAAGGGTTTTTGTACTGATGCAGTATATATACAAATCTATAAACCACATACGAAGCTGTAAAAAGAAATTCGGATATTTTTCTGACTATTGATGGTAATTGTAGAAATTGGGTTTTCAAATGCGTAATGCGTTTTTCAAATTGTTTATTTAGACATCATTTTTTCAAAAATGCGTTTCCAGCTACATACATTGTTTTAAAAATTAAGTACAATTATGTAAAACAGCATAGAAAATTTAAATAACTAAGAATTAATAAAAACAAAATAAACAGAATAAAGGAAGTAAAGTTACAAAAAGAAAAAAGAAAACTATATACACAACGTATACAAATATTAAATAAATCTAATGAGTTGTTACAAAAAAGAAGCGTTTTAATCGGCAAACATTTTTTTACTATGAAAAACAGTATAAAAAATTTAAATATACAAATAACATAAGCAGATTAAAGAAATTAAAGTTATACAAAAAAAAAATGAAGAAGAAGAAGGTGGAACCAATACTGTGGTGTCGCCGGATGGCAAAATGTTAATCAATTTGATAATTAAAAGTCACAAACTTTTAACTAGTTAAAGGTTTTTGTTCTGATGCTGTATACAAATCTATAAACCACATACGAGGCTGTAAAAAAAAAAAAAAAAAAAAAATCGGATATTTTCCCGAGTATTGATGGTAATTGTAGAAATTGGATTTCCAAATGCGTAAAGCGTTTTTCAAATTGTTTATTTAGACATCATATTTTACATTAACAAACTGTGAACTTTTATTACAGTATTCTGAATTTGTTGGAAAGTGTTTCATAATTTATGTTGGATGCATGATTGTTTTGTTCTTGTTTACTTACTGGACGCGTACGCCAGTGTTCGTCAAAGTCAAGCGGGGTCATCCAGATTTCTTTTATTAACCCCTTAAGCACCAGATTCAATTTCGTGGTAGTATGCTGAATACCAGATATATTGCATTTTGTCAAAAGTAGTTTATATCATTATTTTTATCTATCAGAGATACAAAAGATACAAAACCGAATACAAAACACAACAATTTACGAAACACAAGGTTAAAGGTCCAACGGGGCGGGGAGGACTACCTTTCGGCTTAAGCTCAACTAGCCTTGCCCATTTACGAAACACAATTGAACAGAATGACCAACACATAAACAAATGAACAACGAAGAAAGAAAGCAGTGGGAAAATTAACCCTTCTTTGCATGCGTTTTTTTTACAATTATGTTTTTTATACATATATTAAATATTAGACACCAGAAATTTTAAGATAGATTTTTAACTTTGTTCAGCAACATAGTTCACGAGAAATTTACTGGATTAATATTTCTATATAAATATAGTGGTGGCAAAGAAGTTGATTTATTAATTAAAAGTTAAATAAACAGTGATGCAAATTTACATCACTATGCAATTAAGGGTTAATGAGTTTTTCTGTACGTAATGCCATCTATTAGGTGCGAAAACAATCATTGCGATAAAGCCCGTACAAAACAAATCACAACAGCAATTAGCGACGCAAAAAAAAAAAAAAAAAAAAACCAGATGCTTAGAACATTAAAAACTGGACTTATCGCATTTATATATAACCTTATCGCTTTAGTTAAATGCGAAAAAATGCATTTCACACTTTTTTTTAAAATAGAAATTTAGTATTTTATTTTATCGAGGAGTCCTCGATAAAATAAGACACCAAATTTCTATTAAAAAAATAGTGGTGTGAAATGCACTTTTTCCCATTTTACTAAAGCATCCACGCTAGGCATAAATGGATTAAGACGAGGACGTACGCACGTACGTCCTGGTATTACAAATAACGAGTTCATGATGTATGCATGTACGTCGTGGTGCTTAAGGGGTTAAGTACCATTTGATTTTGAATTTTTATGTACATAGCATATTTTCTTTTTTTTTTAAATTATTTTATCCTTTTATTTTTTTTGCAGGGGTGCCATTTTGTATTGTAGAATATATTTTTTCATGCAATACTGCCGTTTTCGAAATCTAAGTGTTGTAGATCTCTTCAGTCAAAATGTTAAAAAGCATCCTAACGAAGTATGTCTGGTATTTGAAGATGAAGAATGGACATACAAACAAGTAAGATTTTTTTTTTAATTCATAGTTTCAAGTATTCTGAATTTATTTCCATACCATTCAAGTCAGACAAAAATGTGATTGCAGATACTGAAAAAGAAATTTCAGTAATGATAAAGATATATTATAAAAATACCGGATAGAGATGTGAAAGGAGATGGATAGATAAACAATAATTTTTGGTCCCCCAATAGCGTATTTTTTCTAAGATGTTTTGTTTATGGTATGCAATCTTTATATTCACTATGTTATTTTGAACATTTTGAAAACTTTCCAACACAATTTAAAAGTGTTTATGACTTCGGTTTGTCTGTCCGTCCTCTAAATTTCGTAAATATACATGTATTGTCCTGTATTTTTTGTATTTTATTAACGTTTACTATAGCACGATCGCTATTGAAAATAAAATGTGTAGCATTTATATTTATTTGACAGGGCAGTCAAAAGTATTCCGTTATATTACGGTCAATGTAAAAAAAAAATCATTTCAAATGCATTTTATTGATGTTACACCACTTCAAACGCAATGAAATTGATATATATTTATGAAGTGTACTTAAAACTGCACATGCATTCTGTAGAATACGAGGTGCAAAGTTTTATTATTCATCGACAAGGCCACATAAAAGAATCTTGGTAGAAATTGATGAACATGAATTTTCAACCTATTATATGTTTTCCTACTAAATTAAAGTTTAGCATATTACATAGTATATATACACATCTATTGATCAAATACAGAGCTGAACAAAAGAATTGGAATACTTTTGCAGCTATATACAGTAATTGCTGAAATCTGGTTTTGAATTTTGTTATGCGTTTTCTAAAATGTTTACTTAGGTATTTTATTTACCTTATCAAAAAGCGAATTTTTTAAAAAAGTATTCTGGAATTGTTGAAAAGTGTTTTATAATCTTCGCTTGATGTTTCTTTTTTGTTGTAATTTACAGTGCCTACTTATATCTAACATATAAAATAAGCCCGTTCCAACCTTTTTGGGACGCCCTTTATCAGGTTGCTTACGCATTAGGGGAAAAATACCAGATTTTTCGTAAACTAATATTTGCTTATTTAATGAAAACAATTCAGTGTTTAAATATGGCGACCATTATTTTACAAAATTTCCGGATTTCAAACCTCTAAAATCTCGTGATTCCCCTGAGGCATACTAACCATGTTTATGCTTTTATTGTTTATTAACCCATTTGCATCATTACCACATACCCTGCCTGGATTTCCGGAATTTCTTTTCTTTTTTTCCCCTCAGAAATCCCAAACCCACACCCGAAATTCCGAAAGAAGGATATTTACTTCATATAATTACGAAATGTGTGTCATTAAATAAAGCAAAAAGAATTTCTGGTATGAATTCGGAATTTCTGAATAGAAAACAAATGTCTGAAATGCACGCTAATGATGCAAATGGGTTAAGCAATGTATATAGAGGAAATATAAAAAAATATATATAATGATATAACTGCACATGTTAGATAATATTAACTTGCAGATAAAAAAATTAACTGTCTGTACTCTGGCCAAAGCCTGAATTACCTCTGAAGTTAGGGGAAACACATTCTTATTTACCCCCCCCATCCTTTTATTTTTAGAAAAGTTTTCTAAAATTATACATAAATGACAACACATTAATGCTACAAATAATACTCCCGGTAATAGCTTAGAAGAATTCCCATTTCATTAACAGGTTTCTATTTTCAAGCTTTTATTTTATGTTCTCTGAGTAAAAATACTATAAAGATTATTTGTTGCATATACAGGGTGTATTTGAAAAAGGTGGGCAAAACTTTACGGGGGGATAGAACGCAGCTATACGAGCATATTTCGTCATAGAATGTATAGCCGCGCGAACCCTAGGTGGCGTTGTAAATGGTATGACACATTCCTAAGAGAGGTGTTGTCGGAGCTGCTGCGTCTGATTCCAACCCCCATCAGGTCGAGAATGTGGTTTCAACACGACATTTCGCCTGAACACTTTACCTTGGATGTGCGGAACACTTTAGATGCAACGTTCCCAGGGCGATGGATTGTCGAGGCGGTTCCATAGCTTGGCCATCAAGATCGCCGGATCTCTCGTGTTTGGACTTTTCCTGTGGGGCCATATGAAAAGCAAGACCTCCTTATCATAGTATCAGACCTCTCAATCAGCAAGTTGCCTTTGACCGCTATACTTGTCCTGCTACTAGCGCCATCAATCGTCAGTAATAGTATTTACGACACGAAATCACACGAAATTTTTTCACAGCTCCATTTGTTCTATGCATTTGCTTATGAACTAGTAGTTTTCCTACCACTAAAATTTTATAGTAAATTTTATCTTATTAAATTGACAAGATCGTGTGATTACATGACGAAAAAAATTCTATTAAATTTTAGTGGTAAGAAAAAAGCGTAAGAGTTGGCAGCTATGCGGTAGCAGACCAGCTAGATTTTTCTATAGATTTTTCTATTATATTTTTGGATACCAGTTTTTTAGTAGAGACAATTTTGTTTTGTTTGATCGGAGAATTCTGGGATTTAAAAGAACAACATTTTCTTTAAAAATATACTGGTGTTCAAAAAGCCCGAAACATGGCAACTGTGCGGTAGTATCCACCAGGCGGCGATACTTTTCGGAGAAAGTCAATTAATAAGTTGGCAATTACCGCTGACATTTTCTCCCATAGACTTTCTCCGGATTGTCAAGTCTGATCTATGATAAGGGAGTCTTGATGAAAAGCTTAATCTACAAGTGCCCGATTGAAACCGATATGGATCTAGTCGCCAGGATTGCCGTTTTTGCCAGGGATATTCAGGAAATGCCTGGTGTCTTCGCAAATGTGCGTCTGTCCCTATCCCGCAGGTGTGAAGCGTAAGTTACAGCTGGCGGAAGATATTTTGAGCGATATCTCTGAGCATGTACATTAATTACATTGCTGTTATAACATTTTTCTGAAGTAACTTCTCTCATTCTTGTGTTAATTCTTTAACTGCGACATTGGAAAATAACCTTTTAACTTCTCATCGCTTGCGTTCCGACCATACATTCTATGACGAAATTTGCTCTTATAGCTGCGTTCTATCGCCCCGTAAAGTTTTGCCCACTTTTTCAGCCGTTGTATCGTAAGTCATCTAGGCTGTTTCTAACCAGAAGTTTCAGGGTAACATGATTGACTATATCAGCCTATTGATTATACTCAGAATTACCAATTACATTACACAAGTTTTTTGAAGTAATATGATGGATTTGTATTGAGCAAACTTAAAATAATAATAAAAATAAGTAAAGTAAAAATACAATGTAAAAAATAATATATATATATATATATATGTGTGTAATAGAAATGGCAGTTAGAAGCCGCATTTTTCAAAAATTTTTGGGACCCTTTTAAAGTTTAGAGGGTAAGCTGGCACTTGCCGTGCCTTTAACACAGCTCATATGCTTTTACCACAGTTTTTTAATAGAATTTTTCGCCTTATTTAAATGCAGAAAAGTATTACAAATCCTGCAATTCAACGGGGCGTCTATAATTTGTGCTATTTAAATGTTGAATAGAAAAGTTCTATTGAAATATTTTGGTAAAAGCGTACGAACCCTGTTTTCGGAAATGGGGTCCTGACTTTGGCCATAATACTCGTTAAGGGATCAGATGCCCTTCGAACTCACAAAATACGTAAAAAGGGACCTTTATAAGAATTACAGTAATTATGTAGCTAATTGACTTTGAATTATAAAATTTAAACCACATATTAATAAAGGTCTGTTTTATCAATTAAAATTCTCAAAAAAAAATTATACACTCATATAAAACTTTTTTATTAATTAAAAAATATAATACACTTTTTACGAAATAATTAATTTTGCGTGCATTGCGCGCATGATTTTTCACATTTGAATTACTAAAACCAGCTAAAATGTTTTAATGTGCACAAATATAATATGTCCTCAAAATGACCTACGATGAAAAAAAATAAAATGTGTAGATCCTGAGGGGAAAAATAAAGAAATTTTAGAGAAATTCGAAATATTGAGGTTTCCTTAACCCATTAACGCCGACTTATCTTACACTTCTTTAAATACTTCGATACCAGTTGACACCAGTTTTCCAATACTGTTATTTTAACTGATTGAATCTCTGATTGTTTTACATTTGATAAAATGAATTTTTCTTTACTAAGATACTGGTGTTCATATTTAAAAGTTTCGTATCTCTTAAGTGGTATGTTTTCGTACCAACCGGCATTAATGGGTTAATGCAAAAATAGTCATGAATTCTAAATTTGTTACTTGAGAAACATAATAATAGGTCATTTTGTGCATCTGTTTGGTTAATACATTCCTTCAAAATTTCGTGAAATTCTAACTAGCCATTTTTCAGAAATCGTGCGCGCAATGACCAAAATCGCCGTTTTGAAAAAATTGACTTTAAAGATGAAACTACCCCTTGATCGTATCAGAAGCGCTCAGACTGTTTTAAACATAATTCCTCTTGTAAAGTAAATTTTTGCGTGGGGTTTATATTTAAATGTTCCTAAAGAGTAATATTTAATTATAAACTAATAAAAAAATCGAATTTTTGACACTTTAAAGGGTACCCGACCCCTTAATAAAAGCCACCTTGGCTTTTTTTTTAAAATACAGAACCCTGGTTTTAACAACTTAGTAGAAAAGACAATGTTTTGATTCCAGTAATCTGTCTAGTTTATAATGATTTTGATACATTTGTTAATCACATATTTTTAAATAGAAACAAATGATTCACACTGTATAAAGTTGTCTGATGCTTCCAATCTTTAAATTTCAGATGGACGAACTTGCGAATAAAATTGCTCATTTCTTCCTGCAACAAGGCTGTCGAAAGGGGGATGAAGTTGCTTTATTTATGGAGAATTGTCCTGATTACGTTTGCGTTTGGTTGGGCTTAGGTAAAATTGGTGTAGTAACAGCCCTTCTTAACACCAACTTGAAAACAGAGTCTTTAGCACACTGCGTGAATTCAATTGACATTAAAGGATTGATATTTGGTCAAAATTTCGTTGAAAGTACGTATAGACAATTTTTATTTATTTATTAGAAAATAGTCACCCAGAGTCTTTGTTAAAAACAATAACAACAACAAAAATGAACATCTGTTTTATTCCCAGATCGTTTACAATAAAAACAAAAGAAGGCGGTACGTATCATTGGCCTCAAAATAATATATTCGTTCAGGATGTGAAATCAATTTTTGAAATAAGGACTGTCTACATATTAAAAAAGTATATATATTTTTCTTTCAAATGATAACATTTACTTTTGGCAACATATTTGAATTACTTTGATTATAGCAAACAGGAAAAAGGTATAGTTTATGTACTTTTTCTTCAATTTTTATAGAGTAATAAAAGAAAAACGTTAGAGACTTTTCCTTAAAAAAAAAAAAAAGATCTTGCCAGAAAAGATAAAGAGGCTATTCAATAAGTAGTAAGAAAAATTCTAGAAAAAAAATTCGAAGCAAAACAATAACAACAACAACAAGACAGCGCTGAACAGTGCATAAAGTTTTAAAGGGTTTCCGAGCTGTTTTGAGCTTTAGGTGAGTGTCTTTCAAATAGATGCAGCTATTGGGAAACAGTTTATCATTAGTTATGAAACTGCTTAGATGAATTTAATGATTTTAAAGAAAATGAATAAAAAAATAGTAGAGAATAAATTAAGAAAAAAATAATATAAATTATTAAGAGTAATAAAAAATTAAAAAGTTAAATTTAAAGAGTAATAATAAAAAAATTAAAAAGTTAAGTTTAAAGAGTAATAAGAATTAAAAGAGAAAAAAATATGTAAAGCACTAGTGAGTAAAAAAAAGAAGTTGAAAAAGCTTACATTATAGAACAAAAAATCAGTTCCATTTATTTTTTCTGGTAACTAAACTGTATAAAACTTTTCTTTTCTGCAGATAGAAATGATTATGGAAGACAGCTCCTCTTCACGCTCAAGGGTCATTTCAGAAAATTGTTGAGGTTCTGTGGGCCACCCATGGTTCCGTTAAATAGCATAAGGAAGAATTATTCGCACGCATTACTTTTAAGACCAGGGGAGAGTTGTGTAAGCGCTTAGGAATTGAAAAATTCTTATTTTCTTTTTGATTCATAAGAACATTTTATTTATTTACATATTTGTACATAATATTAAACTTTGTCATCAGCAATTTTATTCAGTTACCACATTTAGTAGTAGTACTATTAGAAATCATAATAATAACAATAATAATGGCGATAATAATTTGTCAGGGAGCTAAAGTGCTAGCAACACTGTTTACCACAATGGCATATTGATACATGGTCGTGAAGAAAAAAGCCCTTTCCCACACACACACACTAATTCTTCTACAAATCACGGAAGACAGTCCCTATAAAGTAGGGGTTTTTAACCTTTCACGTTTCGTGTTAACAACACTGTTTACCGCAATGCCATATTGATACACGGCCATGAAGAAAAAAGCTCCCCCCACCCCCCAACACTAATTCTACTACAAATTGTCTTATGGAAATGATACTGGTTCTAACCAATTGATAATAATGTCTAATTTTAAATTTTGTGCATAGATTAGTGTTTGGGAGCCGTCAATATCTTAAAATTTATATCAAATTTCTTTTCTCAAATGTTAACACCGACTTTCAGCATCATATCTGAGTTTTTTTTAATCAAAGCAGCCCGGAATATAAATATTTATGCTTTTATTTTTTTTTTTTTCATTTTATGCATTGATATTTATTTTACATCACAAGAAAGAAACTGTTTCAATATTTAAAATTAATAATTTTAGCTGATCCCTGGCTGTGCCTGACCCGGCCTAATGCAAGAGCATAGTCTAAAATAAAAGAAGATCACCTGTCGGTCTGCTATATATTTTGTAAACAGGGTAATACAGTTTCCAAAATGGCCACGAATCAGTGTTGCCAGATTGGGGACTTTTTAAATTCAGATTATTTGATTGTCACCACTTTTTTTACAATAGTATAATTCACATTATTTTTCAGAAATTTTAATCCACTTTTAAATAGGCTGAATATTTCTATTTCAAAAATGCGGCGACAATCAAACAATCTGAATAAAATTCCCTAATCTGGCAACACTGCCACGAATGAAAAGATCCTTCACTTCCATATTCTACATATTTTTGGATTTGACGTACTATGAAGCCACGAAAGTCTTTATTCGATTTTACGGAAAAGCTTTATATTTTACTATAGGAAATAACACAGCGGACCACTAAAATACCCCCGTCGGACCACTCGTAGTTTAAGGATTTCCTACTTTAAAATGTCGAAACGTATAATTACTTGTTATTTATGCTTTTTTATTTATTTTCCATTTTATGCATTGATGTTAATTTCACGCCACAAAAAAGAAATTCGTTCAATTTTAAAATTAAATAATTTTAGCTGATCCCAATCTTTTTTTCTTTTTCTTTATTTTCTTTCTTTATTTTTTTTCAAAACTTTCTGGACAAATTTGGAAAGTCTGGTGAAGTGATTCCAGATTTTTTTCTGCATGGATGGTCACTGATCAGGGAATTTTTCAATGATTATACCAATATTTTCTTATAGCAAAATTCACGTTATTTAATCGTGCGATTAAATGTGGCGAATTTATCTGTAAGAAAATAATACTGGCGTTTCCTTGGAAAATGTCCTGATAGATGACTATCCTGATTTAATATTAAGAATTCTTATCAGAAAGTACCTGTTTACCCAAACATTTTTAGGAGTTTTTGGCCATCTCTTCTCCGAAAAACTGGCTTTTTTAAAAAAAATACACGAGATTAGTGAAGAATGAAAGCAAAGGTCACCAAATGAAAGCAATGGTGACAAATCTATCAGTAATGACAAGTCTCCCATATTCCTAATTAAATTAAAACCAAAAATATGCTTTTAAATAGAGGAATCTTTCATAATAGAATCTTTCATCCTGATTTAATATTAAGAATTCTTGTCAGAGATTACCAGTTTACCCAAGTATTTTTAGTTATTCCTTCTCTTAAAAAAAAAAAAAAACTGGCAGTTTTAAAAATACACGAGATTAGTGAAGAATGAAAGTAAAGGTCAGCAAATGAAAGCAATGGTCACAAATCTATCAGTAATGAGGAGTCTGCCATAATCTTAATTAAATTAAAACAAAAAATATGCTTGTAAATAGAGGAATCTTTTATAATAGAAGATCCTTTCATCCTGATTTAATGTTAAGAATTCTTGTCAGAGATTACCAGTTTACCCAAGTATTTTTAGTTATTCCTTCTCTCAAAAAAAAAAAAAAAAAAAAAAAAAAACTGACAGTTTTAAAAATGCACGAGATTAGTGAAGAATGAAAGTAAAGGTCAGCAAATGAAAGCAATGGTCACAAATCTATCAGTAATGAGAAGTCTCCAATAATCCTAATTAAATTAAAACAAAAAAATATGCTTTTAAATAGAGGAATCTTTCATAATAGAAGATCCTTTCATCCTGATTTAATATTAAGAATTCTTGTCAGAGATTACCAGTTTACCCAAGTATTTTTAGTTATTCCTTCTCTCAAAAAAACAACAACAACTGGCAATTTAAAAAATACACGAGATTAGTAAAGAATGAAAGTAAAGGACAGCAAATGAAAGCAATGGAGACAAATCTATCAGTAATGAGTAGTCTGCCGTAATCTTAATTAAATTAAAACAAAAAATATGCTTTTAAATAGAGGAATATTTCATAATAGGAGGATTTCTGAATTTTGATGCAACTATAATTTTAAACCGACATCATAAAAAGGAAGCTACAGAATACGTTTGTTTATTTTGTTATCATTATAGCCATGCATAACTTTTGAACTGATGCGGCAATTTTCATAATCCCTTTTTTTGACAGGTTTTATTCTGATGGTGGTTCAGTTTCAATTACAGAATTTAGATTTCAATTTTTCTATGACTAAATTCATAAGACAGTCACATTCCAAAAAGTGGCAAAAAATAAAATAAATTAACCCTTCTTTCTTTGCATGAGTTTTTCTTTTAGAATTGTGATTTTTTTATACATATATTAAATATTAGACACCAGAAATTTTAAGATAGATTTTTAACTTTGTTCAGCAACATAGTTCACGGAAAATTTACTGGATTAATATTTCTATATAAATATAGTGGTGGCAAAGAAGTTGATTTATTTATTAAAAGTTAAATAAAAAGTGATGGAAATTTACATCACTATGCAATTAAGGGTTAAAATATAAACTAAGGCACGGACGACGAACCTATGGCATGTGTGCCATAAATGGCACGCAACAGAATATTTTCGGCAGGGCGTCAATTCAGGTGCAAAATCAAAATACAATGAAATTACACAAATTTACACAAACTTGAGTTTGTCTAATTTCTTGTTTAATTTTTTTTCTAAAAAAAAAAAAAAAAAAAAAAAAAAAAAAGAATTGCAAGCATTAGATTATAGATATAAAATACATTACCAGGCATTATAAACTTGGAATGCTGACGATGAAATTATTATGACTTGATAATTTTGAAAATTTCCACCTCTACCTACGCGAGTAATTGTTTTAGAATATTAATGATATGAAAAATTAAAACAAAAAACATTTATCTCTTCTGCTTGCATTCCGTTAAATGTAACTAGATATGAAACCGATATTAATTATTTGACATCCAAAATACCATAGCAGAAATCGCATTTACTTATTTTCTTACTTTCTAAAATATAATTTTTCTACATTTATTACAGTAAAATATCTACATGCATATTACTCATATCTTTAAATCTTCATAAACGAAAGTTCAAGTACTTTTTATTCATTAATTTTAACCCACTCAGTTTTCTTTGGTGTTGGCACGTCACAATCACGTAAAATATTTTATCAAAACATTTGGCACGCGAATGTGAAAAGGTTCGCCGTCCCTGATCTAGGAAAAAGCGTTCAAAAATTTTGCTCACTATTACAAATATTTAAGAAAACGAAATATATAAAGGTTGTAGCACGTGTTTTAGTAAGGGAACAGCGCCTAGAATACACAGTGTGGAAAACGGCTACAAAATGGTACTAAAAAATTGAATCCGAAAAATGTAGAACGATGCTGACAAAATAACGGGTCGATCGCAGCGACATCTTCTAGCAGTGGTGTAGACAGGGGGAAGGTCCAGATGGTTTGCATACCACTAATTTTATAAAAATATTTTTGCCTTATCTAATCGGAGAATTTTCTGCGATATTGAAGGCGAAGAAAACTTTATAATATTACTGGTTTCCGGAGCATTTGGACCCCCACCCCTCTCTCTGGCTACGCCACTGTCTGCTAGCTCTTTTCAACGCAAACAATGTATAAGAATCGAACTTAGAAAACGTTTCAGCTGGTGGTAAGTATTTTAAATAATTAAATTATACCCCATTTTCTTTGACTTGGATAGTGATTTTCATAAGCTTTGAAAATATGAATGATATTGATCATGGCTAAAAAAAGTGATACGCATTCTTTTGTGCCTGGTTGCAGTACTCGATACAAGACAGCAAACTAGAGACTATCCCTATTTAGCATACCAAAGGATGAATATCTACTAGAAGAGTGGAAAAGGTTAATTTCCTGATATGATAAAAAACTAACTTCAAAATCAGTTACATCTGAAATATACACTTACAAGAAAATTTATTAACAGAAATTATGTTCATGTTGTCAATAGCGAAACGGTTACTTTTGCTAGAGGTAAATCAATTTTTAAGCAGATGTCGCTGCGATCGCCGTATTATTGTACCGCATCGTTGTACGTTTATCGGCTACACCTTTTTAGCACTTTTTAAATCATTACCAGTTTGACTTTTTTTAAATTGCGAAATTTCGCATTCATACCAGAAATTCCCTATAATGTTCTTTTCCTTACTTAATGACAGATAAAGTAAATGGCAGATAAGTAAAAATTCTTGTTTCAGAATTTCCAGTTTGAATTCGAAAATTTTGAATTAAAAAACGGTAAAACCGTTTTCCACACTATGTATTCTAGGCGCTGTAGTAAGGGTAAGGATTTTAAATTTCGCTGGCATGCACTTTAGTATATATGAAGACTTTTAGAAAAAAAAAATATATATAAATTGATATTTTCGTGTTTCAAAATTTTTAAGCAACTGTAACATTGAAAAAAAGATCTGTATGTATTACGATTTTTAAAAGGCCTAATTTCGTGGCCAAGAGTGAAGCTATATTTGAATCGTTCAAAATTCCAAACGGTAAAGTTTCCAATAGACAGACGATCAGTGCTTTTATAAACATTTAACCTTTTAAAGGGCGGTGGTCACAAATATGACCACTAAAGTTTAATTTCACTCTGTCGAACGGCACCCAGAATAATTTACTTGAATTCTGTTTTTATAATGAACACGAATGAAAATGGAAAAAGTAAAGTATTTATTTTTTAAGAAATTCGTTTGTAAATTCTGGTGTGAGTGAATCATTTCACTATTTTGCGAACATGATTATTCTGCTCCTGAAAGGGTTAACACTTTGTTGACCGGCAATTTAATATGAAATCTTGGTTTTGAAACTACACAAGAAAGGGTCTGAAAGGGTTTTTAAAAGGTTTTTTCAGAAAGGGTCTTACGTAATTTCGATTCTTAGATAAATTTATTGAATTTATGCGTAAGCAAGTATTTATTTTATACAAAATTAATCTATTTAATAGAGTATAACAAAATATCCTTAAATATAAGATATAAATACATATCCGTTTTGATAAAAAATTATCAAACTTTTACGCAAGAAGAAATACGTAGAAGAACAAGGTATTCAGGACATGTCTTTAGTCAACGGTGTATGTTTTAAAACACGAGTATACTCGTGAGGGGTCGACAAAGTATAAACAAAACTTATCTATCTTAACTGTTGCTTGGTGACAAGTTTTTTTTTTTTTTTTTTTTTTTTTTTTTTTTTTTTAACTTACTCTAAGAACACTGACTGTATTGAAGTATACACTAAAATTTTGAGCTTTAAAGTAAATGACATAATACGGTTATAGTCAATTACATTTATTTTATATCAGTATATGATATTTATACATATTTTTCTTATGATTTTAGCACTTGAAAAGGCAATGCCTTATATACAGAAAACTAATTCTACTAAATTTTACTGTTACTCAAGGAAATTGGAGAAGTCGATTCCATCATTTCCTTGTAAAGATCTAAACATGCATTTAGAAACTGTTACTTCTCAACCTGTAGATGCAAAAATGTTTAAGACCGACTTCAGAGGTATGTATTTATAATTTTTAAAGTCAGATAAAAAGATGTTAAGACCATTAAACTTATTTCGTTTCATTTTTAACAGGTAAATTGTTGTACATTTATACCTCAGGAACTACTGGGTTGCCTAAAGCTGCAATTATTACTCACAGAAGGTATATTTTCTGCATGTATCGCTTAGTTAATAACATAGATTTCGGTATTTAAAAAAAAGCAAATAAGCATTTTTGCGAACCTGGCTCACAGTTGCCAAACCTTCCGATTTTTAGTATCACTATTTTCGAATAATAATACTAGTTTTATTTAATAATAAATTTCTATTATCAAATAAAGCAAATGTTTCCATTCAGAAATAGCAGCATTCAAAAATCGGAAATGTTGGCATATAGGAACGCCGTCTCTTGAAACCTCTAAGACGAGCATCACGAACACATTTCCGTATAGAGTGTATGCAGTCCTTATTTTTGAGTACCTCTATTTCTGAACAGGAATCTTCGTCTTATCTAATTTTAGAATTTCCGCGATGAAATAAAGCATATGATTCGAAAATAGTGGTACTAAAAATGAAAAAGTCATAAAAGAGACGCTCGTCCTGAAGTGGTTAAGCAAAGCTGTGGAGTAGCAATTCTTTTGTAGCAAATCTTTTGTAACAATTTATCATTTCGACCTAGGTAAAATACACATGTTTAAAACCGGAAATTTTATTCGTTAAAACAGGAGTACAGGAAAATCTGACGCAATTTCGTACGTAATTATTCTGGTTCAAATGTGTTTTATTTGCTGCAGTATATATCGGTATGTTGGCAGCTATTTCTTAAACACATTCGGCATCGGGCATTTTCTCCTTAAATTTCCCTTTACACATTGTTGACCGGAACAACCGGTTGAACCAACGCCCCCTAGATAAGAAAGCCTTGACACTCGTCACGAAAACGTCATACCAAGCAGGCAAAACAAAGAAAAAAATTCGAACAACTTGCATGTTTCAATTTCATTGGCTCATAGAATTAATAATTATACTTTACGACTAATAGTTAATAATTCTACGAGCCATCGAAATCGAAACATGCGAGTTGTTCGAATTTTTTTCTTTGTTTTGCCTGCTTGCAGCGGCGTAGCCAGGAAGAGGGGGTCCAAATGCTCTGAATACCAGTAATAATGTAAAGTTTTCTTTGTATTCATTATCGCAGAAAGTTCTCCAGTTAGACAAGTCAAAGAAAACTTTACAAAATTAGTGGTATCCAGAGCATCTGGACCCCCCACCCTGGATACGCCACTGCCTGCTTGGTATGACGTTTTCGTGATGAGTGTCAAGGCTTTCTTATCTAGGGGGCGTTGGGTTGACCGGTCAGGAGTTAACTGGTGTTTGCTTCACCAAGCATCATTTAATATCTATAAAACCATTTAACGAAATACTTTTAGAAAAGGGCGGAGCTTCTACTGTTTTAGAATCAAAATTTCATAAAAAATCGCCGGTTAACAAACTGTTAATGATATTAATCAGAGGCGTCAAGTTTCCATTAATCTTCCGTAATATGTGGTTTAATCTGGCACAGTTTAACAAAGTTTCAAACCAGAAAAAATATTGGATGAATCTTTATTTATTTAATTTCAGGTTCCTATATGGAATTTATTTAATTTCATTTCTGAAAAAAACTTTCTAGTTCGAAACGTGTTAAACCTGGGTCAAATTTACCCACATATTACGGAAGGTTAATGAAAACTTGGCACCTCTGATATTAACCCATTCGCTGCCAAAACTATCTAGGCGGAGTCTTCGATATTTTTTACTGAAATTCGTTTCCCACCAAAAATTCTGAAAGATAATACTTGGTAACTTTAATAGCAAAGTTTTTGTCATTAAATAAAATATTTTTTAACATATTAAAATAGTGGTGGCTAGGCAGGTTTTCTTTTTATCATGCACTTTTATGTTGAATGTTGACAACCATGTTTATACTCGTGGTTGGCAGTGAATGGGTTAAAACAATGGTAGCTCCTCCCTCTTCTGAAAGGCTTTCGTAAATTGTTTCCTAGATAGGTTTCTCAAGTTTATACAACAGTAAATATCATTCAATGTACGGTCTAATATAAAATGTCTTACGATCTAAAACAATATGGGCAACATGATATACATGCATTTTCTGTAAAGTAGAAGCCACGCCCTTAACCCCTTCGCGACGAGCGTCCTTTACAGAATTTTTAATCTTTTGCCACCGGTTTTTTAAAACAGAAATTTTCGCCTAATTGAATCTCAGATATGCTGTCATTAAATAAGGCAAAGTTTACAATACAAAGTTACTGGTGGGAATAATCGAGGATTCTGAGCACATTATGCGTCACGTATACGTGTCGCTCGTCCCCAAGGGGTTAATCAATGATGTTTTTTGAATAAAAACGAGAATTTTCGTTTCTCGATGACAATACACATTTAAAAAAACGAGAATTCCCGTTTCCCGCTGTGAATGTGTTAAGGTTTAACTTTGAAGAAAAAAAAACACATCTATATATATTTTTTTCTTTATTGAATTGGCGTAAACTGAACGATGAAATTTTGATGTCCTTGTACCGTTTGTAGCGAGGACCGAAAATGAAGCTTCCTCATGAACGTCCTGGGTAAATTAAAAGTTAAATGTATAGTTGGTCAAAGATAGAACACCCCATACATTTTAATCTCCAAATTTTCAAAAAACACACTGCAAACAACTATTCGACTGGGAATTATGTCTTTTTTTCAATTTATGTTATAAAAATAAGCTTAGGGGGGGGGGTCATCTTCATACTGAAATTGTGCGAAACTCTAAAATTTTGACATCAATATCATCAATATTAATCAATCCCCTAATTTTGACATCATAGTTGGCTTTTTCGGTAAATTGTACACCAAGCGGGAAGTCATTTATTTAAGTAATTTAGAAATGGTGAATGATTAAAATTTCGGACTCCGAATGTTAAATTCATTTCTAGACGTTGCAAAACAGATTGCAATGCTGGTAGTTTTTTAAACATAACTCAAAAGTACTCGGCGGGATAAGCTGTAATTTTGTATTTGCGTATTTGAATATTTTAACCCTTAAACGGGTGGTGTCCACAAAAAAGGAACCTAATTTTAATTCCAAAACTGACAAATGGCACCAAGAATATTAAATTAAAATTTTCCTTTTATAAGTACCGGGAAATAAACAAGTTTTTATTTTCTAATAAATTCGTTTGTAAATTCTGGTGTCAGTCCATTATTTCATCATTTTCAAACAGACTTACTCCGGGCCGGAAAGGGCTAAAGTCGATTTCAGTTAAATAATTCATAGATTACATTTCATATTTTAAAAAAATAATAATTTAATGAATATATACAGTGTCTCACATAAGTGATGGGACACTTGTGCTTTACAAAAGGAAACTAATCAAATAAATTAAAAAAACATGTACACATTTTTTTGTGGGTGTGTTTCATACTTAAATTTAGTAAAGATTATTACATAACATACATTTTGTCAAAATATTAAAATATTAATTTAATAAAAATACAAATGTTTAGAACGGAGCAAAAAATAGCTCACATAAGTGATGGGACACCATTATATATGCAACAAAAATCGTCTAAAATAAGTAATAAAAATATTTTTTGGGGTTTTATTTTTACTTAAAAGCAATAGGCAATAATTTATAAAATAGTCTGCAGTATTTCTCTCCAGTTTGTTTTGGAATTTTTGTGTTTTTTAGCTCTGTGTAGCCATGAATGCTAAACGAAAAGAAACTTCGCCTGAAATTCGAAAATTAGTTATTAATTTGCATATTGAACGTGGAAAATCTATTAGAAAAACTGCTGAAACAGTTAACTTGAGTCGTTCAACAGTTTTCAATATCATTAAACGATATAAAAAGAATCATATGATTCAGGATAAAAGAAGACCTGGCCGAACATCAAAGCTATCCAATGGAATAAAGCGAATTATCGTTCGAAATATTAAAAAAAATCCAAGAATTAGTGCTTCAAAAGTTGCTGCTGATTTACAAGCATTATATGGAATAATTGTTAATCCTGAGACTATTAGAAGGGTAATTCGATCTGCTGGATATCACGGTAGAGTAGCCAGGAAAAAATTCTTCGTAAGTGAAAAGAATAGAAAACTCAGACTAGCTTTCGCAAAATCCAACATAAATAAGAATTCTGATTACTGGAATAAAGTTATATTTGCTGATGAGAGTAAATTTAATATATTTGGTTCTGACGGTAGAATCTTGATGTGGAGAAAACCCAGGGAAGAATTTCGCAAACAGAACTTGGTACCAACAGTAAAACATGGTGGAGGAGGAGTTATGGTATGGGGGTGTATGTCGTCCGCTGGAGTTGGTAATCTTGTTTTTATTGACAGTATAATGGATCAGTACAAGTATATTGATATTTTAAAGCAAAATTTGAAATCTTCAGCACGAAAATTGAACCTTCATAACGATTTTAAATTCTACCAGGACAATGACCCCAAGCACACTGCTCTGAACGTTAGACTCTGGCTGCTATATAACTGTCCTGAAATAATAAAAACACCACCACAATCTCCAGACTCAAATCCCATAGAGAATATTTGGCAAGAATTGGAATCAAGAATTCGCAAACACACCATTTCTTCAAAACAACAACTAAAATCGGTGCTTCAAGAAGAATGGGGTAAAATCACTCCAGAAATCACAAAAAAATTAGTCGAATCCATCCCAAAAAGATTAAATCATGTTTTAAAAGTAAAAGGAAATCCAACAAAATATTAAAATCTTTTAAAAAGTAAAATTTTTGGATAAATATTTGATGGAAAAGTAAGTGTCCCATCACTTATGTGAGCCATTTTTTGCTCCGTTCTGAACAATTGTATTTTTACTAAATTAATATTTTAATATTTTGACAAAATGTATGTTATGTAATAATTGTTACTAACTTTAAATATGAAACACACCCAAAAAATTTTTGCACATGTTTGTTTATTTATTGTATTGCAGTTTCTTTTTATAAAGCACAAGTGTCCCATCACTTTTGTGAGACACTGTATATTCGAAATAAATATTCGAAACAACTATTGTAACCTAAACATTTTTTTTTACAGAAATGGATATCTAGACATTGGCGGAACTAAGGGAAGGGCGATCACCCTTCCCTTGGGCGATGACAAAAGGTCTCCAAGCTGACATATCTAAATTAGTTTTAAGCCCTTTTTATTATCTTAAGTGCTTACAACAGATACATCTGTCTTCTTTATTGCTTAAAAATTTTAAATTGTTACCAGAAAAATTGTATGAAAACTATATAATAGAATTTAAAATTATGCGTGAAATATCCTGTTACAACTTTCCCGGTTTTGTAATGAATGAAAATTAGAAACTGTGCATGAGGCTGACAGGCAGTAGTTATTTTTTGAAAAGGGTGAAAATCCAGTTTTCAGTCATCTGTCCTTGGCTGTTGAATAAATGCTTCATTAACAAGTTTCAAAGTATTCGTTATTGAACTTACTTTAGAAATAATGAAACAATTAGTTTTATATGCAGTAAACCTTTTTTTAAATACCTGTTGCAGTACATTGTGCTCAAAATATGTATAAAAAACAATAAGTCTGAGGGTCCTTGGCTGTTGAATAAATGCTTCATTAACAAGTTTCAAAGTATTCGTTATTGAACTTACTTTAGAAATAATGAAACAATCAGTTTTATATACAGTAAACCTTTTTTTAAATACCTGTTGCAATACATTGTGCTCAAAATATGTATAAAAAACAATAAGTCTGAGGGTCCTTGGCTGTTGAATAAATGCTTCATTAACAAGTTTCAAAATATTCGTTATTGAACTTACTTTAGAAATAATGAAACAATCAGTTTTATATGCATTAAACCTTTTTTTTTAAATACCTGTTGCAGTATATTGTGCTCAAAATATGTATATAAACAATAAGTCTGAGGAATACTTTTCATCCAAGAATATATAAATTTAAGAAGGAAAAAGAATTCGTTCTCTTTTTCAAATACTCTAAATCTAAAACATCTTCGAGCTTTTTTACACAAAAATATTAAATAGCCCAATACTTAAAAGCTGAAATATCTAGCCCTCTGAGTGTCTGAGGGCTTTACTGCATTTTCATATAAGTGTTCCTAAAACTAATATTAATTAAAATTTTCTTTCCCTGTTTGTTTCTAAAATATACTTTATATCTCTTTATTTTGCATACATCTTAGAATACAATTTTGTTAAAAATTTTTATACCTACAGCCTATTTAAGTTGATTTTTGGAAACGGAAAAATACGGGCAAACCGCTTATTAGAGGGCTAGTTATATTAGAATGATAGCCGATTTTTTCGATCAGTCGTAATAATAAGAAAGTTTCTATAATGAATGATCGTTATATCGAGCATCTACTGTTTATGTACTACGGATTTTTTCTTTGTTCAGGGGATTGTAAAACCATCCTTACGCGAAAACCTCCAATTTGTTCAAGGCACCCAAATGGTCCACTTTTTGAATACCGGTATTTTCTTAGAAAAATTTTACTTTTAGACTTTTTTGCAAAATTCACAGAAAACACCCTTGGAGGTAAATTTTTGTGGAAAAGTTGTAGAAACCTACGATGGAATTTTCTATAAAAAATATTGGTATTCAGTTGGTGGACCATTTGGGCGCCCTGTTTGTAGAATCCCCCCCTCCTCGGATACTTTCTAGGCCCGCCCTTGTATCTAGAAGCTTCAAGTATGAGAATCCAAAATTACAGCTTATTCTATCAAGTAGTTCTTGAGTTATGCTTACAAAACTATCTTCATGGCAATGTGTTTTGTGAATTTAGAATTACAAATGAATTTAACATTAAAAGTTCCAAACCGTTAAACCTTCATAATTCCTATATTACTTAACTGAATGACTACCCATTTGGTATCCTAAAGTAACATATACGGAAAAAGTCAAATATGATGTCAAAATTATCTGTTCGTATTGAAAATTTCAGAGTTTGGTACAATTTTGTTATGCACAGTCCATTCCAAAATTTTCCGGACTGGTTAAATTACCGGTCAATAGATGGCACCACGTGTCCGCAGGTGATGTCGAAAGCATGACTACACTTCGTATTGTATTCAATTGTATAACAGTACAATTCAACTTCTATTGTATAACAGTACAATTTCACGTTGCTATCTGTTTTGAGATGCTTTGCTAAGTGCATATGGTTTGTTGTAACAGTGTAGCGTGATCATGTCGGAGCTCTCGGAAGTCAAACATGAAATTGAAAGTACTACTGTTACTGGACGTTGCTACCTGGAAGTGTTGAAGTATTTTCGTCCATTTCGTAAAGTGCGTCCTCGGTACCAACATCAACTTTGCACGACACTTTGATCATTGTGCGGGAGTTTCTGGTTTCTAAAGGGATTATCGTGCTCAACCATTCTCCTTACAAATCAGATTTATCCCACTGTGACTATTTCCTGTTCCCCAAGATGAAATTGCCCCTAAAGAAGACCACCTCAAGCGATTGCGATCGGCTATTATTGCAAAGGCGGACTTCCAGAAGTGTTTTGATGACTATTACATTTGTTGTAAAAAGTGTATTGAGACGAGCGGGGATTATTTCGAATAAGCATAGGTCAAAATGTTCACTTCAGTTCTTAATTTTTTGTTTATAGGATCGGTCCGGGAAATTTTGAAACACACTGTGTATATATGACCCCCTAAGCTTATTTTTATAAGAAAAATTAAAAGAAAACACAATTTAATAAAGTAAATAAGGAGTCATGCAACAATATCAAAAACTGAAAAACTTTAACATCACTTTAAAACCTGCAGATAAACTACAGAAAATATAACACAAACTTTCTATAAATTAAGTTATTTAAAATTACCTCACAATAATTACAGTTACACTGCAGATACATTAGAAAATATACTTCTGGATATGACTGTAAAACTACTACAAATTTACTGCAGTAATACTACAAGTGTAAACTCTCATTATTTTTTTTAATTACGATTGTGAAATGACTTCACATAAACTACAGTATTTTTGCAGATAATAGCTCACAGTCTTTTGGAAATAATTATTGCAAAATTACTTCACATTAGCTGCAAAATAACTGAAGTATTTTTACAGTTGAAATTGCACTGCAGAAAATCTACAGTTGACTGTAGAAAAAATTCAAAATTACTTCATTTCTGCAGTTAATTTTTAGCTGGGACCTCAAGCGACTGCGACCGACTATTTGACGCATATTCCAAAGGCGGACTTCCAGAAGTGTTTTGATGACTATTACGTTTGTTGTAAAAAGTGTGTTGAGACAAGCGGGGATTATTTCGAATAAGCATAGGTCAAAATGTTCATTTCAGTTCTTAATTTTTTGTTTATAGGATCAATCTGGGAAATTTTCAAACACACTGTGCACGGATGATCCTCTAAAATTATTTTTATATAAAAAAAAATTAAAGAAAGCATAATTTCCAATTGAATAGTTATTTCCATTTTATTTCTGGGACAATTTAGTGTTTAAAATGCATGAAGTTTAATCTTTGGCCAACTTTACTTCCATGAAAGTCTTTTGGTTACTGCTTATTTTTGCCAAAGTTTAGCTAAAACTACATTTTTCAATTGCAAAATTTTACTCAGTTATAATTAATTATAAACAAACGATTTAAGGTCCGAATTACAATCTAGGTCCCTGTACTACCGTAATTTCCGGCGTATAAGCCGCAGCTCAAAGAGTCGTTTTTCGACCCAGAAATATTATTTTATAAAATGTAACTTAAAAGTTCGCTGTAAATATTTAACTACAATTATTGAATAAAATTTCTGGGTCGAAAAACGACTCTTTGAGCTTCGGCTTATACGCCGGAAATTACGGTAATTTTTTTATAACATTTGTTTATCTGAAGGTTATTTAAAAAACCCATTTTGTTTCTTAATATTTTTTTCGTTACAAGCTTGCAAAATTTATTAATAAAATAACTTTTAGTTAATATGTGTGTTTTTTTAGTTAATAATTTAGTTAATTAATGGTGAATAATAAGTATTTCTTTTATAAAATGAAATATATTCAAAATTATGCTTTGATTTATTTGGATTGTTTCCACGAAAACCGATATATTTCCTCAATATTTAAATTATAATAAATTTCAGCGACAAAAAAAAAAAAAAAGAAAAAATAAGAGAATTATTTTCTTGAAAATCAACATCTTTCTTCAATATCGGAACGCAATAATTGAGTTCAGTGTCAATTATTTACAAATATCCTACGTCATTTCTGTTATCAAGAAAGTTGTGATAATTCCCGAATGATACCACTTTTATGAATAAAATCGTTAAGAAATCTGCCAAAGATTTATCGATAAGATAAGTAAACCATACATATAATTATAATAAAAGTTAACTTTCCGAGTGTATGGACACACTTTCGACGAAGAAGAATAGGACAATACTATAATACTACTGGAACGAAATATTTTCAAAAAGTTAAATTTACCTACAAAACACACAACGTTTCGCGGAACTGAAATCTTACATCTATAATGTATGTGAGAAAATGTCTGATGAGACATATTCACGGGTATTGGCTAGTTTTGTTATGGGACTACACTACATCATGTTACTGCTGCAAATGGCGGATATTTCGAAGATATTGCGATTTAATTGTTTCAACTCACAGCATCACATATCGGCAAAATTTCAAGCTAATTTTGAAATCGTATGGTTAAAAATGTATTGCTTTTCTAATAAAGTTGCAAAAGACTAGGTATTTCTATTGTTAACCGGTTCAAATTATTTAATTTAAAAAAGGGTCTCCGCTTTTTGGGACATCCGGTAATTATGTTTGAAAAAGGTATTATAAAATACTCGAATAATAATATAGTTCAAATGGTAGCGAGTTCTCTGACAAATGATTTGATATAATTTTTTGTTTTTTTTCTTAGGTATCTGCATTGTGCAAGAAGTATTTATTCTGCAATCAGTTCATATGAACCACGAGTAGTTTACAATACCCTTCCTTTGTATCACATAGCTGGAGGTGTTTTTCAGCTAGGTGTTGTTTTAATATTTGGTGGCAAAATGGTCATCACGAAGAAGTTTTCAGCCTCTAATTTCTGGAAAGACGTTGCGAAGCATAAAGTTTCGGTAAACATTGTTAGATCATTTTCATAGTTTATTATTTCAATGATAAATCTAGCAGCAAAACAATATTTAGTCACTATTTTTTATATTGTATATTTTTTGACTGTATCTCTCATGCGAATATTGCCAATAATGGCATGAAATATTACCCCGATATTAGAGTATTTGCATTTTATCACTATTGATGCAATAATTGGTGAGTATATTGTATATAAGTTTCAATCCCTAACAATTCTAAATAAATCCTAATTTAAAAGGTTTTTAGAACGTTTTCGCTTATTTCACAAGTTTAAGTTTCAATTTTTTTAGAAACCATTTATACCAATCATTTACATCTTAAGAGTAACCACCATACCTAATTTCCAGCTTCTAACACTAACAATCCAAATACATCCTATTTCAGAATGTTTTTAGAACGTTTTCCGCTCATTTCTCACTCTTAAATTCCGAATATTTTTGAAACCATTTTTAGACATTTACACCTTATGCGAATTTTAGAACATTTTTCCTCCTGAACCCTTTTAAATTTCGAATTTTTGGAAAACTGATCGGTGACATCATTTATGTCTCTAAAGTAACAGGCATGCAATATTTCAAGTTTCTAGCCTTAACAATTAAAAGTAAATCGTTACTTAAAACATTTTTAGATCGTTTTCAACTCACCTAACACTTTTATATTTCGAATTTTTTAGAAACGGTTATGTCTTTGACATAATAAAGAAAAACAATAATCTCCAAGACTTTTAATAAATACATTTTGTAAATAATTATATGTCAATTCCCATATATTTCATAATTATAGTCTTGTGTTATTGAAAATGACTCCAAAACTGTTCCAATGTGTTATGGTGACTTAAAATTTCACTACCTAATATATACAATTTTAACTAATTAGTTACATGTGATTGAAGTTTACCCAAACACAGCCAAACAACAACAACAGCCACATCAAAAATCCAAATGCATGGGTCTGGGGGTCAGTGAAAATATACCGAAAGTTTCCGGAATTGTTCTCCTCCGAACGGTTGCAATAGGTAGCTTCTTACTTTTTGTACTGGAAGCTACGTAAAACTCTATGTGCATCTAGACTTGACTCTTTTTCAAAACATTAATTGTTAGCATAGATCTCTTTTAATGTGTGTTAGAAATTTCACATCCAAAAGTTAATCATATCGTCGCTACCATGTCAAACTATCGAATACGAAAAAAAAAACATTTTTCATTACTTTTAAAAATGGGCTGATTGCCACCACTAAATTTTATTAGAATTCTTCGCCCAATAATAATATTAATAAAATTTATGTGAAGAACAGGGTTGCCAGTTTGGCCTGCTCCTCTATTTAGATATGCCAAATTCATACCGGAAATTTTGAGAAAAAAATTTACTTTAAGTAATTGCGAAATGTCTGACATTAAATAAAGCAAAAAAAATTCTATTTTAAATTTCTGGCACCGCCCACTGAATATTAGGCCTAAGCGCTGACACAAAAATTAATGCAGTCGGAGGTGGAAAATTTTCAGCGTGTGTACGGTCCTTTGAAATTCAATACCAATAATTTCTAAAAGTTTTCTCCGCCTTATTGTTATGAGATTCAATAAGTCAAAGAAAACTTTTAGAAAATACTTGGATGTAAAATTAGGAGACCGTTCAAAGGTTTTACAAAATCGGCCCACGAGCGCCACTATATTTGTGTTAGCGCTCAGGCCTATTATTCAGAGGGTGGTGTTTCTGGTTTGGATTAGAAATTTCTGAATAACAAAGGAAGCCAAACTGGCAACCCTGGTGAAGAATACTATTAAAATTTAGTGGTGACAATCGGCCCAATTATTAAAGTAATGAAAAATGTATTTTTTCACATTTGATAGTTTGACATGGTAGCGAGGATATGATTAACTTTTGGATATGATATGAAATTTGTACTTGATAGCGACGATTGTAATCCATATTATTGTTACTTTTACATGTAGTTTGTCACTTTCAAACGTACCTGGCCCATATTGTATACGAATACGGGATATGTTGTATGCGTTTTCCTTTTCTCTCATTAGCTAAACCAGTGAATATTTTTTTTTAAAGATTTGTGTGTATATTGGTGAAATATGCCGGTATCTCCTGAATCAACCGAAAATAGCTGAAGAGAAGCAGCATTCACTTCAAGTGATGATTGGTAACGGCTTGAGCACTGAAGTATGGAAGAAATTACAAGAAAGATTTAGAATCAAAAATATTATCGAGGTATATGGATCAACAGAAGGCAATATCGCTATTGATAAGAGATTCTTTTATCCAAATTTTTAGTCGAGATTTCTTTCATTTTTAACTCTTTCATCCCCTAATACGCGGAGTTAGCGTTGCAAATTTTTCCCTTTACACGATTGGTAAAATGTATTTATTTAAATTATTAATTATCTAATAAGTAAATAAAATAATATCATTTGTTAAAAAAAAACACATGTATTGTAGGCTTTTAATGACGTTTTCTTTTAAAATATTTGCGCATTGTTTGCAGAAGGGGTTATTTACCAATTTATTCTGATATCATCATTGAAATTTTTAAATGCAACACTCCAATTGTTTTTCTGCTTTTATAATTTTTTAATTTGTCTTTTGTTGGTAAAAATTACATAATACATCTACATTACCTAGTCAAAGTAACCAGACACTTTCAATTTTAGACAATTTATCGAAAATCTAAGGATATACTTGACAAATTGTTCATAAATTTAAGCGATGTAAATAACATGTTTGGTATCATATGTTTCGTCAAGATTTAGTCACGAGGGCAAATAGGGGATCAAAAGAAAATTGAACAAAAAAATTAATATTTCCACCACGCTGTATCATAAATATCTCGAAATGATCTGTAACAGAAATAAATAGATATATAGGCCTAGTATTCGAGTGCATTTGTCTAAGAATAACACGTACATGCATGAATATATAAATGTTTCATTTAAATATAAGGATAACTCCTCATGTTTTTTGTTTATAACTTGCAGGGTTTACAACAAAATTTACGCCACTTTCAGAAAATTTAACAATGTGTAGGCGAAATATAATACTGCAATTTAAAAGTGAATACAGGCTGATTATAATAATGATAAAAAAAAAACGCGATTCCGTTTGGGATGTAGTTATTTTATGGCATGGGCTCTAGAAAGAGGTAAATATAATGAGTACTGCTTTCATCCAATACTGGACATGGAGCATGGCAGGGTTGTTAACCGATTCCACATTCATGAATAGAACCTAACTGAACACACTGAGAAAGGACGGAGCAGGTCCGATCCTCAAGCCACGCCGATAAATCATAGCCACCAAGATACATGTGACAGCCCGTAGGAGCGCATCACGCCTTGGAGACTATCGTGGATACCACGCCTAAGAATTACTCTACCGCCACACAGTGGAGTATTTGATCCAAAGCCTGGCCAAAAAGGCGTAAATTAAAATTTGCTCAACAATTGTAAAAAGTATATTTTATAATAGCTGACAAACTCGTGTGTCGATCTATGTCTGTTTCAGTAGCATGAGTCATATCCGGCGGCTCCTAGTCTCAGTTGAAGCGAAGGTTGTGAGAAGACATTCTTTGTGAGAAGACATTCTTTTTTGTTATATGTTTCAGCTTTGTTTTTTTGTTTAAATGATGACATGTGCATTTAAATAATTTTACTTTTTGCATAATACAAATTGACTAAAATTGAAAATGGGTTATTTTTAAGCCTTTTTTGATCTAATTTATAGAAATATATTTATTGAAATATATTATGTAATATATTCAAAGATTATTAAAGCTGCTGGGTCGGGGTTTGTCGGATCATTTTTGAATTAAAAACGTATTGGTTATAGTTTTGAAGGCATATTTAAAAAAAAAAATGTGCCGCATATTGTTGTTATTTTTAGATACCTTTTTTTGTGTGTGTGTGGAGGACTGCAAAGCTATTAAAAACATTCAAAAACCAGACTCAACTTCGGTAAATAATACATGCCAGTAATATATATATATACGAATATATATATATATATATTAATTATATTAAATATTATTTAATTATTTTAATCATATAAATATTATTTAATTATATTAATAACATAAATAATTAAATATTTATGTGTACTAAAATTAACGACATTTAATTAAACATTACTTGTAAATAAAACAAACCTATCAACAGTTACTTTCCTGTTATAAAGAGTAAACAATTAAGTAAACGTTGTATTATGTATTTATTTAAAAAATAAATACATACATTTATCTACCCTATATATATAAAATCCTAATGAAACAAATTTGTGCAACGATTTTATGAAACGAATTTATGAAACGATTTTATGAAACGACTGATTAAACGACTGATTATGTTTCAGGGCTATTTTTAATAAAATATTAAACGCTTGATGGTGAAATTAATACCAATTGTCCATAAAAATCCGCGGATGTCGAAACTGGTAATAGAATTTTGAAATTGGAATTAGTTTTCGAGATATTAATTTTTTTCTAATTTTAATGACATTTCTGTAATGATGGCAACCAATTACTCAGTTTTTTTTTGTGACAAAAAACAGAAAAGAAATTGAAAAGGATCCCGATAGGGATTATTGATTTCTTTTTATTCGTCATTTTCAAATTGAAATTGAAATTATCTTTTATTTCAATCGATAATGAAGACAAGATTGTGATTAAATTATGTTTTTCAATAAAATATGAAAACAAAATCACATTTCTATCGTCAGGATTCAATCGTCTGTCAGAATTTAATTTAATTTATTCGGTGCTTTTCCAGTATATGGGGACTTGACGAAATAGGGAAAATAGCCTTGGCGGAAAAGGAAATTTGGCAACATACTTTCTGTCAACCTATTCACTTTGTCATTTCGTATACAGAAGCATTTTTTCAATATTTATAGAATTTGTTTAGCGTAAAATGTCATTTATCCTATTTTATATATAATCAGAAGTAATTTGTATAGAAAAAACAATAATAATATACGTATAATTAAAAAACGCATATAAACAAAAAAAATCGTCGAATTTGTTTCCATGGCTGTTTATGTCATTTGGCACCAAATCTCACTTTCTGATGCCCGAATTGCGCCAAGCTTTTTTAAAAAGCGTAAGACCTCTATAATAGAAAAGCACCAAAAGTTCATTGGGTTTGTTTTCATAACTTTTGGCAACAAATGTATGTATGTTAACGAATCTATCCCTTTTTAAAGCTCGAATTACGCCGAACCTAAAAGCAAAGGATCCTATACTGGAAAAGTACCCAATTTTCTTATGGACAATATTCAAGCGACATAACATGGTGTAAAATTATCGCGGATGGATAGCAAATTTGTTTAAATATCTCATCAATTGATGCTAAATAAATGCAGGCACGCATGCACAAAATATTTAGTTAAATTTTGTATGATAAATAATTATTAGAAAATTCGTATATACATATTAATTAAAATAAATAATTTACATATTTAAAATAACATAAAAATATGCATGATGGTGCACTAAAATAGAGAGAAAATTAAAACCTGTTACTGAAAATATCTATAACATAGTACTTTTCAATACCGTGGTTCTTAATGTTATTCACAAGAAGATGGAATTTTTCTCATCCTTAAACGCAAAGGAAGAATAGAATACAGATCATTGTTATACAAGTCCGAGAGGTAGCCACAATTTAAACCTAACCATTTTATACAAGCTGGTTTTCAAGTTGTAATTAATTTTACTTATCAATCCCGAAAACAGTCGTCGGTTGTCGCAACAGCTGTGTTTGAGGCCATGATAATATCAAAAAACTGTCCCATTAAAACGTTAAAAGTATGGCAACCCAGTTACAGATTTACCAATATTTTTAAAACAAAGCACGCTGTCATGTTTTTAGAGGCCTCGACCTCTGAGCGGGGGGTAGGCCCCCTAGTATATGTATAATATTAATGAAGTGTATTTACTAATAGTAAGTCAACAGCAATGGTTTTAACTTTAAAACACATGAAAAGTAATTTTGGCCAGGTTTTTGGATTCAAATACTCCACTGTGCGTCAACTGAAATCGCGAAGTGCCTACAAAGGCTAACACTAGCACCTTGCCGGCAGACAAAAAAAATTCAACATAAAACATAAAATAATTTGTAAAAGAAATGAAAAGATAGAAATAAAAATCCTTCCGGCCTGTACCGTGAGGAAAAGGTAGCTTTCCTATATCTTCGTTTTAAAATTTTAGCTAATGTTATTCGAAAACAGCAAGCTAAAATGCACAGAAACCGTTTACAAAAGATTCGTTAATACTGAATTTGAATAAGAAATTTGCCAAATTAATGAGCTACAGCCAAATTGGCATCATTTATGAAAACTTATTCTGGTCGCCAAATTTCGCGATACTTTGCCAAATGCCGCCAAGTTTGGCGATAATTTGGCGCAAACGGATATGCATATATAGTTTTATGCATATGATTGGGAAAATTATTACAACAATGAAAGAAAATAATTTGCGAGAAATTGCGTTCACTAAAAGTCATAAATTAATCGTTGTTTTTTTGTAATGTGCTGTCTTGTTTCAAAATGTCAGCCACCCTAGAATTTCAAACAGCTCTATCTCAGCCATTTTTTAAGATAGAGGTAAAACAAAAAATGCTCTGGAATCCTTGTATCAAGGATTAACACTTAATTAAAAAATAAATTTTTATTTTTATTTTTTTTTTGTATATTTATTTTAGTTTCAAAATCTTTTGTGGCCGCCATCTCGTTTCAAGATGACGGACAAAACTGGCCAATGAACTCAGTCGAGGCGTTGGTGAACTTAATACACACAATTAGTTTCATCCAAATTAATTTATAAATACGAGCGTTATCGTATGACATAGATCAGATATATATATATATATAAATCAACATTGGAACGGAGGGTGGTTTTTGGTTTCTGGGGGTTATGATCAGTGAAAATATATCGAAAATTTCCGGAATTGCTTTCTTCCGAACGGATACAATAGGTAGCTTTATACTTTTTTGTATTGAAAGCTACCTAAAAGAATAGGAAAATTAATCATCCACAATGTGCGTACACCAGGAGGACTAGGCTTGAGGCGTCAGGGCCAGGAAGTATTTGGAAAACGCAAAAGCGTGGTTCGGTCGGTCCTGATACCGCTTGTACTCCATTCGCTCATCCGCCCCACAGACAACAACCTGCTTTCGATACTACGACGAACTGAGCCCCACTGTCGCTTTCCTTAGGATAAATTAGGGTTCGTACGATGCTGCCGTTGAGGCGGAATCCCCGGACACACTTGATCTTGTTGACGTAGTCACGAGACTGGAAGTTAAGTTCCACAGACACCTGACCTAGTCTGGGACACAGCTTAAGAAACTCCCAGAAATGGTTGGTGGCGCTACGGCATCCTCGTCTGAGCTTCCAGTCATCCCCTGCTCCGAAGCGAAGTTGATTCGGGACCCCTGTAAGAGAGGTTCGTGGCCGAGAATGAGCTAAAGAACTACAATCGAGGTCTCACAATCACTGCTACAGTGACAAAATTTGGACAATTTTAAAGTGCATCAATTTTTATTGGAAAATGATCTTCACAATGAAAAACCATAAATACCATTAAAAGCTCTTTTTAGCTGTAGACATAATGATATAAACACGTGACTTGTTTGTCGAACTTTTAAATGAAAAATAATATTTAAAAATCACTGCAGACAAAACTCCGGCCTGACCACAGATTATTAATAAAGAAATTTTAATAACTATAAATTACTCTTTCGTAACCAATATTATTTTTGAACAAGGTACATTTTCTTAAATTTATAAACTAGTCTACTGTAACTTATATTGATTTTCATCTAGGGATATTTTCTTATACGGAAAGAAAAAATAATTTTTTTACTTAAAAAATGTTTGACAGTGTAGTTATTGTTACGATTGAAGTAACCGAGGATGCAGTAATAAGATCGCGGCTGTCGTTTGTTTGCATTGGATCAGGACCTGATTATCGCCACCAGTAAATACGAACAGAATTTTTGGCGTTAATTATGAGAGAAATTCGGTATGACTGAATAGTTTAAATAAGACGAAAATTTCTATTCAAATTTACTAGTGGCAGTTTGCCCCGGCGGTAATCAAGTTTACTTATATTGACAGGAGGATTGTTTATGTAGTCAGAATATGGCGGAACCTTCGGGCGAGATACAGCTAGAGCAAACTTCCACCAGTGAAAACGAATAGTTATTTTTTACAGAAATTTTGCATGAATAAGGCGTTTAAATAAGGAGGAAATTTGTATTCAAATTTACTGGTGGAATTTTGGCCAGGCGGTAAACAACTCCTGCGGAACTGGTTACAATTAAGAATTTACCATTTTGAGGATATGACAATTTCTATTTGTTCAAAGTTCTACGGTTAAAAAAATTTAAGGATAAAATGTACAACCAAAAACAATCTTTAATCCTCATAAAAATTTAACATTGTACTTCTCCTTTAGCCAATTTTTGTGGAAAAGTTGGTTCTGCTGGCTTTATTTCACGAATTTTCCAAAAAGTTCAAGGAGTGTATCTCATTCAAGTGCATCCAGAAACTGGCGAAATCATGAGAGACACAAACGGACTTTGCATCCGCTGCAAACCAGGTAGAGAAAGAAGTTATGCTTAATTTTTTATTATTATTTTAGTTTTAAGAAGTAACGTATTATTACTACCAACTAAATTTATAGACATCCGTTACAAGACATTAGATCCCGGATAATAGAAATCATGAGGCCCGCCAAAATTATACTTATATTACCTTTACATGCTTGGTACTTGCATATAACTGCCAATTAACTACATTTTGTACTAAAGAAGCATTAACGAGGTGTTTATTTTAAAAATACATAAATCAAAATTGTGTGTCGCATATTTACTAGATTAGTAAATGAAGTTTTATATACGCTAACCAGTAGTGCGTTTGTTCTTGTTTCTAGGACCCTTTTTGCGCTTCACTACCAAGAAAGGTCTCCACAAGCGCATATTCAGAAAAATTAAACAAGTTGGAAATTGTACGTCAAACGTTACAAACGAGGTGCGTTCGTACGCACGTTTTAGAATTAAATTCATGATATCCCGTGCGTAGAACGGGTTAAACAGCTAGTTAAGTATATATTTTATGACACTGTTCATACAAATATCTTAACTAGTTATATAAATATTCAGATACAGTGTCTCACATAAGTGATGGGACACTTGTGCTTTACAAAAGGAAACTAATCAAATAAATTAAAAAAACATGTACACATTTTTTTGTGGGTGTGTTTCATACTTAAATTTAGTAAAGATTATTACATAACATACATTTTGTCAAAATATTAAAATATTAATTTAATAAAAATACAAATGTTTAGAACGGAGCAAAAAATAGCTCACATAAGTGATGGGACACCATTATATATGCAACAAAAATCGTCTGAAATAAGCAATAAAAATATTTTTTGGGGTTTTATTTTTACTTAAAAGCAATTGGCAATAATTTATAAAATCGTCTGCAGTATTTCTCTCCAGTTTGTTTTGGAATTTTTGTGTTTTTTAGCTCTGTGTAGCCATGAATGCTAAACGAAAAGAAACTTCGCCTGAAATTCGAAAATTAGTTATTAATTTGCATATTGAACGTGGAAAATCTATTAGAAAAACTGCTGAAACAGTTAACTTGAGTCGTTCAACAGTTTTCAATATCATTAAACGATATAAAAAGAATCATATGATTCAGGATAAAAGAAGACCTGGCCGACCATCAAAGCTATCCAATGGAATAAAGCGAATTATCGTTCGAAATATTAAAAAAAATCCAAGAATTAGTGCTTCAAAAGTTGCTGCTGATTTACAAGCATTATATGGAATAATTGTTAATCCTGAGACTATTAGAAGGGTAATTCGATCTGCTGGATATCACGGTAGAGTAGCCAGGAAAAAATTCTTCGTAAGTGAAAAGAATAGAAAACTCAGACTAGCTTTCGCAAAATCCAACATAAATAAGAATTCTGATTACTGGAATAAAGTTATATTTGCTGATGAGAGTAAATTTAATATATTTGGTTCTGACGGTAGAATCTTGGTGTGGAGAAAACCCAGGGAAGAATTTCGCAAACAGAACTTGGTACCAACAGTAAAACATGGTGGAGGAGGAGTTATGATATGGGGGTGTATGTCGTCCGCTGGAGTTGGTAATCTTGTTTTTATTGACAGTATAATGGATCAGTACAAGTATATTGATATTTTAAAGCAAAATTTGTAATCTTCAGCACGAAAATTGAACCTTCATAACGATTTTAAATTCTACCAGGACAATGACCCCAAGCACACTGCTCTGAACGTTAGACTCTGGCTGCTATATAACAGTCCTGAAATAATAAAAACACCACCACAATCTTCAGACATAAATCCCATAGAGAATATTTGGCAAGAATTGGAATCAAGAATTCGCAAACACACCATTTCTTCAAAACAACAACTAAAATCGGTGCTTCAAGAAGAATGGGGTAAAATCACTCCAGAAATCACAAAAAAATTAGTCGAATCCACCCCAAAAAGATTAAATCATGTTTTAAAAGTAAAAGGAAATCCAACAAAATATTAAAACCTTTTAAAAATTAAAATTTTTGGATAAATATTTGATGGAAAAGTAAGTGTCCCATCACTTATGTGAGCCATTTTTTGCTCCGTTCTGAACAATTGTATTTTTACTAAATTAATATTTTAATATTTTGACAAAATGTATGTTATGTAATAATTGTTACTAACTTTAAATATGAAACACACCCAAAAAATTTTTGCACATGTTTGTTTATTTATTTTATTGCAGTTTCTTTTTATAAAGCACAAGTGTCCCATCACTTATGTGAGACACTGTATATATGTATCAGCTAGTTATATAAATATTCAGATCTTGATGATTTTTAATTCTGTGAAATGAATTATATCGTCTGCAGATTAATTTCTGTCATAAAATAAGTATCTCGGTCGCTTGACGATTTAACATCCATCGGAAGCTCATATAACAAAAAAGCACCGATTTAAAAAAAAATCAAATTTCTTAATAAATATTTTTATTAATATCTCCTAAAGTTTTGATTCGATTTTGATAAAATTTGAAATGTCTCGACAAATTTATGCAAAGATAATATATTTCAAATTGCAAACCATTTGGTTGGGTAGTTTTTGCGTTGTTATATGCGGACAGACAGACAGACGGACGGACAGACAGACAGACGGACGGACAGACGGACGGACCAAACGACGACTATAGGTGCTACGTATTTATATAATTACGAACGCACCTAAAAATATATATAACGACACAATGAAATTTTAGACTATACGCTTTTATGCTAAATACTTAACCCCTTGAAGGTTGGTGGGGCATATGTGTCCCACTTAATTTTAATTTCCAAATACCAAATTGGCACCAGAATTTTGGAAGAAAATTTTGCTTTTATATCTTAAGCAAAGAAAAGCTGTTACTTATTTTCAAACAATATTGTTAGTAAATCCTAGTGTCTATCAGCCGTTTTAACATTTTAGCAACAGAAGTACCGTGCCTCTGAAAGGGTTACGGTAAAGCTTTTTTTTGTCTCTTCGTACTAAACTAATTTAAGTAAGTTTAAATTAAATAAATACATTTATATAACTACCGATTTGTCATATGTCAGGGTTCGTACGTTTTTACCACAATTTTAACGGAATTTTTCTATTTATTAATTAAGTAGCAGAAATTGTGGACGCCTCGTTTAATTGCAAGATTTCTAACACTTTTCTGCATTTAAATAAGGCGGAAAATTCTGTTAAAAATTGTGGTAAAAGCGTACGAACCCTGTATTCACTTATATGTATATTTAATAAAATTTAAAGGTCATATTATACGGTTTAAAACAAAATTTATATGGATTAAAATTGTCTCATACTCAATATTTAAGATATTATGTTAATTTTAGCATGAGATAATTAGAGAAAGTAATTGTTGTACTTATTAAAAGTGTGTATGTGATTTTAAGGTTTTTATTATCTTCGAGAGTATTACGAGTAACGGATAATACGAGGACTTTTCTAATTCCATTGCTTCTTGTAATAACCGAGTTCGGCTGTATATGCAATTTAAATGATTATATAATTTTTCATGAACACACCCTTTATTTTAACACTAGATCTAACGGAAATTTTACTCAAGTTTTTTAACACTATTTTACACTAGCAATTATTTTAAACTACTTAATTTGTTCATTTAACGTATTTCTGTGATTTCTGTGTCTGTAACGTCTGTTTCTGTGTCTGTGTGTGATTTTCTGTGTCTGTAACGTATTTCTGTGTATATTTAATTTATTTTAAAAAGAAATTTCTGGTTCGAATCGGAATATATTCATTTGGTAACCGTCAAAATGACGGCTCATGGTAGTTCTAGTGTTAAATTGTGAAATGGAACTACAATAGGGAAAGTTTTAGGCTTATTTACGTAATGAATACGTAACGAAAACGTAAATGAATACGAAAGTACGTACGTCATTACCTACGTAATGAATGGTTTACGTTTCTATCAGCTACCTTTCATTTGTGGGGCTTTGTTTAGTCTTTGCGACTGTTGCTTGTGAATATTTTGAACAATTCCATTTGTCTCAAACTTATTTATAACAGTGGCGGAAATGTGATAATTGTGTCAATCAACCATTTTAACATTTCAGCAACGGAAGTACCTTGCCTCGCAAAAATGTGATAATTTAAAGTGTCAAAAATTGAAGCGACTCGTCAGTTTTCCAAGCATTTCATTGGCTGTGCTAAGAAAGGCTTTTCCCTCGTCAGTTTTCCAAGCATTTCATTGGCTGTGCAAAGAAAGGCTTTTTCCTCGTCAGTTTTCCAAGCATTTCATTGGCTGTTCCTGGAGAACCTAAAACAAAGAAGCACCACAGGCGACAAAATTGCTCCGACATTAAAAAGCTACTTGGTCTTCGAGCAACTCTTTTGAAGCATAGGTTTAACATGGTGTTGCCCGAAATTAGCGGCAACTTTGACGCCTCGTGTAATAGCACTTTAATTCTAGCTATTGAAAATTTCGTAGGGAGATCTGCTGAAACATTTTCCTAAGCAGCCTCTTCATTTCAGCTATATTTTTGAATCCCCAGTAACATGTTAGGATAAATTTCTTTTGTTCAAAGCTTATCCTTTAACCAACGAATGTTGCCATATTCGCGACAACCTATTTTTATTATCCAAATGAGTTGCTTCTCTATTATTTAATATGTAAAAATGATAACTTGTCTGTCTGTCTGTCTGCACTTCTATACAAATCAACAGTTTGTAAGCCAGAATTATAAAAATGTTACGTTTAGGTGTATTAAAACACGGCCGAGCAACTAATGTAATCCGGAATCGAAATAATGTATAGTTAATTTTTAATTAATAAAAAACCAAAAATCTAACAGCCCTTTCCTTATCAAATTTAAACATTTTTCGTTATAGCAGTTGCCAACAATTAAAAATCCACAGTAAAATTCTTTCTACAATAATTAATTTTCTATTGAAAGATTTCCACGTGAAAAATGGAAATGAAATAAAAAGTTGCACCAATTGAAAAAAAATATTAATTTGACGTCATATTGGTAATAAAACGGAAAATTTCAAACATTTCGCAATAACACAAGGAGTATGAGTGTGTGTAAGTTCTGAAAGCAGGTTAATATGACGTCATTAGAGAATTTAAAAAAAAATCATATGATGTCATATTGAAAGTTTACGGACTTTTTCAAATGTTTGAGAATCATACAAATTGAATATTAATATGAGTAATAGAGAAAGCAAGTAGATATGACGTCAGCAGATGAATATAACGACATTTGGGTTTGAAAAACGTATTGAATCATGATAAAACCCGATTATGGAAATATTGACATATTTTAACATTTTGAAGTTCTCTGTACAACATATTTAATTTTGAAACTGATTTTTTCTACAGAAAGATTCTTAAAATCCCGGACAACGCCGGGTATTTCAGCTAGTTGTCTATATGGGTCATTTTTCTCTAAACAGCGAAATTCCTGTCCCCGCTTCAAAAATAATGAATTAACTCGTAAAAAAATTAAACAGACAGCTAGAATACGTTGGTCACGTGTTTTATGCATGTATAACGGGATAAAAGATATTTTGTATAAATTTAAGACAGTTAAATAAATTTGTTTATGTGATAAATGTCATTCCCCTGTGTGTTCGTGCCTCCACCTTAGCACAAAATTGGTTCTTAAAAATTGGCCATCCATATATATTTGCGAGAAATTAGTTGCCGAAATTATTAAAAACTATCATATAGTACTAAAAATTTTAAATGTAAAGACTTTTCATTGTTTGTATTTTTCTGACAAAATAATAAAAAAATGTCTCATGGTATTGTTGTCATTTCCCTGTCATACAATACAGAAAACAATGATTCTAACATCTGGAAACATTCATATTACCCAAAAATTCCCCCTTTGAATAGTGGTATCATCATAGAAGCTATCTTGAATTGTTTTTTTGCAGAAACATGTATGGTCAAGTTAGGCTCAGAGATTTCCTGTTATATTTGGGTAAGTATTTTCATGGATTGTCATTACTCTGTGTCTTTTTGACTCTTTAATTTTGCAATGAATGCTCAATTAGCGATTAAGCCTTATTTGTATTGCGTTTCAGTTATCTTTAAGTGGAATTCATTTTGTGTATACAGTTATGATAGTAGACAAGTTAACCTTACTTTTTGTTATTTTCTCCTGTCGTCATTCCCTTGTTCATTCCCCTTGTTATTTCTCTGTCTAAGTGTCGTACCCTTGTCTCTCTTTGCAATTGCTCTGCCTACTTGAAATTAAAAAAAAATTGAGGGTGTTTAACATTGTAGAATATTTTTGCTGACAGTATTTGAAAAATTAGAGACAGTCTCTAAGTATAACAGAACAGAATTTTAATGGGGAAAAATATTAATTTTTAAAAATACATAATTCTCAAATTATTCTGTTAAGAGCAAATGACCCATTCTTATTATCGTTTCGGCACCATTTTTTCTGATACACTTTTTTTGTACTATTTAATTGCTGAATATCTGAGTTTAGATAAGGAATGTACAAAAATACTGGTGTCCAATTGGAAATAAACACCACGTTTGGACAATAAATATTGGATGTCACGATTATGGCGGTATTCGTTCTTTAAGGGATAATATGCTTTCAGCCATTATTTCCATTTCAGTTTAGTCAAAATTGAAAGGAGAGGAGGAATGCGCCAGTTATTAATTTCTCTCACCCATCTAATCGAACTCGCCAAGTTTTAAAATTTAGGCTTGCTATAGTTTGTACAAAAGCTTCTGCCTGAACACAGTCTGAGAATGCGCTCTTGCGTATGTCACCACTCTGATATCGAGACACGCTACCAAAACAAACCTTTTGCAGCAAATAAAGAATTATGAAAATTGGAGCATATGTTTGAAAGTTATTCATGAACACATACATTGTTAAATGCACATAAAAATAATTGTAAAAGATGTCAATTATCAAAGTGTTAAACATCTTTGCTGGAAGTTGGTTAAACCTTTGATTGCGGGCAAGGACTGGCGATTAATTTTATATTCAATCACACCACAACAATTCAATCATACAAAACGTTTTCTTTGTGGTAAGATAACTCTTAAAATTATCCTAGTACAAGCGTATGTCTGATATTATTTTTCAGACACTGGTACACTGAGACGTATATGCCCAAACCCATAGTCAGAACCCGATTATATAAGGGACAAACTTTCATCAGTATTTTGCACCTTATTTAAGGCTGAAATTCAGCATTTAAAAAATGCGAAATTTTCTGTACTAAAATAGTTCACCCCTGCGTGGTCCCATGGAATTAAGAATAAAGAGGAATTATCTATCCTCAAAATAGCAAAACTTCAACTGTAACCTGTTCAGTAGGAATTTATTACCGGCGGGGTAAACTTATACCTGTAAATTTTGATAGCAATTTTCTCATTATTTAAATGCCTTATTCTTCCAGAATTTCTGTCATAATTAAGGCAAAATTATCTATTCATTTTATCCGGTGGAAGTTTGCTCAGCCGGTGGCCAGTCTCTGCGGTGCCGTTATAGTGTGACAACATAAACTGAAAATTTGCATTTAAGAGCCTACATCGGTCACGCGAAAAAACGCTCAAGCTAATGTTAAGTCTATGGAAAGGCTCTAGCGCGATTTCTCGCTTGCATTTTAATATTTTTAAATGCTTTTTTTTGCATAGGATAGCTGAGGTCAATCGCCAACGTTGTTAGTTTTTACTTTTTCGATTTTTGTTGCAGTTTTTTTTTATAAGCGGGCATTTTCAATTTTGGAACCGGTTGGAACCGGTTCTGAAAGTGAAAGTACCCTTATATAAAAAAACTGGAACCAAAATCGAAAAAGTAAAAACTAACAACGTTGGCGATTGACCTCAGCTATCCTATGCAAAAAAGCATGTAAAAATATTAAAATGCGAGCGAGAAATCGCGCAAGAACCTTTCCATACACTTAACACTAGCTTGGGCGTTTCTTCGCGTGACTAGTGTAGGCTCTTAAATAAAGTCAAAATTTCTATTCAAATTTACTGGTGGAAGTTTGCCCTGGCGGGAATATGGCCCTGTCGATCTGATGTAAATAAATAATAACCTCCATCAATCTTCAATTACTTTACTCGCAATTGGTAGATACTACGCTATCTGCGTCCTCCTCTTTATTCATAGCTCTATAGTCGAGCCCTGTCCGTAGGCAAAGAATTCATAAAGTTCATAAGAAATGCTGTAGTAGAAGACAAACCTGATTTTTCAACCAGTAACACCCACTTTGGACCATATTTGAGTTTGTTGGGATGCGAATTGTAATTCGTTTTACTACTTCATATCACAACATAATAATAGACTTTTTAACTAAAATATATAATAACCTAAATAAGAAAAACTAGTCGGATGTGCCAATCCCAAAACTTTCTTCTATCTCAATCATGTTAATACTTCTAATTTCGTCCTCACATCGTCAATAAAATCAATATTTTTCGTCATTCTGTTGTACGTCAGCTGCTTGCGAATCATCGGGTTACCGGGATGCAATCAACTGATGTATACTAAACTACGAAAAGTTTGTTTTGGCCTGTACCGACCGGAACAGATAGCCTCCCTATGCCTTGTTTTTACAATTTTAGCTAATTTTACTGGAAAACACGAAGCTAAAATGCGTGGAACCCAATTAAAGAAGATTCATTCCCAGTTCTCGTCAACATTGAATTTGAATGAGAATATCGCCAAATTAGTCATCTATAGCCAAGTTGGCTTCATTTGTGGCAACCTATTTTTGTCGCCAAATTTGGCGATATTTCGTCAATTGCCGCCAAGCTTGGCGAGAATTTGATGTTGGCGAATATAAATATATAGTGTTAAGCATTTAAGAATAGGAACAATGGTTACAACAATGAAAGAAAATTTGCTGAAACCCTGTTAACTAAAACTCATAAATTAAACCCGTTTATGGATGAATTCTGCTGTCTTGTTTGAAAATGTCAACCACCCTAAAATTTCAAACCGCTTTATCTCCGCCATTTTTTTATATAGAGACAAAACAAAAACTGCTCCGGATTCTCCGGAACATTTAAGGCCGAACATTTAACGGAAAAACTTTTAGGATTTGTAATTTTTTTATACATCTTTTTGAATTTGAAATCTTTAAATGGCTATCACAGCGCCCCCTTTCGGCGGAATATCCCCACATTCTAGTAGGATCTGCTGGCTACAGCCAAAAACATATTAAAAATTTTTGGTTTAATTATCTGCATAACACCATACACTTTTCGATGATACAATAGTGAAAATCGAACAAAAATCGCGATGGCTGCGCCCCCTTTCGTCGAAATATCCCCGAATTCAACCTGGACCTGCAGGCTATGGTCAAAAACATAGAAAAAAAATGGTTCAATTATCTGCATAACTTCATACACTTTTCGATGATACAATTGTGAAAATGGAACAAAAATATCGATCACAGCGTCCCCTTTCGTCGGAATATTCCCAAATTCTGATAGAATCTGCTTGCCATAGTCAAAAACATAGAAAAAAAATTTGGTTCTATTTGAAGCATAACTTCATACACTTTTAGATGGTACAATAGTGAAAATGGAACAAAAATATCGATCACAGCGCCCCCTTTCGTCGAAATATCCCCAAATTCTAATAGAACCTGCTTGCCATAGCCAAAAACATAGAAAAAAAAATTAGGTTCAATTTGAAGCATAACTTCATACAGTTTTCCATGATACAATGAAGACACACAGACGGACAGACGGACAGACGAACGGACGGACAGACGGACAGACAGACATTTTGTAAAAACGTGTTTTTCGGAATCTCTGACCCCTAAAACGTGTAAATCCGTCGAAAACCGGAAGTCGAAAAAAATTTCGATTACAATACTTTCTTCTATTATAGATGGAAGAAAGTAATAAGAAGAAACATTCTTTATAAATTCACCAAACGACATGTTTATTTTTCTACAATTCCATGGAATATTTTTTATGTTGCCATAACAACTATTTAAATTAAATTTCCATAAAAATAACAAGTTTCTGATGACCATGGAGGCTACAAGTTCCTTGACTCAAGATAGCCAGAAAAAAGATGTAGTTTATATACGGTTTCTTAAATCTTCATAGAGTTAGTTATAAAAGAAAATGTATTAACTGAATTTATCGTAAATTTCGGAAAAAAAAATTAAATTAGTCAGCACAAAAATAATATAGAAACGATTTGCACATATTTTAAACTTACTTTATCAGCTCATTAGTGTACTTAGGTCGGGAGGTTAAATATCTGGGTGTGTATCTAGACAATTTTATATAGCGCAAACACATCGAATATAGCGTCCGTAAAATTTACAAATCTTAGAATGATCTTGCTCACCTCATGTGTAGTGATGAGATGAGTATGGCAAGCAAACTGTTGCTATATAAAACGGTACATAACCCGATACTCCCCTACTGTGCTCCGATCTTGGGTTCTGCGGCAAATTCCAACATCCAAAAAATTTAGGTTGTCCAGAATAAAATCCCTGCCCGTAGTCATAGAGTTAATAAAGTTCCTAAAAAATACTGTAGTAGAGGTAAAATTTTCTTGATAAAGAAAAATATATTGATTAATTTAGATGAATTTAGCGTAAACTAATTTTTTATAATTCTTAACCTTTTGATTACGGCGTTAATATTTCTTTATTCTATTCTGAGCATTTTTTCAAAACTAATATCTGCCATATACTTATACCAAGTTAATTTCAAGATAAATCTACCACAAAAAAATTCTTTTGTAAATTGTGTTGTGAGTGTATATAAAATTAGTAGCCAGTCCAGGCCAGTAATCAAAAGTTAAAGTACTTTATTATGTTTTTAATATTCAATAATATTTCTTAATTTTGTGATATAGGTGAACTTGGTGAATTAGTTGGAAAAGTTTCAAACAGTCATCCAATTATCCAATTTGATGGTTATATAAATGCTGCAGAATCAAGTAAAAAAATTATCAGAAGTTGCTTTCAAAAAGGAGACATGGTTTTTGCTTCAGGTACTGAATATATCTCTTCGATAACTGAGTCCGTATGAAAATTTGAATCTATATTAAATTTTAAATACAGGTATATTTTGGATTTTTATATGTGTAACTTTGTTATTTTAAAATTAAATATACAGTAGCGCTTTCTATTCGTTTACATTGCCAGAGAATAAAGGTGCTTAAACTTCTTGGAATTTCCAAAGAGTATGGCACCACTATTTGAGATTGGAGACTTTCTATTTAATATTTAAATTGCAGAATTGGCACTCACCTTGTTTAATCGTAGAATTTGTAATATTTTCTTCGATTAATTAAGGAGAAAAATGTGATTAAAAATTTTTGGTAGAACTGTACGCAACTTTAAAAACACTGACAACTAATAAAATTCAAAGTGATGGGATTTTTTTAATCTTATTATATAACGGACAGCATTTTTCTAAATTTATTTATTTTTATAATGTAAGTTATACGTTTACAACCCTCCCCTGCATTTGCAATGTAGGTACAACTTCATAGCCTATTGAATAAACCCTCATTGATAGTCTCTGATTTCAAACTTAAGGTTTGAATTTCAATTCTTTTTTGTAGACTATACACTCAGGCGTTTATTCAATACAGTAACACTTCAATATATCACGCCTCGTTACTTCGCTTCAGATATACTGCTCTTATTATTTTTTGAAGGTTCGGTTTTAAATTCACTTTTTAGCCGACTCGATCGATAGGACAGGTTCATGCCGGGAAGAGTGGCCTACCATTTGGCTTAAGCTGCACTAGCCCTGCCCGGCGATCGATAGGACAGGGATGGGGATGACCACCTTGGGAAACCCGGCTATGTTGCCTTAGAGTTTTAGTGCAATCCCGAGGGGCCGATCGATAGGACAGACTGGAAATTGCATACTTTGCAACACTCTTGGTTGTCGGTGGTCACAAGACACAAACTTTTATAACCACCGCTGTCAATCTTTACGCCTCTGTATTTTAAGAGACAAGATTAGCTTACTTAATCACAGATTTTCTGTAATATAAAAACTGACCCTTTTCTCTACTAAAATAGTGGTATTCAAAATTCAATGGTAGTATTTTCCTTGCAATTGTGCATAGGTGACTTTTCAGAGAAAATAAGTGCATTGACAGTCTGAGTAAAAAAAAAATGAATTGCAAGCGTTTAGCAACTTTATCTGTATGTCTGTAATAAAAATCTCTCTATAGTTAGTTTTATTTTAAAATTGCAATAATGTTAACAAAGTAATGTTTTAATGCTAGATATACAACATTTATTTGTAGATTATCATTGTACTTATATTTTTTTATATCTGCGGTTATATCGTGCTTTAATATCCCGCTTGTTGGGAGATGGAGACGCTGAAAACAGTGCGATATAATAGGCCATAAGGAAAATTACGAATAAAGATAATTTGTAGATAAATATTTTACATTTGGCTCAAAACTTAAGTTTATACGCATTTTGCGTTCTTTTTAATACTAAAACAAACTATAGAGGATGACATTTAATTATTGTTATTCACATGTAGGTGGTTAAAAAGTGCATACCTTTTATTAGAAATATATTTTCTTCATTTTGGGAGACACAGAAAAAGAGTGTTACATCCGAATAAGTGATTTATCAGGTATCGGCATAACGAAGGGCTACTGTATTTACAAAACAATGTAAGACGCATGTGTTTATTGCAACAACACACTTAATTCTGTTTTAGGAGAATTATAGGTTTAATGATTTACGGACAGTGCGTACCAGTATTCTTTAATTGTAATCTTCGCCTTATTTATTCGTAGATTTCCGAGATTAAATAAGGCAAAGTTTACTATTAAAAAACTAGTGGTATTCGATGTACGTAAACCGTTAAACTTCTTGTCGTGTCAAAACAGAATTAGGTGCATATGGTATATACCGGAGTATAACGCGCACTTCAAAGAAACATATTTCGAAACAGAAATTTTATTTAATAAAATATAACCAGTTGTTGTGCTGTATTTATTTCACTTTACTAAAAATATTTATGATTCGAAATATGTTTGTTTGAGGTGCGCGTTATATGCCGGAATATTTTCAGATTCAAAATTGTGGATTATACTTGTTTGTTATTTTAAAAGCACATATGTGATTTTGTAGGTGATATATTTGTTATGGATGAAGATGGGTTTTTATACTTTAAAGACCGATTTGGTGACACCTTTCGATGGAAAGGTGAAAATATTTCCTCTACAGAGGTAGAAAGTATTCTAAGTAAAGTTTTGGATTTTGCATCCTGTATAGTCTATGGAGTGGAAATTCCAGGTAAGAAATTTATTACACTTGAAGAAAGTTGTTAACAAAAATATTGTTAAAATATTTATTCTCAAGTAATTAACAATGAAATTTCAACTATCGGAACTGTAATTATCTGGATCGATATCAGGAAGTTAATATATATATGTATATATTGGAAAGCGAATTATATGTTCTCACTCGTAACAATATACCTTTCTATAAATTTCAAATTTGTAGATACTATGAAAATATTTCTCTTGAAATTCCTGTTTATCCCATTTGCATTCGAAGCTGTGGCGTAGCCAGTTTGGGGGTCCAGATCATCTGGATACCACTAATTTAGTAACGTTTTCTTTGCCTTATATAATCGGAGAACTTTCTGCGATAGTCAAGGAGAAGTAAACTTTACAATATTACTGGTGAAAAGCATTTGGACCCCCCCCCCCTCCCTGGCTACGCCACTGATTCGAAGCATGCATATCACAAATTCCTTATAAGAGTAACATTGAATAATTGGTGCTTTATTTATTGACAGACGCGACGTTTCGTGATAACATAAGATAAAAATTCTTCTTTCGGAATTTCCAGTATGGATTTGAATGTTCTGAATAAAAAAGAAATTTCTCAAACGAACTCATGTACGCGCTTGTGATGCAAATGGTTTAAACTAGTTTAAAGTTAATGATTAACAAGAACATTAGATGTATATCACTACATAGTATAAAACAAAGTCGCTTTTTCTGTCCCTATATCCCTATGTACGCTTAAATCTTTAAAACTACGCAACGGATTTTGATGCGGTTTTTTTTAATAGATAGAGTGATTCAAGAGGAAGGTTTATATGTATAACACGACGTTCTACGTAGATTAGTTATTGAATTATGATAGAAAGTTTTGTTATTTTGGCCGAAAAGGTTACCATTGCTATTTTTTTGGCGATCATTATTGTTGCAGAAAGAAATGAAAAGGCTATACATCTCCAAAAATAAAAGAAAAACTGTGTTAAATTAATTAAAAAAAAAAAGAAAAAGAAAGAAAAAAGAATTTTGATGAGAGAATATTATAAAACGAAAATATTTAATTTAAACATGATTGGGAATGTTCGCAATGCTTAAAAAATTATTCAAGGGGCAAGATTGCTATCGAAACAATATTTCGCGATTTATCTTTTGTTTTTGGCGATTTTGATTTTACTTTTGATCCTAAACAATTTGATTTTAAGCCAAAAGGAGTCTTTTTTTTTTTTTTGATGCAGAAAGAATTGAAATGGCTATACAGCTGGAAAAATAAAAGAAAAAGCTGTTATTAATTTTATTTAAAAAAAAGAAAGGAATTATAGGGGGAAATTCGAAAATCAGGTGATATATTTTTTATCAAATATTAGCTTTTTCAGTATTTGATTCGGATTATGAAAGATTAGCCTTCTGAAAAAATTCTACTGGACGGATTTTGATGAGAATTGTATTGTTAGTAAGATGCTATTTCAGGAATGGTTTTAATGTACTACATATTGTTCTACGCTGCTTAGTCAAACAGTTGTGTGATTAGTTTTTTCAGTATTTGATTCGGATTATGAAAGATTAGCCTTCTGAAAAAGTTCTACTGGACGGATTTTGATGAGAATTGTATTGTTAGTCAGATGCTATTTCAGGAATGGTTTTAATGTACTACATATTGTTCTACGCTGCTTAGTCAAACAGTTGTGTGAAGGTTATACAGTCAGGAGAACCCGATTCCGAAAGATTAGCATTTTTCGAGATTTATCCTAATCCGAATAATATTATAAATCCGATTGTGTGCAAATGTTAGGCTGAAGCCAGCGTCAAAATGGAGAAATTAATGGTCCTGTATCTTTCCATATAGGTGGATTATAACCCGGAAATGAACATAGACTGGTTTTTCAAATACTTTTCTTAATAATTCAAAATTTGATTATTTTCATAAAGAATCAATGGACATTTTTAGATAAAATTTAACCATTTTACTTTATCGTTGCTAGGGCTTTGATCGTTGCCAATAAATAAAAATGCAAAAAAATAATTTTCCCTCTACAGATAAGCTTCAATAGAGCGATTTTCGCGTGAAAAATGAAAATAATTCAAAAGAAGATGAATTTCTGTGATATTTAAAACACCAATATGGAGTATTTGTTATTATACATGAAGTATGAATATCGGATACATTAAAAAGATCTTTTTTTGTCAAAAACTGCGTTATAAATATGACGTCATAAATAAAACATGTATTTTCAAATATTCGTAATATTACAAAGAGCATGACTATGAGTGTATAATAAAAGTATATACATAATGGACGTCATATTTAAGATGAATAACAAATATTTTTTTGATACTGATTAATAATAAGCTTGAATATCAGTTACAAACAGATGTGTGTTTTCTGCTAAAATTCACGTCATTATTGCCAGGAAAAGAAAATTAACAAGAGTTATATCATTGAAAAGAGATTTCTCTGGGATCAAAGTGACGTCATAATAAAACGGGATTTTTAAAATATGTTTCAAATGGAGCGTGTATCAATTTCATACATTAATAATCACTGAGTACAGTGAAAGAATAGAGAGGTAATGAACCGTAAAATCGGCTTGCAATATGAAGCCGGTTGTCGCTCAAATCAATAGGCCCAAGGGCTGACTTCATTGGATGGAGAGAGGCTGCACGTGGAACAATGACTGGATTCATTGGACGGGGAGAGATTTTCAAAGCAAGCCGCCAGTTTTTTGGGCCGTCTGTAGGGTTGCATTTTCAGCATCACGCCAAACATGAACATTTCATCTCTATTTATTCTCTGAACTCTGTGATTAATAATACAAGCATCAGTAAGATTATTAGGAAAGGAAAATTGAACACAAGTCTATTAAGTTAAAATCTGACTGTGTGTATTTCGCAACTACTCCTCTTAATGGAACGCGATTTACTTAACACTGGTTATCATTGATTCGAGGATGTCATATAAACTCTGATAATTTAAAATTTTGAATTAGATTCCGAGATATTAATATTTGTTTTGTAAATTGTACCGGAATTTCTCTAAAAATGGTACATAAATTACTTCATTTTTGTGGATAAAAAAGGAGAAATAAAACGGATTAATATATTTGTATGCAATTTTCTCATTAAAGCTGAAAAAAAATTATTTTATTTTCAATTTGAATAGTTGGTGAAAAAAATCTTGATTACAGTAAAATTTCCGAAAAATAAAAACATATTTCCACATATTCAAACTTTATGAATCAATTTATTCTGCAGAGTAAAAATCGCCTGTCAGCATATTGTCAAGAAATCAAGATTTGTTTCAGCTATAGATTAAACCAAAGACACAAATTTGCTGTTACATGCAAACGTAACACTTGCAATTGCAAAGCTTTTTGCAACCCCAAATTACATGCAAACGTAACATTTACATGTAATTTGCACCCAAATTAATTTTAATTTGAACCGTAATAAATGTTAAATTGCAATGAAAATTACATGCAAAAGTAATGTTTACATATAATTTTGGGTTGTAAAAAGCTTTGCAATTTAAGTGTTACGTTTGCATGTAATTTTGGGCTAGCTTTGCAATTGAAGCTCCTTGCATTTAAGTGTAGAATTATTCCTCCCTATTCACAAGAATTGAATTTAAAGAAAAAGCATATACTATTTCCAATGAATTATTTTAATTGATGGCTGTTAAAACGTTTCTCAAAGTCGTTAAAAGTAAAATGGTTTATCATAGACCGGGAGGCGGCAGCAAAGACAATCATCTCATCAAGTTCACGGCTGAAATTCCAGAATTAGTTAAAACTCGATTCGCATATTAAAACGCAATCGGTCTGCCAAGTCATATCTTGCAGGAAAACACGTGAAAACCCGATTTTGGCGGCTGACTCGTAGGTTTACCATTGTGTTTTCCTGCACCCAGTTCTCCATGTTTTCATACTTTTGGGTGCAGGAAAACATAATGGTAAACCTACGAGTCAACCACTAAAATCGGGCTTTCACGTGTTTTCCACCAAGATATGACTTGGCAGACCGATTGCGTTTTAATATGCGAATCGAGTTTCAACTAATTCTGGAATTTCAGCCGTGAACTCGATGAGGTGGTTGTCTGTGTTGCCGCCTCCCGGTCTATCAGGTAAAATTGACATTTCTTTTTACTCAATTCGTCGATTTACACGATTTTATTTAGCCGTCCTTTTTCCATTGGTTGCAGTTTCCTTTTCGCGGTTATTTGGCACAAAATTTTACCTTTTTTAAACTGATTTATGTCAAGGCCCCTATAACAAAGAAATATCGTATTTTCTTCTATGAAATGTGATAAAGAGTTAGTTAATTGTTTACGATTTTAATTATCGCCGAAACGTCAGTGAAGGCTTACTGTTGAGACCCGAAAAGTTTTTGGTTTCTGTCTGTCTGTCTGTTTGTCTGTCTGTCTGTCTGCCTGTCTGTTCCACGATAACTTCCACAAAAAGGGTATGTTGGCGAGGTACCCGGAATTAGCTGTATAGTTTTTGGTTAAATTTGGTTCATTCGTTGGAAAAATATAGAACATTTTATTTTAAGTCATAATGCTTTTCAATGGGAAGTCAGATGATTTTTTAATTTTAACATTCCGCGAAAAGAAAATCACGCATTTTGATAATTCTAAATGCTAAATTATGGATATTAAATTTACGAAATGGATATCTTAATTTAATTTGATAGCTTTGAAAATTTCCCAATATATTTATTAGAATTTCTAAATTAATTGTATAAATTATTGGGAAATTGTACGCATTAATTTCAAAGATATGAAAACTTTAATTTCTCATTTTTTACAAAAATTTCCTATGCATTTTCTTTCTCTCTTTCATTAAATGGATGCTAAGCAACTATATTTCAAAGAATATCAACAAAGGAAAATTCAAGTGAATTATTTTGACGCGAAATGTTATTAACAAAATGGCTAATTTTCGGGTGATTTAATTTTTTAATATGCTTTTTCTAATGAAATAGATGAGAATTTATTTTAACTACTAAAGAAAGATGACCAAACCGGCTTTCCAAACGAAAAATATAAAAACGTTGAATGTGAAAGTGGAATATAAGTCTCATAAGAGAAATTTACATTTGTATAAGCATATTTAATACACGAAATTTTATTCAATTTCAGCAACATATGATATTTAGTGGTTGAAAAAAGCATTCTTTTAAGGATAGAATAAAACCTCCTGTATAAAGAGATGGTTAATTTAATGAAATTAAAATAGTAAATGCACTCAGACATATACTCGATTAATTAAAGCGCACAATTACTGGAAATTGATAATATAAAATTAAAGTGACAACGGTTCAGGGGGGCTCCGCCCCCTGAAGATATGTAATCTTATTCTAAAAAAATACAGTAATAAGTAGTTTATCTTATCATTTATCTGACATAAAATTGTGTTTAATGTGATACTTCTAAAATTTTTGGACCTTTCAATAAATCTTATCTACCCTATATATATAAAATCCTAATGAAACGAATTTGTGAAACGATTTTATGAAACGAATTTATGAAACGATTTTATGAAACGACTGATTATACGACTGATTATGTGTCAGGGCTATTTTTAATAAAATATTAAACGCTTGATGGTGAAATTAATACCAATTGTCCATAAAAATCCGCGGATGTCAAAACTGGTAATAGAATTTTGAAATTGGATTTAGTTTTCGAGATATTAATTTTTTTCTAATTTTAATGACTTTTCTGTAATGATGGCAACTAATTACTCAGTTTTTTTTGTGACAAAAAAAGGGAAAAAAATTGAAAAGGATCCCGACAGGGATTATTGATTTCTTTTTATTCGTCATTTTCAAATTGAAATTGAATTTATCTTTTATTTCAATCGATAATGAAGACAAGATTGTGATTAAATTATGTTTTTCAGGAAAATTTGAAAAAAAAATCCCATTTCTATCGTTAGGATTCAATTGTCTGTCAGCAATTAATTTAATTTATAAACTGAAAATATTTTGAATAAATTCGTCCAAATGACGTCATTTATGCAAACGCAAAAGAAAGGGGGAAAAGGAATTAATAATAATTATTATTTATTGATATCATATTGTTATTTTTTTGTAAAATTTAATTAAACGAATTTATAAAATCACTAATTCGGATATTTCAAACGAATATATAAAATAATAATTGCCCAACTGAACGGAAGGAGAATAAAATATCCTGCTTGGTTTTCTATCCTGCTTGGTTTTTGCCGCCAAGCTTTTTAAAAAAGCGTCAAGTCCCCTATAATAGAAAAGCACCAAAAGTTCATTGGATTTGTTTTCATAACTTTGGGCGACAAATCTATGTATATTAACGAATCTATCCCTTTTTTGAAGCTCGAATTACGCCAAACCTAAAAGCAAAGGATCCTATATTGGAAAAGTTACCCGATTTTCTTATGGACACTATTCAAGTGACATAACATGGTGTAAAATTATCGCGGATAGCAAATTTGTTTAAATATCTCACCAATTGATGCCGAGCACAAAATATTTAATTGATTTTGTATGATAAATAATTATTAGAAAATTCGTATATACATATTAATTAAAATAAATAATTTTCATATTTAAAATAACATGGAAATATGCATGATGGTGCACTAAAATAGAGAGAAAATTAAAACCTGTTACTGAAAATGTCTATAACATAGTACTTTTCAATACCGTGGTTCTTAATGTTATTCACAAGCAGATGAAATTTTTCTCATCCTTAAACGCAAAGGAAGAATAGAATACAGATCGTTGTTATAACAGTCCGAGAGGTAGCCACAATTTAAACCTAACCATTTTATGCAAGCTGATTTTCAAGTTGTAATTAATTTTACTTATGAATCCCGAAAACAGTCGTCAGTTGTCGCAACAGCTGTGTATGAGGCCATGATAATCAAAAAAGGCCCCATTAAAACGTTAAAAGCATGCAACCCAATTACAGATTTACCAATATTTTTAAAATAAAGAACGCTGTCATGTTTTTAGAGGCCTCGAAGTCTGAGCGGGGGTTGGCAAGCGTAGCTTGCAGGGGGTAGGCCCCCTAGTATTCTTATACATGTATAAATAACGTTAAAAAATTAATTTTAGGCTATCAAATATTATGCAGATTATATTAAAAATTAGTGAGATTAATGAACAATGATTTGTAGAGCTGACGTTGAGGCCTCTGATATGTAGATTTACTAGTTGGGAGTGAAATATTTTGCTTGATTAGTACATTTATTTTTCTTTTAGTGTTACGTGAACGAAGTCACGGGTAACAGCTAGTTTAAATATATATAGTTTTCTTTAATGAGGTTGGTGTAGAAGCATGCTTTTTTACGTGCACTTATATTTAATTAACTTGTATTTAATTAATTGCAATAACTTGTATTTAATTAATAACACCTCTAACTGCCAAAGTTAGATACATGGCCGCAGGTTATAATAAGGTTTCTTACTTCTCAAATGTACCAATTGTTTTGCGGGATTTAGCGAGATCTTGAATTTACATGACAAAAATATTGAAAATTATAAAAAATTCAAAAACCATACATAGGAATCAAAATCGAATTATTAATATTTTTAAATATAGACTCTCAAGACTATTGCTCACAAGATTAAAAAAAATAATTTCAACACTATAAAAAATTGGACTAGCATAACAATTTTATTCATCAGTTTCCCTTTTTGGTTTTCATCTATTTTCCCCTCTATTACAATATATTTCTTTCTAAAAACGGAGCTAGACTGTAGGTAAAAAAAATATATATATTGTTTCTCCTGTAGTGAGACTTATAAAACAACTCTACCTAGTCGAGAAAACTTGAGAAAATTACATATAAATTTCATCCATGTCATAGAAATTCTTCGTTTTGGCGCACTCTGCGAGTGTCACGTATGGGTGACTCATAAGATGTTCAAAATCCTTAATTATTCCTATCAGTAATTTTTAAATCTAAATTTTGTTTTATTAAATCTGATCATTAAAGCGATCGAATTACACAAAAGCTTTGTTTTAAAAATATAAAGGACGCTTTGTCGCGAAATAAATCGCAAAATTTACTATTAAAATTGCTGATTGGATATCAAGGATTCTGAGCACTTTATGTGTACGACGCTTATGGATGACGCTTATGGACGACGCCTGTCACGAAAGGTTAAGACAATTGATTTTTTTTTAAACTTCTCGAGCAAATGTTACAGTTTTACCTGTTTCGGAGGATGAAACATTCCTAAACCAAACCTATTGTGAAATATAGATTTTTTGTAAACAGAAATCTTTCAATTATTCATTATTTCCAATTCTTGCATTACTTTTATTGAATAAATTATATATATGGCAACAACATCAGTATTCTTTGAAATTTTCATTAGGTAATGAAGGAAGAGTTGGCATGGCAGCAGTTCAAGTACATGATTTGAATAAAATTAATTTTGAAAGAGTGTACAAAGATATCTCTGAACGATTACCTACTTATGCTATACCTGCATTTCTAAGAATATCAAATGCCTTAGAAGCAACTGGTAAGTATTTTTCATTTATTAATTCATGTCGCAATAAAGAGATTTTAGATAAGGCCCTTGTCATATCAAAAATGGCTACTTTGTCACTCATTCCTAATTTCATTTTTGTCCTTAAACGCATAAAATTGGCAGGTGCTCTTCTTCAGAAACTGCGAAATCGAATAATTTGTGACATACCCAGGCATCGAAGCGATCACTTTTTTGGACATCATAAATTTTTTAAAATTATGTTTCTGGAATAATTATATAACAAATGCAAGAAAAACTAATCACGAAGCGGTGTTTTACATCATTTGCACGGTAATTCTAAAACGTAAATTTTCGTAGGGAAATAGTGTTGGTCAAAAGTTGGATTCGGTCTCTTTTAAAAGAAACCATTCCGAGTCCTCCATACCATTACCTGCTGTTGACTTAACACGTTGACGGACACTTGCAGCTATAGCCGCCAAAGTGAAGTTCACAATGTGGCATGACGGCTATAGCCGCCCAAAACGAAACGGTCGTTTTTAGACACTACGGCTATAGCAGCACAAATGTGCATTTACCGGCTTACAAGTAGAAGCCCAGTGTCATGTTTTGGAAACTATTTTTTAGGTTGAAGTCCGTTTTCCACCTGTTATACGAGTTGCAGCTTCAGTATGCACGTGCAGGGTGGCTAGTGGTCAGGGAAAAATACAGTAAAAAAAATGGAACCAGTATATTCTTATAGAAAAATTCAAATTGAATATTTGATCGAATAATCAATATAAATTTTTCTATAAGAATATACTGGTGTTTATCACTTTTTTTGATTGTATTTTTCCCTGACCACTAGACATCCTGACGTGGTTGTGAAGGGAGTAGTGCAACCTAATTAACCCCTTAATTCTCGCTCCTACAAGGGTGTCTACTCCCGTCAATATCACGGGCTGAGGTGTCGTTCGTTATTTCTCGTGCCCGTCATATTTCCGGGCTCAAGATTTAACTGCTGGAAAAAACTTCTGAAACCAGAAAATTTTAACTGGAATTTCCATGTGAAGTCTTTGCGTCCATTGCTTTTAAGTCCATTTGAAGTCGCGCGGGTTTGGTTCGTACGATCTATATTTTGGTAAATTATGGAGTCTGATGAATCAAGCATTTCTGATGATAACTGGAATATCCGCCGGTGATTTTCATGGGCAGTGTAGACAACTTTTTTTTTTTTTAAATTCAGATTGTTTGACTACCACCAGTTTTTTTAAAATAGTGTAATTGGATTTATTTTCGCATCATTTTATCTTCTGTAAACTACGGTGAAAATTTCTACATCAAAAAAGGGGTGGGAATCAAATAATCTGAATTAGAAAAAAAAGTAGCCTACACGGGCGGCGCATAAGGTGTTAAGACACAGAATTCTCGCATGATGGCTTTTCTACAAATGTGAATTTGTTCTATAACATATTGTTTTTTTGCCTTAAAAAACTAATTGCATATTTTATTTAGAAACCTTATAATTATTCAATATTTGAAATAAAAACAATAGTTACTTTTTTGATGGTTTTTTCAAATATTAAGCGACCTTGAAGGGGTTAAAGGTGATGAATTAATCAAAATTAAGTTTATTTAAGCAGAAAGAGTAAAACTATACTTCTAATATTCTAAAAATTACAAAAACATATAGTGTTAATTTTCGAACTTCACTTGTTCCTACTGTCCGTCAATGTGTTAAAAGGAATCTATGGCACAGAATCACAATTTATTTATAAGGATAAGCAGGAAAATGGGCAGCGGAGGGGTTTAGGCTTAAATATAGAGAATATAAAAAAGCTCAATTACACTAAATATTGAAAGGAGAAATTTATTTCCCAAAAGACTTAATAAATTCAAAACACTCAACTCAAATCCAAATGGCTTCATTGTTCGTTCTGCAAGAACCTAAGAAAGTCACTAACTCACATTGTCATTACACAAAGAAAAAAATTCTATTCGTACTTTCTGATATGATTTCGGAATTCAGTATGTAAAAGGTAGCCTAACTGGCAACCCACTCTATAGACACTGAATGTAGTCGAACATCGTTGTTCTCTTGGCAGTTGAGATTTTAGCTAGCTGAGGGAAGGCATTAAGTACAGTAAATACCGTCTAAGGTGGAATTGATCAGTACCGCGAATATTTACCGTCGTAGGCAGTATGTTCCCTTACCAAACTTTACTCTATGTCTATGGTTTCGCCGCAACGTTAAAATCTTTCCGAGTTCAATAGAATTACATTTAACACAGAGTCCGCTTTAGACAAAGAGTAACAGAATGACGACATACGCACCGGATGCATACTCAGATTGCAAGCTTTTGTCTAAACTATGGAAATTCGCATTCTTGAACTTATAAATACTTTCCAAGGCAAGTTCACGAGTGAGACCAGTCAACAAATATTAGCTTAGCGATAATCATGGACTTTCCAAGAATTTCTCCGAAATCCATTCGACCTAATCAAACTTTATTGCTGGTATGCCGCTTCTCTTATTTATAAAGACACTCCACTTTCGGCATCGCCCACGTTTAATATGTAGAACACAATAAATAATATATTAAAATATTTGACATGTCCTCGTAAAGAAACTACACACCAAATGATTATTTTTAGTTTAACCTCTCGGAAGGAGAGCTACGTATACCTGACGTATAGCGTGCGTACGATTCCAATTTTTGATAGGAGCTAATATTTCTGAAAAATAAAAAGTAGTACACGAGACCTTCGTCTCAAAATATTTAAAACCTTCTCTGTTGTCAGTATTGCCAAATTGGGGAATTTTTTATTCACATTATCTACCATTTTTATGACTAGTAACTTTCGCTGTACATAATCACGGAATATCTGTCATTAAATAAAGCAAATATTACTAGTCTGTTATAGTAGTGGATCTATTGAATAAAAAAATTTCCCCCCTTAGCACTGCCTAGTATATCAGAATTAGGCTAGTCAAATCACCGTATATGAATTAAAAAAATTTTCATTCGATTAAAAAAAAAGAAAAAAATTCGCCAAATTTTGGTGACCTTAAATTCTTTAATAGTAATCCGGCTATATTTTTTGAGGATGGCAAAGCCAAAGATTTGAAGAGAAACGCAATTTTTTCAGAGAGTAGTGCTGACAATCATTCGCGCATAATCGCGTCATTGCCGATTAAAATTTCATTCTTGCAACCAGCTCGAACTTAAGAGAGTCGCATTTGGAAACCCATACGGAAAGGCCAGCTTTATATTTGTCTCATGTTTTTTTTAATTACTGGCTTTTTGTAGACTGATTTTTAATTGTCATGTCACCGCCCCTTGAATACTAGTCCTGTTTACTGGCACAAAAAAAGGTGGCTTTCGTAGGCGGACTTTTTCTACGTAAGCGTTTGCGCGGTCCCCTGAATTTAGACATCATTACTTTTCTAAGGGTTTCTTTGACATCTAATCTCAGAAAAATAAGGTGGAGGAAACTTTTACAAATTATTGGCATTTGAATTCAAGGGATCGTACAAACTCTGAAAAAAATCCGTCTAAGACAGCTGTCATTTTTTGTGTGAGAGCTCAAGCCTCGAATTCAGGGAGCGGTGGTTATGTGTTTTATTACGTCATATATGTGCAGTGATTATATGAGCAATTAGCGGAACAATTAAAATTTTGTGTACCGGTATTTCCGTTCTCACAATTCTTTGGATTGACTTGCAGTAAGGTTACGATTTTCAATCTCCAAAATAGGGATATGTCTGTGGCTGATAGCTTACGCGAGTACTATTTACGTTATGAACAGGAGCCAGATGGCGAGGGGCTACTGGGAGTTGTGTTTGGCCTGTTTTACAGATTTTTTTAAAATAAATTGTTTCAGAAAAAAGAGAATGTATAGAGTCTTTTAGGGAGTTTATACGATATTGTTTAAATAATTACTTACCGTAATTTCCGGCGTATAAGCCGCAGCTCAAAGAGTCGTTTTTCGACCCAGAAATATTATTTTATAAAATGTAACTTAAAAGATCGCTGTAAATATTTAACTACAATTATTGAATAAAATTTCTGGGTCGAAAAACGACTCTTTGAGCTGCGGCTTATACGCCGGAAATTACGGTAAATATTTTTGATTTTATTACAACTTTATATTTGAGACTTCTGGCTCTAAACGTTTTACCGTAATTTCGCGCGTATACGCCGCACCTCAGACAATTCGATTTCCTACCAGAATTTATTTTAAATAAAACGTGACTTATTTCTGCTTAGCACTTATTTGACTTCTTATTTTCAATAAAATTTCCGGTTTGAAAAAGACTTAACTAAGACGCAGCGCATACGCGCGAAATTACGGTATATACTATTTTTGTATTTTTTTTCCGAAACACTCATAGTTTATTTTTTTAAATTTTAATTTGATTTAAAAATATTTCTGGTACCTTTCTTTTACAATCTGGTACTCAGTGTTATGCATCTTTAAACGGCCGTCGATCATCAAATGGTATGTTTCCAATTTTATCTATATTTTGTAGTAATGCTTTATGATTTAATGTATTACTGAAGGAAGTGGTGTTAGAGAGTTAGGCCCCTTGTCCTAAAAATATCCACCCCCGGTGTTTTCGGATTCGTTGTCATCTATTCGTATAAATATTGCATTTCCATTGATTCCAAGATGGCGAAGTATTAAAAAAGAAAAGTATGGGGCGAGTTTGGAAAGCGCGGCAAGAAAAAATCGTCAATAAAGTCTGTCCTGGGCTTTCACATCTCTTCTTTCCTACAATTGTAGTATAAAAGCTTACATTCAAATCCCTTTGGTGGTTGTTGAGAAATTTACGGACATATGTATATACAGAACAGAATAAAACAGAAGATCTTTCTTATGTTGCTTAATAAATTAAGAACTTTATAATTTTTTTCAGGAACTTACAAATTGAAGAAAGTCAGCTTTCAAAAACAAGGATACAACCCAGAAATCATTGATGATCCTTTATATGTGCAAGACATAAAGAAAAAAGCATTTGTTCCTCTTACAAGTGAACTATACTACGAAATACTCAAAGGAACAGTGAAATTTTAAATTATTGACACATTCTTGTCTGCTTATATTTTCATAAATATTTCATAAAGTATTCTAGTATATTCTGCTGTAATCTTATTGTCGAAATGTTCATAACTAGTTATAGTACGTGAATGCATGCAAATCTGTTAAAGTGTGATACCAACGATTTTATTGTCTATAAATTATTGTTCCTCTTACAAGTGGAATATACTACGAATCACTGAAAGGAACAGTGAAATTTTAAACTTTTGACATTTGCCTTCTTACATTTTCATAAGTGTTTCATGAAGTATGTGATGCTGTAATCGTATTGTCGAAATGTGTATAACAAGATATAGTACGTGAATGCATTCAAATATGTTAAAAGTCTACTATAAAGTTGTGTTACCATCGATTTTATTGTCTCCAAAATATAAATTTTATTTCCTTATTGTTGTCTATTTTTTGTAATGTTCATATACATTTGTCTGTTATTTATTTTTTTATTATACAAAATAAAATGTTATTTACAGCAGCCGTCTGGGGTAAATCAGTACCGAAAAGTACAGTTCAAAATATACTGCCGATATATTTTGGTTGATATTGGAACTCTGAATCCCATATTACCCTACGTTCAAATGTTGATATATATGTATGTGGGATTATGATGAATGAGTAATAAGAGTATCACCAAAAAATGGATTTTTCAAATAAAAAGATAAACAACAAGGTTTAATAAAACAACGAAATATACAGATAGGGATTCAACATATAGATAGATTAATATTACATAACAATAACGGTTTCCTGCCCTTTCAATAAACACAGACTTTGCAAGCATCAAGTTTCTTCAAACCTTGAGTAAAAGAACTCAACCAACTTCTTTGAAGACTAAAATCTATCGAACTTCTCGTTCATCCTCGTGTGTTTCCATTCTTGTGTATCGTGAAATCGTATTCATTCTTGCAATTATCAACTCGTGACTGTTATTACTTCATTGAGTTCGTATAAATGTTGCTGTTAATTCTCATTCATACACACACACACACCCATATATATATATATATATATATATATATATTATTGATGGTCATAATGAATGATTTTGTCATCAGCACAGTTTCTAACATTCCTTCTTTTTAATGAATTACCACCAAAAATTTTGTAAAAAAAAAATAAAACATAGTTGCGAATTTTCGTAATTTGGTTAATCAATATCGCTAGAAATTTTATACAAGAATAACGAAAAATAAATTTGATATTATTTTCAGAGGCTCCTAAGTTAATTCTTTTTATAGTAAGAAATTCCTTATAAAATTTCTGGTGGTAATTGTTTTTTAAAAAATACGAAATTTGGCAGCTGTGCTTTTGCGCATGTCCAAATGATTCCTTCGAATATTAAAATCGTTCATTCTGTCCATCACTTACTTATACACTGCTCAAAACAATTAAAGGATATTTCAAGTTTTATATAAAATAAAGATATAAACGAATTTTTTTTGCCGAAAATAGAAGAAGAGAATCACAAATGCAAATTTTTCTGGTTTTCAAACTGTGGAGTATGCAAATTTTGAGTTCGATGTCAAAAACGTCGCTTCAGCGGCAGCGAATGAAATTTGACTTTCAACTGGATAAAAGAGAATGAAGACAAGGATGATCGGCATTCAGTGATTGCTTTGTTTCGATGAGTACGATGTCTCAGCGAAGTCATTTGACAGATTCAGAAGCTTGGAGAATTTTTGGTAGGTTAGAAGGGGGCCAAACTCAAGCCGAAGTAGCGCAAGCCATTGGAGTGTCACAAAGTCTCATTTCCAGGATCTGGAACCGTTTTTTGGAGAGTGGATGTGCAGGCCGAAGACCAGGGCAAGGTCGTAGACGGGCAACAACGCCCAATGAAGATCGGTATTTAGCATTAACAGCTCGGAGACACCGAAACATGAAAGCTACTCTTCTCCAACAACACCTTCGCTCGGCTACAGGCACCACGATTTCAACTCAGACTGTCCGAAACCGGCTCCATGCTGTAGGTCTGTATGCTCGCCGACCGATGGTATGTGTTAGATTAACATCAAGGCATCGTCGCGACCGCAGGGAGTGGGCAACCGAGCATGTCAACTGGAGGAGAAATGAATGGAGCAATATTCTGTTTTCTGACGAGTCCCGTTTTTCTGTGCATCCGGATAATAGGCGTATTTTCATCTGGAGGGACCGTGGCAGTAGGAATAATCCTGCGTTCGTGCACGAAAGTGTCAGATTTGGCGGTGGAGGAGTGTTGGTGTATGGTGGTATCTCCATTGACGGGCGCACTGACCTCTACATCATTCGAGATGGAGCTCTGACTGGTCGCCGATATAGGGATGAGATCCTCAGACCTATTGTAGTCCCTTACGCTGCAGCAATCGGAGATAACTTCATTTTAATGGACGATAACTGCAGGCCACATCGTGCAAACCTGGTGGAGGATTTCCTTTTCGAGGAAGGAATCGTTCGAATGGAATGGCCAGCGTGTTCTCCAGACATGAAGCCAATCGAGCACGTTTGGGACGCTCTAGGAAGACGAGTTTCTGGCCGCCAACAACCCCCACAAACTCTCCAAGAACTGGAAAGAGCTCTTCTGGAAGAGTGGGGCAGAATACCCCAACTCGTCATTAATAGCCTCATTGAGTCCATGCCTCAAAGGTGTTCAACGTTGCTGGCCGCCCGTGGAAATCATACACCCTACTGAAAATGATTTTCTTTGAAGAAAACACCTTTTCTTATTGTTTTTTTCTCATATGCACAAATTGTGTTTTTTTCCTTTTGTACACAAATGCGCAATAAAATGCATTTTTTCTGCCAAACATGTGTAATTTATTCTCATATAACCTACTATGTCTGTCGACCATGTATCAATCAGCTAAAAAGTTTCCTAGATACAAAATCCACCTAAAACTGCAATATCCTTTAATTGTTTTGAGCAGTGTATATACATATCGGATTATTGCCATGCAATAACAATTGTATTTAGAAATCGATTTGGATGGAGCTCGTTTATGTATATTTTAACCCCTCCCCCCACCTCAAGAAGATCCGAACAATGAATGGCTAATTAATTCAAAAATAAGCAAAAAATACCTTTCAAATAAACATGAAGATCATATGGGATCTATTTTCGTCAACGTACAAGCTTTGATTTTTCAAACACTAACACCCACTTTGAATACCATATTTGAGTTCCTTGGCTCAAGATAGCCGAAAAAAAGATGTAGTTTATATAAGTTTTCTTAAATTTTCATTTGAGTTATAAAATAAAATGTGTTAAGAGTTTATTGTAAATTTCGAAAAATAAAATTAAGATCTTTCCGGAAACATTCAATTAGTCACCACAAAAATATAGAAAAGATCTCTTTGTTTTTTATGCTTACTTTACCATTACAATCAAAGCCATTAAATAATAAGCCCAGTCAGATAGTGTTAAATTTGTTAGCGGCACACTAGCGCCACTTCATCTGCTGCGGAAGTAAGGCGAAACAGAAGTGCGTCGCAGAGAAACGATACGATTTATTTATACCGATACTTAATACGATTTTTATCGTTTGTATCGATGTTTTGTTTTTGCACTTCCTTTAAAAGCTTGCTAATTATTGGGATCTTTTACATTAAAGCTAAAACTATAATGAATAAAAAAAGGGGGAAATTTACTGGATTAATATTACTATATAAATATAGTGGTGGCGAAGAAGTTGATTTATTTATTAAAAGTTAAATAAAAAGTGATGGAAATTTACATCACTATGCAATTAAGGGTTAAATTAATGTTACTTGAGAAAAAATTGATTTATGTATGGCTTATTTAACCAATGTTAAATAAAGAAACAGTAAAATAAAAATAAAAAAATTGAATACGCAAAATCGAAAAACAAAACACTTACCCCGTCATTGTGTTGCCATTCCTTCACGACAAACCACCATCCGCGAATCGTTTGCGTTTCAGCATCCCATCCGCAAGATGGCGCTATTTTCAACTTGCGAAAAGTTTCCCATTTATCTGACTGGGCTTATTATTTAATGCCTTTGATTACAATAGCTGTGAACCACTGTCCACCGATTAATAGACCTAATCACTGATGCAAACATTTTTCCGCCGTAGGCGGATATTTTTTATCGGGTACTTTGAATTTTAATACTACTATTTACTAAAAGTATTATTCACTTTAATTAATATCAGATAAAGTAGAGAAAGACTATATTTAGAAAATTTACAGAGAGATTAGTATTTAAAAAAGGGACAGGTGGAGGCCTGAAATATATACCATATCGATGTCATCTATCTCCCCTGAAATTTTATTGGTTGCGTTTTGAAACCCTCTGTATATAATTCATAGAATTTTATATTTTCCTTAATTAACCCATTCGCTGTCAACCACGAGTATACTCGTGGTTTTTCAATCTAAAGTTACGAATTCGTACAGGAAATTTTGAAAGAAGAATTTTTATTTTATGAAATCACAAAATGTCTGTAATTAAATAAAGTAAATATTTATATTAGTATTTTCTGGTGTGAATTCGAACTTTCTAAATAAAATAAAATTCCGGTAATTTTAACCCGTCAGTGAACGTGTTAATAATACGTTTAATTTTTTTTACACTTACAATGATAATGCCCGAATAATTTGCAAAAAAGAGAATTTTTTTTTCTGCAAGAGAAATTCTTTTCGGAGTATTAGCTTTGAAAATTTCAAATATTTAAAAATATAAATACATTTTTCAAAGCTTTTTAGAGAAAAGTTAATATTTTTTTAGTTTTTTTTGTGGGATACTAATATTTATGGACACTTTGGAAATTGGAAAGATTCTATTCAAATAGCCCGAAGAATTCATGGATTTTTTTTTTTTTTTTTTTTTTTTTTTTAACGAAAAAAAAAGGAAAAAAAAATCTGTAACTTTCAGGCGGAAGAAGTTTTTTTTTCTAGTTTTTCTTTCGTAACTTAAAGTTAAAATATTTGATTTTTTATGAACATAAGACTAGAAGGGTTTTTAGATTTAAAGAATTATGCACACTTACTCTGAAGTAAAGGGGTTTTACAAAAGTTGTTGTAGAAAGGTAAAAGACTAAACATTTATCTTTAAATAAAAGCAGTTTCAATGTATTTAAAATGTGTATTTACTAAGAATATCTTTTGAAGAAATTATTTTATAAATGCTTTAAAAAATTGAATAACAACATTTTTCAAATAATGTAATAAAATCACCTGTTAACTTTAAATTAAAGTTTAATTATTGCTTAAACTGATAAAAACATAACACGAAATGTTAAAAAATACCTTTTAACCCCTTGAGGGGCGGTGGTATTTATATACCACTTAATTTTAATTCTCAAACGCCACATTTACACCGGAATATTGGAATCAAATTTTACTTTTAAAATATACGTGCAGAAACACTTTTACTTATTTTGAAATAAATTTTGTTTTTAAATCCCGGTGTGAATCACTGATTTCAACATTTTAGAAACATAAGTACTTTGCCCCTGAAAGGGTTAATACAGATTACATATGTTTCATTCGCTCTACCGGGGACATCTTCAGATCTAAATGATGAATAAAATATTCTCGCATAGTTTTTTGAAAGTGGTAAACATAAACCACGAGATCGCATGTCCAAGGCAAGCAGGTGCTTAACCCTTTGATTGGCGGTGAGATATATTATATCCCACCTAATTTTAATCTGATTCGAACCAGAAACTTTTAATCTTTTTCACTATTTTAACTTTGACGGGAAAAGTTGAAAAATTGCTTTTCCCTATTTTGAACTAAATTCTTTCGTAAACACCGGTGTGAGTTCGACGTAAGGAAGATAGAATGTTCGGTAGATAGAATGTTTCAAGACCAATCCACCTTTACCTCACAACAAGCAAAGAATTCCAATGAAAATTTTGCACATTGCAGGGTAATCAGATGTTAACAACTGCTGAACAAAATTGTTTGCCACAGAACAAAATTGACAATGCAGAAACAAAATTGTTTGCCCCTGAAAGGGTTAAATTGATCAAACTGGAAAACGCGAAAATTACTATTTTTTTTTTAAATTACTTTTTTAATCTGTAAAACATCGCGTATATAATTACCTAAAATTTGGCACGCGAAGTTTTACAGATTGAAAAAGCAATAAAAATAAAAATAAATAGTAATTTTCGCGTTTTCAAGTTTGACCAATTTAAGCACCTGCTTTCATTGGACTTGCGACCTCGTGGTTTATGTTTACCACTTTCAAAAAACTATGCGAGAATATTTTATTCATCATTTAGATCTGAAGATGTCTCCGGTAGAGCGAATGAAACATATGTAATCTGTATTAAAAGGCATTTTTAAACATTTCGTGTTCTGTTTTTATCACTTTAAGCAGTAATTAAACTTTAATTTAAACAAAATTTTTAATTAGTTTTTATTAAGTAATATTTTCTGTCATTTGAAAGAGTCATTTTGAGAGACTGTGAAATTGCTTTATTTCTATCGTTATTATGTTTTGTTGAAAACTCAGTTATCTATTTCTATGTTAAGTTGTAAGAGTTTCTGTGCTATATAGATGTAATATAGTTTAAACGTTTACGACTCTTAAGGCAGTGTGCAAGCGAAAAGTAAATTTAATATTCATTAGTGTAATAAATTTCTTTTATGAGGTACCGCACATATTAATTTGCTCTGTTTAATAAAAATTAAACTGTGGTTTTAATTTTTTGAATAGATGGTTGCTAAAAGTCTGTTATATACCGGGTGTACACCTACTCAAAGCGGTCTCTAGTCGGAACTATTCATCAGAAAAATATGAAATTTGGACTGTTTCTAAATGAAGAGTTGCGAAAGACATTTAGCTGAAAAAAAATCAAAAATTGCCGTCAGAGGACATTTTCTGATAAAATGGTGGCATATATTGAAATTTTAGCAACCATGTGATATATTCGCTCGCGCACAATGAAAATGTTAAATAAAAAGACGCAATGAATCACTTGTCAGCATTTTCCAAGGTCTTTTCCCTGTCTCTTATAGCTTTACCAAGGAAAATGGTGTGCAGTTTATAAAATCGTGCTTTACTGGTGAACACCTTCCCCCCCCCTTTTCTGTCAAAATGGAGACTCCGCACCAGAAGCTTTGCGGACATTTCGAGCTTTGAAAAACATTCGCAGACGTGCAATGACTGTAAACGTATTACAAAAATAATCAAGAAATTTGAGGAAATGGATCGCTGAGTGTTCCTTGACGATGAAGATAGTCTGTTTCTTGAGAGGTAATTGAAAATGGGGCGCTCATGGTAGAAGAGGACAAAGCTTCAAACAGAATGGCTAGTAAATACTTTCGCCACGTTGCTGCAGCTTAAGATCAGCTGACCGCTACTGTTAATAAGATTCTTTTTGAAATTCTGCGGTATCACCCCTATAAAATGTCACATGTTCAGCAGTTGTTACCATCTGATTAGCCTGCAATGTGCAACATTTTCATTGGAATTCTTTGCTTACTGTGAGGTAAATGTGGATTGGCCTTGGAACATTATACCTACCGATGGAGTTAATTTTCATCTGGATGATGCAGTGAATACACACAATTGCCGTAGTTGGGGTGAAAAAAAACCTTATTTGATTCTTCAAGTTCCGTTGCATTTTCAGAAGGTAACGGTAGGGTGCGGATTTACTGCAGACTTTATTCTTGGTTCGTTTTACTTCGAAAAATTAACGCCGAAAGGTCTGATGACATGCTCCATAATCGGAAAGCATTATTCATCACTGCTAGAGAGTGACATTGACGTGCCCGTGCAAGCACATGAGTGCCTTGTGAGAACAAATTTCATGAAGCATGTAGTTTCTCCGCACAGTGCCACTTGCTTTAAAAATGTGCGTAGGAGGAATTTTTCAGAAGAGAATCATGCCATCACTCGCCATTTTTATCATGTCTGGCCTGCAAGATCCCCAGGCCTGAATCACTGTGAATTTTGGCTCTGGGACTACTTGAAAGAATTGGTCAGTAGCGACAACGCAAGAACATTGCCGGAACACAAGGATAATATTTCCCAGCACGCTACCAATGATTTCCAAGAAGTTGCTTCGAGTAATTATTGAACATATTATTTTGCGATTTCAAACGATACTTGACAATAATGGTCAACACCATGAACAGTATTTGTCTTGATACACCAATTCTACAGTGTATACAAGCTTGTACTTTGTTAAATTATTGAAAGAAAGGTAATACGCCCTCTGGTGATCATTTTTACATTATTTTTTCCGCTTAAAGTCTTTCGTATCCCTTCATTAATATTCGCATTCACTATCTACCTTAACCTAGGAAACCTCGGTTGGACGCTCAAATGGTTATTCGTCATTAATCTGACTGGACTCCGCCTGCATCAGGTCCAATCTGGGTAAAAAATCTATAGAAATAATACAGATCTTCTATGAAAATAGGCATAGAATTTTACATAGGGCTTCTGTAGATAAGCTGTAGATAGTTCTAGAAATATTTGTAGAGCTTCTGTAGAAATGTCTGCACAGATTCTATAAAAACATCTTTAGAAATACTTATAGAAGTTCTATAAAAACATCTTTTGAAATACTTAGTACCTCTATAGAAACGTCTAAAACTATTTATAGAGCTTCTGAAGAAATTCTAAAAAAAATTAAACAGTATAGAAAAAACAGGAACAGTAGCGAAAAAAAACATACATGGTTTGCAAAAAAAAAAAAAAAAAAAAAAAAAAAAAAAAAAAAAGATTTCAACTTTGCATTTATTTTGAAAATAGATTAAAAATATGAAAGTCCTTTCCTATATAACACAACAAATGACTAGGTAATTTTAAATTAAATATTTAGTTTCACAAATACCTTTCTTGACAATCATACAAAATATATATTTGTATTAATTTAAAATTATATTTTCCTTTAACAAATATAAGACACAAAACAAATGCACAAATTATTTATTACAGACAAAATATATTAATCAAATAAAGTTCACTTTTTGGAAAATGTAACATAAAGCAGAAAAGAGTACAGGGTTCGTACGGGTACCGTTACTTTTCCAGGTGACATACCAGCATATATATATATTTAAATACATCAAGTTCAAACATACGAAATTTCACATTATTTAAGAAGAGATTATCTATAGAAAAATACTGGTACCGAATAATTTCCTGGTCTTAAAATTCCAGGACCCGTACGAACCCTGGAGTAAAACTAAAACTTAGAATACTGAGCGAATCCAATGACCTGCAGCGATAATTTGAGACATTGCATAAACAAAAACAATAAAACACAATAAAAATAAAATCTAAAAATTCAGGATTTTTACGCTTAAAAAATAGGTTTCTTTGAACACTTAATTAAGTTGACTATAAAATATATATCCTTTCCAGAAGGTTTCATTTTATATAAAATAAAAAAATACAGTTGCACATGTATTTTCTTTAAAAACTATATAACTAGCAGACCTTTGATTACGAATATGCTCCTGTCCCTTAGAATAGGTTTTATTCCTTTATGAATAATTTTTTTGAAAAAATACACTGACATTTTATTTTTAAGGTGCGAAAAAATAAGGGTATTGGTTTTAATCAATATTGTAGGCTTTTCAATTAACAACCTGCATGTTTTAAAAGAACTAATATTTAAAATAAAATAAGGATAAAACTGTTTAATGTATTTTTTGCTATAGTGTTTTCAAAAAATTCCAAATAAAAGTTTTTAACAAAACGATATAGTAAAAAGCGCCGTGCAACTTGGTGGCCGTTTTTTTGTGAACTACTGGCAAAATATTTCAAAGTTCCATTGAAACTTTCAAAAATAAAATTCCATAGCATGTCTAATTCTTAACGGAATTTGATGTATGCAGAAGCATGTGATCATTGTATGTTACATTTGTACAATATGAACATTGTATGTATTTTTTGGACCATATAATTTAACTGTAACAAAAACAAATTTGCTACTTTTTAAACTTTTACTACTTTTTTTTTTTGTTACTTTTCACTTTTTACAAATTTTCTACTATTGAAAATTGTTTATTTAATATAGAATTATCTAATAAATTATACATGCTAGTAGTGGTGGCTCGTGACGGGCTTTATTTGGGGCACTAAATAAATGGTTGCAAACTTTATTATGTCTTACCACTAATTTGTAAAATAAATATTTGGCTTATATTTACAGAGCTGCCACTGGTGACTATTTTTATATTCTACTCGCACCACTATTAATAAAAGATAATTTTTTTAGTATATTTATCTTCACATGTTGTCAAAGACTTTTTGAAAAAAATTTGTTTTGAGAAAGTGGTGCGAGATAGAACTAAAAATAGGTGCCAATGGCAGCCCTGTATTTATTGGTAGAAAGTTTTGCTATTAAAACTAGAAAAAGATTACTTTACAAAATAATGTTACGGAAAACATAAAATTTTCAACCACGCATTTAGTGCCACAAAAAGAGTCAGCCACATTAGCAACTAAAAGAAACCAATGGTTATAATTTTTTTGTGGTACAACATCAAACAGCACTGTCGGAGAATAAAATAAAAGCCAGAATAATTATTCAGTTGCTTTCCAATACTTAACCCTTTCTGGCACAGTGGTCTCACTCCGGGCACACCTAATTTTAATTCCAAACTTGCATTCGGCACCAAGAATATTTTAATAAAATTTTGCTTCTACAATGAAAGCTTAAAATAAGGAGTTCTTATTTTCTAAAAAAGTCGTTTGTAAATTCCGGTGTCTGTCAGTAGTTTTACATTTTACGAAAAGAATTTGTCTGTGCCGGAAAGGGTTAATACTTTCTAAGTTGCGGGGTTTTCGGCAGATCATTGTGGAGTTTTGATAGAAAATACTTTATTATTAATTTTCTTTTTTTTGTTTATTTCTTATCTCATAAAAATATTTTGCTGTGTGGGGTTTAACCAAAGTAGGGTAAATGATTTTACTATACCCAAACATACACAATGCATGTAATCAACTGCAAAACCACATAGGACATTGAAGTTTTTTAATGAACATAAACAAGATGGACGTTTAGTACCTAAAACAGGATTATCTTTTGTTACTGCAAGTTTTGCAGCATGATAAAAACTTTTTCGATTACGTAAAGGAGGTACATATATGACATTACTTTCGTCATAAGACATCATCCTCCTTCTACCCTTATCAACTGAAATACCTTTCTTTTCGCACCAAGTACATCCATGATAACCATTAAAACCATTGTAAAATATTCTGTAGCTTGCATCTCGCAACAGAATCACATGTACACAATACAGGGTGATTCATTAGTAAGTATACAACTTTCAGGTGTTGTAAAAGAGGAACAGATTAAGGCACGTTCAACAATTGCAAGCCGTAAGATAAGTGTACTCAAAAAGTTTTTTCTGCTTCTGTGCGAAGTTTGCGATAGGCGATAGCTTGCGTGTCACACACGAATATTAATAGAAATGACAAAGTCTGCAGTGGAGAAGTTATTTTGTGTTATTGAATTGAGCAAAACGGAATCTGTCACCAATGTGCAACAGCATTTTCGAACAAGATTTGGAAAAGAACCTCTAACCAGAAAATGCATTCATGATTGGTTTAATTTTTTTTAAAACTACGGGCTATTTTTGCAAAGTGGACAGAGAAGGATTACGGTTTGATGTGTGTGTCCCCGTTAGTTTCAGATTTCTTAACCCCTTAATTCTCACTCTCGTCAATATCACGGGCTGAGGTGTCGTTCGTTATTTCTCGTGCCGGTCATATTCCCGGGCTCAAGATTTAACTGCTGGAAAAAACTTCTGAAACCAGAAAAATTTAACTGGAATTTCCATCTGAAGATTCCATTTGCGTTGATTGTGAGGTTGGACTGAGTATTGCATATTTCGAAATATACAGGGTGTCCCACAAGGTACGCAGCGTCTATTATGTACAGATTTGGATAGAGCACGTCAATATGAGTATTTTGAATGGTAACAAGCGGGGTCCCCGAATATAGCGTGATAGTCTAATTACAGGATGAACGTTATCATAGCTGCGAACTTTTACGCTTTTTTCCTACCACTAAAATTTTATAGTAAATTTTACCTTATTAAATCTCCGAAATCACGGGATTCAATAAGGCAAAAATTTCTATAAATTTTTAGTGGTTACCACAAATTTGCATAATCATCTGGGGAATCTTTCATGTTGTACACATCGTCATTTGGAATACCCACTATCGGATTCGTCAATAACGTCATAGCTGCCAACTTTTATGCTTTTCTGATACTACGAAAAATTTATAGAAATTTTTGACTTATTGAATCCCGTGATTTTGGAGATTTAATAAAGGTAAAATTTGCTATAAAATTTTAGTGGTAGAAAAAAGCGTAAAAGTTCGCAGCTATGATAACGTTCATCCTGTAATTAGACTATCACGCTATATTCGGGGACGCCACTTGTTACCATTCAAAATACTCATATTGATGTGCTCTATCCGAATCTGTACATATTAGACGCTGCGTACCTTGTGGGACACCCTGTATCATACTCAAGAAAGTTATTGATAATCAATGTTTAATGTATATATTATATCAAATATTATTTGTGAAAATTTGTAAAGATGTGAAAATTAAAGGTCTTATTCGCATTAATTTGTTTGGTGTAAATCTAACATTAACCTCTTAATTCCCACTCCCGTGACTTTCACGGGCAATGTAGACTACTTTTTTTTAATTCAAATTGTTTGACTCCCACCAGTTTTTTTTTTAAATAGTGTAATTGGCTTTATTTTCGCATCATTTTAACTGCCGTAAACTACCGTGAATATTTCTACATCAAAAAAGGGGTGGCAATAAAATAATCTGAATTATAAAAAAAAGTATCCTACATTTATCGGGGGGGGGGGCGGTGCTTAAGGTGTTAAGACATAGAATTCTCGCATGATGGCATTTCTACAAATGTGAATTTGTTCTATAACATATTGTTTTTTTGCCTTAAAAAAACTAATTGCATATTTTATTTAGAAGCCTTATAATTATTCAATTTCTGTAATAAAAAAATAGGTACTTTTTTGATGTTTTTTTCAAATATTAAGCGACCCTGAAGGTGTTAAACCAATCATAAATGGATTTTCTGGCTAAAGGTTATTTTGCAAATCATGTTCGAAAATGCCGTTCCACAATGGTGACAGATTCCATTTTTCTCAATTCAAGAACACAAAATGCCTTTTCCACTGCAGACGCAACCATTTCTACTGGTATTCGTGTGACAATCGCCTATGTCATTTCGCACATCAGCGCAAAAAAATTATGAGTACACCTACCTTACGGCTTGCATTTGGGAAACGTGCCTTAAACTGTTCTTGTTTTACATCTGGAAGTTTTATACTTACTTATGAATCACAGCATGAATGTGATTGTATGTACAGCATGAATTTTTGATTGTATGTTAACCCCTTTAAAGTTTTAGTTTATACCTTTATCAGAAATTTCATTAATATTTTTAACAAATTAATCAAAATAATCATTGTTTGTAGCTTCAGAATACAACTATGCCCCTCCTAAAATTGTATGTTTTTTCTTATTTTTAAAGGTCATTAACTAAGGACAAGCTGGATTGGCCAAATTGAAGAACTGGATGATTTAAACAAAGGTATCCCTTCTGTATTAAAGGATAAAGTGATATCGAAGGGATCTTTTTTCAAATTTTTATACATTTTATCCGAAGTAATTTCCCTATAGCCACTGCCACTATATTTATTTTTCACACATATTTTCTTTTAGAAGTGAATCGGACAAGATATTTTACAATTTGTTCCTTAATGTCAAACATAATAAAAAAAATTACTCCCATCCTTACATTTGTGGTAAGTGTATTTTTCACAACAAGCATCGCAAATTATCCTTTTATTTCACAATCCAAATTTAAAGTAAAAACAATCTTGGAGCTACAGCATTATACAGGGTTCGTACGGATCAGGCAATTTTCCAGGATTTTCACCAGAATTTTTTTATAGAAAAGGAAACGTAGATTAAACTCGCGAAACTCCGCCTCCTTTTAAGGAGAGAATTTCTGTAATAAAATACTAGTACCGATGAATTTCCTGGTCGCAAAATTCCAGGAGCCGTATGAACCCTGATTATATTACATTTTGTACACGGAAGATAAATTTTAGAACATTTTACGAATGCTTGGAAATACTGAAAAAAAATGATACTTTGTTTTAAGAAATTTATTTGATTCTGACATGTGAAGGTATAATAATTTCAACAAGGAATCAAGTCCTCTATTTGTGATTTGAAATTGTAAACAAAATTCTATTACTAAAAATAAACTACTTCTTAAAGACAGCGTAGAATTTTCATAAAGAGATTGATTTAATGCGTGATTTTTTTGAATAGGTGGTATTTTAGTTTTATCAGTGTTACTACCTAGTTCATCACTGGTATGTTCACTGGTGGTACTAGAAGATAAATCAAAATAACAGTTTAATTCTTTGGTAACATTTACTTATAACCTTTTTCTATAGCTTGTTCTTCGAGGAAAAATACCATTTTCTTTCCACAAGAACTGCTTACGACTATACAATTTTAATGATTAACATAAAAACTATTTTAGAATTAGACAATTATAACCTATAATTTCATTATATAATATTAATTTATTATATAATATATAATAGTTTTTTTTTAAATTGCAAATCACCCAGTTCATCATTTAAGCTTAGTATTTGGTTTAAAAGAGATCAAATTAAGCAGTAACATTAGTTTAAAAAAATCAAATATTAGCATAATAATATGAATTGTGAAAAGTCAAATTAAACACAATATCAGTTAAAAAATATCTCAAATCAAATTAAGATAAAATACTAATATTAGGTCTATGCTTTTGTATAAAATTTAGTAACTTCTTTTAGGTTATTAAAATTACCGCATTTTACTTTTGCCATATCAGTATTGGATTCAGTTCTAACAAAATTAAAAATGGCATTCAACTTCACTTGATCCATAGCGGTTTACTACTTTCTAAATTTAGATGTTTGAAGGCATTGAAATGCTTTCCAGTCATACTATAATTGATAAATTCCTCTTTTATATAGGCTCATAAGTAAGTTTCTTGCTAATATTTTTCCATCACCACTTGCATTCGCACATATCGTCGCTACCATGTCAAACTATAGAATATGAAAAAATGTATTTTTCATTACTTTTAAAAACAGGCTGTTTGTCACCACTAAATTTTATCAGAATTCTTCGCCAAGTAAGAATACCAATAAATCTTCCGTGACGAACAGGGTTGCCAGTTGGACGTTCTTTTTTATTCAGAGATGCCGAATTTATACCGGAAAATTTGAATAATTTTTACTTTCTTCTATCTATAATAGAAGAAAGTATTGTAATCGAATTTTTTTTCGACTTCCGGTTTTCGACGGATTTACACGTTTTAGGGGTCAGAGATTCCGAAAAACACGTTTTTACGAAATGTCTGTCTGTCCGTCTGTCCGTCCGTCCGTCCGTCCGTCTGTCCGTCTGTGTGTCTTCATTGTATCATCTAAAAGTGTATGAAGTTATGCTTCAAATTGAACGTAATTTTTTTTCTATGTTTTTGGCTATGGCAAGCAGATTCTATCAGAATTTGGGGATATTTCGACGAAAGGGGGCGCTGTGATCGATATTTTTGTTCCATTTTCACTATTGTACCATCTAAAAGTGTATGAAGTTATGCTTGAAATTGAACCAAATTTTTTTTCTATGTTTTTGGCTATGGCAAGCAGATTCTATCAGAATTTGGGGATATTTCGACGAAAGGGGGCGCTGTGATCGATATTTTTGTTCCATTTTCACTGTTGTATCATCTAAAAGTGTATGAAGTAATGCTTCAAATTGAACCACATTTTTTTTTATGTTTTTGGCTATGGCAAGCAGGTTCTATCAGAATTTGGGGATATTTTGACGAAAGGGGGCGCTGTGATCGATATTTTTGTTCCATTTTCACTATTGTATCATCGAAAAGTGTATGAAGTTATGCAGATAATTGAACCAATTTTTTTTCTATGTTTTTGACCATAGCCTGCAGGTCCAGGTTGAATTCGGGGATATTTCGACGAAAGGGGGCGCTGCCATTGCGATTTTTGTTTGATTTTCACTATTGTATCATCGAAAAGTGTAAGATGTTAGGCAGATAATTAAACCAAAATTTTGTAATACGTTTTTGGCTGTAGCCAGCAGGTCCTACTAGAATGTGGGGATATTCCGCCGGAAGGGGGCGCTGTGATAGCCATTTAAATATTTCAAATTCAAAAAGATGTATAAAAAATTAGAAATCCTAAAAGTTTTTTCCGTTAAATGTTCGGCATTGATCCGGAGAATCCGGAGCAGTTTTTGTTTTGTCTCTATCTTAAAAAATGGCGGAGATATAGCGGTTTGAAATTTTAGGGTGGTTGACATTATCAAACAAGACAGCAGAATTCATCCATATACGGGTTTAATTTATGAGTTTTAGTTAACAGGGTTTCAGCAAATTTTCTTTCATTGTTGTAACCATTGTTCCTATTCTTAAATGCTTAACACTATATATTTATAATAGCTGTTACCCGTGACTTCGTTCACGCAACATTAAAAGAAAAATAAATACATTAATTAAGCAAAATATTTCACTCCCGATAACTAAAAACCTTAATAATTAACTAACTATTTATCACATTTCATAGGAGACAATACAGTATTTTTTGTTATAGGGACCTTGACCCTCAGTCTTAAAAAAGTGAAATTTTGTGCCAAATAATCGAGAAAATGAAATTGCAACCAATGCAAAAAGGAGGGCCAAATAAAATCGTTGAAATAGACGAAATGGGTAAAAATAAATTTCAATTGTACCTGATAAACAATTTTACTTTTAAGGCCTATGTGAAACGTTTTAACAGCCATCCTTCAAAAAAACATTAATTGGAAATAGTATATGCTTTTTCCTTAAATTCAATTCTGCCTCCTTGGTTCAACGTATAGCTGAAACAAATCTTTTTTTCTAAATGACAGTATGTTGACAGGCAATTTTCGTTCTCCAGAATAAATTGATTCATGAAGTTTGTTTATGTGAAAATGTGTTTTTATTTTTCGGATAATTTACTGAAATCAAAATTTTGTTTTCACCATCTATTCAAAGTGAAAATAAATTCTGTTTTTCAGTTTTAATGAGAAAATGGTGTAAAAAATATACTGATCTGTTTTATTTCTCCTTTTTTATGCACAAATATGGAGTAATTTACTTTCCGTTTTTAGAGAAACTTCGTTAAAATTTACAAATAAATAAATAAATAAATAAATAAATAAATTGGCATTTAATTTAATTTTTTAAGTTCTGAGAGTTTGTGTGACATCCTCGGATCAATGATAACCGGTATTAAGTAAATCGCGTTGCGTTCGATAATCTAGAAGTAGTTGCGAAATACAAACACGCGGTTAGATTTTAATATAATAGATTCATGTTCATTTTCCTTTTCTTAAAATTGTGATGTGATTTTTAGCAGAAAACTCTCATCTTTATATAACGGATACTCATGCTCAATAATCAGTATAGAAAAACAAACATTTAAATTTTTCGTTATAAATATGGCGTGAAACTCATCTACTTTCTACACTTACTGATCCTTGTATTATTAATATAAGGAATTGATTCACACTCATTTTAAAACTTATTGGAAAATTCCCGTTTTATTTCAAATATGACGTCTCTTTTTGCCCAGAGAAATCCCTTTTTAATGACATAATTCTTGTTAATTTTCTTTTCCAGGCAATTAATTTCAATACTGGCTTAGGGAAAATTATGTTACTTTAACGAAATAATATTAAATCTTTAGGTTTTATCAACAAAAATGGAATTATTAACATTCGTCATTTTTTTATGTAATCGAGTTATTTCTTTTAGTTTTAAGAATGTAAATAACTATTTCTCGCTATCCATGACATCATTTCCGACATGGATAATTTTGCGGAGCATATTATTGACATTTGCTAGCCATTTTCTTTTGAAACTTCTTTTTACTTTTTTAAAATTTAAATAAAAAATACGGTATAGTTATATTAACCGTGAGCAGACGGTAAAACGTCGAGTATTGTTACCATACAAAAGAAAAAAAAAGAAAAAAGTGTAGAAAAAAACTCAAGATCATTTTATTTCACCAATCAAAGCATATCCGCTTTATTTTCGATATTTGACGTCATATTCACCTGTTTCCTATGGTTACGCATATTAAAACCTTGTATTATTATCAAAAACTAAAAAAAGTACGTTTTATTTCTAATAATCAGGGGTGATTGTGTTCCGGTATTTTTAATACCACTAAAATTATCTAGCGATATTCTTATTATGTCATCGCAGAATCCATCGATTAAAGAAGAAAAAGATTACTATATAAATTTAGTGGTGTACAAAATACCGGAACACAATCACCCCTGAATAATATTATTTAATCTTTTTTTTTAATTCGTTGATTTTTTTATTTCATTTTCATTTTTCACCTAAAAAATTTTCAATTGAAACTAAATTGTTAAGTAAAAATTATTATTCCGGGTTTTGAATTAGTTTTGGCAACGATAAAGTATTAGCAACGGTAAAGTAAATTTAACCATTTTAAAATATTATACGAAAAAATGTCCATTCATTTTCTATGAAAATAGCGAAATTTTGAATTATTAAGAAAAATATTTAAATAAAATAAACAAAAACCAGCCTATGTTCAAATGAGGGTTATAATTAACCTACATGCAAAGGTACAGGATCATTAAATGCTCCATTTTGGCGCTGGCTTCAGCCTAACATTTGCACACAATCAGATTTATAATATTATTAGGATTCGCCAACGTCAAATTCTCGCCAAGCTTGGCGGCAATTGACGAAATAACGCCAAATTTGGCGATCAAAATAAGTTGTTACACATGAAGTCCACTTGGCTATTGAAGACTAATTTGGCGATATTCTCATTCAAATTCAATGTTGACGAGAACTGGGAATGAATCTTCTTTAATTGGGTTCTACGCATTTCAGCTTCGTGTTTTCCAGTAAAATTAGCTAAAATCGTAAAACCAAGGAATAGGGAGGCTATGTGTTCCAGTCGGTACAGGCCAAAAGAACTTTTCGTAGTTTAGTATACATCAGTTGATTGCATCCCTGTAACCCGATGATTCGCAAGCAGCTGACGTACAACAGAATGACGAAAAATATTGATTTTATTGGCGATGTGAGGACGAAATTAGAAGTATTAACATGATTGAGATAGAAGAAAGTTTTGGGATTGGCACATCCGACTAGTTTTTTCTGCTTTAGTAATATTTAAACGGCTGTCATTAAATAAAGCAAACATTTCAATTTTAAATTTCTGGTATGGATTCGAAGTTTCTGAATGAAAAAAGGAATCCAAACTGGCAACCGTGGTGTAGCAACGATATCGTCGCTACCATGTCAAACTATCGAATGTGAAAAAATTCATTTTTCATTACTTTTAAAAATGGCCGATCGTCACCACTAAAGTTTGTTAGAATTCTTCGCCTAGTATGGGTGCTAATAAAAATTCTGTGAAGAACAAGAATGCCAGTTTGCCTTCTTATTTTTTCGGAGATGCCGAACTCATACCGGAAATTTCGAGAGAAAAATTTTAACTTTAAGTAATCCCTAAATGTGTGTCATTAAATAAGACAAAATTTTCTGTTTGAAATTTTTGGTATGAGTTCGGAAATTCTGAATAAAGAAGGAGACTAAACTGGCAACAGTGGTGAAGAATACTATTAAAATTTAGTGATGACAATTGGCCAATTTTTAAAAGTAATGAAAAATGCATTTTTTTACATTCGACAATTTGACATGGTAGCGACGATATGTTGTCTAGTTTTTTTTTTTCAAAAACAACACCATTCTCTTTAACAATCTCGACTCAATGATTTTAGTTTATTATTGATGGGCACATATACCGGATGCACCAAAAGTTCGTTAACACTTTAAAACTTTATATTTTTTATTTTATTTTTTGACGTTTTCTTCATCATTACCTAGCAATCTCTTATTAGGTATTCTTCTTCGATTTTCAGTACAGTTTTTTCAATTTTAGACTGTCTAAGTTTAGCAATTAGTTGTTGGCAGGATTGTTCTAAATCTTTTCGATTACCAAACATGAAAAAAAAAAGTGCTTACTGAACAATACATACAGAACAAGTTGGAAATTGTACGTCAAACGTGACAAATCGTGCTATAGCTAGTTATATAAATATTCAGATCTTCTTGATTTTTAATTCTGTGAAATGAATTATATCGTCTGCAGATTAATTTCTGTCATAAAATAAATATCTCGGTCGCTTGACGATTCAACCTCGGAAGATCCTATAACAAAAAAAGCACCGATTTTTTTAAAAATAATTCACATTTCTTAATAAAAATTTTTATTAATATTTCCTAAAGTTTTGATTCGATTTTCATAAAATTTGAAATGTCTCGACAAATTTCTGCAAAGATAATATATCTAAAATTTCAAACCATTCGGTTGGGTAGTTTTTGCGTTGTTATATGCGGACGGACGGACAGACGGACGGACCAAGCGACGACAATAGGTGCTAAGTATTTATATAATTACGAACGCACCTAAAAAATGTTAAATGCAGTTGAAGGGTGTATATCATTTAAAAATCCATCTTATAGCTTAAAAAATACTATATACAATTCTGGTAAATTTGATACAAAAATTTGTAATTCTGACTAGTAAAAGTATTTTGTTTTAAAATTTAATTGTATTCAATCAATTCTTTAAAATTTTTTCGCATTTTCAGGAAAATCATTATTTTTACACATAATGTTCTGTTTCTCCATAAGTAATAAAGATATAGAGATAATTTTTTTCAGTTATTAACACATAGATAAACGCAAAGCTCAATTTTGAACTTTATGTTTTGTTTGTTATATACAAAATACGAAGAGTTACGCGTTTTAGTGATTTCGCTGAATAACTAAGATCAACAATAGTTATATACAGCTGAACCACTCCGCTTTCCGGCTACTGAATAATCAAATAATTCATTCAAAATTTAAGGTTTACATTGACATTGTTCTGATATCAGATTTCTTAATTAAAAAAATCATACAATTAAATAATTTTATGTATTAATCATAATTAATTATCTAGCATATATAGTTGTAAAAAATAAAAAAATAAATTAGTACATATATTAAATAAAATTCACTGTTTCTGGTCTTTGGGAATCATGCAAGTGTTTAGAAATTGACAAATTCAATATATTTTTCCATTGTTGTAAAAAATTCGAATGAATTCTTAAGAAACCTAGCTATAAGCTAAAATTTTAAAATAACTTCAAAAATGAAAGAAAATTTGAAAACTTTCATTTTTGAATGAAATAAAAAGTTATTTTAGAATAGGCCTATTACACCAAAATATTTCAACATTCAAAGTACCACAGCGCTGGGAAGACAATGAGCAGGTTTGGTAGTTTTTAAATGAAAAAAATTACAGATGGAAATCGGTGTTTACAGCTGTATTTAGAATAAAAACTTTTTTTCTTTGCCAACCATGTACGAGGGACGTTCCAAAAGTAAGTTTCGTCATTTTTATGAAAGAGGAGATGGTACAACACATAAAGCAAACAATTGTCAAAAGAATCCACACCCGTTGTTGTTGCAACAACAGAAGGAGCGTCAGCGGAGGATGAATGACGCAACCGCAGAGCGCCGACGAAGAGAGAATAGAAGCAGACCGGCGTGCCCGAGGTTATTCGAATACAAATTTCACCAAACTCAGGTTAAATAAAAAGTGTTGCAAATTTGATACACTATGCATTTGCAGGTCAATCCTATTTCAGTTACTTTGTCACATGACTCGCTCTGATCGTCTTTCTCAAAACAGGGTTGCTGAATTTATCGCATTTTTTATTCAGAAATTCAGAATTCATACCAAAACATTTTTGAATAGTAAATTTCCTTTAGTTTATTCACAGAATATTTATCATTATATAAAGCAAAAAATGACTATTCAATCTTTTTGATGAGAAATCCGAGTTTCTGAACAAAATATCTGACAGATGCCGAAATACTGGAGTTGCCAGTTTGGCCTTTTTTTTCCTTTGTACCGAAATTCCAAATTCACACCATAAATTCCGAAAGAAGTATTTTTACTTTATGTAATCAAGAACTGTTTGCCATTAAATAAAGCAGAATTTTTTATTCATTATTTCTGGTATGAATTCGGAATTTATGAATAAAAAAGGGCTACCTTTCCACAGCGGAAGGGGTCAAATGAAATGGAATAACCATCGGAAATGTAAATGGACTAAAGATCACCCCATACATTTTCATTGCCAAATTGTTGCAGAGAAACACAAAAACACCCATTGAATTAGGAATTGTGTATTCTTGTAAAAAATCAGGTCTTCTGTTACAATTAAGCTAAGGAGACAGGTTAAAATTAAGCTAAGCTTCAGACTGAAATTGTATTAAACGTTATCATTTTCAATACGAACACCCAATTTAAGATTATATTTGGAATTTCTGAAAGCGTGTACAATGGGATACAAAACAGAAAGCCATTCGGTGAAGTTGTTAAGGAATTATACAGATTTCAAGTTGTGAACTCTGAATGATAAAATCATTTTTAATCACTGTGAAACAAATTACAATGAGTGTAGTTTTTTTAAACATAATTCAAAACCTACTTGGCGAAATTAACTGTAATTTTGGATTCCCATATCAAAAGCTTCTAGAAGTCGATTTCTATTTAAATTATTATAGGTTACATCACATAGTTTTTTCGAAGATTAATTTCATAATATATAAATTATGAAATTAATAATCGAAAAAAAAAACTTTAATTGAACCTATAGGTATATAAAGGTATGTATACCCTAAGAGAAATATATTTCTAGAGGCCTCAAATATGAGAATCCAAAATTTCCGCTCATTCCGTCAGGTAGCTTTTATGTTATGCTTAAAAAATTACACGTATTCACCGAGTGATTTACAGTTTGGCTTCATAAAATAAAATAAGGTGGGAGGTAAAATAGGATATGTTAATATTAGCTTAATGCAAAAGTTCTGTCGTATTTTAATAACTTTAATACCTGATTTTAATAAAATCATCATCTAATAATTTTCGCCGGTACTAAAGGTATTAACCTGCTAACTGGGTATGACGAAATATTTCGTCGTACACGAATTACTACTGCAGTGGGTATGACGACACTTTTCGTCATGGGATTTTGTCGTAATATTTTGAACGCATTATGTTTTATGTAGTTCTTATCTATTAAATCCTAGCGTGGTTATATGCGAGCATATTGTTTACGTTTTTGCAATCTGTCACGTGAGCGCTATTCACGGAAAAACGGCCGCTGCCCCAATAGCTTACTTATGTATTGTGACAATTCTTCGAATGTGCCCAATTTGGTTTCATTAAAGTCTGCATTTCAGTATTATACGCATTAGTAATTACTTACTTACTTGAGTATTTGTTATTTTTTTCAAAATATTGCTAAAAGTTATTTTGCGGAGGAAAATATTTTTGAATTGCTCGAGAGGGACGATGAAATATTGCCCGGGAGGGACAGGTAAACGACGTCGAATTACAAGCAGCAATAGCAGTTCAGAACAAAGCGATAACGACTTTTTTACGGATGGACAGGATGATGTTGAACCAGAAGATATTTGAGGTACAGCGCCTAGAATGCATAGTGTGGAAAACGGCTCCCAAATACTAGTACTAAAAAATTGAATCCGATAAATGTAGAACGATGCTGAAAAGATAACGGGTCGATCGCAGCGACATCTTCTAGTAGTGCCGTAGACAGGGTGGAGGTCCAGTTGGTTTTGTATACCACTAATTTCAAAAATATTTTTGCCTTATCTAATCGGAGAATTTTCTGCGATATTGCAGAAAAAGAAACTTTATAGTATTACTGGTTTTCAGAGCATTTGGACACCCCTCTCTGGCTACGCCACTGTCTTCTAGCTCTTTTCAACGCAAACATTGTATAGCAATCGAACTGAGAAAACGTTTCAGCTGGTGGTAAATAGTTGAATTAATTAAATTATACCATATTTCCTTGGACTTGGATAGTGATTGTCATAAGCTTTGAAAATATGAATCATATTGATCATGGCCAAAAAACGTGATACGCATTCTTTTGTGCCTCGTTGCCTAAATTTTGCCCGATTTTTGTTATAGAAAATTTTGTATTGAAAATTAAATCTAAATTGTCTGGTAAATATTGTGAATATCATTATAAAAGCCATTAATAATGCTAATGAATTTGAATATACTTTTAAATTTAGGTTCAGAGTATAATATAGAAGTATAAGTAAAAATAAATGAAATATTAAGTATGTGTCTGCTGTAGAATTTTTTTAATTTTGCGCGTATTTTATTATTTATATTTTTTAAAGCCATTTTTGCCGTAATCATTTAATTAATTAATATTGCTAAATATACAGAGTGATCCTGAATTTATGGTACAAACGTTAAGGGTTGCTACAGGACACTGTAACAAACAATTTTTGTATAGGAAACCAGGTTCAGAAATCCATTTATATAAATAATGTAATCCAATCACTTGTTAACTTTAAATTAATATCCAATAATGCTTAAAGTGATAAAAAAACATAACACAGAATATTTAAAATACCTTTTTCTTTACTGTAGATAACATATGTTTCATGCACAACTATCGGTGACATCTTCAGATCTTAATAATAAATACAAAATTCTCGCATATTTGAAAATAGTAAAAACATCTACCACGAGATCGCATGTCAAAAGTTAGTAGGTGCTTAATTTGGTCAAAACTGGGAAACGTGAAAAAATATATATAGAAAATATATAGAAAACCAATAGCTAATCCATCCATTATTCCTAATAACGCTCAAGCACCTTTTTCCTATAAAGTTTCTGCCTTTCGACATTTTATTAGAAGAGCTTTTAATGTCTGTACCCCTAATCAATTAAATGATGAAATAAATAAAATACGTGACATCGCAAGAAATACTGGATACAAAGACATCACCATCAATGAATTAATTACAAGCATGGAGAATAATAAAAAGAAGAAAACATTTAATGAACGAAACTCAAATATATCAACTTTACAATATTTTCCAGGATTTTTTGAAAGATTAAAATATAAACTTAGAAAATTTAATATCTGTCTTATTGCAAAACCTTCCACAAAATTAAAAAACATAGTATGTAGAAAAACAGACCCACTAGAACCTAACCAACTTTCCGGTGTTTATGAAATCCCATTCACCAAGGCAGATGGAACAATACAGTACTATATAGGAATGACGAACAGAAAATTTAAAACAAGAATAAAAGAACACATGGTAGATATCAAACATGACAGAAGAACCACCGCTTTAGCTAGACAATATAGTAAGGAGCAGTTGCAGATAGATTTCAATAATAGTCAAATAATTTTTCAATCAAGAGCTTATTTCCTATCCATTATCCGTGAATCTATAGAAATATATTTGTGAAAGGATTGCATTTGTAACGAAACCGTTTTCTTTGAATTTGCTAAAATTTGGCACGCGATGATCGATAAATAGAAAAGCAATAAAAATAAAAATAAATAATAATTTTTTCACGTTTCCCAGTTTTGACCAAATTAAGCACCTACTAACTTTTGACATGCGATCTCGTGGTAGATGTTTTTACTATTTTCAAATATGCGAGAATTTTGTATTTATTATTAAGATCTGAAGATGTCACCGATAGTTGTGCATGAAACATATGTTATCTACTGTAAAGAAAAGGGTATTTTAAATATTCTGTGTTATGTTTTTTATCACTTTAAGCAACATCCATTTATATAGTTAAAAGTACTGGGCGTCTCACTGCAAACCGAAGTCGTGTTTTCGTTCATAACTTCAATAGTAGTGAAGCTATTTTAAAGAAATCCTTACAATATGCTTACAATTCACACAAAGATGAGTCTGTTGGCAAATTTCGTTAATATATATTCACTGCTGTTCAAGTTATGAACGGAAACGCGCCTTCGGATTGGAGTGAGACGCCCTGTATTTCTGACTATATAATTAGATTTCCAACCCTGGTTTCCTATATAAAAATTGTTTGTTACAATGTCCTGTATCAAACCTTAAAGCTTGCACCATGAATCCAGGATCACCCTGTATATAATTTGAATGTTTGTTTTTTTTAACTACAAAAATATGTGAAATTATAGAAAAAAAATGTTGTATTACAGTCATTCATTTTAAAACCACAGAGTTTTTCGTACTGGTTTAATTATTGTCATTTTCAGGCTGCTTACAAGGAAGGTCTCCATAAGCGCATACTCAGAAAATTTTGAAAAAATTACAGAATGTTCTTCTCATGAGTGTATATACGTCTATAAAAAATTTTTCTGCGGAACCTCGATATAACGTCCGTAAAAAAAATTATGAAAATTTTGTGTTTTTGGCGATTTATCACTGGCGACGGAATGAAATTTCAAAAAATACGCTGTTATGACAAATAATCTTTAAGGAAAGACTTTTTCTTGGTAAGTTTAACTTACATAATAAATAAATTTTTATAGCTACAATTTTGTGTACACATATATATATATGTATAATGAAATTTAATATATGTTGTATATATTATAGAAAAAATAATAAACTATTTCATAGTTTAAGTTTAAATTCATTACGTATTGCGCATTCGAATAATAATTTTGCAAACAATTTCAAAATGCAAACGATCTTTTGCGTTTGCCGAGGAAAAAATGTTCCTAAACCAAATCGCGTCTTTTTCGGCCAAATACTCGAAAGTTTTTATTTTTTTGCAGAATTTCTACTGGGATTCCGCAGTTAAATTTGACTGATTCTTTATCACATACATGAGTAGCTTCATTAAAATTTTTTTCAAAATTTTCTGAGTATGCGCTTTAAGGAGACCTTCCTTCTTAGCCTTATCTGCCCCTTTTAATGCTTCGATTTGTCATTGTTAAAAGTTAAAATCATCTTTGTTCGTTTTTTTCTATGCTTGAGTATCGTAATGATACTAGTTATGTGGCATAACGGATGCAGCTGAAACAACAATACCTTTAAGCCCGTCCTTTACACAGCTCTAATTCGATTGCTTCAAAGGTACTTCTTTCTGTCGTTTTTGAGAGTTAACCTTTTACAAGTACGGATATCAAAACTGCCAAGATGAATTTATTGCTGTGTATCATATTGATTTTAGTTGCCATCTTATGTTTGTTATTTTTATTTATTTACCTTTTTCTGATGGATGAACCTTCTATCAGAGTATTTTATCGAACTATAGGAAGAGACATTGGGTAAGATGAAATTTATATTGCCTTGTTATTTGTAAATTTAACTAATGAATAGATGTACTCATGATTTAAAAAGAAATGTATTATTATTAACATTATTTTACGATATTTTTATTAACTTATTGGAGTAATTTTTTTTTAAAGGAAGATTTTCTTTTTAACCCTTTTCGCTCTGGTAAGAGAATTTCTTCGCACTTAATTTTAATTTCCAAATGTCACAATGGCACCGGAATTTCGAAACAAAGTTTTCGGTTTATTATGTATACGAACAAATGGGCTTACGTATTTTTAAATAAGTTTTATGGAAAATTACCTGTTCCATTGTGACATTTAAGGATTAAAATTAAGTGGGAAGAAAATCATCCACCAGAGCGAAAGAACTTTAGTTTAAGTATTTAAAAACAGTTGCCTATTAAATAACAGAATTAAAATTTTACAAAAATCTCATGGACAGATTAGAGTTTATCAAATGACCTGTTGTGGACAGTTAAATTTAATCCATTCGCTGCCAACCACGAGTATACTCTTGGTTTTTCAATCTAAAATTACGAAGTCGTACCGGAAATTTCGAGAGAAGAATTTTTATTTTATGTAATCACGAAATGTCTGTAATTAAATAAAGTAAATATTGCTATTGGTATTGTCTGGTATGAATTCAAATTTTCTAAATAGAATTAAATTCTGATAATTTTAACCCGGCAGTGAACGTGTTAACTCATTTGAGTGTAATTTTAACCCTTAAATACACAAATTGTTTTGTTTAGAATTATGTTTTTTTTTTTTTTTTTTTTTTTTTTCTTTTTTAAATATTTACATTAAGGATTATAAACCAGAAATTTTAAATAGATTTTTAACTTTAATCAGTAGCATGTTTATGTGATTTTCACAGAATTAATATTTCTATATGAATATAGTGGTTGAAAAGAACTTGATTTATTTATTAACACTTTGTCGTCCGGCGTACGTAAAGTAATTTAATTTTAATCCTTAAATGCGACATTGGCACCAGAATTTTGGAATGAAAATTTCCCTTTTATCAAGTACATGAAGAAAACATTTTACTTATTTTCGAATCAATTTGTTTCTAAATTCTGCTGTCAATCAATCATTTCAAAATTTTACGTATAGAAGTATTTTTACGAGACATGCGGACAACAAAGTGTTAAGAGTTAAATAAAAAGTGTTGCAAATTTGATACACATTTAAATGTCAATCCTATTTAATGGCTCGCTCTGATCGTCTTTCGCAAAACAGGATTGCTGAATCTATTGGATATTTTATTCAGAAATTCAGAATTCATTCCAAAAAAGTTTTGAACAGTAATTTTCTTTTAGTTTATTCACGGAATGTTTATCATTATATAAAGCAAAAAATGACTATTCAATGTTTTTGATGAGAATTCCGATTTCTTGAATAAAATATCCGACAGATGTCAAAATACTGGGATTGCCAGTTTGGCCTTTTTTTTTCTTTTGTACAGAAATTCCAAATTCACACCACAAATTCTGAAAGAAGTATTATTACTGTTTGTCATTAAATAAAGCGAATAATTCTTCTCAATATTTCTTGTATCAATTCGGAATTTCTGAATACGAAATGGCAACCTGGCCACGGTGGAATGCGTCAAATGAAATCGACTAAAAACAGAGGTCACCCCATACATTTACATTGGCAAATTGTTGTACAGAAACACAAAAACATCCATTGATTTAGGAATCATGTCTTCTGCTAAAAAAATAAGCTGAGGGATAGTCTTCAGACTGAAATTGTATCAAACCTTATAATTTTCGATACGAATACCTAATTTTAAGATTATGTTTGGATTTTTTGAAAAATTGTACCATGGGATACCAAACAGAAAGTCATTCGGCGAAGTAGTTACGGAATTATACACATTTAAAGTTGTGAACTCTGAATGATAAAATCATTTTTAATCACTGTGAAACAAATTACAATGAGTGAAGCTTTTTAAGCATAATTAAAAATCTACTTGGCGATATGAGCTGTAATTTTGGATTCCCATACCAAAAGCTTCTAGATGTCGATTTCTATTTAAATTATTATAGGTTACATCACATAATTTTTTCGAAGATTAATTTAATAATATATAAACTATGAAATTAATATTCGAGAAAAAAAACTTTAATTGTAACCTATAAATACTAGAGGCCTCAAATATGAGAATCTAAAATTATCGCACATTCTGTCGGGTAGTTTTTACGTTATAAAGCACAATGTAAACACATTGATAAGTTATGTTACTATCGAGGTGCAATAAATCAAAATACAGCTTCAAAACATTAAAACTCTAAGATGTTAAAATTTCATGAGCTTTCGGCTAAACATTAGCCTTCCTCAGATGAACAACAAGCAGTCGAGGAGACGCCGCTCCGAAATGGCGCGTTTTGGACAGGCTGGGAATGGACGAAACCAAACAGACATGAAATGAAGGGGGTGACTGAAGTCCGGATGATACCATTACCAGCTGGGGTGGGTCAGGACAAACCGAAAACCCCAGTGATACCTAGTATATTGTACCATAAACGAGGGATCTGATAAGATAATACATCATTACATGCATTATCACCTCTTTTCAAAATCTCTAGGGACTCTCTGATTATGCAACTATTATACTGTGAACCTCATGAAATTATTTTAGCTTTACTGAAAATGCATACTCATGTCTGTTTGGTTTCGCCCATTCCCAGCCTGTCCAAAACGCGCCATTTCGGAGCGGCGTCTCCTCGACTGCTTGTTGTTCATCTGAGGAAGGCTAATATTTAGCCGAAAGCTCATGAAATTTTAACATCTTACAGTTTTAATGTTTTGAAGCATATTTTGATTTATTGCTTTTCAGTAAATCTAAAAAAATTTCACGAGGTTCACAGTATAATAGTTGCATAATCAGAGAGTCCCTAGAGATTTTGAAAAGAGGTGATAATGCATGTAATGATGTATTATCTTATCAGATCCCTCGTTTATGGTACAATATACTAGGTATCACTAGGGTTTTCGGTTTCTCCTGACCCACCCCAGCTGGTAATGGTATCATCCGGACTTCAATCACCCCCTTCATTTCATGTCTGTTTGGTTTCGCCCATTCCCAGCCTGTCCAAAATGCGCCATTTCGGAGCGGCGTCTCCTCGACTGCTTGTTGTTCATCTGAGGAAGGCTAATGTTTAGCCGAAAGCTCATGAAATTTTAACATCTTACAGTTTTAATGTTTTGAAGCTGTATTTTGATTTATTGCACCTCGATAGTAACGTAACTTATCAATGTGTTTACATTGTGCTTTATAAATATTTTATTGGGTGAATTTGACGTTCGTATTATATAGATTCTTCTATATATTTTTATTAGTTTTTACGTTATGCTTAAAAAACTACACGTATTCACCTGCTGATTTTCAGTTTGGCTTCATAAAATAAAATAAGGTGGGGGGTAAAATAGGATGTGTTAACATTGGGTTGATGCAAAAGTTCTGGCGTATTTTAGTACCTTTAATACCGGTAAAAAGTTCAATCCCTGATAATAATTAAATTATCAGGAAATAAAATTTTGCGGGTACTAAAGGTATTGGACCTGTTAAAGGACCTTTTAACTGGGTATGACGAGATATTTCGTCTTACACGAATGACTAATGCAGGGCTCCTAAATGGTCCGCTTTTTTAATACCGGTATTTTATTAGAAAAATTTCATTTTGAGATTTTTCTTTTAAATTTTGCAAAAATAACCTTCGGAGGTAAATTTTTGCTGAAATGTTGTAGAAACCTACCATGAAATTTTCTGTTAAAAATTATTGGTATTCAGATGGTGGACCATTTGGGAGCCTTGCTACTGCAGTGGATATGACGACACTTCTCTTCATGAAAATTTGCCGTAATATTTTGAACGTATTGCGTTTTATGTAGTTCTTATCTATTAAATCCTATCGTGGTTATATCGTCGCTACCATGTCAAACTATCGAATGTGAAAAAAATGAATTTTCATTACTTTTAAAAACGCACCGGTTGTCACCACGAAATTTTAATAGTATTCTTTGACATGGTAGCGACGATATGTGAGCATATTGTTTACGTTTTTGCAATCTGTCACGTGAGCGCTATTCACGGAAAAACGACGACTGCGCCAACCCGCTTGCTCATACATTGTGATAATTCTTTGTATATGCACAATTTGGTTTCATTACAGTCTGCATTTCAGTATTTTACGCATTAGTAATAACTTGCTTACTTGAGTATTTGTTAACTTTTTCAAAATATGGCTAAAAGATATTTTGCGGAAGAAAATAATTGTTGAATTGGTGGAGAGTGACGATGAAATATTGCCCGGGAAGGACAGGTATATGACGTCGAATTACAACAGTTCAGAACAAAGCGATAACGACTTTTTTACGGATGGACCGGATGATGTTGAATCAGAAGATACTTGAGATGTGATGATATGATATTAATCATCACTATAAAGAAAAAAGTCCACATTGTGAAACAAGTTGAACAAAAGTTTATTCCCCGGTTAATAGGTTAAAATTAAGCATTAAAATACGACCGAACTTTGTATCAACCTAATACGTTGCAAAATCAAATTGAAAATATACTGCATGTCAGTGATAAATAATGTCAATGGTTGGTATGTAAGTCAACGGATTCAACCTGGCTAATCTATTGCCGCTATAATGAAAAACGAGAGAAAATTTTAAGGATCGATTTTAATTTATGGTTCATTTGTAAAAAAAGTGCAAAAAAAAATCGTAAAGTAAGTTATTTTATTAAAAATTAATCATTTAAAAAATGAGACGTCACAAATGGGTTTCAGTAGATTGCTACAATCTGTGATATAAAGGAAGGAAACTGTTACAAAACCCACGAAAATTGTGTGACATAATTAATGAACTTCCCACCGCCCCCTGAATACTAGACCTGCGCGTTGACAAAAATTGCAGCTGTTGCAGGCGGGGTTTTTTTCAGAGTTTGAACGGTCTTCTAAATTCCACACAAATAATTTCTAAAAGTTTTCTTCGCCTTGTTTTTCTGAGATCAAATAAGTCAAAGGTAACTTTGAGATATTATTGGATTTCAAGTTCGAGGGACTGTACTGACGCTGATAAAAACATCCGCCTGCGACAGTCGCCATTTTTGTCAGCGCGCAGGCCTTTTATTCAGGGGGCGGTGAACGACCCTTCATCTGCTACAATATTTTCTTTTAAATAACAACAATTTCAAATTCTTTTATGGGGTTCTATGAAATAACTACACAGGTTATAACGGTTAAACTTATTCTACGACTATACATTTCAAAAATAAAAATTTGAGAAGCTTGCGTAAATATCATTCTATAAGTTTATAGATCTGGAGCCGTATTGCAATACTTTTACAATATATCAGGATTCGTACGGATCAGGGAATTTTCCAGGTGTTTCACCAGTATTTTCTTTACAGAAAAAGAAATCAAGGTTAAACTCTCGAAACTTCGGTTTCTTTTAAGGAGAGATTATCTGTAAGAAAATACTGGTACCGAAGAATTACCTGGTCGCAAAATTCCAGGAGCCGTACGAACCCTGATATATGCTTCTAGATCACAGTCAAATTCTTTTATTTGGTTCCGCGAAATATCTATACATTGGTTATATTTTTTCTACAATTGTAAATTTCAACATGAAAAGTTGAGAAGCTTTTATGAATATCACGCTAAAATTTTATAGACTTGAGCCTTGTTTGAATATTATAAAAACATCTGCTTCTATATAAGAATAAACTATTTTATGGGGTTCTGTGAAATAATTATACAGGTTTTAAAGATTACTTTCAGCTATAGGTGTGCCTTAACGATATAAGGTAACTGTATATTTAAATTTCTTCATGATATATGATAATGTTCTTAAATTAAAAAAGCGAACATTTAAACAAGAAAATATATCATTAATATTATTCCATTACACCAAGGCACGCAGTGTTACCAGTTCGCTACTTTATTTTATATTCAAATTGCTTTATTGACACCACTTTTTTTTTTTAAAATAATTAAATTCACCCTGTTTCCGCTTTATCATCGCCCCCTGAATACTAGGCCTGAGCGCTGACATAAAAATGGCGGCAGTCGTAGGTGGAATTTTTCCAGCGTGGGTACGGTCTCTTAAAATGTAATATCAATAATTTCTGAAAGTTTTCACAGCCTTATTTTTCTGAAATTCAATAAGTCAAAGAAAACTTTAATAAAATACTGCTGTTTAAAATTAGAGGACCGTACGAAAATTAAAAAATATCCGACTACGAGCGCCACGATTTTTGCGTCAGCGCTCAGGCCTAGTATTCAGAAAGCGGTGGCCTCATTTAATATCACGTTAAATAAGAGGAATATGACTATTTTAAAAAAAGTGGTGATAATCATACAATCTAATTAATTAAAAAATATAGCGCACTGGCAACACTGAAGGTGCGTACAATTGTAACACGGTATTTTAACAGAAATTTTCATATTATTTAATCAAAAAAAGTTACAAATTCTATGATTGCAATATTAAATGAAAATTTTCTAATCTGAAATAATGGTGCCAGACTCCTTGGATATTCTAACCACGCCATTAATTAGTGTAACGAGAGGATCCAACCCGGGCATCCCGGGTTACAGACTATAGAATACAAACCTTTTATTATTGTTATTATTATCATTATTATTGAAAACTCTTATAGTTTTTTACATTTAATATATATTTTTCAATTGTCCACTAACAACACCAAAAACAATTTTTACATGAAAAACAGTGATGATGTAGTCAAATAAAGTGTTGAAATTTATTAAAAGCTATACTTTTGTGGTATATAAGCCGGATACAAATGCCAAAAAATTATATTATTTTAAGTACAAACGGATTTATCTTCCGTAATCGTCAGCATGCGACAGAGTTAGATTTTTTGTAAAAAATCATGCTTTCAAATTATTTTAAAAATAAAAAAATAGCAAGTTGCGATATAGTTTTCAAACAAATTGCTTTTTTTCAAACAAAAACATTTTTTTCCCTATTCGATAATGTAAAATTTGAAATTGTGCGATGTTTCAAAGTTTAAAAATTTGCAGTAAAAAATTGCAGTAATTCGAAATTTTATCGTCATATGTTGTCTTTTGCAAAAAGACGACAATGTTACACACAGACACGTTTGTCCTTTATGATATAGATAATGAAAAAAAATCTAAATAATCAGCAATCAAAAGAGCATTATGAAACGTTTTTTTTGACGCATAAATCATTTGCCCTCGTCTTCCCGTTATCGAGATATAAAGTCTTAAAATTTGATAATTTATTGATTTAATAGGATGGAAGGAGGAGTCGTCACGTTTTCAACGTAGCAACATCATCTAACTCCAGTTACATGTCCAATTCCACTTCTATTTGAAACGCCCTTGCAATTTTGTTTTTCGCAGGAGGGGGATCATTGTTATCATTGTACTAGATTTCAGTTCGTGAAATGTTCTTGGTGCTACGATTTTCTACGCTTCAATCATTTTTCTGTTCAGTGTCATATTTGTCAATAGCATTTTTTTGCGAGCTTCTTTCATTTTTATATTACTATATCTAAATATGTTTCGTATTTCATGTTAATCTGTTTATTAAAATTTCTGAATCAAACACACGCTCTTTGCCCTAAATTAAATAGATAAATTAGCAAACTTTAAGACTTTATATCCGAATAACGGGGAGACGAGGGCAAATGTTTTATGTGTCAAAACACACCTTTCATAATGCTCTTTCGATTGCTGCTTACTTAGATTTTTTTTCCATTTTTATACTAAGGCGTGGTTTCCAGGTAAGGAGTGTGCGCACATTGATTACATCTATGAATTGTAAAAATATAAATTTTATAAGAAAGTATATTTTAGTTTAGTTATGTATCGTTGTATTATGAATCAAAAACAGTAAAAAAAAACTTAATTATTATTGGCAGCAAACGCTCTGGATACCAGTAAAATAGGAGAGTTTTCTTCGCTCTCATTAGCGCAGAAAATTCTCCAATTACATAAGACAAAGAAAACGTTACAAAATTACTGGAATCAGGAGCATCTGGACCCTCCACCCTGGCTACGCCACTGATTATTGAAAAAGAATAAAGAATCTTTTATATTCCACATTTTTAAAGCCGGTTGTTTTATTGGTCGCGATATCTCGGAGATTAAGGCTATGGTGATTCAGTTGTTTTTCGCAGAAACAGCACAGAACTATCTGAAGTGATCTTAACCATGTCAGAGTTTTTCATAGATTTGTGAAAATCTTTAAAATGTTTCATTCTATAAAAGTTCGTAATTCTATAAAGGTTCTATATAAAGTTTCATTCGTAAAAATAAAAAAAAAACTTCAATAAAAACTAGTCGTTGGGGGCCACCGTAATACTTACCCATCATGGATATGCATATGTAAAATATTAAAATAAAAATGTGTAAACTACTTATAAAGTGCATTGCAATTCAAATAAAATCGTGGCTTGATGACGTCACAAACTTTAAAGGGCTCGATTACTGAATTGCGTGAAAGAAACATCCTTATAACTCCAAAAATAATAATCCTATTAACTAGCAGTTTATTGCATCTGATTAAGCGTCAAATTTCCAATTAAAATATATCTTTGAAGAGAAATTTGGATGAAATACAGGGTCATGAAAAATCGAACAGTGTGGAAAATAGGATTCCAAATATCTCGGCAAGTCATTATCCGATCGACTTCATGCTTTATGCAAAATTTATGGTTTTTTATTGTATTTTATATTTATTTCTTAAAATAAACAATTTCGAAAATTTTTATATACCTTTCATCAGAACGAATATTTCGAGAGTCCGAAAAAAATTGTTCCGGTAATTCGAGGTTATTGAAATGAAATAGGCTTCTTCCCATTATTACATACTAAGTACATACCAAATTGCAAGTCTCTATCTCAATTTTTTCGGGGGATAGAGCGTTTACAGACACACAGACACACACACAGACACACACACAGACACACACACAGACACACACACAGACACACAGACGGACGGCAAAATTTTTATTCTAAAAATATGTTTTTCGGAATCTCCAGTGCCTGAAACGTGTAAATCCGTCAAAAAAATTTTTTCGATTTTCAAAACGATTACAAGAGTTACCCTATACTACGTATGATGGGTAAGTAATATCTCATCAAAAAGTCACCTGTAAAAAATGCAGCCAAGTCTCGTAACTCATTTACCGTAAAAAGTACTGAGATCGTATAAAGCCAAGTTTAACTATCTTATTAACTCTGAAATTTTCATTCACAAAATCACTCCTAGTCTCTACATCTTTAGTTAATTATTATTTTGTGACTTGGCAATTACTTAGCACGAGAATGTGATGTATATAGTTAGTCTTAATCAAATAATACTATAACATATTAAGGTGTAATAACTTCCCTGTGCGTATATAATTTGCCTTAGTTAAATTATCCCATCCCATCCCATAACATAGTAAGGTGTAATAACTTCCCTGTGCTGCGTAATTGCCAAGTCACAAAATAATAATTAACTAAAGATGTAGAGACTAGGAGTGATTTTGTGAATGAAAATTTCAGAGTTAATAAGATAGTTAAACTTGGCTTTATACGATCTCAGTACTTTTTACGGTAAATGAGTTACGAGACTTGGCTGCATTTTTTACAGGTGACTTTTTGATGAGATTTCACTTCTTTTTGTAAGTAACCCTCCTTTTCTTGATTTTGGGTTCTTTTTGGAGATCATCCACTGATTTTCGCTAAGCCCACACTCTGTCCCTATTATTTACAGGTATCAAAAAATTGAAGCTTTAGTTTCGTTTGCAAAGTACTGTAGATAAAAAGAGATTTCAGGTTCCTAGGCAAGCACTAAATTATGGGAGGGGGAGTGTCAAAAGTACTCTCAATTGCTTCCAGGATAGGCGCTATGCATCTCAGATATAACTCGCAGCCCTAGATACTTGATATTTAACATAAAAGAACTTTTTTGTATAAAAAGAAAGCCAAAATTAAAATTTCCGGAAATTTCCAATAAATCAAACTATATTCCTTTTTTCGATGGTTTTTTTTTTTCGTTTTTTTTAGACTTTTTTTTATTATTTACGGATTTTTTAATTTTTCCTTACTTTGTGTACAAAACCCTGCCTTTCTGCCAAATGTCAATCTTCTAGGACTACAAAATCGAATTATTTTCAAATTTTCGACTTTTTATGAATTTATTGATTTTTCGATTTTAATTCTAAGTTACCTGATTGTCATGCTAATATAGTAATTATTTGATCCGTCTTCTTAGGATCATTTAGGTTCAATTTAGAGATAAATCAAGTGAATCTTCGAGTCACCATGATTTTATTTAGAAAGGACTATCAAGCCATAACCAGCCAGTAATGTCGGGAGGGTAGGGAGAGCCGTGAAAATTTTTGTGGGGCTAACATCATTTAACAATCCATATTTCATATGTGAAGTAAATAGAGTACAACATGTGAAAGAAAACAAACCTGTCTATAAAGAAATCGTCTATATCGTAGCCAGTCTATAGCGGAACTTATCTATAACGAAATTCGTAAACGAAAGAAAAGAAAACCATAATCCGGGGGAAATAACATAAAACAATTAGGGGCGTTGTACTAGTTAATAGGACAATTATCTTATAACTAATGTTTCTAGCAGTACAAAATCAAATTGTTTTCGAATTTTCGATTTCTTAAACATATTTCAATTTTTCGATTTTATTTTCGAATTTTTTAATTGTTCCTTTTATTGAATAGTAAATACTACCTTTACACCAAGTTTTAAGTTTCTAAGACTACAAGATAAAAATATTTTCAATTTTTGATTTTTTCGCATTTTTTTTTTATAATTTTCTGGATTTTATAACTTTTTCTTATTTTGTATCCGTTATTACAAATTTTAAGTTTCTAGACCTACAAAATCGAATTATTTTAAAATTTCCGATCTTTTTCGATTTTTTTATTTTCTTTTCGAATTTTATTGCGTTTTTATTTTAACTTATTCTGAATCCCAAACACTATCTTTACCGCGAATTTTAAGTTTCTAAGGGATCAAATTATTTAAAATTTTTTCAAATTTTTTCGAATTTTTCGAATTTTTGATTTTTTTTCGAGTTTTCTGGATTTTTTAATTTTTCCTTATTTTGCATCCTAAATACTACCTTTATTCCGAATTCCAAGTTTCTAGCGCAACAAAATTGGATTATTTGAAATTTTTCGATTTTTTTCGATTTTTCGATTTTATTTTCAATTTTTTTTGTGTGTTTTTGATGTTTTCTTTTTCTGAATTCTAAACACTACCTTCACACCAAATTTTAAGTTTGTAAGACTACAAGATCGTGTTATTTTCAAATTTCAATTTTGTTCGATTTTTTTGAATTTTCGAATGTTTTTTTTTTTTAATTTTCTGGATTTTATATTTTATCCTTTCTTTGTATCCGAAATGCTAGCTTTATTCCAAATTTTCAGTTTCTGTGGCTGTGGGATATACCCAATCTTTTTGATGACGCGAGAGTGAGTGAGTGTGTGAGTGACAAAAAATCGAAACTTTGAGTTCATATATCGTCTGCACTAATTTATGGGTATTTTTGAATTATCCATATTTTTGAATTTTTCCTTATTTAGTATCTTAAATATTACCTTTATTCCAAATTTCAAGTTTCTAGCGCTATGAAATCGAATTATTTTCAAATTTTCCTTATTTTTCGATTTTTCCGATTTTTTCGATTTTTTTGTTTTATTTTCGAATTTTATTTGGTTTTTTATTTTAACTTATTCTGAATCCTAAACACTATCTTTACTGCGAATTTTAAGTTTCTAAGGCTAAAAGATCAAATTATTTTAATTTTTTCGATTTTTTTTTCGAATTTTTGAATTTTTTTTCGAATTTTCCGGAATTTTTAATTATTCCTTATTTTGTATCCTAAATACTACCTTTATTCCGAATTCCAAGTTTCTAGCGCAACAAAATCGGATTATTTGAAATTTTTCGATTTTTTTCGATTTTCGATTTTTTCAATTTTGCTTTCGATTTTTTTGGTGTTTTTGATGTTTTCTTTTTCTGGATGATAAACACTACCTTCACACCGAATCTTAAGTTCCTAAGACTACAAGATCGTATTATTTTCAATTTTCAATTTTGATGGAATTTGTTGAATTTTCGAATGTTTTTTTTTTCGAATTTTCCGGATTTTATAATTTTTCCTTTCTTTGTATCCTAGACACTACCTTTTTTCCAAATGTCAAGTTTCTAGGGCTACGGGATCTACCTAATACTTTTGATGACGCGTGAACGAGTGAGTGAGTGAGTGACAAAAAATCGAATGTTTGAGTTAATATATCGTCTGAACTAGAAAAGATAGAAAGTTTTAATTTTAAATTTTGGTCCTGTGTGCCAAATACTCTAGAAAAACGAAGTTTCAAATTTTTGGGATACTCCAGCGCGGAGATATGAGGGGGTCAAAAGTGCATTGAGTTGCTTCCAGAAAAGTATGCTTACGGCTGTCCTGTCTCGACTTGGCGGAGGCACTGCCGTGCCTCCAGATCTAAAACAAACTATCCCCATCCTGTGGGATTTGTTTTTCAATGTTTTACTTTATTTAATGCAAAACATAGATTGCATCCGACAACTCATAAAAAAGTCCTCCGGCCTGTACCGGCAGGAAAAGGTAGCTTTCCTATATCTTCATTTTAAAATTTTAGCTAATGTTACTCGAAAACAGCAAGTTAAAATGCAAAGAAACCGTTTACAAAAGATTCGTTTACACTGAATTTGAATAAGAAATTCGCCAAATTATTGAGCTATAGCCAAGTTGGCTTTATTTATGAAGACTTATTTTTATCGCCAAATTTGGCGAGATTTCGCCAATTGTCGCCAAGTTGGCTTCATTTATGAAGACTTATTTTTGTCGCCAAATTTGGCGAGATTTCGCCAATTGTCGCCAAGTTTGGCGAGAATTCGGCTCTAATGGATATGAATATATAGTTTTATGCGTATGATTGGGAAAATGATTACAACAATGAAAGAAAATAATTTGCGAGAAATCGTGTTCACTAAAACTTATAAATTTATATTAAAATCATTAAAATTACAGACATTACAATACACTTTCATAAAACATTAAAAACATATTAAAATTGGACGTTTCGGATTTACATGGAAAATCCCTCTTCGACAACAACATTTCACTTAGTGTAAATCATAGTTCAAAAATATCAACAAATAGAAAATGCAACGTATCAAAATTTCGAAGTCAAAGTTACAGTTAACACGGAGTATTCATTCGGGATTGCACCTGCTTGACCATTATTGACCATAAATTTATCGTTGGTTTTTTGTAATGTGCTGTTTTGTTTCAAAATGTCAGCCACCCTAGAATTTCAAACTGCTCTATCTCAGCCAATTTTTAAGATAGAGGTAAAACAAAAAATGCTCTGGAATCCTTGTATCAAGTCCTAACACCTAATTAAAAAATAAACTTGATTTTTTAACTTTTTTGTATATTTATTTTAGTTTTAAAATTTTCCGTGGCCGCCATCTTGAAACAAGATGGCGGACCAAGCTGGCCAACGAACTCGGTCGAGGCATTGGTGAGCTTAATACACCCAATTAGTTTCATCCAAATTAATTTATAAATACGAGCGTTATCGTATCAAATTATTTTCATTTTTTCAATTTTTTACGAATTTTTTTATTTTTTTTTCGAATTTTCTGGATTTTTTAAATTTTCCTTTTTCTGTATCCTAAATACTACCTTTATTCCTAATTTGAATTTTCTAGCGCAACAAAATCGGATTGTCTTCAAATTTTCGGTTTTTTTCAATTTCTTCGATTTTTTCAATTTTGCTTTCGATTTTTTTGGTGTTTTTGATGTTTTCTTTTTCTGGATGTTAAACACTACCTTCACACCAAATCTTAAGTTTCCAAGACTACAAGATCGTATTATTTTCAATTTTCAATTTTGATGGAATTTGTTGAATTTTCGAATGTTTTTTTTTCGAATTTTCTGGATTTTATAATTTTTCCTTTCTTTGTATCCTAAACACTACCTTTTTTCCAAATGCCAAGTTTCTGGAGCTACGGGATCTACCCAATCTTTTTGATGACGCGTGAACGAGTGAGTAAGAAGTGACAAAAAATCGAATGTTTGAGTTCATATATCGCCTGAACTAGAAAAGACAGAAAGTTGTAATTTTAAATTTTGGTCCTGTGGGCCAAATACTCTCTATAATTGAAGTTTAAAATTTTTGGGATACTCCAGCGCGGAGATATGGGGGGGTCAAAAGTGCCCTGAGTTGCTTCCAGAAAAGTATGCTTACGGCTGTCCTCTCTCGACTTGGCGGAGGCACTGCCGTGCCTCCAGATATAACCAGTTTTAACTGATACAAGGAAAAAATGTATCGTTTTAATTTGGATAAAAGTTTTAATAATTGCATGGGGTTCGGTTATTTTTTGATAAAGGTTCATCTACTTATTAAAACGTAATCTAACTTTTGAAAATTCAATAGCAATTCCAAAGTTGTATTACGTGTATAAATTCAGAAACAGATTTCATGAATTTTGAATGGAAATAATAGCAATTAGTAAATCATTAATAATTGAAAAAAAATCAACCAATGTTAAAGGTAAACGTCGGTTAGACATAATCTTACTTATAATAAAATCCGAAAGTAAGAAAGTGTCTGTAACCAATCCGGGCAGGACCACTCTGGTCTGCGAGTCGACAGTAGTTAAACGCCATGTTAGGCTTACTGAAAACATATGCTAACACATGACCACTAAATGATAATTTCTTCTACTTGAAATAATATCTGTTCAGCATACTTTCGTATAAAACATGTATATTATATCAAGTTATAATGTTTTAAGTTTTAAATTAAAAATACCAGATTAAACATCGCATTACCGATGTAAACAAACAAATACTGTTGCGATTCAAAATCATAAATCCCATATCTAGAAAAAAATTGAATGACTCTTTGTACGTTTCATTAAAATATCTGATTATGCTCTTAAAATATTTGTAAAAGCATATTAAAGTCTTTAAATATATTAAAGTATTTCTTTAATTTATTTCTGTAAGCATTTTTTCCTCTGTAAGTACTTTTTCCGAAATAGCCGTGATAGCTTTTATAGAGATGCTATTTTGCTTGAGATGATCCATCACCAGTTACATTACGTTCCGAAGTACTATCTGGCGCCATCTATTGACAATAAGTATAAACGAAAGAGGTATCTGTTGCTTTTTATTTGATAATTGATAGTTGATATTTTATGTAACATAATAATAAAGTTGTAAAATAATATAAAATGCATGTAAGCATATTTTTAAACTAAGAAAAATTCAGGGTGTATTGATTTATTTTAAGATAAACTTTTAAAAGCTTCAGCTTAATATAATTTCTTTCTTAAAAATTTAACTTGGTTAAATCAAATTATAATCGCCTAGCTTATATCCAATTACATCTGAAATTTTGCTTGCATTGTAAAATGAATATTTCTTATGAAACACAATTAAAATATAAGGAATATATAGTACCGCATACCACATATGTTAATTATATCAATGCAGATCAAATTTTGATTTTTAACATAGTAACATTTAAACCTAACTTTGTAGTGAAAAAAAATTGTAATTTAATAAGAGAATGTGAAAAGATATTTTTCAGTTATACTAATTAATGCATTTAATAATTTCAATTTACTTATGAAATAAAATAAGAAGATTTTTAATGGTCAAAATTTATTATAGATTTTTCAGGCATATTTTTAAAATAAGACAAAATCAGGTTTTACTTTGATAAATACTTTTAAAAGTTAAAGTTATATAATCTACTTTCATCGTTGTATTTATTTTAACTATTTCTTCATTACTGGATAACTTTGTTTTTTTTTGTCATTTTAAATGGGATATTTTCCTACCGTGAATTAAGAAACTAATATCCATAAACATGCAATTTTCTGCCTCTTTTCATGTCTTTCTGCTATGTAGTTGTTTCTTCATGACTGGAAAACTTTGTTCTTCAAGAAATATTAAAATTCAACTGTATTATACTATTAGACAATTTAAAACGAACAAAATTTTAATGTTTTGTGCAATCGTTACACCATTTCAGAATTCGCATTTAATTTTTCTTATGTAATCAAACAATGAGTTGTAAGTCAAGTTCTTTAGAAACTCATTAATATATATACTAGCTGGCTTCGCCCGCCAGCGGGCCCCTAATTTACATCGGTGCCTCGAAACTTTTGTATTCTCCGGCTCGCATCCCCCTCGAACCGAACGAACCTCCGACCCGGGTCCCCGCTGCCTTCGGCACCGTACACCGGTCGTGCTACGCACGCACCGGATAATTCCATAATTTGCATAATCCCTTAATTTGCACATCGAATAGTATAAACCTCTAACTGAACTAATCTCCGACCCTGGTCCCCGCTGCCTTCGGCACAGTATACCGGTCGTGCTACGCACGCACCGGATAATCCCTTAAATTGTACATAGAATAGTATAAACCTGTCACTGAACGAACCTCCGGCTCGGGTCCCCGCTGCCTTGAGTAACCATGGCAGTTTCCCACAATACTTACATAAAATAAGAAAAAGAGCCTCACCTAGATGTCCATGCGATAAAGCAGAAGGAGATGCAGTTCACTACATATTCGGATGCTGCCCTCTTATGATCCATCACTTCCCTTTTGATAAGAACGAAACTCTCAGATATAACCTTCGTAATATCATTTTCAATCCTTCAAACTCTCAAAAGTTAAAAGAGAATTATAATATTCTCAATAAAAATTTCTCTTTCATTACGAAAGAATTTAAAAAAAAAATTGACTGAACTGACCATTGACTTTCTGAACTAAAATACCATAAATTTAGGACATTATGAACTTATAGTACTTCGAAAATATTTTATATTTAACTTTCAATTTGCAAAAAATTGTTATTTTTTACCTTTTATATTTTATTATTGTTATGTAATTATATTCATTGTTTAAAATCTAATAAACAGGCGCCTCCTGCGGTGGGGGTTGGAACGGATGGGTGCTATCGGTGCCGGGTAGCGTTTATTTTTCCCCTCGTGGACTTATTGTTCCTATACCTCACGGGTGGCTGTCCTTGAGTGGGTGATTTCGGTCCCCGCTGCCTGCGACACCGTATAGTAGTCGTTCCGACCCTGGTCCCCGCTGCCTTCGGCACCGGATAATCCCTTAAATTGCACATAGAATAGTATAAACCTGTCACTGAACGAACCTCCGGCTCGGGTCCCCGCTGCCTGCGGCACCGTATAGCAGTCGTTCCGACCCTGGTCCGACTTCCGAATTTCTGGCCCCCCGACTTCCGGAGATACGGGTCGGACCTGCGCTGCGGTTTGGGGCTTAAATCGCTCCCTGGGAACCCCGCCGTCTTTTCCTTCCCCGTCCCGACGGAGACTGGCAACCCTGTTCGGAGGCGAAAATGTTTGCTGTTTTGCGTTCCTTTCCGAGTTGGGTTTCGGTCGGTAATTAAAACAGTTTCGTCGATTAATAACGCCCCGGGTCCGGTTCGGAGGCCCGACCCGATCGAAACTTGAGCGTCGCGCCTTTTTTGCGAATTTTTCGGTCCGCGTCCGGCGTCGGTGCGTCAATTAGTCCCGGAGCCTTTGCCTGTACAAAGGTGGAGTGCACAGACAGAAACACACACACACACACACACAGACGTTCACGGACATTAATAATTATCCGATTTTTTAGAAACCTTTCGCACATGGATTATTTTTTAAATATTTTTGAATGTTTTGTCCAATTGTTGAACTATTTCAGAAATTAAATATTGGGTAAAAGAAAAAATCCTCATAATTTGTATTTGTAGAAATCATTTGCCATTCTTAAATGTACTTTTCTACAATACAAACCTTTCAATAATCTTCATGCTGTTTGTTTGTATGAAGTCTTATGAAAATGAAACGCAGATCAACATTCCGTCATTTTTGACGGGCGTTACATATTAGTTTAAAAATAAAATGCGTACTTCATTACGTTTGTTTCATATGATTCTTTGGAAAAGTCCAAAAATAACGCGTCTGTATGTATTGGATGAAACTATTGTTCAATTATTAATTATTAATCACTAATGTAATTATTAAAAATTAACAACAAGAAAAGTATCTTTTTGGCCGCTATTAGAATTTTCATCGTAAATAAAAACTCAAATGTTGTTCCCTAGTGGCCTTTCGTTTTGAAGCTATGCACAAAAGTTCGAGTAGAACTAGCACCCGAGTGTTCCGTACCATTATATCATATTACCGTAAAAGCGTTTTTTCATTTATCGACACGATACCGATAAATCGTATACAATTGGCGTTATCCGACATCGATTGCCTACACAATGCATTCATATACACTATGGCGACAAAATCGTCATCGAATCGGTAGTTAAAAAAGCGCACAGTGTATATGATTGCATTTTGCGTGCATCGTTGTTAGATAACGATAATCGTGTACGATTTATCGATGTCGTGTCGGTAAATGAGAAAGTGCTCTTAAGCTTAGTAAGTACCTTAGTTTCTTTACAAAAATAAGAACTGCCTACATCTGACAAAAATACAAATATACAAAAATAACAACTGCCTACATATACGTAGATGCTTCTTGTAATAAAAGCGCTTTCTCAAAAACGAAAACGGTCTTGGGCGACATATGGTCTGCCGAGTTTGTCAGATAATAAATCGACATAGAATAATAGATTCATATTTTTGGATTTTTTGTTCATGTGCTGTAAAACTACTGTTACCAGGGAGATACCACTATTTTCGTAGAGAAATAGTCGTCTTATGTAATTAAAAAAAATTTGCGATTAGATCAGACAAATAATACTATACAAAAATAGTGGTGTTCAAAAAAAAAAAATGTTAGGATTTTCATTGCAGCCCTATAGGCTTTGAGAGTGCGTTTGTATAAAGCCGTTGTCTTAAGGTCGTAACTTTTTATTGAACTAAGTTAGAAGAAGGAATTTTTTACTGAACAATGGGACTGTGGATCTTCGTTGTTAAATTCAACTTAATATTTTGAGCTGTTCCCGAAAAAAAAACGGTTTTGACAGGCAGATGGACAACAAAATAATCCTGTAAGGGGTCTGTTTTTTTTCCATTGGAGATACGGAACCCTATAGAAACTTAAAGTAAACATAGAGGTTCATTTATTAAGGATTCTTCAAATAGTAATCATGCATTGCGCCAAAGAACGCATTTAGAGGGCTCTGAATATAGTAATTTCTTTTCAATTTATGATGAATTAAAAGTCAATTTGAGAATCACTCTTCTAAGGCTAATAGCAAAAATTGTTGATTCAATAACAACACAAACCGAAAGTCTCCAGTTTTAGAACAGGAGTTCCAGCGGTATCTGTATCTAGCCGATTCCACTCTGTCAAAAAATTTTAAATTGTCTCCTATTTGTCTTTAACACTTTCTAATATAGTTGAGAAGTCTTTATGAATCCGATTTGTGTGTCTGTCATCTGTCTGTGCTCTAACTCGCATAAATATAGTCAGATTGTCATGAAATTGATATATGTTATTGGGGTTTACTATGACGTTTTGTATTGAAAATCAAGCATATAGCATTTACGGTTCATTTATAGGGACACTCAAAAGAATACCAATACATTACAGTCTATCGTGAAAAATCTCCGGCTGTGTATTTTAATGATAATTACAGTATTTTAAACACACTAAAATTTATATATACAGGGTGTTTTTTTTTTAAACTGGCGCTATTCAGAGCCGCCGGTAGCTCGTTCTAATAACTGGATTGACACAAAATTTTATAAATGGACTAAGAAAACCATGGGAAAAAAGATTCCAACAAAAAAAAATTAGTTCCAATCACCGCCGATAGGGGGAAATGTGGCGCTGTGGTAATTTATGCAATTATGAGAATTAGCATAAAATACGAGCAATAAATGAAAATGCAAATTTTTGCTTACGCAATCGACAGTAGCGCCAATAGTTTAAGCTTGCATGCGAAAAACTCCGAGAAACAATTTCAGCTCAGGTTGAAAATGAATCTCACGTTACCGCAGCGCTCGATACTTGTGAAGTTCTATTATTGTAACCAGTGCAATAGCCGCTCTTAGTTCATTTAGAACACGCCATAAACTGCGCAAAGGACCTTTATCCGTTAATGCATTGAAAGCAATGATTCTGAAATTTGAAGAAACAGGCTCGCTAGCAGTTCGGCCAGGCAGAGGACGTAAACCGGTGTCAGAAAAAGTGATAATGGATGTTGCAACTGGGATTAACGATAGGTCACAGAGAAGAGTGTTGCGCGAGAACTGGATTTAAATGTTTCGACAGTCTGGAAAGTCTTGCGGCGAATTCTATCCATACAAGATCAGCTGCATGCAACAACTTCAACCCAATGATTACGATAAATGACTGACATTTTCTCTGACATTTCTTGCAAGAATGGAAGTCGATTATGCTTTCCCGTGGATAATTTTATGGGGAGATGAGGCCCATTTTCATCTGAATGGGTCTGTTAATACTCATAACTGTAGAATTCGGGCCACTGAACAACCTCATACAGTTCTAGAAACTCCGTTACATTCACCAACGCTCACTGTTTGGTGTGGTTTTACAGATGAATTCATTTTGGGCCATTCTTTTTTTAGAACATTACTGCGACAGGACCAGTGACGTGTACCGTTAAAGCAGAAATATATCATAATATGCTGACCAGTTTTGTCGTTCCACAACTTCAACAGAGACAATGTCTGGGTCTGATAATTTTAATGTAGGATTGTGCACCACCACATATTGGTGTAAATGTACAGCAGCTGTTGCGCCATCACTTCACTGACCAAAGAGTTATCAGTCGTTATTTTCAATATGTCTGGCCACCCCGGTCTCCGGATTTAACTCCATGCGTTTTTTGGCTCTGGGGTTATTTGAAATCGAAAGTCTATCTTGGAGGAGTAACAAATCTGAGTATCTTAAGAGACAACATAATGCATGCAGTAAGGGCTATTCCACGTGACATGTTACGCTCGGCCGTAGAAAATATTGTACAAAGAATGCAAGGTGAAAGAATGTACAAAGAATGCACCAAGAGAACGGTGATCACATTGAATGTGGCCGAATTCCTCGTCTGGAAAGTGTATATGATGAATAAAACATGGCATTTTATCCAAATTATTAATTTTGTTTGTTTCTGATGTTTTCTTTCAATATACAGCGCCAAATTTTCCCCTGTCGGCGGTGATTGGAACTTTTTTTTTGTTGGAATCTTTTCCCCATGGTTTTCTTAGTCCATTTATAAAATTTTGTCTCAATCCAGTTATTAGAACGAGCTACCGGCGGCTCTGAATAGCGTCAGTTAAAAAAAAAAAAAACACCCTGTATATGACTGAGGTGTACTACAAAGAATATGATGTGCATAGAATTTGTCGTTCATTTACGCACAGCGATACGCAAAAAAATATTTGACTACACAACTGACCTATGAACAATAATTGCAGGAAGTGCGTTTTCAGTTGTGGTCAGCGTTTTTAAATTTAACTCTATTTATGTGTATCACTTGATGTGCATAAATTCTATACATCCTATACAGGGCTGCACAAAAGATCTGAAATACATTTCTGTTTATTGACGGAAATTTATGAAGGGAAATTTTCAACCGTGCTATGCGTTTAACTGAATAAACTTTTAGCATACTATGTAGTATACATACAACTCTATTAATCATATACAGGGATGCAGAAAAAAAAACTGATATTTTTCCGAGTATTGGGGTTCTGTAGAAAGTAATGCACTTTCCAAATTGTTTATTTAGACACTGGGCAGGGCGAGTTGAGCTTAAGCCGAAAGGTAGGCATCCCCGCCCGGTTTGACCTGGACCTTGTTTTTTAGACATCTTCTTTTACATTAATAAACTGTGAAGTTTTGGTATAGTATTCTGAATCTATTGGAAAGTGGCTTCATAATGTATGTTGAACGCATGATTGTTCTTTTTTGTTTACTTACTGGACTTGTACGCTAATGTTCGTCAAAGTCAAGCGGGGTCACGCCAGATTTCTTTTATTAAGTACCATTGGATTTTTCTTTTTATGTATATAGCCTATTTTTTTTTCAAAAATATTTTCTCTTTTTATTTATTTATTTATTTATTTATTTATTTTTGCAGGGGTATTATTTTGTATTGCAGAATATATTTTTTCATGCAATACTGTCGTTTCCGAAATCTGACTGTTGTAGATCTCTTCAATCAAAATGTTAAAAAGTATCCTAACAAAGTCTGTTTGGTATTTGAAGATGAAGAATGGACATACAAACAAGTAAGAAATATATATTTTTTTAATTCAAAGTTTCAAGAATGCTGAATTTATTTGCAAACGATTCAAGTCAGACAAAGATGTGATTTCAAATACTGAAAAAGAAATTTCAGTAATGATAAGATTACAGAGATTTTCGACATGGGGTAAACGTACCCCTTTGGGTACGTGGTAGATTAGCTGGGGGGTACGCGAAAATTATATTGGTAATGCCGGAAAACGAACAAAATATAAATTAAAAAACTCAGTAAAACAAAATTCAACTTTTTATTTATAAAGAGAGACTTGTTTGAAAGGCAAATAAGCTATTCGCATAAAATAAAGTAAAAATGTCTAAACTCAGTATGCGATTTCGCATGTAGCCCTTTTTTTCTTTTATTGATCTATTCTTTCTAGTAATTTTAGAAATATCTATATTATAAAGGACAAACATGTCCGTGCGTAACGCTGACGTCATTTTGCGAATGGCAACACTTGACGATGAAATTTCGGTTTTGCGATATTTGCTTCTGCAATTTTTATTATTTCTAAACATGCACATTTTTTTTATTTTTACACCATTATACAGGGAAAAAATCTACTTTAAAATGCAATTTATTTAAAAACTGTATCGCAATTGACTCATTTATTATAGGATTTAAATTAAATTTTAAGCATGATTTAAAAAAAAAATCTATCTCAATAGCTTGCCAACGATTACAAAATAATAATCCGTTTTCCGTTTGTACCTTAAACAACATAAAAAGTTCATTGTTTGTTTCCAGCTAATATTCAATAACGAAATTAAAACTTCATTAAGCAATAAATAAAATAGTACCATATTTTCGGGTGTATAGCCCGCACCCCTAAATCGAGCAGTACAGTAAAAAAGTTCGTGTATAAGCCGCGGAGCTTCATCGGTGTATAGGTCTCACCGTCTACGAACGTATATTTCGATCCGGGCTCTAAATTAGAGATCATAAGTCATAATTTGCAACAGAAATTTACTAATTTTTTTTCGTGATGCATAATGCCTACAGCAATTCGGCTAAAAATTAATGAAATCGCTACAAGAATTATGCAAATACAAAAAATTTTATTTATTTTTATTTTTATATAACAGGTAGCTTTTTGTAATAAAAAAGTATGGTATTGAAGTATCTTGAGTAAGTAATTAAACAGCAGTAACTCAGACTTACTATTAAAATATTATTACTTAATAATTTATATTGCTTTCGTTGAAAACGGGATGTAATATACAACTGGAACCCTTAATGGCATTTTACCACCTAGAAAATGTTATTATCATTTTGTTATTTTAAATACTAATTACTTGATATAAAACTGTTGTATAAAAAGTCGCACAGTAATTCGCTCAAAAATATTTATTTTAATCACTGGAATCGGAAAATCCTTCAAATTCGGAAGTTTCCGAGTCTGTCATAAACAAAACAATTATGTCGCTATTTATAGACGTGTCATCAGCTTCATCTTCATCTTCACTATGAGAAAGATCAGAAACCTCTGAGCTGTGTGCCTGGGGTTCAGCAATTTTCTTATGGAGTAATCTAGCTTTTCGGAAACCCTTGATCACTGTCTTTGCCGAGATATTTTTCCATGAATCGGCAATCAATTCACAAACTGTATAGTATATGATGTTCGTTTCATTCTTCCACTTTTTGTGTATTCTTTTAATTCCTCGATCATCCATTTCTCCCACTTTCCTCGAATTTTGCACTTGAATGATCGATTTACGATTATATCCAGTGATCGCAAAAGTTTAGTTATAGCTCCGGGTATAATGCACAAAAACATTTGTTGTTCTTGAACAACTTCTTAATGTCATCAGTGAGATGTACTTTCATCGAATCCATTACTAAGAGACATCTCGGCCTAAAATATAAATGAAAAACAACTGCATCAACAAAAGATTATCACAACATAAAAAGTGAAAAAAACAATTAAAGAAGAAAAAACTTGTTTTCATATTTGAGTTAACGATGCGTAGTTTTAGGAAGCATACTAGGAGACTAATAGGAGGCATATCAAAAGCTATGGCCACTTCGTTCATATTTACGATACTTTCAGGCATAAATTTATGATCTTTGATGTTTTTCTCCACGTAATTTTTGAACATTACAATCTTCTCTTCCGAATCTTTTAGAAGATCTTGGGATGTAGTTGTCCGGACTCGAATGGATAATCCTTTCCTTCTCATAAATCTGTTGCACCACGATGCATTTCCCTTAAATTCTTCTTAATTTAACTCTGCTGCAAAACTTTTGGTTTTCATTCTAATAATGGTCGCTGAAATTGGTTTACCCTCCGATCTTTCGGGAGCAATCCATTTATGAAGTTTTTCTTCTAAATCAGGCCATTGCGCTCCTTTTCTCCTCCTTGATTTTTGCACTTCGGCATTTTTTCTAGGATTGTTTTATCTTTCCGCCATTTCCGAATGTTTTTCTCATCATTGCCTAATTCTCGGGCAACAACTGTATTTCCCGAAATTTCGGCTTTCTGCACCGCTTGCAGTTTATATGCGGCCGTATAACTTGCACGTCTTTTAGGCATCGTACATGTAAAAATACGAAAAAAATAATCTTCTAAGTAGTAGCACGTGTTAGTCAAACAGACTCGGAAATGAGACGAACGATGAGTGTTAATTGTTCCACTTTTGTCGTGACCCACCTTATTGGTCACTGAAACCAGGGACAAAGCTACTGGGGGGCATACATAGGGGGGCGTCTCGCTCCCCTCCCCAATGTCGGCAATGTCGATCATAGTCGGCAAATTTTCGGTAGTCAGTATCGATGGATACAACTTTCAAAAAATTGATTTTCTTTTCAGATTTCTTAAAATATACTCTAAAAATCATCAAGCCTTAGCATTTGTCTTGAATTACTTATCAAAGCTGATATTAGAGAAAAAGAGCTTTTCACTTTTCAGCGCGTTGGCAAAGGATTACCTCTGATCTCCAAGCAGTAAGATAGAAAACAACATGCGCATGCGCCGTGCGACCTTCTCATTGGTCAATCTGGGAGAGCGGGGAAAATTTTTTTCAGACTTTGGAAGTAGTGATCGTTTGATAATCATATTTCATAATTGAAATAACGTAAACGCGTTAAATTATAATGTTTGCAGTGTGGTAGCCAATTAGATGATGATAGGAGAAAAAAGCACGAACAGAACTGTCACAGAGGGATGCGAGTCCAAGTGAAAATGGTGGGTGCTCCTTCTAACCCATTTGAAGCTACAATCAGAAAGACAAAAAGTCTACATGCGGTTAATACAGAAACGACAAAAGAGAATTTGCAGGTAAGTTTACACCTTGCGTTCTCTCTAGTGCACCGAAACTTGCACCAAAACTTGGTGCATATCCGATAAACGATTCCATCCAGCGGAATAGAAAGCGACGTTTCAATAGCGCTTGGGTATCCGTTTTCGGAATATAGCACAGAACTCAACGATGCTTTTTGTTTTATTTGTTGCCTGTTTCATGAAGGTCCTGAGAAAGAAAAAACACAAAATGCTTGGGTTGAGAGTGGTGTATACAAATGGCACAAAATGAAATGCGTAGGGAAAGAAAAGGACGGAAAGCTTTCGCAACATTTCTCTTCCAACTCCCACCGAATTGCTCTTTCAGATTTTATTGCCAGTTCATAATGACACATAATGACGTTGACGTATAACTGGACAAGAGCAAGCGTAAACAAAGTATTCTAGAAGGACACGATCTTACATTCAACACTGAAGTGGTAATAATCTTGATGGACATTACGCGAACGCTGGGTAGAAAAGGCCTAGCATTCAAGGGAAGTGACAAAGACGAAAATGGAAACTTTCGGAAAATTGTGAAATTAATTTCCAGGCATAACTCAGTACTGAGGAATTGGCTTGGGTACGCACGGTTCAGGCCATATCACACAACTTACTTTTCCACTTCATCTCAAAACGAGATGATTGAAGTTCTTGAAACAGCATTGTGCAAAAAGATAGTCAATGAGATTCAAGAAGCAGAATTTTATGGCATTATGGCAGATACGACACCAGATTCTTCGCAGCAGGATCGATTGGCTGTTGGGGTGAGGTATGTCAACAAAGTTGGAAAAACTCAGGAGCGACTTTTGGAAGTTATATAAGCAGTCGATAAAACCGGTGTCGGCTTTGCGAGGGAGATATCGCACATCCTTACAAAGAATGAATCCTATATAGAACAGATAGCTTTCCAGTCATACGATTTTGCATGCAGATTTCTGGAGAATTCAACGGCACCCAGCAGAAGTTTTCAGAAATCGTGGGTCGAATTGTACCGCATATTCCTTGTCAAGGTCCACTTTCGTTCAGCATAGCTGCAACGCCAGCGATATTATAGCAGATGTTTTCTCCGTGCTAGAAGAACTGTATGTGTTTTTCACAGCAAGTACTAAACGAAAGAAGTCATTACTGGACAAGTTCAAATAAATAGAAAATGCTCTTCTACTGCGAAATCTTTCGAAGACGAGATGGAGTACTCGAGCGAAATCATTGAAAGCGGTATGGATCTCATATGAATGTATCCTACAAATTTTGACAGAAATTGTTGATTCCTCTGCTTTTGATAACAAAACAAAGACCAAGGCACGAGGTTTAAGAAAGAAAAGGTTGTCGCTTGACTTCATTTTTTTCACTGATGTTTCTCAAGAACGTTTTTTACAAGTGCAAGTTAGTTACTGAAAAATTGGAGTCGAAAAATCTTAAGATAATTGACGCTACGAAAATACTGAAGACATGTATCAAATCACTGGAAATAATAAACAGTGACGATGGAAACATGAATAGAGAAATACAGAGCGCAATTCTCTTTTCAACTAAGCAAGGTATAGATCCGTTAAGTGAATTTGCTATACAGCATCGACGAAGATTTGCACCAAAGAAGTTAGAGGATAATCGAGACAATCTCTTTACTCCCGAACTTCTAACGTTCTATCGCATGGAGTTTAACCCACTTCGCGACGAGCGTCCTTTACAGAATTTTTAATCTTTTACTACCGGTTTTTCAAAACAGAAATTTGCGCCTAATTGAATCGCAGAATTGCGATGATTAAATAAGGCAAAACTTACAATAAAAATTAACTGTTGGGAATAATGAAGGATTCTGGGCATCTTGTGCGTCACGTATACGCCCGTCCCCAACGGGTTAAGAAGGTACTGGATACCCTTACAGTGATGATGGTAGATTGTCTCAACTCTTTCACCAGCATATTAACTTCACTGTATCAAATAATGAATCCTCCCATTACAAGAGAGAAATTATCATTAGATCTGGTTAAGAAAGCGGCAGATTTATTTCCTAAAACCCAGGCAGTTGCTGACATAGAAGCATTACACGCAGAGCTAGAAGTTTTGTCAGACTTCTGCGCAGAGGCTCAAATAATGGATGACATTTCAAAGAAATCTGAATCTTTGAAAAAAAAATATACCGCTTGCGAACCGTGTCAGCCGTCTGGCGCTAACTTCTACAGTCACAGTTTCTTCGAATGAAAGAACATTCAGTAAATTATAAATTGTGAAATACTATCTGAGAGCAACAATACCGATCCATGTCTGAATGCACTTATGTTGCTTAGGTGTGAGAAGGACATTTTTGACTGCCTAGATTTGGGCACTATTGTGGATAGATGGACCCGTCTAAAGAAGCGGACGGTTAAAATGCATGTTCTTAAAGGAATGAACAAAGATGTAATCAAAATAAGTTATGATTTAATTCCTTTTAATGTAAATATAAATAAATAAGCTGATTGTGAATAAGTTGTAAGTAGCATCTTAAACTAAAAATTCCAACCGGTTTCATTAATACGAAGTGCAAAATTCCATCCGCATATTCAGCAAAGATTTTTCTTTTAATATAAAAATACTTTGCTGGAATATTTACAGTAAAGGAACGCAAATGAAGCGGTGAAAGTGTCGATCTTTAAACGTACCCTATATATATTAGTTTCAACTGATGTCACATCCTAGCAACTACCTTAATAACCAGATGGGCGTTTTGTTTGCCCATCGATTTTTGTCTATTTTCATTGGTTGAACGATAATACAAGTTGATAATCTTACGATTTTGATTGATTGAATACAAATTGGGGGATTGTGATCACCAGAGGCGGATCCAACCATCCAGTTAGAGGAGGGTCATGTCTTTTTTTTCGGGGGGGGGGGGAAAGGGGGTCACAGTCTTCATTAGCAATGTTTATATCTTATGTTCAAATTGGCTGTTTTCTGACATATGCCCGAATTTATTTTCCTTCGTAAATAAATGAAATTTGCAGGTATATTCATAAATATATAAAATTTGCATATTTTATTCAGATGCAAAGAGATCAGAGTTTCCCATTTTCTTATAAAAGCAAAGAATCTTTGAGAAATTTTTCTCAAAGTTCGTATTTTAAGCCAATTTTTGGGGCTTGGCAATCATGGAAATATCGTCTTGAGAGGGCAATCAAAATGTACAACATGTACAAGGAAAATTAAAAACGTTGTTCGATTCTTTAGTGTTTAAACAATAATACTTGCAATTTTCATGGCTTTCTATATAAAAATATCTCCGTGAATGTATCAGATAGATTAGAATTTTTAAGCAAGAAAAAAAGACGAAAATGAAAACACCTTTGATACATATTTATATTTAAAAAATGTATTGTTCTATAGAAATATTTTTCGTTTAGAGGGTGGTCATGACCCCCATGATCTCCCCCTTGGATCCGTGCTTGGCTGATCACGTGGATGGAACTAATCTATTCTCAGCTGCATTCTAAATTGTAACATATCCGACGTTCTAAAGTGCAAAATTTGACCCCGATAGGTTAGTAATGTTAAATTTTATATAGAACATAGATACATATATACAGACACAGAAACGTAGTTTTAAAGATTTAAGTTAGTCGGCGAATGAATTCTGCTTAAATACGCACCTGGCTGAAACCTGTTAGGTCAAAGGTTACATTATTTTGAAGCGGAGGCCAGGTAGCTATTATAGCTCTGTTAGTGCAATACCTGGCGATAGTTTCAACTATTTTTCCAAACCCAGAAATAAGTAATAATAGCATTTAAACAGTAACAAATCATTACAAACACGGAAAAATTCTTTAAATTTCGCGGAATAGCGAAAAAAAATCGCAAATTTCGACAATTTTTTTAATTTTTTGGGGTTTAAAAATTGTAGAAAAATCACATGATTTCCGTTTTTTTAAAGAAAAATCTTTGTATAACCCGCACCGTGTATAAGCCGCAACGGCTTTTCCAAATGTTTTTTTCTTGTATAACCCGCGGGCTATACACCCGAAAATACGGTATACACAAAACACAAATTTAGCAGACATGCAATTGTAAAAAACTCTTAAAACCGCCGAAATTATCAGAATAAAAAAAAAAAACTGCTGTTGATAACGAAATTTTTAGCGATTTCTTCAGCGATTAACTTCTGGCACGAGGTCAATACGAAATTATCGCTTTTAATAAATTTCAAAATTTTATTTGAATATATAATTGACATATTTTATATAAAAATGCTCTTTGGTGTTGTTAGGGCAATCTACAAAAAAATATTAAATGTAAAAAATCTATTAGAGTTTTCAATTAAAAAAAATATTTTCACTTATAATCTCTATCCCGGGAAGTCCGGGTTGGATGTCCTAGTATAGATAAAACATGAATCGTATCTGGGCTTCTGGTTTCGACAATTTCATTTTAAACCCATTTAAAAGCACGTCATTATTTTAGTGTTCGATAGAGCAGCATTATCATAAATTAATTAACGTGTATTAACGAGTGTAGCTTCATCCCTTTTTTTATGAGTGCTTAGTTTGGAATCTATGACTAACATTGTGTGTTTCGAGTGCCTTCATGGGAAAAATCGTAGTGTGGTTTAAATGGTATAGGTAGTTAAAAACTGGAATTCTAAAGAGAACTTCATCTGTCTTTGGTAAGTGGTATAACAACATTATTGACGAACGAAAAGAAAGTATTTAAGACGTGTTTTACGAGAAGGGTACGCATAAATGAAAAGTCTAGACAAGGGGTACGTGCGAGAGAAAACGTTGGGAACAGCCGAAATAGAACATAAAAATACCGCACAGAGATGTGAAAGGTGATGGATAGATAAGCAATAATTTTCGGTCCCCCAATGGCGTATTTGTTTCTAAGATGTTTTGTTTATGGTATGCAGTTTTTCCCTCTCTTATTTTGAACTTTTTAGTAATTTACAGTGCATACTTATCTCCAGCAGATAAATAGTTTAACGCATTTCAACATTTTTGAGGCCCTTTTTATCTGGGTTCGTACGCCTCAGATGAAGAATACCAAATTTTTTCTAAAGTAATATTTATCTGATTTAATGAAAAGAATACTGTGTTTAAATATGGAGATTAACGAAATTTCCTTTATTCAAACCCCTAAAGCATACCTACCAACTTTCAACTAAACTTCCGTACAATATGAGTTAATTTGATCTAGGTTAAAGACGTTTGTAACCAGAAAATATATCTAAAAAAATAATATATATTAAGATCTCTCCTAAGATGTGTTATACATTTATACTATTACTCATACACTATATTGCCAAAGGTGATTGGTCACTTGCGATTTTAGACGCTTTGTTAACTATCTAGAAAAATACATGAGGAATTAACCTGAAACTGCAGGTGTGTAAATGGTATAGTATAGATTATATATTTCCGCGAAGATTTTTTCACGAAACCCCATAGAGAACTGTCAACAAATTGAAAAAGAACGAATATCTTTTGGATAACCCTGTAAAAACTAATGTAGCAAAGGCGTTCAAACTCGAGATTATTAATAAGTGGCTTATTGTAATATACTGTGTTCATTTTTATTAGGATAGCATGGAAACTCGTAGAAAAATTAAGGTTTTAATAAAAACAGTCCCAAATTTCGCATAGTTTTTTGCTCATAATTTGCAGAGTTCTTAATATAAAAAAAGTTCTTTTCAGAAAATATGACAAACAACATTGTACATAATACTCTGCAATTAGAATTAAAAAATAATAAAAAATGGATAAAAAATGAGCCGGTTTACTAAAAAATGTTTCACTGAGCATGCGCGAATGCAATCAAAATATAATATGCATAATGTATTAGCTAAGTATATAGAGAAACTTTTGTGAAAGTCTCAAAATCATAGCTTGAAAATTCTGAAAATTATCGTCGATAGAATAAGCTCGAAATCCGTTGTTCCCAAAAGGAAGACAAAATATGAGGGGTTGTATACAAATATAGAAGTACGTGAAATATTGTGTACGCTATCTTGGCACTAATCAACAGATATTTGATACAACCCCTCATCTTTTTGCTTCTTTTTGGGAACAACGGATTTCAAGCTTATTCTATCGACGATAATTTTCCGAAATTTCAAGCTATGATTTTGAGACTTGCACAAAAGTTTCTCTATATACTTAGCTAATTCATTATGCATATTATATTTTGATTGCATTCGCGCATGCGCAGTGAAACATTTTTTAGGAAACCTGCTCATTTTTCATCTAATTTTTATTATTTTTTAATTCTGATTGCAGAGTTATATGTACAATGTTATTTGTCATATTTTCTGAAAATAACTTTTTTTTATGTTAAGAACTCTGCAAATTATAAGCAAAAAACTAGGCGAAATTTGGGACTGTTTTTATAAAAACCTTAATTTCTCTACGAGTATACATGCTATCCTCATACAAATGAACATAGTATATTACAATAAGCCACTTATGAATAATCTCGAGTTTGAACGCCTTTGCTACATTAGTTTTTACAGGGTTATCCAAAAGATATTCGTTATTTTTCAATTTGTTGACAGTCCCCTATGGGGTTTCGTGAAAAAATCTTCGCGGAAATATATAACGTATAGTATACCATTTACACACCTGTAGTTTCAGGTTAATTCCTCATGTATTTTTCTAGATAGTTAACAAAACGTCTTAAATCGCAAGTGACAAATCACCTTTGGCAATATAGTGTATACAGGGAGTGGAGTTATTTTTAACTGGGAATCCCATTGAAACACTCAACTGTTTCACTGTTTCACGTGGAACCTATTTAACCACTTGGAGGGCAAGCACGTGGTCTAAAAATGCTAAATTTTGCGATGTTTTGACACTAGTAATTTTAAACAATGAATTTTTGCCTTCTCAATCTGCAAAAAATAATAATAAATATTTTTATTTGATAATACTGGTGGCTAAGTTATATATTAGAAAGTGGTATATATTATATACCGGCGCCCCTCAAGGGGTTAAATCATTTTGTAAACGAAATTCTGGCTTGAAACGTGTTTAACCTCGGTTAAATTAACCTACATTGTACGGAAATTTAGGGCGATGTTGGCAAGTCTTCGGAATCCCCTGCAACGCACGAAACCTGTTTATGTTTTTGTTGTGAGTTAACCTATTTGCATAATAAGCGCATATATACCTGCATTTCAGGAATTTCTCTCTGTTTTATTCAGAAATTTCAAATCAACACCGAAAATTCTGAAAGAAATTTTTTTACTTCCTATAATAACGAAAAGTCTGCCATTAAATAAAGTAAATTATGACTTCCAGAATATTTCTGGTGTAAATTCCGAATTTTTATATAAAAAGAAATTGCTGAAATCCACGCTAATGATGCAAATGGGTTAAGCAAAAGACACAAAATAAAAATATATAATCATGTAATTGCACATGTTAGTAATATTAACTTTCAAAGAAATGAAAATTAACTGTCTGTGCTCTAGCCATAAAAGCAGTTAATAAAAGACACCTTGGAGGGTTTTCTTAATATAGAACACGCGTTTTAATAATGGATCTAGGAATACAGAGATGTTTTAAAGCTTTATTTAAACACTTTTTTTCGGAAGATTTCTGTCATAAAGCAAAAATTTCTATTCGATTTTACTAGTGGAAGTTTGTACAGGCGGTACTATAATCCCTTTCTCTGACAATGGCAGGAGGATTGTTTATGTTGTCACAATATGGCGGAATCGGCGGGGAAAGCTACCACCCGTAGAAGCGAATAGATATTTTTGCCTTAAATATGATAGAAATTCTGTATGAATAAGTCGTTTAAATAAGGAGAACATTTCTATTCAAATTTACTGGTGGAAGCTTTCGCCGGCGGAACCAGTTACAGTTGAAACTCACAATTTTGAAGAGATGTCAATTCTTTTTTATTCATAGTTTTTAACAACTCTGGAGAAAAGTAAGAGCTATGACTCACGTAATTTGTGTAGTGATGGACAGAATGAATGATTTTGATTTTCGAATGAATCATTCAGGCATGCACAAAAACATAGCTGCTGAACTTCGTATTTTTTAAAATCAATTTCTACAAGAAATGTTTTAAGAAAAAAAAAGATTTTAATTTTGATAAGAATTAAATTAATAACTACATAAATATTCTAAATTACTTTTATTTTAACGAGATTTCTGGGTTTAATTGATTAAAAAGAACACGAATGTTGGCATCTATGCATTTGTTTGTACCTTCTTTTTTACAAAATTTATGGTGGTAATTGATTAAAATAAATACAAAGATTGGCATCTATGCTTTTGTTTCTACTCTTTTTCGCAAAATTTCTGGTAGAAATTGATCAAAATAAATACGAAGGTTGGCAACTATGCTTTTGCGCATGCCCGAATGATTCATTCGAAGGACAAAATCATTCATTATGGCCATCACTAAATTTGTGCAGTTTATAATGATTTTGGTACTTTTTATAACCATATATTTTTTTAATAAAAGCAGAAGGTTATGACTCTATAAATATGTCTGATGCGTTTAATTTGTTTCATTTCAGGTGGACGAACTTTCAAATAAAATTGCTCATTTCTTCTTGCAACAAGGCTATCGAAAGGGGGATGAAGTAGGTTTATTTATGGAAAATTGTCCTGATTATGCAAGCTTTTGGTTGGGTTTAGGTAAAATTGGTGTAGTAACAGCCCTCGTTAACACCAACTTGAAAACAGAGTCTTTAGCACATTGTGTAAATTCAAGTGACATTAAAGGATTGATATTTGGTCAAAATTTTGTTAAAAGTACGTATAGACAATTATTATTTATTTGTTAGAAAATGTTCACATACAATTCTTGTCCAAAAAAAAAAAAAAAAAAAAAAAACTGTCATATTCGCAAATTGTTTACAATGATAACAAAAGAAGGCGTAGGTGTCATTAGACTCTAAATAATATCTTCGTTTAGGATGTGAAAGCAGTTTTTATAATAGGGGCTGTCAACATATTAAAAAAGTATCAAATTTGTTCTTTCAAGTGGTAAGATTTACTTTTGACAGTATATTTTGACAGTATATAATTTCTTTGATCATAGTAGCCGGAAAAAGATATAGTTTACATACATTTTCTTGAATCTTCAAAGAATAATAAAACAGACAGTTAAGAGCTTATCTATATACAGGGTTATCAGAACAGAATCATCCGATTACAAAATTTTATATTTTCCATAATTACAAACAGAAAATTATAATTAATAAGTCATTGTAAAGGAAAAATGTTAAATTTTTAGCTTGTAACATTGTATCTTCATCAAAGGTTTACAGACCTTTTTTTCTGTCGAAAAATCGGTGAGTGGTATGACCTTCTCGATATGTTGAAATTTTGGCTTTTCCATCAGTTCAAGGAAGGTATGCAAAATTTCATTTTTCAACAAGATGGTGCACCGCCCCATTGGCATTTATAGGTTCATAAATTTCTAAAAAGAGAACTACCCCACCATTAGATTGGTCGCAGTCAGTGGCGTAGCCAGGGTGGGGGTCCAGATGCTCTGAATACCACTAATTTTGTAAAGTTTTCTGTGACTTATTTCTTGGCTAGGAATGAGGCGATATTTAATCTTTTGATTACGGAGTTGGGACACTGTCGCTCCTAGCGAATATTCTTCTTTTCTATTCGTACGACTTTTTGAAAAATAATTTCCACATACACTTATACCAGGATATTTTAAAGAGATATATATCGCAAAGAAGATTTTTTGTAAATTGTCGTACAGTTGAATATCAAAATAGTAACCAGCCTTGGCCGTAATAAAAAGGTTAAATCGTTTAAAATTCCACTCGTAAAGCAACCCCCGCTCCATCCCCAATAGAGAGACGATCGGTGTTTTCATAAAAACTTAACACAACGTAGCTATGTTTACTGTTCTTTTGCGACATTATCCTCCAGACAGTTTTAACTGACTTTAACACGTTGAGTGCCACATCAGTCATCGGTGACTGACACTGAACTTTCCGTTTAGGCCGCGTTTGTCACCGGTGACTGACAGTGTAAAATATAATATAAAACTAAACAAACCGGCAAACTCCCACCGGAAAAAAAACGAATAGAAATTGTTGTGTTGATTTTTAGAGAAATTATGCATGAATCTCACAAATAGACTGGGCGTAAAGTTGATCGCAACTCGGAAGCCCCTTAACCGATATCAACTGTTCGGCATGAATATGGAGTTTAAATAAGCTGAAAACTTCTATTTAAATTTACTGGTGGAAGTTTGCCCCGCCGGTAATCAGGACCTGGGGAGCACGCGTGGCCTGTAGGGGATTTCCTTAAAAATACGCGTGGCGCTCAACATGTTAAGAACACTGACTCTATTGAAGCTTACACAATAACCTTGAGTTTCAAAGTAAATTACATAATGCGGTGTAGTTAATTATGTTTAGTTTACATCGATATATGATATTTATACATATTTTCCTTATGTTTTCAGCACTTGAAAAGGCAATGCCTTATATACGGAAAGCTAATTCTACTAATTTTTACTGCTACTCGAGGGAATTAGAAAAGTCGATTCCATCATTTCCTTGTAAAGATCTAAATGCACATTTCGAAGATGTTGCTGCTCTTCCTGTAGATGAAAAAATGTTTAAGACGGACTTCAGTGGTATGTATTTATAATTTTTGAAGTCAGATAAAAAGATATTAAGAGCATTAAACTTATTTCGTTTAATTTTTAACAGGTAAATTGTTGTACATTTATACCTCAGGAACTACTGGATTGCCTAAAGCTGCAATTATTACTCACAGAAGGTATGTTTTCTGTCTATATCGCTTAGTAAATAACTGATAGATTTCGGTACTTCAAAATAAGCAAATAAGCATTTCTGTGAACCTGGCTCACAGTTGCCAAACCTTCAGATTTTTTATACCACTATTTCTGAATAAAAACATTTGCTTTATTTGATAACACAAACGATTCAATAAGATTAAGATTACTATTTGAATATAGCGGTATCAAAAATCAGAAAGTTTGGCAGTTATACTGGCATATAGCAACTCCGAGTCTTTAACCGTCCAGGACGATCGTCACGAACACGTAGTGCATGCATTCCTTATTTTTGAGTACCTCTATTACCGAACAGTAATCTTTGTCTCATCTAATCTCAGAATTTCAGCGATTAAATAAAGCATTTATTCGAAAATTGTAGTACTAAAAATGAAAAGTTTTAAACGAGACGGTCGTTCTGAAGCTAAGCAAAGCTGCCAACTACAGTGGTGGTCAGAATTATAAAAACAACTGAAAATTGCACAGAAAAAATTTATTTCTGAACTAAATAAAGTGAAATTTATAGATAAAATACTTTTTTATGCTAGAAATCATTGTACAATGCAAAACATTGGGAAATGCAAAATATTAATGTTTTGGCATAATTAACAAAATATGTCATTGTAAAAGTTGGACAAAATTATAGGGACAATTAATGTTTTTGCCTGAAATACACTAATAATTAATAATCTCCCCCTTCTTCTCAATCAATTTTATCAGTCTTGACGTCATGGAGTTTGACAGTTCCTTCAGAACGTTTTTGAAATTCTTGACCAGGCTTTTTCGATGGAGGACATGAGCTCTTGCTTGTTCTCAAATTTTATACCATTTTTGTATACTTCGCGTGCCAGACTAACCCACAGATTTTTCATTGGATTCAGATCAGGGCTTCTGGCCGGCCAAGCAAGTAGTTTCACGAAATTCGTATCAAACCATGATTTTGAAGTTTGGGAAACATGTTCTGACGCATTGTCCTGCTGGAAGAAATAGTCTCCACTCGTTATTAACGGTGCTTCTGGTAAAAGATTATCTCCCTATACATCAACATAACTTTCAGAATTCATTCTACCCTCCACAAAAACTATTGGAGTAGTTCCACCAGTTGCGAAACCTCCCCAAACCATTACTGAGCTACCTCCAAATGCACGCTTTGAGAATTTTTTTTTTCTCTACGGAGATCATACCAGAAGAAGCAAAAACCATCTGGTCCATGCTAATTAAACTTTTTCTCATCGAAAAAGACAACATCATCCCTCTTATTCCCCATAGTAATGTATTTTTTAGCAAACTCTACCCTCAGCCTCTTATGAACTTTTGTAAGAGGCGGTCGTGACATGTGTTTACCATAGCGAACCTTTTTTTCTTTTGTAAATCACATCGAACAGTTCGAGAACTGCATTCTAAGTTCAATTCATGTTTTATTTCTGTTAACGTTTGTTTTTTGGAGCAAGCTCGCCTTATTGTCATTCTTTTCTCCCCTACAGAAACAGAAGATGGCCTACCTGTATGTCTTTGTGGTCCATATTTACCGGGATTTTTTATATAATTGTAAATAACCGTTCTTGATCCATTAAGCTTCGTCGCAATTTGACGTACAGAAAGTCCTGAACTTTTAAATGTATCCACTTTCCCTTTCTCAAACTCCGAAAGCTTTGTACCAAGCGGCATGACTGAAAAACAGAATATGACGATCCCAAACGCTTTCTACGCAATTATATCGCTTGAGACTTCCGTGTGCAGAGCAAAAAACATGCAAATTTTACTTTTTAGAACACACAAATACAGTTGTTCGTATAATTTTTTCCATATCACATGACTCTATAAATCCATAATACAATTTATAAATATGAATTTTCCACATCTTTCCATAAAACTTATAAAAATATTTTTAATTTTTCATTGATTTCCAGCTATTAAATTTGCATAATTTTCCGGCCAAGTGTAGCCAATATTTTACGATTTTTGCCTTGTCCTTATAATTTTGACCAGCAGTGTATCTTTAGTAGCAATTTATCAGTTCGACGTAGGTCAAATACACATGTTTAGAGTTAAAAGTTTTATCAGTAAGACAAGGTCTACGAGAAAAACCAAACGCTATTTATTACGTAATTATTCTGGTTCAAATATATTTATTTGCTACAGGAAATATCTGTAGGTTAGCAGCTATTTCTATTCAGTCTTAACTGTGAAAAACACATCTATATAATCTATATAGATGTGTTTTTAATAATCTCCTAATTGTCAAAAAAAAAGTTGACTGGAAATTATGTCTTTTATTAATTTATATTATAAAAATAAGCTTAGGGGATCGTCGTCATACTTAAATTTTACTAAATTCTGAAATTTTCAATATGAATGCCTAAATATGACATTATATTTTGCTTTTTCTGTACGTTTTACCTTAGGACACCAAGCGGGAAGTCATCATATATATTATTTCTCCTGTCAACATCCTTTTTTCGCGGAAAATACGAAACGCAGAACGACGAATGAGATAGCATATGAAAGGATTTTGAATAGGCTTCTGACATAGCACACTTAACGTTTCGTTAAAACATGTTTTTGATTAAAATTTGCTGAAAAATAAAAATTAAATCGGCATTGTTTTCTTAAAATAAATGAAAGGTTTTCCTCAAATTACTGTTGCCACAAAAATAAAATACCACATTATATGATGCTCAGCAATTGTTATAAAAAACACCGCACGGGTTTATTTTATATTTATGATTAAAAAGCGAAATTGAAATTGAAATGTTTAGATTTATATTTCTATGTCCCATGTTTTTCCCGAAGCGGATGACGTCATCCTCTAATGCAGTCAAAATACGATTGTTATTTTTTTTTCTCTAGCGTGCCTTTTGCAATCTTGGATCCGTTTTTACTCTAACTTTGATGAAATAAATTGGATGATATTCTGGCTTGACTGAAAACTAAATGTTGTTTGCAGATATTTTTATCGTTACTTTTTCTTTAGAAGTTTAAACCTGCATCTAATAAATATTACATATTGATAAAATATGGTACTTCTCTATTATCTCGTCGACCACTTTTCATAAAAAAAAAAACTATCGCCAAATAAACGGGAGAACGTTGCCATTGGAATATCAAAATAAAGAAATAAATAAAATATAAGAATTTAAGGACACAATTGTTATTTTAATGAATGAAATAACTTATAAATCAGTAAAACATAATGGAAAATACACGCAAATGTTGAATTAAAAACCACTTGATGACGTAACAAATACATGCTTCTGACATCAAATCAATGGGACTGCATTTTTGGCGTTTAAGCTTACAGTTTGGCGATAGTTTTTTTGTTATGAAAAGTGGTCGACGGGATAATAGAGCAGTATACCTAAAAAATATTAGATTTCAGTGCGAAATCCTCGCACGGGCCCTCTGGTTAGGTTAAGTAATTTAAAAATTATGAAGGTTTAAAGTTTCGAACTCCAAATGTTAAATTCATTTGTAGCAAATTGGAATGCGGGTCGTTTTACTTACCCATCATACGTAGTATAGGGAAATACTTGTAATTGTTTTGAAAATAGAAAAAAAAATTGTCGGATTTACACGTTTCAGACACTGGTGGTTCCGAAAAACATATTTTTAGAAAAATAATTTTGCCGTCCGTCTGATGACCGTCTGTAAACGTTCTATCTCCCGAACAAATTGTGATAGAGACTTGAAATTTAGTATGTACTTAGTATGTAATAATGAGAAGAAGGTTATTGATTTTGAATAACTTTGATTATCCGGAACTATTATTTTCGGATTCTTGAAACATTCGTTCTGATAAAAGGTACATACAAATTTTCGATTTTTTTTTTTTTTTTTTTTTTTTTTTTTTTTTTTAAGGAGTGAATATAAAAGACAATAAAAAAACATAAATTTTACATTAAGAATGAAGTAAGTCGATCGGATAATGAGTTGCCGAGATAATTGTAATCCTATTTTCCACATTCTTCGATTTTTCATGACCATGTATTTCATTCAAATTTCAATTCAAAGATATATTTTAATTAGTAAAGAGACGCTTAATCCGACGCAGTAAGCTGTTAGTTAAAAGAATTATCATTTTTAGAGTTATAAGGATGTTTCTCTTACGCAATTCAGCAATAGATCATTTAAAGTTTATGACGTCATCAAGCCAGGATTTTATTCGAATTCCAATGCATTTTATAAATAGTTTACACATGTTTTATTTTCATATTTTATATTTATATTATGCATATATGTGATGGGTAAGTATTACGTTGGGACAACGACTAGCTTTGACCCTGTCGGGATTTTACGCAACCTTGACAAAAACATTTCGCACCACAATTTTTATTAATACTTTTCAACGTACTTATTTAGCTTTGTTCGCTTTGGCTCTTTTTAAATTATGTTATGAAAAAATTTCTGGTTCAAATAGAATAAAATAAATTATAGGAACGGGTCGAATCGACCCATTGAGGGTAGGAACAGAGTTGCCAAGTCTCCGGCTTTTTGAACACCAGTAATTTTTTTGAGAAAATGTTGTTCTTTTAAATCGCAAAATGCTTCGATTCAATAAAACAACATTTTCTGTACTAAATTACTGGTGTCCAAAAAGCCGGAGACTTGGCAAGTCTGTAGGAAGGTTAGACATCACTCAAAACTATTTGGTGGAATTAGCTTTAATTTTGGATTTGCGTATTTGAAGCTTTTAAAAGTCGATTTTTTTCAGTTAAAAATATGAATAATTTTTTTTCGCATAATTATCGATACCGAATCAGATAAGCGCTATGTTAGTAAGTTTCTGGTTAAGCAGATGAAGTTAAAATGTTCGAGTTTAGAAGAAATGAACCTTTGTTTATTTGGAGGAATCAATAAATCTGAGAACCAACGAAAATATTCTGTAAATTTTTCTAGTGTTAACGTAACTTCATTTTAATTAAATTTAGAAGTAATGGATCGAGGTCGAATTTGTTCTGTGATTCCCAAATTAGAAGATATTTATCGTACGAGTATTAATGGATTGAAGAATCTCGGAGATTTTGCTAGTGATATTTTCATTATTCGACATTCGTGTTTATATAAAGAAAATCCAAATGAAATTCATATTCTAATAAGATCAGATTTAGAAGAGAAATTATGATTATTTCATTTTGTAAATAATCAACGTGTAAATGGAGTGTGTTGTCTAGATCTCAATATGTATGTATCTTTTGTTTAATATATATTTTATTGTTCAAGACAGAAGTTAATTTAATGTTTCATGAACTATTATTTTAATGCTTTTTTGTAACTGGGGCCACACTTTCCCTTTTGCCATAATTGGACTACTAGATTCTCGTATTTATTGTATCTGATAGCAGACGGTTTCATAGGAATGGCCTGATTACCCACGGGGCAGCTTTCACCAATATCTTAAGGTAGAAATTTTGGCCTTATTTAAACGCAGACTCTCTGTCTTTAATAAGTTGAAAATTTGGATTTAAAAAAACTGATGGATGTTTGCCCCTGAGGTATTCATGCTCCGTTTATACGGTCAACGCGTCGACTATAAGAATTTTATGGAAAAATAGTTGAATTTGTATTTAAAATCAGTGGCGTAGCGTCAGGGGGGGGGCAAAATCATTTTACTACTAGTATAATTATAAACTACATTTGGCCTTATTTTATCGTTGAACGGTATAAATTAAATAAGGCCAAATATAGTATATAAAAATACCAGTAGTAAAGTGATCGTGACCCCGTTGACGCTATGCCTCTGTCTACAATACGATGTTTTACATAAAAAAAAAAACGGAAACGTTGTAAATTTTTCGACATTTTTCAAACACGTTTTCCAAAATTCCAAAAAAAAAATCAATATATTCCACATTAAGATAGATTTTATTCATTTCAAAGACGCAAGATAAAATCTAGCTTCGAAAATTTGATCATGTCTGTAAAACATTAGGTATCTTTGCATTGTGCATCGTGTTTTGATTGAAAATGGGATATCTCTGGATAATCAATCATGTAGAAAGCTGATGTCTGTCTAATTAATTTTCTGGTCTGCTCTTTTTTCTTGTGACATTTAATATACAATGGATGTTGAGTTTGGTTTTATAAAGTTATTTAGATTATTAAGGTGTCCTCTAGACCCTTCAATTTGCGAAAAATGCCGAAAATATAAAATTTTTAATATTTGCTTATAAGAATTTAGACATCCATGATATATTTCCACGAAGTGTCATAAAGATCGGATAATAAAAAATATGCGAAAAAGAATCCCTTTAAATAATTCAGCGTTGCAATTTTAATTTTTAGCTCACAGGATATCAAAGCCTGAGAGCTTATGTGCCCGCCGGTTCTATATGTATGTACGTACGTATGTATGTACAGTCGTGGAAAAAAAACTGAACACCCCCCACTAACTCTGCAACAAATTATAGTAGAAGAAAGTGACTGGTACCAAACGATTGGAAATAAAGTCTACTTTTAAATGATGTATATGAAATTTGCTTAGGGGGCCATCTACATATAAAAACACACCCAAACTTTGTTTTTTTCAATAGCAAGACTCAAATTTGACAACATATTTGAAATCTGCAGTTCAAACTATGCCTAGATACCAAATTTCATTAAATTCCTACGATTAGTTTCTGAGAAATTAATTACTTTATAATGAGCATATTTAAGAGTCTGTATCCAAATTGAAGTTCGGTTCTCGATTGTTGAAATGCTGCAGAATGTCACTTCTTTTAATGTATTATGTTTTACCGATATGACCATTTTACTCACTTAATAAGTTTCGGTTATTGTTATATGCGGTAAAATAATGTTTACAACTGTTGAATTATCCGATTTTAACCCCTTGGGGACAAGTGACACGTATACGTGACGCATAAGATGCTCAGAATCCTCGATTTTTTCCACCAGTTATTTTTTATTGTAAGCTTTGCCTTATCTTAGCATTTCCACTATTCAATCAGACGAAAATTTCTGTTTTAAAAAACCGGTGGTAAATTATTAAAAATTCTGTAATAGACGCACTTCACGAAGGGGTTAAAAAACTATCAGATTATTTGTAATTAAAATAGTTTTAGAATATGTAAATATTATTGGAATTTTACAGGTGCTTTTATAATGCTGTTTCTCAGATTTTGCATCTATTTAACTCGCCTTTTTTTTAGTTTGTTGTCAGAAACTTGAATAATAGTGAGAAATACAAAATTTACAATTTTAAAAAATAGTATAAAGCAGCGTAAGGAATCAAAGTAAAAAAAAAAAAAAAAAAAAAAAAAAAACGCAGATAAATTGTTTTTTAGTCTGAAAATAAATCCAGACATTGCTTCTTTTTTTAGTAGCGAGGGGGGGGGGGGGGGCGGGGGTGTCGCAGGATTTATATACCGATTTATTTGAATACCTAAAACTAAATCTATGTTATAAAGAATAGGGTTAATAATTCTATGATTAAACCTATTCTGGTAGTTCATTTGAAATTTTACAATTAACTCATTAATGCCTCTTGGCAAGAAAACTTACCGTTTGCCATTTATTATTATTATTATTATTATTATTATTAGATTTTTTTGCACACTGCTAGCGATTGGGAAATAATCTTGTCTATCAGAAAACCATAAAAATAACTTATATATTAATATATATAATAATTATAATATATTTTTTTTTCAATTAGCCTGTTTAATCGAATAGATCTAAATACGAAAGTTATAGAAGAAAAAGTTTAATTATTTTAAGTTCGTTATTAATGGAATAAAAACTGAACATCCATACATATTTGTAAAGATTACAATTTTTGATTGATATACAAAAGTTAATAAAAGTTTAAATTAGCATTTTTAAGTAACAAATACTTTCGCGTTAATACTTTATCTAACAACCATTTAGTGTAATATTGCAAACAATTTAACAAGATTTGAGAAAATCTTGTTTTAATCCCAGCCTATGAGTATAATATTTTCTCAAACAGGGATGAGCGCGCTCCGACCCGAATATCGATTCTTACCACTAAATTTTAATAGTATTCTCCAACGTAATGAATTTCAGAAATTTTGTTCTTGAATAAGGTAACAAATACTATTAAAATTTAGTGGTGTCAATCGGGATTTCGAGTCGGAGCGCTCCCATCCCTATTCAAACTATGCTTTAATGCACATCATAGACGGCCCCTTATAGCAGCATCTTGCCGTTTTTTAAGCGTAATTTGAAAACTACTTGGTAGAAAAATTTAAAATTTTGAATACACATAAAGCAGGATATAATAAATATAAATCCATCAAAAAATTGTAGGTTGCAATTCATAATTTTTTCGAATATTAATTTCATAATTCATAATTCATATTATAAAATTATAAAAATTACAAATTTGACATATTTATGTTTGGGCTTTTTAGTATTATAACCAAAAAAAAAATTAACACATTAGAATTATAATCTCAGGAGATATTAATAAAAATATGAAAATGTAATTTAACATTAGAGGCTCTAAAATTTGAATGTTTATAACTCGAAAACTTATCATCCAAATGACTTAAAATTTTGTATCTAGGCATAGTTTGAACCGAAGATTTAAAATATCATGTCAAAAGTGGGTGTTGTCATTGAAAAAAATAAATTTTAGGCTTGTTTTAATATGTAGATGGCCCCTTAGGCAAATTTTAGACATATAATTTAAAAGTAGACTTTATTTCCAATCGTTTGGTACCAGTCACTTCCTTCTACTACAATTTGCTGCAGAGTTAGTGGGGGGTGTGCAGTTTTTTTTTTCCACGACTGTACGTACGTATGTATGTACGTAACGCGATAACTCTTCATAGAAATATCCGTTTTCCTTCAAATTTCGTTTATAGGATCACTGTGTTAAGGCGCTACCCTGATTAGTTTTCGGGATTGATTGGTTAAGTATAAAGGGGGGAACGGGGGGGCTAATCACCCCCTAATTTATATAAATGTGTTTTTCATGCAGAATTATTCCGTTTTCCTTCAAATTTTGTTTATAGGTTCATTGTGTTAAGGCGCTACCCTGATTAGTTTTCGGGATAGATTGGTTAAGTATAAAGGGGGGGGACGGGGGGGGTTAATCCCCCCTTAATTTATATAAATGGGTTTTTCAGGCAGAATTATCCGATTTTCTTTAAAGTTTGTATGTTGGCTCATTGTGATAAGGCACTTCCCTAATTAGTTTTGGGTGTTTATTGTGTAAGTATAAAGGGGGGAAACGGGGGGCTACCCCCCCTTAATTTAGATAAATGGGTTTTTCATGCAGAATTATCCGATTTTCTTTAAACTTTGTATGTAGGCTCATTGTGATAAGGCACTTCCCTAATTAGTTTTGGGTGTTCATTGGGTAAGTATAAGTAGGGGAAACGGGGGGCTACCCCCCTTAATTTAGATAAAGGTGTTTTTCATGCAGAATTATTCGATTTTCTTTAAACTTTGTATGTAGGCTCATTGTGATAAGGCACTTCCCTAATTAGTTTTGGATGTTGATTGGGTAAGTATAAAGGGGGGTAAACGGGGGCTAATCCCCCTTAATTTAGATAAATGGGTTTTTCATGCAGAATTATCCGATTTTCTTCAAATTTTGTATATAGATTCTTTGTGGTAAGGCGCTTGCCTGATTAGTTTTGGGTTTTCATTTGTTAAGTATAAAGGGGGGAACGGGGGGGGGCTCACCTCCCTTAATTTAGATAAATGAGTTTTTCAAGCAAAATTATCCGATTTTTTTCAAATTTTGTGTATAAATTCACTGTGGTAAGGCGCTTGCCTGATTAGATTTTGGGGGTTTATTGGTTAAGTATAAAGGGTGGGAACGTGTGCTTATCCCCCCCCCTTAATAAAATGTCGATTTCTTTATTTTTCGAGTGGCATTATTCTTTGAAAAAATAGCATAATATACAATGAGTGTGAATAGCCTGTAAACTCAATGCCCTCAGTTTAACTGGGCAGTTTTCTTTATTTTTTTCTCAGTTTGTATTTTTTCAATACATCAGTATGATCAAAATGCGAAAACGCAGTCTATATATATAAAAGAAAGTCCTGACTGGGGAGATCATCAACGCACATCGCAAACTTCTGAGCCTAGAAACATGAAAATTGGGGAAAATACTTCTTAGGATGTAGAGGCGCACTAAGAAAGGATTTTCAAAAACTCTATCCGTTAGTGGGGTAAAAAAGGGAAAAAACTTTCTTAAAAATCAGTTATTGTAGTTATGTGGCAAATGGTAACATATTTTAATGTATTTTGGTATGCTGAATCGAATGGTACCAAGTATGTTCTTTTAAGTCTGATAGTTCGGGAGATATTGCATATTTTTTTCTAATATGGCGATATCTTTGGCGCCAAAACCTCAAAACTCTAACATTACAAAAGATAATTTATAAAAATACACGCTTTATTATATCAAAGGAAGAAATTCAAACTGTCGATAAAGGCGAGAGACTTCTTTTCATCTTTATATAAAATATGACAAAATTAGATTTATGGGGTAAGTTTCTATAATCGGATAAACCCGATTATAAAAGATAGCCGTTTTTAAACATTGTGCTAAATGGTTTTTGATGCGAATTGAACTGTTAGTTAGATAATTTTTCAGGGAAGGGTTTTGTACGTAAAATCGTTCAACTTTGTTTAGTTACAGAATTATGTGTCAGAGGAACCCATTTATGAAAGTTTAATCCTTTTAAAATGATTCTATTAAATGGATTTTGATAAGGCTTGGACTGTTAAATAGACTTTTTTTTCAGAGAAGATTTTAGGACATAATATATCGTTCTACGTTTCTTTGTTCTAGAATTATGAGGGGAATTTCTATAATCAGGTGAATCCTATTATAAAATACTAGCCTTTTAAAATAGTTCTATGGATTTGTTAGTTAAAAATTTTCAGGTATGGTTTTAGTATATAGGATATCGTTGTATCCTCCTTCACCAAATTTTACTGAAAATGATCATTTAAAGTCCTTATCAACCCAAATTTCGTCTGATAATTTTGTAAATATAATAGCGCAAAGGCGTTCGTATCGTTTCAGCAATGTGGAAGGATATTTACGGTAAATGCCCATATTGTTTTAAAATACAAGATCGAATTACCGAAATATTTCTTTTGATTAAGATTGTTTTTGAGAAACTGACCGGCGTAGCGGGCGAAGCCTGCTAGTATAGTTTATTTTTCAAATGACTTGTTTTTTTTCTTTACAATTCTTTACGTGCATTTCATAAAATTAAGAGTCTGATTTTCACATTGTTGCATTACTGACTGTTGACATTTAATAGTTTTTTTTTTTAATAAACATGTTAAGTAAATTGTTTTTTCTTACTGTATTTACCATCCACCATGGCAAGTTGTTTATTTTTTCTTAAACTAATAAACTGATTGGAAATCTGGTACTTACAGTTATAATTTTCAAAATGTACAAAATTGTAGGTGAAGTATAGTGTTAAAAATGTTCCTAAATTTCTTTTAAAAAAATTTGAATTTTTCAAATTTTACCACAAGTATTATATGTTTTCTGATTAAATCATTTACTGGATGTCCCAAAAAGAAGGGCTGTATTTAAAATTCAATAATTTGAAAAAAGGTTGACGATAGATATGCCCTGTTTGTTGTATCTTTATTAGAAAAGCAATAAAATTTTAACTATACGATTTCAAATTTATAAAATTTCGGCAATAGGTGGTGCTTTAAGCTGACAAAACTGAGTGACTCTGAATATAGAGAGAGAGGACATAGGTGTGTCCCGGAAGATTTGGGAAATCCACCATTTTATTTGCAACTGTCAAGAATTGCAATGTGAAGGATTTTTGTATAATTGCTCATACACCTTCTGAAAAAAATTTTACATCAGTCACATGATGAAATGAATTAAACATGCAGCCAGCGTATTTGAACTACATTTTACTTGCACTTTATTTTGAAAATATAAATTTAGTTTTTCACAGATTTTCGAATAAAATGAAATTTAGCCAGAAAATAAACAACATTATCCCCCCCCCCCCATTATCCTTACTTTCTTACACAGATCTAAAAGCGGTTATATAAATTGGCTACTTTTGCATTGAAAAAGTAAAAAGAAATGAACATTGAGAATACGCTCTTAAATATTTAAGCTTAGCTTAAAATTTCTTCTGAAGATAGTCTTATCTTATCTTCTAAATTAACTTCTACCTGCTCATATCACTTTAAAAATTCTAAATATACACATCCAAAAAATATAGTATTAGAATGAATAGTGATACTGATGCTGATATAACTTTTTAAAAGTAGGAGTCGTTGCAACCCGTGGAAATTCGAAGGAAGAGAATATCTTAAATAAGTATGTTACAAATTAAACTTATGAATAAAAGAAAAATATACTTAGAAGAAAATATTAATTTTATTCAATTTTCATGCTGGTTCAATAATAGTCATAAATTTTACTTTTTTCTTTTTAAAATTATTTCCTTATATACCACATTAGTTTTTGTACTACTTTTTGGCACTGTTTGTACTTTCAAGTTTTTAAAAGAACGTACTCGAGGCATCGCGACATAAAACTGGCCATGGCTAAATACTGGTTCACGTAAATCCATACCAACACAATCCAATATTTTTTCTTGTTCTTTATTATTCGTCATACGAAATGCAAGACGAATGGGAAATTGACGTCTTCTAAATGAAAAGAGAAGACTTGTGTCTGATAGCAATAGATCTATTCTAGAGACCATTTGGAAAACACTTTCGCCAGTAATAATTTACTTTTCCGCCAAAAGGACATTATTGTTCCTAATGTCTCATGAATGCTTCATCCCATATAATTAGTCGTGCAAACCTAATATCAGATGCAGCTTTATTGTTGATGTTTAGAGACAATATAGAAGTTTTATTTAGATTTAAAGGTAGTAATTTAAATGGAGAATATGACATTTAACTAAATTGTATAAAGTTTTTACTTTACTGCCTGGATTTTCTGCGGAAATAACGTTATGAATATCTGAAACTTTCCTAAATTTGCAATAAGCTTGAAGACATAACAATATTTTAATATGAGGTAATCCTCTCTTTTAAAATACGTTTTTACAGCTTGAAATATATTTTTTGATTTATTAATTAATGACTAATTTATAATTTAATAATTAATTAATTTTGATTTATTATTTTATTATACTCTTTCCTATGTCTGTTTGAGATATATTCTTTCATAGACATATTTTGGTGAATTTTATTCTGCCGTTCTCAGCCAACTGACATTGAAATATGCCATCCTGGTTCTCCATATGGCCAAATTAGAATGTAGGACATTCGGTCACAGTACATGCTGTCAAAATACATGTTTTTATTAATTCCCCGCTTTTAGCATAAACTGCAATGTGTCTATAAGTGAAAAGGTGAAGCAACATCTGCTGATTCGAAAACCGCTGCGATTCAGAACTTTCCGGGTCATTATATCGTCGAAGATTCTCTTAGGGAAATAAATCCTAAAGTATTATATTACTTCAAGAACAATTCTCTTTAAATACAGCTGCCACAATCTTAAGCATTTATACTGCTGTTCACGTACAATACATTTGATTTATTTAGAAGTTGTATGCAAGGTTGTTAAAAAGGTGACACTGGAAATCCAAAGCATGATATTCACCCAAACACATAGCTTTGCATATGAACACTCCACATTCCAATGAGGTCCTGATCTCCGAAAAAATCAAGACAATTACTTCATTTAGCGTTGTAAAAATTGAAATTTCGTGTTCGAAAATGCTCATTTTAAAAATGCCATCATTTTCATAAACAAAGATTTAGATTTCAATATCAGCATTGGTGGAATAAAAAACTTGGAAAATTATGTCACTTTAACGAAAATATACAGGAAAGTATTACCGTACGAGTCATTTAAACAATTGTTTTAAAACTCCTGAGTTTCATTAAATATTTATTATAACTAATTGAAATTGATATAATTTTCAGAAATATTGTATTTTGTGCATACCAAGAATCTTTAAATAAATAGCAGAAATTATGTCTATTTAAATACAGGAATAAGGCTCAGTGAATATGACGTCATACTGACACAGGGAACCGCCCACTGAATATTAGGCCTAAGCGCTGACACAAAAATTGATGCAGTGGTAGGCGGAAATTTTTCAGCGTGTGTACGGTCCCCTGAAATTCAATACCAATAATTTCTAAAAGTTTTCTCCGCCTTATTTGTCTGAGATTCAATAAGCAAAGAAAACGTTTAGAAAATACTGGGGTGTAAAATAAGGGACCGTACAAAGGTTTTACAAAATCGGACCATGAGCGCCGCCATTTTTGTGTCAGCGCTCAGGCCTAGTATTCAGGGGGCGGTGCACAGGGTTAGCAGATTTTTCTTTATATTCATGGAGGAAAATTCATCTTTTGTTTTTAGAATGATGTCATTTTTCTAATTAGATACATTACGTTTTATATATTACTTATTGTTATATTATTGATAGATTATTTACTGTTATTTTATTTACACATATTACTTAATTTTATTTCTCAATAAATAATCTGTGGTCTGCTCTTCCGTCATTACTGCATAACTAAACTTAATCATTTTAATGTGTTTCAATTTTATGAAAATCATTGATATTTTTCTTTTAAATATGATGACATTTCCACTGATGGAATCACGCTGGAACATGATATGGCAAATTAGTTTTATGTAATAGAGGGAAAATCTCTGTACCATTGTACCAAATCTTTGCCACCATTTTGAAGAAATATCATAAAAAAAATAAATAAAATATAACAAGAACGAAAAATCATGCCTTAAGCATAGATTATGTAACACTTTCCAAAACTCCCGAAAATTATTTTACAAATCTTTAGCGTTTAACAAGGTTATATTTAAAATACAATTTCAGGAATTACCAACAATGTTCGGAAAAACATAAAAGTTATTTTGCGCAGCCTGTATATGATCTATAGATTTGTATATATACTATATTATGCTTAATTTTAGCTCAGATAGGAAACGCGTAGCACACTTTAAAATCCCCATTCTGGAATTTCCGTAAATACACGGGAATGTACTCGAGAACTTTTGTGCTGCCCTGCATATGATCTATAGAATTTATATATACCAAAACCAAGTAATAGACAAAAAAAGAGTTAAATTTAGAAAATGCGTTCAGCAACTGAAAACTCACTTCGAGCAATTTTTGTTAACAGACAGTACCGAATTATTTTGCGTGTCCCTGTAAATGTTGAATGCTATGTATACTGTACTCTATAGTAAGTCTCTTGTAATGCATCTGAGTGATATATATCAATTTCAATCTGTTTCAAATAGTGAATCAATATTAAAATAAACCGCAAACGATTTTTCTCCATATACCGTAATGTAACAGAATTGTTTTGAGTGACCCTGTGAAGGTATTGTAAGTGCTATCAACACCATATTCTATAGTAAGCCTCTTGCAGTGCAGCCCAGTTATATATATCAATTTCAATATTTTTGAAATTGTATAACATCATTAAAATAAGCCACAAATGATTTCCCCCCCGCATAGACCGTAATCTAAAGGATTTCTTTTGAGTATCCCTGTAAAAAACTATAAGTGCTACACACTTCATTTTCAATACCGAACATGCCATAGTAAACCTCAATAACATATATCAATTGCATGACAATCCGTACATATTTACGCGAGTTAGAGCACTAACAGACAGCTAGACAGAGAAACCGAATTCATAAACACTTTTCAACTATGTTTTAAAGTGTTAAAAATGGGAATATTTAAAAAAAAAGTGGGTAAGTGGGATCGAAGGGTTTCCTTTAAGATTCCTTTCAAAACATTTTATCCTTTCTTTAATAAATCCAAATAAATTTCATTTTCCACAAAAAAAGTCATGTTTTTTAAAAAGTAAAAATTTACTTGTCTATTTTACTCGTTTTTTCGAAAATCTGAATCGGTCCGATAGCGGGCGAAGCCCATTATTATACATTGTCATACTAATATCTGTCATGTGGACTAAATGCGATAAAAAAAAATTCAAAATTAAACATGTTGTATAGAGACCTTCAAAATGTTAAAATATGCCACTATTTCCATAACCGGGTTTTTATCATGATTCAGTACGTTCCTCAAACTCATATGACGTTATAATCACTTGCTGACATCATATCTACTTGCTTTCTCTATTACTCATATTGATACTCTCTTTTTATTATTCTCAAACATTTGAAAAAGTCCGTTAAACTTCCAATATGAAATCAGATTAATTTTCTTTTTAATACTCTAATGACATCATAATAACCTGCTTTCTGTATTTACATATACTCATACTCCTTGCATTATTGAGAAATGTTTGAAAATTTCCTTTTATTACCAATATGACGTCATATTAATCTTTTTTCAAATGGTGAAACTCTTTATTTCATTTTCAATTTTTACGTGGAAATCTTTATATAGAAAATTAATTATTGTAGAAAGAATTTTATTGTGGATTTTTAATTGTTGGCAACTGCTGTAACGAAAAATGTTTAAATTTAACAGGAAAAGGCTGTTAGATTATTGTTTTTTATCACTCTATATTAAAATAATACGACTTTTATTTTAAATGTTATGATTTTCAGCTTCATAGTAGGTATTCAGCTATAAGTACACAAAATTTCAAGTCTGTAAGTTATATAGTTTTTGAGAGCCGTCTCTGTGACAGACAGACAACGTAGCGGGACAAATAGGGTTTCATGAGATGAACGAAACCCTAAAATTAGCTAGCGCGGGCACATCCACTAAGGAGCAGCTTTCATTAAAAAAAAAATATATATATATCAAAATTGGTTCAGTAGAAAAGAAAGCATGGGGAATATGACTAGAAAAAGAACCTTGTGTTTTAAATATATAGATATATAGATAGTTAAATAAAGCGCTGCTGTTGAGAGACATATGACGTCTAAAAAACGAGAAATTTATACATGAATGAATATTTGATAGTTATTTATTTTTATTTTCAAAACCGTATTCTTGTTATTTGTTTTATTTGATAAATAGAGCAATCGAGTTTTTTTTATTAATTTAAATACAAAAAGAATTGGAAATTCAATTAAAATTTTTCGATTAATAATTTTATTATCTCTTGTTAAGCGCAATAATAAACAAGTGGGTAAGTGTGATCGAAGATCGCTCAAAGGGTTTCGTTTAATATTCCTTTCAAAGAACTTTATCCTTTCTTTAATAAATTCAAACAAATTTCATTTAGCAACAACAACAACAACAAAAAGTCATGTTTTTTATAAAGTAAAAATTTACCGGTCTATTTTTTCCTTTTTTTCGAATATCTAAACCAGCCGGATAGCGGTCCAAGCCCGCTATTATATTCTTTCATAATAATATCCGTCATACTGACTAAATGCAATATTTAAAAAAATAATTTCAAAATTAAACAAATTGTACACCTTCAAAATGTTAAAATATGCGAATATTTCCATAATCGGATTTTTATCACGAATCAATATGTTTCTCAAACTCATATATTTACTATTCTCTATTATTTATATTGATACTCGCTTTGTATTCTTCTCAAACATTTGAAAAATTAGTTAAACTTCCTATATGACGTCAGATTTTCTTTTTAATTCTCTAATGACGTGATATTAATCTGCTTTGTCAACTTACACATACTCATACTCCTTGTATTATTGAGAAATCTTAGTCATTTTCCGTTTTATTACGACTATGACGTCAATCAATTTTATTTCATATTTATTTTTTTTCCAATTGGTGAAACTTTTTATTTCATTTTCATTTTTCACGTGAAAATCGCCTGATAGAAAATTAATTATTGTAGAAAGAATTTCATTGTGGATTTTAAATCTTTGGCATCTGCTATAACGAAAAATGTTTCAATTTAATAGGAAAAGGCTGTTAGAATTTTGGTTTTTTATCTCTATTTATTAAAATAATACGAATTTTTCAAATTTTAATATTTTGAGCTCTTCACAGCTGCTATTCAGATTTATACACTAAGTTTCAACTCTGTAAGTTACATACTTTCTGAGAATGGCTCTGTGACGGACAGACAACGAAGCGGGGGTAATAGGGTTTCGTGAGGTGAACGAAACCCTAAAAAAACGTGAATTCTGCTAAGCACATTTTTGTATTTCTCCCTTACAGTTTAAAAGTATCAAAATTTATAAACCTATTTCAAGACATTCATCTACTTCCAATCAGATTCGAAATAACACTCTAGGTCTAGTTCATCCAAATAAAAGTAATGTACAGTGACCTCTCACTTATACGCGATACGCGATAATTATTTTTCAGCACCAGTTTCTTTTTAAGGTAATTTTCTGGTTATGTAATCGCAGAATTTATAAATCAAATTTTACTGTTTTAAAATAGTGGTATGGAAAAGTAATTATTGAACATCGCGTATAAGTGAGAGGTATTTCAATTAAATAAAGTAATAATTAAATTAATAATAATTAATTATAATTAATTAATATAATTATATAATAATTAATATAATTAATAATAATTAATATAATTATATAATAATTAATATAATTAATAATAATTAAAATAATAAATTAATAATTAAATTCACTGTATTTCAATTAAATAAAGTGAATGTACACAGGGTTCGTACGCTGTTAAATTTTAAGAGAATTTTTCTCCTTACTTAAATGCAGAAAAGTATTACAAATTCTGCAATTAACTACGGTATATACAATTTCTGCTATTTAAATATTAAAAGAAAAATTCTATTAATAATTGTGGTAAAAACTTGGTACATGTAAATTTATGTTTTGTATGTATTTCTGAAGCGATATAACACAATTTTACCATCTTTTAATAGATCGAAAAGTGTCGAAAAAGCTGATAAAACTGTAATGCGCTCAACGGCGATAAGTCGAATTTTGAAGTAAGATGGCGGACATTTCGTCAATGTCCAATCTCTCTCTTATGTAGGATCTCTAGATTTTTACAGATTACAGCACAACCTATTGATGAAATTTTAAACTAATTTTGTAATCTTATAGTTAAAAGTTTATCGAATTTCTTATATAGATACAATAAACGAGGTATTTCTATCGTCAATCTCTCAAACTATTTAATTTTAAAAATGGCCCTCGTTTTTGGGATACCCGGTAATTATGTGTCAAAAAGATACAGCGATCTCTCACTTATACACGATACACGGAAATCATTTTTTCGCACCAGTTTTTTTATAAGATAATTTTCGACTTCTTAAATCGCAGAATTTATTAATCGAATTTTACTGTTTTAAAATAGTGGTAAAAAAGTAATTATTGAACATCGCGTATAAGTGAGAGATCACTGTATTATAAACTACTCAAATAATAAAATAGTTCAAATTGTACAGGGTTCGTACAATTTTACCACAATTTTTAATATAATTTTATTTAAACCGCATCTTTTAACTTACCGAAATTGTGGCTCGAGTTACTCCATGGTTACAGATATGAAAATAAACAACAAATTAAAAATAAAAGATAACGTGCGTAATTTTTAAAAAGTACATAAAAATGAAATGGTAGCATTTTAAATAATAACTTCAAAGACCAATTTGATTTGTACAGACGTGCAATTATGTAATATTCTCATTTGATTTTGAAAATGGCTCAAAGTGAGCCGAAATATCTCAAACAACCTAATAAAAGTTATTTTACTGTGTATTTGTTATGTTGTTAATTTACCCCTTTTAGCATTTAAAAGAAATATATTATTACAAGGTGTTATAATTTATTATACTTATTATATTGAGAAAAATTTTATTAAAAAATTGTGTTAGCAATTAATTGATATAACTTTTTTTTAACCTTTTTTTTAGGTATCTACATTTTGCAAAAAATGCTGATTGTTTAATAGGTTCATATGAACCACGAGTAGTTTACAATAGCCTTCCCCTGTATCACATAGCTGGGAGTGTTATTCATCTAGGTTTTGTTTTAATATTTCGTGGCAAAATGGTCATCACGAAGAAGTTTTCAGCCTCTAAATTTTGGAAAGACGTTGTGAAGCATAAAGTTTCGGTAAATATTTTTTAGATCATTTTTCTAGTTTAATATATCGATGATAAATCCAGTAATAAAACAATATTTAGCCAATATTGTGTATATTGTGTATGTCTCCACTACAGTGCCTAGAATAAATAGTGTGCCGTCCGTTGATTACCAACGCTTTTTTCTTTGGCCTTGAAAGGAAGGATGCCACAAGATGGCGCTCATGTTATCACCGACTGGGAATTTTGAAAGCTTTTACGCTGTGACAGTGAGGCATATTGTAAACAAACGCGAGTTCTTCCCATAAAGTTATAATTATGTCTGTTTAAGACACAAAATATAAGTGAAAAAACTAAGAAGAAATATCAGCAAAGGTATTGTTTCGTGCCTGGATTGTCGTACGGGATATTCTGTAGCTAAGAATAGCCCTAAATAGTGCTCACATAAAGAAATTATAAAAATTTTTGTCATAACTCGATTGCACTTTTATGTAAAACAAATAAATAAAAATCGCCCAGCAAAAAGACAAAAAGCTAAATGCTTAAAGATGCGACGCATGCAGTAAGTGCATATCAACTTTTCCCATAGTTATATTGCTTGGCCCATTTTTAATAATATTGTTTTTTTTCATGCAAAATACGCAGAAATTGATTTTAAAATAACCATATATGTTTACACAACTTTGGATGTACAATCAGTCTGTACTTTGTTTTGAATTGGGAATATATGTAATTTTTAAACCTATGTTGCTTTTGCGTACATAATACAAAGAGGTAAAATAATTTTTTTTTATAATTTTTTTAATAATTTTTTTTATCAACAGTTGTTGATATTTGTATATAAAGCTAAAGTAAATTTAACCTTTGAATTTATTTTTGAAATTATTTGCTTTTCATACATAATTCATAAAGAAAAATTTTTTTTATAATTTTTCTTAAGAATTTTAATATGTGATTTCCAGTGTGAGAAAGATTTGTTTAACAAATGGGACTTTGTTTTAAAAATAACACAAAGTAAATATTGCTATTGGGAGTGTATTTTTAAATATTCATTGTATGTTTGCACAGTTTTAGAAGGAGTGAATAGTTGTTAATATTTGTAAATAAAGCTAAAGCAAATTTAACATTTGTATTTATTTACTTTTCATACATAATTTTCATTTTAAAAATGTGTCTCTGTTCAAAAATAACAGTTTGTAAATAATATATTTATTATTGAAATATTTCAGACATGTTTTCATCTAAATATCAATTCCTATAGTTAAATGTCTTCTTATATAATATCAAAATAAGTATCTAAAAAGCATTAATTTATCCGATTACTAGATCTGTTTTTGGAAATTTTCAGTCTGTAGTGCAGTCAGCGCCATCTATTGGAGGCTTACTTTCGCGTGCATTTTTTTAGCATCGAACGGTACACTATTTATTCTAGGCACTGTAGTCTCCACTACGTGTCTCTCATGCTAATATTGACCATACTGGCATGAAATATTGACCCAAAATTAGGGTGTTCCCATTTTACCACTGTTGATTCAATATTGGCAATAAATATTTTGGCATTTTTTTTTTTTTTTGACTATCTTTCCAATGTAAAGCGAATATTTCAGCAATACTGGTATTTGATTGGAAGAACTGCTGATGCAATATTGAATCCTACCGATAGTAGTTTGCTGCTAGGGAGTCTCTTCAACACCCTTTTTCTTATCTGTATAAAGGTCATTCATTCCCTGTCAAATCAACACAAAAAAGTGACATTTTTTACCTCATTACCTCAGAATTTCGTGATATTAAGCTCAATTGTTAGGATCATAGAGAAATGAATAAATACTCCGCGATAAGTCTCTATCTCTCCTGGTTTTGGAGATAATTAGCTTCAAAGATGGAAAAAATCGTAATTACCTCAGAATTTCATGATATTGAGCTCAATTGTTAGGATCATAGAGAAATGAATAAATACTCCGCGATAAGTCTCTATTTCTCTTGGTTTTGGAGATAATTAGCTTCACAGATGGACAAAAATCGTAATTACCTCAGAATTTCAGGATATTGAGCTCAATTGTTAGGATAATAGAGAAATGAATAAATACTCCGCGATAAGTCTCTATCTCTCTTGGTTTTGGAGATAATTAGCTTCAAAGATGGACAAAAATCGTAATTACCTCAGAATTTCATGATATTAAGCTCAATTGTTAGGATCATAGAAAATGAATAAATACTCCGCGATCTCTATCTCTCTTGATTTTGGAGATAATTAGCTTCAAAGATGAACAAAAATCGTAATTACCTCAGAATGTCATGATATTAAGCTCGAATTGTTAGGATCATAGAGAAATGAATAAATACTCCGCGATCTCTATCTCTCTTGGTTTTGGAGATAATTAGCTTCAAAGATGGACAAAAATCATAATTCTTTGCATTTCTTGCATTACAAATTTAATCATATTTGATTCCCTAATTGTCACAGGGACTTACTTTTGCTGCCGTTAGAAAGTGTATGAATTGAGCTTTCATATGATATATCGCATGCACATTTTAGTAAAAATTGTAACTTCAAGGTCAAACATTTTGATCTTTGACCTTTCATATCTGAAAAAATGTTTTTTTAAGTTTCTTTCAAAAAATATATGTTACTGTTATACTTATTTTCTATAATATCTGAAAGTATCATATTGGGACGATCAGGGGATGCTGAGTTATAAATTAAAATTCAAACATCAGTCCTAATTTCATGTTACAAATTTAGGCCGCTTAAGTCTATACTTTATGACTTATTGCATAACTTATGTGTGTAACTTAAGTATTAATGAAAAAAAAATCTTTTTTATGAGGAATGTTAATAAATAAACTACTGAATCATTCCTCATCAAATCAACACAGACAACCTAACTACTTAATGAAATTTGGGGTACTTAACTTCAATGAAATTTGGGGTACTTAATAGTATCGTGGCATAATTAAAAATTTAGAAACTAGATGCCTGAAGTTACAGGCACAGGGTAAAAACTTAGAGCCAGTTAAAATTTTAAAATTGGTTTAAAATTAGTTAAGGGAGGATTTTATTTATCTTATTATTGCAAGTAATCCAGTTGCACTAAAGAGCCGGTTTTAAATGATATGCAACATCATGGGTATTATATTAAAAATGTTTTCTTAAATTTCAAATTAAAATTTCAAATAATTTTTTAAATAGTTTTTCAAAATAAAAATTCGTTTTGGTATATATAAATGAAACCACATGTGAAAAACAAAGGGTGAGATATTGTAAAAAGCAAGGGAAAGGATAGCGCATGAATTAAACTTAATAAAATCAAAAATGGAAAACTATGAATATGTCACGGAATCTTCAGAGGAGCTTCATAAGAGTATTCATAATAAATATGTTATTTCATCAAATATTGACAGCGTTATGCCTAAAATCGACAATATTAAGCTCCTAATAACATATATAAGAAATAAAATAAAAATAAAAACCTACTAGAGTTCAAATAACAAAAGAAAGAAAGAAAAAATATTATTCAACATAAATAGAAATTAGATGATAAAGCAATGTACAAAACTTACCGATATATATTAAGATCTGCCTCATAATTTGTAATTATCAATAATTAAAGATTCATTTAATAATGTTACAGCATAAGGAAACCTTATTAATTTTTAAAAAAAATCATAAATAATGGATCTTAAATAATAAATCTTAAATAATATGCTTAAAAAATCATTTCTTATAAATTTTACGGCAAATTTCCTTCTAGAAGCAGTAAAAGATTCAGCTGAATTTCATTTTACATGGTTTATATACTACTACATAAACTATGAAATAAATAGTTTATTATAACATGCAATATTTTTGAGACACAATATGGTTCAGTCATGCATACTCTATGAGTGCAAGGTGGACATAGAATAAAACGGAACTCTCTTGCTGCTGAGCTTGTGCCTCAGTCTGTAACCAAAGTTTCTGATGACAACTTATTCAGTTGCTTTACAATGATAAATAATGAAATTTGATTTTTGTATATAAAATTATAAGAATATATGGTCGGAACCCGTAATGAAAATGTTTAAAAATCTTTACTTTTGTAATTCTTTTAGAAATTCAATCTATTACAATGGCTGGCCTAACTAAAGAAACAAATATTATTTTAAACTGCAGTTTTCATTAACTTCAAGTTATCAAATTATTGAAAATTTTAAATTTATTCCTATAAGTAATCAGTAACATGTAATTAAGATAAGTAATTATCAATTGGGGCTTTGATCTTTGATGTTACGGAATGAAAAGTCAGCAAAAATTGCACCACTTTGACATAAACAATTTTTTTTTTCAGTGAAATCTAAACATAACGTCCTTTTTACCGTCACAAAATTTACATCTGTACTACTTTATTTTTCATATCCATATCTGCTATTTTAAAAATATTTTAACGTGCAATAGATCTTTAATAAATATAACATTCTCACTCTTGATTTGAGGTTCTAATTTCAGTACTAATGGGATTTATTCTTTTAGAAGCATTCGTACTACTTATCAAAGAAAATATTAGTCTCAGTTTTATCATGATGTCAATTTTACTCAGTATGAACGGAATGAAAAAATATTGAAATGCAACAGATTTATGAGGGAAAATGTGTCCTCTTTTTTCTTTTTCTTAAATGTAACATCTTTTTCTGTTCACATTAAAACAAATTTATATATTTTAAACTGTAGTGAGGAAATGGATCAACAAATATAATGGTAATTCACATTATTTCCCTTTTCCCTGTAACTATGAAAGTAGCCCCAAGCGTAAAGAAATTTCATAAAAAAAAACTTTTAAAATTAGAATATAAATATGGGAATCTTAAAAGAAATAGCTATTGCAGGCGCAACTACAAATGAATAGCTTTCATTTAAAAAAAAGTATTCAAAATGGTTCACAAGGCAGATGATTAAAAAAACAGCCTTGTGTTTTAAGTATAATCATAGAATAGTACACAAAATCATAAAAATGCTTTGACATATTGTGGAACTCCACAGCCTTTCTTCTTTAGGGGGTTTAAAAACTTCATTGCCTTGGGAAGAGGAATGGAAATTAAACAATGGGTAGAAACATAAGAGGAATATTGTATTAAGAAATAGTTTATATTGTTAGTACTGTTTGCTTTGATTATGCATAAAATTATTTTTTCTACTTAAAATACAGCAAACATGACACCCCCAGTCTCATCTCAATCCCTCTCCCACTCCCCAAGTAAAATATTTTTGTGAACTTTACAAAAAAAAGAGATTGTCAGTAATAGATATATATAGAGAGAGAGAGAAAGAGGGGTAAAAAGTATAGTATGTAGGTAAGTCACCCAAATAAGCGATTTTGGTGTTGAAATTAGGAAAAGCAGTTTGCATTTTAATTTATAACTCAGCATCCCATGATGGTCCCAAAATGATACTTTCAGACATTATAGAAAATAAGTATAACAATAACATATATTTTTTGAAAAAACCTAAAATACCATTTTTTAAGATATGGAAGGTCAAATGTCAAAATGTTTTACCTTGAAATTAAACATTTTAAAAATATATGTGCATGTGATTTATCATATGAAAGTCTAATTCATACACTTTCTAACAATACCAATAGTAAGTGACAGTTAGGGAGCCAAATATGACTAAATTTGTAATGCAAGAAATGCAAAAATTTATGATTTTTGTCCATATTTGAAGTTATTTATCTCGAAAACCGAGATAGAGACTTATCACAGAATATTTATTCATTTCTCTATAATCCTAACAACTGAGCTTAATATCGTAAAATTCTGAAGTGGTCAGGTTTTTAGATGTGTTGATTTGACATGGAATGACCCATAAGAAGCATTCAGAAATACATTGGATTAATTCTTCTTTTGTTATTTTAACACAATCAGACGGATTGGTATATTAATAATACCGTAATTTCTGGCGTATAATCCGCGGCTCAAACAATCCTATTTCGACACAGAAATTTTATTTTATAAAATGTAACTTAAAGGATCGCTGTAAATTTTTGAGTTCAATTATTGAATAAAATTTCTGGGTTGATATAGAATTGTTTGATCCGCGGATTATACGCGGGAAATTACGGTACTAGTAGTCATTTTTCCAATTTGGTGAAAATGTGTCAAGGTCAGGACATGAACCTAGAACTTTTGGCTTTAATTTGGCTTTAATTCCAGATTTTAAGAATGCTTTACAGAGATCAAATGCAGGCCCCACCAGTGGCTGAGAGGTTGTGCTCTCGAAGCTGGTAGACGGGAGGTGCTGGGTTCGATCCCAATCGCGCCCGTCGGCCTAATCGTTCGGAGTTTTCGTGGTTTTCTTCGAGCCGTGGATTTATCCATGCGTAAATACGGATTAGGTTCCCTTAGAAAGACCCCCACGAAGGGCACTCCCCCCGGGCCTATATCCCTAGTGTAGATAATTGGCCGTCAATAATCAACCCAACTCAACCCAGAGATCAAATGCTTGGATTAAGAAAAATCGTCAAGAAATTTGATTTAACGTTGGGATTCATCATGGAAGAGGTAAAAAGTGTTATAACTGTGACATAAAAAAGAAAAAAGAATAATCTCCAATACTGTTAACTGTTAACCGCTAACTGTTTTGCCCGAACGCCTCTCGGGCAACAAGAGTTTGCTTGCTTTGTTACTAAAATCTTTCATATACCACTAATTTTCAACTGTAAACTTCACTTTATTAATTTGCAGACATTTTTCGATTATACAAAGGAAAATATTTTAACCCTTAAATATATGAATTTTTTTCTTTTAGAATTGTGTTTTTTTATACTTATAATAAGGATTAGACACCAGAAGTTTTAAGATAGATGCTTAACTTTATTTAATAGCATATTTATATGACCTTTACAAGATAAATATTTCTATATAAATATAGTGGTTGCGAAGAACTTGATTTATTTATTAAAAGTTAATTAAAAAGTGATGCAAATTTACATCACTATGCATTTAATGATTTCGTCACTGCCTTTATTTTATTGTGTCAAAAGAAAAAGAAAACTAAACTGTTATGTGGTTATTAAGTCCATCTGATAAATAATTGCATGCCAATTGCTATTTATTTCATAACTTTAGCGTTGTGTTATTCAAAACTTTTCGAACCCCAAAACTATTCGAATGCATCAGAGGGAGAATTAAAATGTGACTACCAAATATACACAATTTAAACTAATTAGTTACACGTAATTGAAGTTTGACCCAAACACACCAGAACAACAACAAAATACAAATACCAAAGTTAGTAACTATGAGATATAAAGTTATTCTACAATTGAAGTATGGTTCAGAACTAAAAACTGCTATTTAAATCAAGTCAACAGTCTGAAAATTATTAACCCGTCAGCACACTCGCTGGGATAAAATCTACCCCAGCTCACAACTATTACTTAAAAATGTGCGAAAATCGTTCGTGATCATTTTGAGTTTTATAGTACCTTTCCAGCTGAAGGATATCAAGATGTGGCCAAAAAGAATTTACCTCCGGTTGTGAGATTTTCCATTCTTTTGTTATAAAAATGTCACGTGGGAGGAAATTTACCCCACGCATATTATAACGTAACCCATAATGATAGAAAAATGTTAATGCAAATGTTTATGTAAAAAATATAGTGTGCAAATAATAATATAATTTTTCTTTTAAACGTTAACAACTCTTGCACATACAGTTTCTATATATCAGTTTTATATTTTTTTGTATTTTTATGGCTGAATTTGGATTGTAAAAGCTTTGTATGTAATGATATGCAGAAAAAAATCTTAGTGCTAGATTTTATGGTTTTTTTTTTTTTTTTTTTTTTTTTTTTTTTGCTTTATATATAAAAGAACTTCTTATTTTGAGTTAAATTATGTTCTTTATTGATTTACAGTTTATTTTAAAATATAAATTTTTGTTTATAATCAAACCGGGGGGAAATTGACACGAGAAAACCAATTGGAGTAAAATTTATCCCGCGCGTGTAGTAACGTAATGGAAATGGGCGCATGTGCTGACGGGTTAACCCTTTCAGGGGCAAGCAATTGTGCTCCTGTAACGTTGAAGTCCCACCTGAATTTAGGAAAGAATTTAGTTCAAAATAAGAATAAGCAATATTTCAACATTTTCTCGTCAAAGTTAAAAAAGTAAAATTTAATTAAAAGTTTCTGGTTTGAATCGGATTAAAATTAGGTGGTATATGATATATACCACCGCTCCTCAAAGGGTTAAATGTTATTTTAAATGAAAAATCATTGAAAACTTCAGTCAAATCAATTAATTATTCCCAAATTTGGGGATAATGGCGTTATTAAGGGGTCCGTTACCTTTTAAAGTGTCAAAAAATCAATTCTTTTTTTTAATAGCTTATATTAAAATGTGATTGCTTAATAACATTTTATAACAAACTCCATGCAAAAATTCGCCTTAGAAAGAAAGTTAGTTCAAAACAGCTTGAGCTCTTTACTATATGATCAAAAGGTAATTTGATCTTTAAAGTGGATTTTCTTAAAACGGTGACTTTGGTCATTATAAGCGTGATTTCTGAGGAATTGTTGGATAGAATGTTATGAAATTTTGACTGAAAGTACTTACTTCATAGATGCACAAAATCACTTGCTATTCTTATCAAGTAATAAATTTTGAAAATAATGACTAATTATTTTTAAATAAATATTTTAATATTTATGTTTTTACATTATATTTTTCCGGTATAAAGCAAACATATATATCTATATTCAATAAAAAAGTTTGCTCATAGTGGTAATTTAATTATGAGAAAACGTGCGCACAAGACATATACGGTATATTAATTTATTAAAAAAACATTAAATTTCAAATTAAATTAAAAAACTTTAGATGCATCTAGAGTCTTTTTCAGAACATTTAGTAAATATTTCTTTTAATGTGTGCTTTATATTTCATATCCAATAGGTAATCAGATGTGGAGTTGTTACAATCGATATTATTGTTATTAAATTCCTACTATTAGCTCGCACTCTATATATATATATCTTGTTGGAACTTTCAATCGTTAGTAAAATATTTTCTATTCATCCATTCAAGTTCAAATAAATTTTTTTAAACATGTACTGGATGACAATTGATGTTAATACAGTTTTTTCAAATATTAATTAATTAATTTAATTAAATTAATTAATTTTAATTTTTATATGGGAGAAAAAAATTTCTCCCATTGTTTTCATAAATGAAATGAAAGATTTATCTCAGATTAGTGATGCCAACAAAAAATAAAATACCGTAACGATGATTATAAAATAATGTTCAATAAAGATAACGTGGGACATTAATGCTGTACGGGTTTATTTTATATATTTATGATTAAAAAGATTTGATTGAAAAATTGACTTAAAAAAAATTATATTACTTGTTTTTACATTCACATGTAGTTTGTCAGTTTCAAAGGTACAGTCGTGGAAAAAAAAACTGGACACCCCCCACTAACTCTGCAACAGATTATAGTAGAAGGAAGTGACTGGTACCAAACGATTAGAAATAAAGTCTACTTTTAAATGATGTATATAAAATTTGCTTAGGGGCCATATACATATAAAAACACACCCAAACTTTGTTTTTTTTTCAATAGCAAGACCCAAATTTGACAACATATTTGAAATCTGCAGTTCAAACTATGCCTAGATACCAAATTTCATTAAATTCCTACGATTAGTTTCTGAGAAATTAATTACTTTATAATGAACATATTTAAAGGGGCTGTATCCAAATTGAAGTTCGGTACTCGATTGTTGAAATGCTGCAGAATGTCACTTCTTTTAATGTATTATGTTTTACCGATATGACCATTTTACTTACTTAATAAGTTTCGGTTATTGTTATATGCGGTAAAATAATGTTAACAAGTGTTGAATTATCCGATTTTAATCCCTTGGGGACGAGCGACACGTATACGTGACGCATAAGATGCTCAGAATCCTCGATTTTTCCCACCAGTTAGTTTTTATTGTAAGCTTTGCTTTATTATATCTTAGCATTTCCACGATTCAATTAGACGAATTTCAAATTATTAAAAATTCTGTAATAGACGCTCGTCACGAAGGGGTTAAAAAACCATAAGATTATTTGTAATTAAAATAATTTTAGAATATGTAAATATATAACGAAATCTATATAACGAAAATTTCTTCCAGCTTGCCACATGCCAATCATTTGGCCTTTCGTTGCTTCAGTTTATTGTGGGGCCATTTTGTTTCAGCGAATACTCTACGCATATGCATTTATAAGAAACTTCACTTCAAACATATATACTGCAGAAAAAACAATATAGCTTTATTAGACTGGAAAAGAAGCTATAAATCAATTTAAAGGTAACAAAAATGATTAAGTTTTTTCTAAGGTAGAACTGATCATATTTTTCAAAAATGAGCTTTATTAATTTAAAAATAAAAGCGAAACTATTTTCCATAAATGACGTAAACATACATCTCATGCAAATACGTTTTACGTAATTTTAATGAAAAATTTTAAAGCAGACATTGAAAAAGTAAAAGAAATATATATATATATATATATATATATATATATATATATATATATATATATATTTATATATATACTGTTGTGAGCTCGGGGTTCGAAAGGATTGTTGCCAATATATAAGAACAATCAAAAGGCTTTATTCACTATAAACGGTGCAATACGAACACCAATATCTTCTGAAAATTACAAGATATTCAGTAATCTTCAAATCCAATAAAAGCACAGCAAGATTTCACACAGAAACAATGCGTTCAATACGACGTATCAACGACAAAATCGATCCGAGAAACACAGTTCTCAATGCAAAGCCTCTCGTATGAATTCAATCGCAGTTGACAGACAACTAACTCACTGAACTGGTGGAGGTCCCTTATATAGACTTCAGAGATCTTTCCAGATTATTCCAGGGCTTTCTAATGCTAGAAATTACCAGAAGGTCCTTCAACTCTCGATAGAGTACTCCAAACGTGAAAGGATTCCAATGTAAATGTATAAGGGGGGTTGCACAAAAAGTCGCCAAATCCGTCGCCAACTTGGCGACATTTGGCGATATATCGCCAAATTTGGCGACAAAAATAAGTCGCCAAAACCATCGCCAACTTGGCGATAAACCCATTCCTTGGCGATTTTCCAATAGAACTCCATTATAAAACGGATGCTGTAAGGTTGTTTTTCTTGCAAAGCACCTGAGGCCTTTAGCATTGAGTTACATGATGCTCAATAGGAAATACATTAATAATACTGCAATTTTCACAATAGTAAAATAAAATAAATTAAAAAGAATGAAATATTTACAAAATTCATAACATTGCCCTCCTCTCAAGGACTGCACGTCCCGGGCAGTTCAACCTTTCATCGGAAAGCAAACCCGTTACCAACAAATGCTATACTATTCAAAGCACTTAAAGCAAACATGGAAAATAACAATTAAACACATTCATAATGCTGAATTATACAAAATATACACTTATTTAAAAAAAAAAAAAATTATAGCATAGACATCATTACATACAAGTATTTAAATAATAATAACATTAATAATGATAATGCTAAGCAAAAGAAATTATTACATTAACTTATATACAAGACCATGGTCATACTAATTTACATTATTTACATTACACTATTTACAATCAATGAACTAAGTACTATGGCCATAGTATGGAGCCAGCCTGTCGTAATAAACGACTCTAGGCTTCGCACTTGGTGACTTTCGGATCCGAATTACGACATCGTTCAGTCTGTTTAGGACTGTATAAGGACCGTCCCAGTGCGATTGCAATTTGGGAGAAAGTCCTTTACGTCGAGTCGGATTATAAAACCAAACCTTGTCACCTTCTTTGAATTGATGTCCCGTGGCTTTCGTGTCGTACCTGGTCTTCATCTTCTCCGTCTGTATATTGATCCGCTCTCGAGCCAAGTTGTGGACGTCTTCAAATCGTGCCTGGAGATTCTGCACGTATCCCTCTGGCGATGAAGGCGCATCTGGAGGGCGACCAAAAAGCAGATCACAAGGTAGACGAAGATCACGACCGAAAAGCATCTGAGACGGGGAATAGCCGGTTGTTTCATGGACGGCGCTGCGATAGGCGAGAAGAAACAAGGGAAGTTTTTGGTCCCAGTCTTTTTGGTTTCTTGAGACTAGCAGTGAGAGGTTGTTGAGGATGGTACGATTAAACCTCTCAACCATGCCATCCGACTGTGGATGTAAAGGCCTCGTCCTAGTTTTGTCCATTCCGAGAAGTTGACAGACACCCTCAATCACAGCAGAGATGAAATTTCTCCCCTGGTCAGAATGCATTTGAAGGGGGACTCCATACCTTGATATCCACTGGTGTACCAAGGCATCAGCAACCGTAGAAGCTTCTTGATCAGGGATGGCATAAACTTCAGGCCATTTCGTGAAATAGTCCATGACAACAAGGAGGTATTTGTTGCCATCGGAACTTCTTGGCAAAGGACCTAGGATTTCTAGGGCGATGCGTTCGAAAGGTGCTCCTACATTGTAGAGATGTAGTCTTCCTCGGCTACGTTTCTTTGGACCTTTCCGAGCTGCACATGCATCGCAAGATTTGCACCATTGTTCGACGTCAGCTCTCGCTTTTCCCCAGAAGAAGCGCTCTCGGACTCTGTGTAATGTTTTCATGATTCCAAAATGGCCACCAGTGGGACTGTCATGTAATTCCTTGAGGATCTCAGGGATTCGGGATCGAGGAAGTACCAACTGCCACCGAGATGTCTTCCCATCTTCCGATTTGAATTTTCGGAACAGGACACCATTTCTGACGTGGAGGGAGTTCCAAAGAGCCCAATATTGCTTCGTCGTAGGACTGTAAGTCGAGATGTCTTTCCAACTGGGCTTCGTGCTAGAAGATTCTAATAACTCCAAAATTGGTTTGATGTCAGAGTCTGCCATTTGATCTTCTCGAATCTTCTCATCACTCCAGGGATCTGGTGGCGTTGATTGTGAAGTCTTCGTCTGGCGTATGACATATTCGGGATTATACTTGCTCTCCGCTCTGGAACAATAGCGACAGCTCTCGGGACACGGTCTTCTTGATAGGGCATCGGCGTTTCCATGCGATGAGCCTTTGCGATGCCTGATGTCAAAGTCGTATTCCTGGAGTCGTTGTATCCATCTGGCTACTTGGCCCTCTGGGTTCTTAAAATTCATCAGCCATGTTAGGGATGCGTGGTCAGTACGAAGGAGAAATTTCCTGCCATAGAGATAGTGATGGAAGTGTTCTATGGCTTTCACTATAGCTAATAACTCCTTGCGAGTGACGCAATAATTCCGCTCTGGTTTCGATAGACATTTGCTCCAGTATGCTACGACTCGTTCTTGGCCATCTATTTCTTGGGAAAGTACAGCGCCGACAATTTCATGGCTGGCATCCGTGTCCACAATGAATTGTTTCTCGGGGTGCGGATAGGTAAGGACTGGAGAGGATGTGAGAGCTTTTTTCAGCCGCTGGAAGGAATTCTCGCATTCTTGTGTCCATAGAAACTTCTGCTTGCTTTCAGTGAGCCTATGCAATGGTCTTGCGATGTTGGAGAACCCCTGTACAAACTTTCTGTAATAAGTGCATAGTCCCAGAAAGCTTCGCAACTGATGGACATTTTCCGGACGTTTCCAGTTCTTTACTGCAGACACTTTTTCAGGATCTGGTCGAACACCTTCAGCTGAGATGATGTGTCCTAAATAGTTTACTTCTCGTTGGAAGAACTTGCATTTCAAAGGGTTCAGCTTTAAATTTGCCGCTCTTAGCTTCGTTAACACTTTTCGAATATTTCCTAGATGTTCTTCAAACGTGCGGCCACCAATGATGACGTCGTCTAGGTAGATGAGACAAGCTTCAAAAGTCAGGCCTTTTAACACTGTCTCCATGAGGCGCTCGAACGTTGCTGGAGCATTGCAGAGCCCGAACGGCATAACTTTGAATTGCCAAAGTCCTTGTCCAGTAGTAAATGCGGTCTTCTCTTTGTCATCAGGATGGATCTCTACTTGCCAATATCCACTCTTCAAATCCAGTGTGGAAAACCATTTATGCCCTGAAAGAGTATCTAGCGTGTCGTCTATTCTTGGTAGAGGATAGCTGTCCTTCTTCGTGATATCGTTAAGTTTACGATAATCCACACAAAATCTTGTGGAGCCATCTTTCTTTCGGACCAATACGATGGGAGAGGCCCACGGACTTGATGACGGTTCGATGATGTCACTATCCTGCATCTCTCGTAAGAGCTTAGAAACCTCTTCTTGTTTTGCAAACGGCAAGCGTCTTGGATGCTGTTTAATCGGTGGATGGTCGGCAGTATCAATCCTATGACGTGTATGAGAAGTGCGACCTATATCACTCTCGTTTTGTGAAAATACATCCTTAAATTCCTGGAACAGTCTTTCTGCGGCATGTCTCTGTTCAGGAGATAAATTCTCATTTCGTCCAATTTCAGGTGTTAAACTTGTAGGCGGCTCCGACAACGTCAAGCTCGGGTCTTTGCAAACGCAGGTGACTGGAGCACATGTTGCAAGCACTTAACCCTTCGGGATAATTCTAGACTTTTCACTTACGTTCGCAATCCTCACAGGGATCACATCTCTCGACAGATCTACCAGCGCTGATGCTATTAGCACTCCCTTTGGGCTCTTCTCAGGATATCCAGTCAAGCCATACTGGAAAATTCTTTCGTTTCCAGTTAATCCAGGTATCATCATTTCGGTCCGAGGAGGGATGATAACATCTGCCTTGGCTGTGATCCGTTGAATAGACCCGGACTCATTTCCAAGTTTGAAAATAGTGACATCTTCTTGAGCAGATCGTAACTCATTATTCTTAAAGTCCAGTGTAAATCCATGCTCTTTTAAAAAGTCCAGTCCGAGTATGAAAGGATCTGAAATATCGGCCACGTAGACTGTATGGCGATAAGCGGCGTTCCCAAACTTTATTTTCAGCGTCATTCTTCCATGTATATCGATCTTATCTCCGGTCACAGTTTGAAGAATAACACGCGGCGGGGTCCAGAAGGGTTTTTCTTTCAGCCGCTGAGCTAGATCTTTCCGAATGATGGTCACATTGGCTCCTGTATCGATGATCATATTACACGGCAAATCATTCACACTTCCGACTAGAAAAACTCCGTTCTCGCCGCAACTTCTTGCAGAAATTTCACATACTTGAAAATGAGGCTTCTTAAGATCTGGAAACCTCCGCCCCGCAAGATGGTCAATAATCAGTTTTCTTGCTCCTTCGTTAGCGGGTGAGCTATTACCTTCGGTGCTGGGTCGTCTTGGGCAGTCGATTTGGATATGGCCTTCTCCACCGCATTTCCAGCACTTGATCTTCCTGTAAGGTTTGTTGGCCATTAAGGACTTCATCTTTCTCATTATGTCATTCATCTGCTGCTGTAAGCACTCCACAGCTCTATCCGACGTCTCAGGCAGGTTGGCTGCTCGCACAAAGTGTCGATCTTTCCTAGTAGCTTGCTGGGCTGCCTCGAATTTCAGAGCGTAAACCAAAGCCCCTTTTAAATCATTGAGATCTGCAATCCGGAGTGCTGTCTGGAGCTCAGGGTCACGCACACCGTCAGTAAAATGTTGCAGAGCTAAACTTTCTCTAGTTTCAGTCGGGCAGTCAGGATAAGCAAGATGGGAAAGTCTCTCGACATCCGTAGCAAGCTCTTGCAGTGATTCAGTGGATTTCTGCTGTCGAGATTTGAGCTGGAGTCTGCTATATTCCTTCATGCATTTCTCGCCAAAGCGCAATTCTAAGGCACTGACGAGCGTTTCAAAATCCAGCGGTTCATTTGCAGGCAAAGTCTGTAGGACGTCGGCAGCATCAGCTCGTAGAGAAGCAGCTAACTGGCAAGCCTTTGTCTGGGAATCCCATCCATTGGCGTCCGCTACGATCCCAAATTGTGTCTTAAAAACAGGCCATGAGGATTTTCCGTCATAGGTCGAGAGTTTAATAGAGGCCCGAGGAAGCATAGCTTGATACTTGACATCTTCGGGATAGTTTTCGGCAGTTATCTTTTGTTTCTTCGCATTTTCCAAATCTTTTTTTACATTCTCTATGCTTTCTTCAACGGTCTTGGCGATCTTTTGAACTTTTTCTTCTACTCTTTCTTCTACGGTTTTGGCTGTCAATTGAACATTTTCTTCTATTTCTTGAAATCTTCCTTCAAATTTGTTTTCCACGCTGTCAATTCTTTCATTTAAAGATGTTATTTTATTATCTATTAATTCTTTCAACTCGCCAAGGTTGGTTGACATCTCCTTCATTTCAGCCTGGTTTGCAGTCATTTTCTCGTCTATCGCTGACATTTCCTTCTTCATTTCTTCCGACATTTCCTTCATTTCAGCCTGATTCTCAGTCATTTCCTTCTTCATTTCTTCTTTCAACTCGCCAAGGTTGGCAGTCATTTTCTCATCCATCGCTGACATATCCTTCTTCATTTCAGCCTGATTCACAGTCATTTTCTCATCCATCGCTGACATATCCTTCTTCATTTCAGCCTGATTCGCAGTCATTTTCTCATCCATCTCTCCTAATTTCTCCAATAATTTAGTCAGTTGCGCCTCCATTGCTCTGGTAATCGGCATTCAACCCCACTCCTGACACCAAATGTTGTGAGCTCGGGGTTCGAAAGGACTGTTGCCAATATATAAGAACAATCAAAAGGCTTTATTCACTATAAACAGTGCAATACGAACACCAATATCTTCTGAAAATTACAAGATATTCAGTAATCTTCAAATCCAATAAAAGCACAGCAAGATTTCACACAGAAACAATGCGTTCAATACGACGTATCAACGACAAAATCGATCCGAGAAACACAGTTCTCAATGCAAAGCCTCTCGTATGAATTCAATCGCAGTTGACAGACAACTAACTCACTGAACTGGTGGAGGTCCCTTATATAGACTTCAGAGATCTTTCCAGATTATTCCAGGGCTTTCTAATGCTAGAAATTACCAGAAGGTCCTTCAACTCTCGATAGAGTACTCCAAACGTGAAAGGATCCCAATGTAAATGTATAAGGGGGGGTTGCACAAAAAGTTGCCAAATCGGTCGCCAACTTGGCGACATTTGGCGATATATCGCCAAATTTGGCGACAAAAATAAGACGCCAAAACCATCGCCAACTTGGCGATAAACCCATTCCTTGGCGATTTTCCAATAGAACTCCATTATAAAACCGATGCCGTAAGGTTGTTTTTCTTGCAAAGCACCTGAGGCCTTTAGCATTGAGTTACATGATGCTCAATAGGAAATACATTAATAATACTGCAATTTTCACAATAATAAAATAAAATAAATTAAAAAGAATGAAATATTTACAAAATTCATAACAATACTAATAAAGGCTGGGGTTCTGGTGCCTCGCTATCTTATATCTTACTACAATCGCAGGTCGTTGTCAGGTTTGTTGTGCTCCCGCGATCATTCACTTACTCTTCAGTTTAAGCTAGCTTTCAATACAACGTAAGAACGCGAAGCATTGAAATACGGTTTACGCATTGTTTATATTGTAAGACAGACTTAATCTCTAAGTTTTTCAAGTCACTATAATCCCAGCCTATGAGTATAATATTTTCTGAAACAGGAATGAGAGCGCTCCGACCCGAATATCGATTCTTACCACTAAATTTTAATAGTATTCTCCAACGTAATGAATTTCAGAAATTTTGTCCTTGAATAAGTTAACAAATACTTTTAAAATTTAGTGGTGTCAATCGGGATTTCGAGACGGAGCGCTCCCGTCCGTGTTCAAACTATGCTTTAATGCAGATCATAGACGGCCCCTTAAAGCAGCATCTTGCCGTTATTTAAGCATAATTTGAAAACTACTTGGAAGAAAAATTTGAAATTTTGAATACACATAAAGCAGGACATAATAAATATAAATCCATCAAAAAAATTGTAGGTTACAATTCATAATTTTTTCGAATATTAATTTCATAATTCATAATTCATATTTTAAAATTCTAAAAATTACAAATTTAACGTAGTTATGCTTGGGATTTTGAGTTTTATAACCAAACAAAACGTTAGCACATTAGGATTTTAATTTCAGGAGATATTAATAAAAATATGAAAATGTAATTTAACATTAGAAGCTCTAAAATTTGAATGTTTATAACTCGAAAAGTTATCATCCGAATGACTTAAAATTTAGTATCTAGGCATAGTTTGAACCGAAGATTTAAAATATCGTGTCAAAAGTGGGTGTTGCCATTGAAAAAAATAAAGTTTAAGCTGGTTTAAATATGTAGATGGCCCCTTAAGCAAATTTTAGATACATAATTTAAAAGTAGACTTTATTTCCAATCGTTTGGTATAAGTCACTTCATTCTACTATAATTTGTTGCAGAGTTAGTGGGGGGTGTCCAGTTTTTTTTTCCACGACTGTACATGTCTCTTATTGTATACGAATACGGGATATGGTACATTTTCGCTTTCTCTCATTAGCTAAACTAGTCATTCATTTTATTTTAAAGATTTGTGTGTATATTGGTGAAATATGCCGGTATCTCCTGAATCAACCGAAAGTGGCTGAAGAGAAGCAGCATTCACTTCAAGTAATGGTTGGTAACGGTTTGAGAAGTGAAATTTGGAAGAAATTACAGGAAAGATTTAGAATAAAAAATATTATCGAGGTATATGGTTCAACAGAAGGCAATATTACTGTTGGTAAGAGAATCTATTTTATAAATCTTTATTTGAGATTTCTTTTTTTTTAACTCCTTCATCCGCTAATTCGCGGAGTAAGCGTTTGCAAAATTTTCCTGTACACGATTGCATCACTGTTGCCGTTAGTCTATGTTTTTTAATGAAGATTGTTTGATTACCAACTTTTTTTAAAAATAGTGCATTTGGCCTTATGATTTATTTAATCTGTCATTAAATAAAATTAATATTTCTATTGCAAAAAAGTGGTGGCAATAAAGCTGTCTGCTTTACAAAAAAATGTAGCCTACTGGCAACACTGGATTGCATTGGTGGAAAAGATTCCCAACAGAGAGCCGATTTTCACCACTAAATTTTAACTCTTTAACGGATAAAGCACTTCAATTGCTAAAATGTTGAAATAAATGATTGACACCGGAAATTATGAACAAATTTATTTGTATATAATGAAAAAGCGATATTTCACATACATAATAAATAGAAAACATTTCTTTTGAAATTCTGCTGTCGTTGTTGAATTTCGGATTTAAAATTTTGTGGTTTCGTAGGGAAAACAATGTCCGTTAAAGGGTTAATAGCATTTTTCGCCTAATTTAATAACAGAATTTCTGAGATTTAATGAGGCGAAGATTACTATTAAAATTAGTGGTGACAATTGACCGACAGCGGTGTCTTTTCCACCAAATTTTCTACTCGTTTTTACAGGTAGAAATTTGCCCCGTTTTGTAATCAGACCCTGGTAAAAAGTATATGTTTAACCTGAGAACAGGATTGCCAGTTTGGCATTTTTTTAAAATTAAAATATTTCGAATTTATACAGGAAATTCTTACAGAAGAATTTTTACTGCTCAGCATTCGCGAAAGGGCCGTCATTAAATAAACAAAAGAATATTATAAGAAATTTCTGGTGTGAATGCGAAATTTCGTATTTAAAAAAAAGTCAAACTGGCAACCTTGCCCGAGACCGTCCGAAATTTTTACTCAGCCTTGATAAAAACATTTTACACCACAATTTTTATTTAAAACTATTTAACCTACTTATTTACTTTAGCTCTATGTGGTTCATATTTAACTTATTTTATGAAATAAATTCTAGTTAGAATAGTCATTTTGAATGTTCCTGTCGGGTTCATTGGACTCATGTGGTAGGCGGAGGGTTAAATTATTAACTCCTTAACTGTGGGAGGTATTTTGACACCATAAAATAAAAATAGGCACATTAAACCACTTTTTCCGTACTAAAATATTTGCTTTGTGTAATCGAAAATGGTCTGCCGATTAATAAAGCTAAGGTTGCGTTAAATAATTACTGGTGTGCAAAAGCTTTTAGTAACAAAACAAGCAAAGTGTTCTTGCCCGAACTGAGTTCGGGCTACACAGTTAAGGGGTTAAGTAACTAAAATAGATTAATATCACTTGTAAAAAAAAACAACAGACAACATCCAATTATTTTCCTCGCAAAATGATCTCCACAGTGAAAAACCTTAAATACCATTAAAAGTTCATTTTAGTTGAAGAAATGAAGATATAAACCCGTGACTAGTTTGACGAACTTTTAAATGAATAATAATGTCTCCTGCAGACAAAACCCCTTGCCTCACCACACATTATTAATATATTTTTTAATAATTATAAATTACTCTTTCGTAGCTAGTATTAATTTTAAACAAGGAATATTTCTTAAACTTATAAACTAGTCTTCTGTAACTCATATTGATTTTCATAAAGGATTATTTTCTTATATGAAACGAAAAAAGACGTTTTTTTCTTAAAGAATATTTGACAGTGTAGCAAAATTTCAATTTATAGGTAGTGCTCTGCTTAAATGGGATTTAATCGATTTATTTACAACATTAACCCTTTTTATCCTGACGGTACTTATAAGTACCACTTATACCCCTTCGCGACGAGCGTCCTTTACAGAATTTTTAATCTTTTGCCACCGGTTTTTCAAAACAGAAATTTTCGCCTAATTGAATCTCAGAAATGCTGTCATTAAATAAGGTAAAGTTTACAATAAAAAGTTACTGGTGGGAATAATCGAGGATTCTGAGCATCTTATGCGTCACGTATACGTATCGCTCGTCCCCAAGGGGTTAATAAAACACCTACATATTCGTAATATGACCGTTTTTCCTAACGGTATTCACAATGGCACAATAGTGTATTTCTGACAGCAGGCAGGAGATGGCAAATTCAAGCACATATCCTCTTTCTTTGCATTGTAGGGATTTTACATTTGCCACGCTACATTCGAAATCCATTTTGTAATAGAATTGACATGCATGTTGTTCTTCATTTGGGTTATTTTACTGGTTTATTACCGGTTATTTAGTACTATTATATTCTATTGTTTTCTATACTCTACAGGTGAACATTTGCTATATTTTTTTTTATTTGAAGTTTACTATTTGAAATTTACTATTTTATTTATATCATAGGGTAAAAAATTTATGGTGGTTACAGTTGCATAATTAACCACTAAAACACTATAAGGATTATTTTTCTCTTTCCTATGTTTATTCTGCACCAAAGCTTATCCAATGATGCAAAAATACAATTAAAAAGTAGCTGGAAAATTAATTCAGTATTTAACCCTTTCAGGGGCAAGCACTTATGCTCCTGTAACGTTGAATTCCCACCGGAATTCAGGAAATAATTTAGTTCAAAATAAGAATAAGCAATTTTTCAATGTTTTCTCGTCAAAGTTAAAAAAGTAAAATTTAATTAAAAGTTTCTGGTTTGAATCGGATTGAAATTAGGTGGTATATAATATATACCACCGCCCATCAAAGGGATAAAGGGTTAAAGAAACAAATCTCTTTTTAATCAACAGGATGAAACATCATTCCAACATTTGATTATCCGGCTGAATCCAAGCTGCAAATGTTGTAACGAGATTTTCCAATCTTATGATTGCAGCTATTGGAACACCAAAAGTTGGTTTAACACAGGACAAAATTCTTAACAGTGTGCATGTGACATCATCTGTTAAAATTGTCCGATTATTCTTCTTCCGGCCTCGCGTATAAATTCATCATCCTCATTAACGCGATTTTCACTCAAGTGAATTCCAATTAATTTTTCAATTAATTTTCCAAGAGTGAAATTCGTCCAAAACAAATGAGTAACATACAAGTGGATTTTTCATTGCTAAACTAAGCGTTTAAACCGATAGAGTGAAAAATGTCCCAAGCCAGGAATCGAACCTGGGACCCCAGAATAGCGCTCTGGGGCTCTACCACTGAGCTACAAGGAATTAACTAAAAAATTAATTGGAATTCACTTGTATGTGTTGTCTATGCTGGACTTGTTGTGAAAAATGTCGTCTAAAAATATGCTACAGGGTTGTATGCTCTGGATGATAGTTACAATCTTGTGCTGCGATTGTAGCCTTTCCGACATATCCGAGTGAGAGATGCCGAGTTGGTATATCCTTCCTTGTAGCTCAGTGGTAGAGCCCTAGTAGCTATTTTGGGGTCCCGGGTTCGATTCCCGGATTGGGACATTTTTCACTCTATCGGTTTAAACGCTTAGTTTAGCAATAAAAAATCCACTTGTATGCCATTTTCACTGTTTGAAAGTTAATTTATACTCAATATATCTTCACCTCACCCATCTAATTCGACCTCGATATCAATTTCCAAGTCACTTACCGAATCAGTTTGTAGCTCTGGGGAATATCCATCGTCGAATATTTGTTGTCGGATCTCTTCTGCTTTTCATATGCATTTCCCTCATTTATGTAGATTTATGTATTAAAAATTTTGAAACACTATATATAAGATAATATGTGGAGTTGAGGAATAATTTGTGTTTTGTTTTTCAAATTTAAAAATACACGCAAAAATAAAAAACGCACTAGAAAAATGTTTTATAAAATTTAAAAGAATATTTTTTTACTCTATAAGATAGTGTATTTTAATTTTTTAATTTTATGGATGTTTGTGTATTTTCAGATTCTTAAAATGAAATGTTGAGTGGACAAAACTAGACACTTTCGATACTATTTGCTTTTTGCTTTTAATCGAGGTTTTAAGTGCGCCAAAGCTTCTCGTAATATTTGTGCTGCGTGTAGGAGCACAACTTCAAAATACTGACCGTCATTGGTTTTCCCGTTTGAAAAATGTAAATTTGCACGTAAAAGTCTGATCACACCCGGGTCGACCAACTGAGTTCAATGAAGTGCGATTAAGTTAATTTTTCATGAAAAACCTCATCAAACGACTAGAGAATTTTCGGAGCATATGTTTGTGATTAAAACAAAACTGCAGCGAGCTACATTCCCTCAATGAACAAGGTTAAGAAAATCAGCATTTCGGTGCCATATACATTCAAGTGCCACACACGATTCATAACTAAAAAGGGAACTAACTAAAAAGGGAAATGCTGTCATATCCTTCATACTCTCCAGACTTGGCGCGGTCCGACTTTCTTTTTGTTCGATAGCATTCGAATGTTTTACGTGGTGTGTTGTTCACTAATGACGTTTAATTGATGACATCGTAGGATGTATTCTATGAGGCGAGACCTTCTATGAGGCGAGATTTACTGTCGCAGAGGCATAAAATAATTTGTACGATGGGAGGAAGTCGTGAATAACAACGGACAGTATATTATGTATTAATTTGTTGTAGTTTGTTTGTTTAAAATAAACTAAAAACACTCATGAGTTTTTCCTCAACCCAATAATATAATTTCAAATAAAAATGGTAAAAAAATTCAAAACTTACACGAAAATGAATTTGCAATTGATACTAGAATTACGTATGTAAGCGTAAAAGCCTTTAAAATACCAACTATTCAGAATTAAATGAAGGATTGGGATATTTTTGTAAATTATAAACCTTCTCTATACAATCCCTTTTTCTTAAGCAATTAAAATATTGATACTATCCTGAAAACTAAACAAAAATTAGGTTCTAAATATTATTTAGGGTATGCAATACCTGAAAGTGGAGTCAGAGGGCTAATGCAAAAAATTTTACTTTAACACATTGTATGCGGACTAATTCCATGCGTTGATGTAGTGTCAGTCACAGAGAGGTAAATGGCTACGATGTTTGACTACTAGTAATATAGTAAAGAAAAATTTGACTTACTCAATCCCATATATCTACAATTAAATCCAGTGAAGAATTTTTTTAAAATACCGGTGGCCCAAAATCGTAGAAGTCTGTGGCTATGTGACTTACACTACATTCACGCAGGAAATTAGCCATGCGGAAAATGTAAAAACAGAAGGTAGGAAAACAGAAGGTATAATACAAGCACACTTGCTTCCAGTTGGTAGTAACGAGTTTTAAATTTATAGTGACATTTATACAGCGTCGGACTGGGCCAGGGGAAAGGGCGCAGACCTTGGATTTTCAGAGGGCGCAAAAATTTTAACGAACTTAAATAAATTTTACTTACTTGTATTGTGTCTTGAATTGACACTTGATTACTTGAATTGACAAAGTTTAACATATTCGCATAGCACCAAGTAGAAAAGGGCTTAATATTATATTCCTGAGTTTAGATAGAAAACTTGGCTATATTTCCCGTGCATGTTTGAAGTCCAATTAAATCTACACAACACTACACAGTTTTTCAAACTATGTCATGTAATATTCAAAAACTTTAGAAAGTTGAATTCAGATTACCTTGTAGTAGACTGACTGTAGACTAGGACTTTCCTACTTTATTCTTTTGTCAATAGATACCTTAGAACAGTCCAGGCCTCGGAGCGGTCTCTATGAAAAGAGACTAAATCAAAATTTTGTTCACCACGATTTCCTTACGAAACATTTTGGTTTAGATTTATCTTGCATTTGTCGTAGAAATGTGCTTCGTGAAGAGTCTCTTCTTGCAACTGTTGTAGAAATGTACCGGCAAAATAATTTTAAAAAATTACCGGTGGACCAGTTCGAGGCCTGACAGTCATGGTATAAAAGTGATCACTTATTAAACTCTTTACTAACCTTACTGTAAATAAAGTATAAAAAAAATACATCGATACCAATTTATTGGGAATAATTTCTACTATTAAATTTTTTTTATAAATTTTGTTTCGGGGATTGTCTACATATTAAAAAAATGCGTGAACGTTGATTTTTCAAATTGTAACACCTAACTTTTTAATTCCCTGGATCAAGACAGCCTGGGAATGTATACTTATCTTAATTCTTAATAGAGTTATAAAAAAACGTGTTAGGGATTTATCTAAAAATTTCGGAAAATAAAATTTAAATCTTACGAGAAAAAGTACTGAACACTCATTTAGTCAGCAGTAAAATTATACAAGGACTTTCAATTTATAATAAACTTTCTTTATATAAAAGTAAATACTACAAAATGTTTCTGGTAAGTGTCTACATGTTATTTTCTGTAGAATCTTTGAAAACAGACGATGATCCCCTTAGAATGTAGGAAGGCTCTCTGTATCTCGAAAACTAATTATTCAAATGAGCTGTACATTTACACACAGTTTTTTTTAATATAAAAATTAATGTAGGTGATAATTCATAACGTTTCAATAATTTTCCTAATTAAAAAAGTTTTTGGATACAAATATATATATATATATATATATATAATATATATATATATATATATATATATATATATATATATATATATATATATATATATATATATATATATTGTGGTCTATTAAGTGTATTTCATTAAAAAATTAATAAAAATTCAATCGGATGATTTTTATAAGTTTGTCAAATGGATTTTACCATTAGCATCCTCAAACTTTAAACTCTTCTAGCTCTATGAAAATTTTTCATAAATTATTTAAACTATACATTTTCGCGGGCTGACTATTAGGGTCTCAAAAATAGGTGTTATTATTTGAAAATTCAAAGTTAGTATAATTTTTAATATGTAGACGACTCCTGTAACATACTTAATCCATAGCTTTAATTAGTAGACATTATTTCCAATCCAAATAGTCCCTATAGATTTTTTACAATTAGTTTTAGAAGAATTGGTACGAGGTGATCACTTTTTTTTTTCCAGACCTGTAAATTAACACACTTGATATATCCATAGATGTGTACATTAACGCAAAAAAAAAAAAAAAAATAATAATAATAATCTTGCTTTACTTTTTTAGAAATTTGAGACATTATTACAAGTTTTACGATATTTACGATTTTTTTAAATTGTCATCGTGCTGTGAGATATGATTTGACTGACTCTTTCCTTTTATACAATTCTTTTTTTCAGTCAAGCAACACAGAATTGTTGGATATCATTAGTCCATTGTTTTCTAGCTTCGTTGGCCAACGATTGAGTTTGGCTGCTTCCAATAGCTAATACTGCGTCTGAGCCAACGGTAAGCTGATCATAGGTCTAAAGCAGGCATGTCAAACACGTGGCCCGCGGACCACATTTGGCCCGCCAAGCCTTTGAAATTTTCCTTATGTTTGATTCAATTCGTGTTTGATACATAAAATACACTTTGCGTAAACACATTTGTACTAACCATGACTGGAATGTTGCCAAATCGGAGATTTTTTTTAATATAAAATATCCACTGCTATTTCAGAATACTAATTTTCGCTTTATTTAATGACAGGTATTCTGAGATTAAATAAAGAAAATATTATAGTAAAAAAAAATTGCAGCTATTTTAACTAAAATTAATCAACAATCCGCAGAATTACCGTTATGTTATAGATGGCAAACATCAGAAAATGTGGTATATGTGTATGGGTAGACCACACTCATTTAAAAATTTCAGCTCTAAGAGATTTTAGATGCAAAAATGGGAAAGTTACAAAGAGCAGATCATGAATCTGAAAATTTAAATATTTATAATTTTTTTTTACAGTATTTTCTTTATAAATTGTTCTGTGTTTTATATTGAAACTAATACTTTACTTTACTGCATTCTTCAATTTATATCACATTACAAAACAATTTACAGTATTTATTTGTGCTAAAAAATTTATCGGAAAACTATTAAAGTGAACTTATTAAAATTAACAAGAATTAAAAGTTAAAAAATAAAATAAAAATAATAAATAGCTTTTAAATGGGTAGCTTTGAAAGGGACATGAATTCTCGCTTTGTCTTTGCGAAAAAAAAAATAATTAATTTACCCTGGCTCTTAACTTGGGACATACAGTCAAACAAGAGGATTTTGGATTTGAGCTCACAAATTATTTTCATTATTTAGTTTAGTAACTAAACGCACCATTATTAATTAGTACTATGCCCCTATGTGATTTTTATCTGCTTTTTATTTCATTTTTTACAGACATATTCGTACTCACTTACATTTTAGGATTTTTTAAAATATGTTAATGTTTACCAGTGTAAAAAAAAAAAAATATGATTAGTTAATGATGAACAACACAGATTGACAAAAATCAATTTACAATACTTTTATTAAAATTGAAACAGATTTTTTTATGTTTCATATGTAGAAACTCTGTAGGAGTTTGTACTTATAAAATATCTAGAAAAACTTCGGAAAGATAAATTGTTAGATCTGAAACTAGTACTTCATTAAAAAAAGTGTATTTTGAATATTATTAAAAGTTATGTATCTTCTTTAAAAATATATTTTTTAAATGCATTCAATTGTACACAAGTCGAAATCATTCTCTACGAAGTCGAAGAAATGATGTCCAGAGCAGTTAAAGAAATTTGAAAATAATATAAGCTAAAGGAATATAAATGCTATTCTTAAAAAGATTCAAGATATATCGAAAATTTCAGTCATCAGTTGAGATCTATAATTTCAATATTTTTTGCCTATTACATTGAAATCCATGAAGATACAAATACACATAATTTCACTCAGTTGGCAGTTAGTATTCGCAAACATTATATGTACTTAAAAATAAGTGAGGAGCTTCTGTAAATTATTCTTATGCTTGATAAAACCACCATAGTTGATATGTTTGATTCAATTAGGAAAATGTTTGCTTAATAAAGTTTGTTGTTTAAAAAGTATACTTTTTTTATTATTTATATTGCAAATAATAGTACTCTTGTAACGATTAGTTTTATAAAGAGGGGCAATTTAAAAATTAACAGAAAAATTTAAACATTAGGGTAATTACCCTAATAATATTTTTTGTTTTGTTTTGTCATTTTGATTGCGATTTAAATCTTTAAATGCCAGGTATATCAATATAATATTTTTTTTTCTTTCTATCTGAACGTATTTTTAGCGTTCAGTTCTTTATGTTCATTTGTTCTATGTCAGTGCATTTTTGTACGACATCCTTACCATTTTTAATTTTACGAAATAATAAAAAAAATGGATATATTTTACTTAATAAATATTACTTTTTTAATTTTTCCGGTGGCTGTTTAAATTTGTTTTTCTATAGGTAATTTGGAATTTTGCATATTTTTTATAACAAGGTCGTATTTTGTATGTACAAACAAATTTCATTCTGTGCCATGGTACTATAGTAAATTTGCTTTTTTCTGTAATGTGGCCCGCAACTTTGTATACAATGGGTAATTTGGCCTTCGGTGGTAAATGAACTTGAAATACCTGGTCTATAGATATGAGTTCCCATTTGACCAACAGTTATGTTTGCTGACAAAACTGCGCTAATAATAATATTAAAATATGCAAATAATTGATCCTATTTTAATTAGAAACTTCAACTAATTTGTTGATTTTTTAGGGAAAAATTAATTATGCTTCTAGAATTACCTATTAAAATTGCTTCTAATTTGGTTTCCTTGGTTTCTGAAATGTTTCCTCATTTACCATTTGTATTTAAACAAATATCTCTAAAACTATTATGCAAATAAATTTTACTTTTATGACTACTAAAATGCAAGAATATCAGTGCTAAGTGCTCCAATTTAAAAAATATATATTTATTTGACGTAATATAAATTAGTTATCAAGTCAATTATAAACATGGTATAGATGCAATTTATGATATAATCTGACAGAAAATGCTGTTTATTTACTACAGCTTTTTTTTTTCTTTAGTAAAGTATCCTCTTTAAATGTGGTCTCTGACGGTGTCTGCCTCTTCACACATACAAAATAAAGATTCAGCATGCAAAATTCGTTAAAAAATATTTATATCGAGAACAAAAATGTACTTTCAATACAGAAATAGAAATTTGGAAACTAAAACTCATGCTTGATTTTTTTCTTTTGAAAAATTTCTCATATTATAGCAGTATTCGAATGTCCAAATATGGGGTATTTGAATGAGGAAATAACACTTGCTTGAGAAAATATTACACTTGCGGCATTTGGATAAGGAGAAGCAAGAGGAGGAAGGGGCATTTTGTGTGCTTAAAAATGACTTTATGCATCCTTAAAATACTGAATTGATATCACACTATAAAAAAGTTTTTTCTGAAAAATGACATCAAAAATAGCGTTAAGTAGCCTTAAACCGCTAAAATAATTGAGTAAATCT